>ML675620.1:38983543-39301660 GCA_007922155.1 Mesoclemmys tuberculata
CGACCCCGAGTTTCCTGGCCTACCTCCAGAAGACAGTTCTGGAGTTCTTTTGGCCGGGACTGCACTGGGTCTCTGCAGGGATTCTGAGTCTCCCCCTGGAGGAGGGCGGGCAGGGCCTGTGCTGCATCCGCAGCCAGGTCCACACCTTCCGCCTCCAGGCCCTGCAGAGACTCCTTTATGGTGCAGGCAGTCTGGCGTGGAGCCACTTGGCGCGCGTCTTCCTCCGCCGCTTCCGAGGGCTCCGATACGACCGGCAGCTCTTTTTTCTCCACCCGAGAGGTCTTCCGCGAGACCTCTCCGAGCTGCCGGTCTTCTACCAGGACCTCCTCCGGACCTGGAGGCTCCTCTCGGCCTCCAGGCCCCTTGCGGTCACTGAGGGGGAGGATTTCCTCGCGGAGCCCCTGCTACACAACCCCCAGCTGCGTGTGCAGGTGGCGAAGGCCCCCTCGGTGCAACGGCGGTTGGTCCTGGCAGGAGTCACCAGGGTCGGAGACCTCCTGGACTACGCCCGGGGGGCCTGGGTGGATCCCCATGCGCTGGCCCGGCGTATGGGGCTCTCCACCCCTCGAACCCCCCGACGCGTACTCCAGGAGGTGAAGGCAGCCTTGCCCCCCACGGCTTTGACGTACCTCGAGCGGGTCCTGCAGGAGGGCACTCCCCGCCCCCCCCTCAGCCCGAGCCCTCCGGTGCTTATCATCGGGCCTCGGCCCCGCGAATCCCCTCGGCCCCCCCCATCCTTATGCCCCAAGCCGGCTGCTCGACCTGCAGCCGGTCCCTTTCCAGACCGCGCCTAGGGAACACCTGTACGCGCTCGTGCTCCACACCCTTCACTTCCTCGCCCTCGCGTCCCGCCCAGACAACAAGTGGCGGGACCTCTTACCATCCTTGGAGGGCGAGGACCCCCGGTGGGCCAGTCTGTATTCCACCTTGACCCTGCGGCCCGCCGGGGACATCAGTTGGCGGCTCCTTCATGGAGCCATGAGCACGGGCGTGTACTTGGCACGGTTCACCTCCCATCCCGACACCTGTCCCTTCTGCGGCGTGAGGGAGACCCTGGCGCACGTGTACCTGGAGTGCGCCAGGTTGCAGCCCCTCTTCCGGCTCCTCCAGAACCTCCTGCTGAGGTTCTGGCTGCACTTTTCCCCGCACCTGTTCATCCATGCACATCCCAACCGTGGCCCCACGAAGTCGCGGGACCTCCTCGTCAACCTCCTCCTAGCCCTGGCCAAACTAACCATCTACAGGACCAGGGAGAGGAGGTTGGCAGGGGGGGCTCCCTGCAACTGTGGGGCCTATTTCCGTTCCCTGGTCAACTCACGTCTCCGGGCAGAGTTTCTCTGGGCGGCATCCGCTGGCTCCCTGGACACCTTCGAGGAGCAGTGGGCACTGTCCGGGGTTCTCTGCTCGGTGTCCCCTTCTGGCTCTCTTCTTCTTAACCTGTGACCCCCACGCCCTTTCCTGTTTTTTCATCAGTTGTCCCCCGTAATTAGTTGGACCCGGGTCCAGTGGCTCCGCCCCTAGGCTGGGGGGGGAGCCTTTAGCAGTGGGTGGGCTTGTGCCCACCCACCTACCCCCCGGATTCCAAATAGTAGCACCCTTGCATAGCTGTCTGGCCTGACCCTGTCACACAAGCTAGTAGAATATTAATTTTATTATCAATAATATTTTAGGCTTTAAAAACCTCTTTTCATCATTAAAAAGCCTAATCTTATTAAAAGTTTGACCTGGTGGTTGTGACAAAATTTGCAGACCTGTTGTGAATTCATCTGATAATTTTTGCAATTTTTTATATTTTCTATACTTTTTGTAATATGTCAGAATACTGCAAGTGAAAAGACAAAAATGTGTGACTGTTGTCAACTTGATATATTGGTTAAGAGATACTTGAAAACTATTCTTTTTTTTTTAAGTGAGCTTTCAAGTCAGTTCATTTCTATAACCAACTGCAAGGAGTAACTTACTAAATATCAGGCAAAGCCACCTGCACCACTCAGGTTACGGACACAGAAGTACATTAGTATTAAACAGACTGTTTCAGCATATGTACTACAAGATTTTAATTTTCTGAACTGTATGGTACTTCAAAGCATACACAATAATTTAAAACAAAACTTAAGCAAAACAGTCATGATGTAACTTTATTAACTAGCTATTTGTTTTCTCAAGAAAATTTTCCCAGGAAATAACCCAAATCTTAAGGAAGAGTCTTGAAATCCAAAAACACACTAGAACAAGAGCCCATCTTGTAAACCTAACCTCATATAGGTAAACCCCATTGAAACTGCATACAAGTATGGATTGCATGATTAGGTGCCAAGTCTTTAGGTTAGACTACTAAAACGATATTGTTTTATGAAAACCTTTTGAGGAAGCAGGAGAGGACAAATTCCAACACCAAATAATTTCAGCAATTTGACAATGTTCAATCACAGTCACATCAACAAATAGTAAAGCCACTTAACTGCCTGTCTTGCTGTAACCTGAGACAGAAATATTAAGTAGCCTAGAATTGATCCCTGGTTATATGAAAAAAATGCATTAATTCCATACCCTAATCAAATTTGAAAATTGTCATTATTAAATTTGGTTTTAAATTATGCCTATAGCATCTTAATTTTATTTTTAAACAAGGTAATACATAAATAATAATTTCCTTATTAAAAATTTTAAAAAGAACAACATTAACACTTACTTCTTCATCTGACTCCTGATCTGGTGAATCTTCTAGTCCCAATTCAATCAAATACAAAACCATGCAAAGGACATGTTCTGACAAATTTTGATGATCCATCAATATCTGGGGGGAAAAATTATATTTGCAATTCACAAGATGATCACCACAGCATTTTGAGACCCTCATATGAAAAGTGCACAGACAGCTGCCAAAGAAACCGAGGGAAGAGTCTGTAACCTAAACTAAAAGGTAACGAAAGTAACAATTATTTTCTTTTGATGGGGGCAGATAAGGGGTTCATGTAAGATTGTCTGTACCAGAACGTGAGCCTTTCCCACTTATAATGGAATGCTCTTCCAAGCAGGCCCCTTCAGAGAAGGTCGATGGATTTGGAACACCTGCTTGAAAATACCACACTTTTTTCTATGCATTCTCTCAGGAGCTATGCCTCTTGAGAGAGAAATCCTGAATGGGAATGTAGAAAAAAGAGGAGTTACACACAAAGCCAGTATGCCATAGCAGCACTTCTGTTACCCAATTCTTTCATTCAGAATTTAAGCTCTGATTTTAAATACAAGTGTCTTGCTCTTAACAGTCATGAAGGAAGACTGCCAGTGTGAACTAATTTAGTGCTGTCCTACTGCATCTACAAGGAATGACAGTCTGAAATAATAGCTCTAAGATATGTCAACTGTCCTATTCATCTTACTGGAATGTTTACTCTGAAGCACCACAACAACTTAAATGCCACTCTTTTCCTCAAGAGAAAACTCCCCTGCATGGTTTGTAGGCTCCAACACAGTATCCATCTCCCAGTTTGCCTAGCTCCCGGAGACTATAAAAACAAACGATTTGGGGGTCTCCAAGCAGTGTCTCAAGTCCTGCTAACACTCCTCAAGGAGTCTGCTGGAAGGACATTCAACTGTAAATAGAGAATGACACTTTTTGCCCCTCCTACAGACTAGAAACTCTCTCCAACAGAAGCCTATGAAGACTAACAGGCTCCTCAAGTTTAAAAAGAAAAGGGGGCCAGGAGAAAAATAAATAAATAAATGAAAATGAAAACAAAAACCTCTGAAATGCACAGAACCTGGCTCCTACCGTATCCTTCAGTACTGAGAGAGAGAATTCTACCAGCTGCATTCTTTCCCACAGCTTAGTACAAATAAAGTACCACCGACAGTTATTCTGCTCCCATCCAAATACATTTTCTTCCTACTACCATCCACCCATCTGAAATCCCAGTGCTAGTAAGAAAAAACAAAAACATCAGAAATGTAAGGTTACACCAAAAAATCACTCCATCACTTTGTCACTCCATCATGCTCACCTGATAGCAATGAGATGAGAACAACCCGTGCAGTTGTTAATTGAGATCACACACTCATAATATTGAGAGTTAGAACAATGGTCAACAAGCCATTAGTCAATTACAATGTTAGAGAATGAGAACCCCCCACCTAGGTTTTTTAATAAGACATGGTTAACATGACATTACAGGCCCCAAACTGGCTCACTTTGTCCCTCCCTATTATTCATTTGCCATACCCTTCAAATGCATAAAATGAGGATAGAGGAGGAGGAGCAACTCTACTTCCAGCCAGTCCTCACGTGCAGAAAAGGCTCCTCTAGAAAAACAAAGTCTCTTATCCACTGATAATGATGAGCCTTCTACAAGTCAACCCCACACACTGTCTCCTTGTCCCAGTTTCTTTACCCAGCCTGTGCCCATTCTCACCCTGCACTCCGGCTTCCAATCAGATCTGGCTTCCCAACCCTAACCTCCTTCCCCCTGCCCGACTTGTTCTCACAGTCTCAGGCTCCTCTACTGGCTCCTGATCCAATCTTTCTCTCCCCCTCACCCACTGGCTCCCAGTCTCTTTGACCGGTCATTCTAATCTCTCCATCCCAGCTTGCAGCCCATTTTCCTCTCCTGCTCCTACCAGTCTGCTCTCCCAGTTTCCACCTCCACAGGCCCTATGTCCCAATCTACTCCCCATCACCATGGTCTCTTCCTGTCCCTTCTGCATTCCTATCAGGCAGCTTCCTCTTCCACACTGCCTGGGTATCAGCAAGGCAATGAGAATACAGGATATATTAACTCTCAGTTCTAGTGCCTGGACCCAGAATGGCACAGAGCAGTCAGGAACCGCAATTGCGGGGAAAGTCCTACCCAGCGCCAGGGATCACGCTCAGTGTGGATGAAATCTTTAGAGACTTTAGCTGCCAACATTTACCAAGTATCTACTAAGCATACGTAAACTGTGATTTTTCAAAGGCTTATAACTTGGTCAAATGTAGACATATTTTCATGGGGATGGCAAAAGGCACGTCCCTGACACAAAGAGCTTTAACCCCGCTAAATTTCAAGTCCCTGCTCAAAAGCATAGGAACTTCTCAAAATAAAAAAAAGGTTGCCAGATTTATTTTTTAAAATCACGAGCAAGACAATGTATTTTTCCCTAGCCTCATTCTCGGAAATGGCTGACATGTTTTTGCTGAAATTTTCCAAATCAATTCAGCCTGAGGCACACATAAGACATGTAAAATTTCAGCTCAAATGGTAAAAGTTAGGTTAAACCATAAGCAAATGAATACACTAATGGGCACTAAAGTGTCAGGCAATCTTAACAACAGGTGGTGCTTTAGGATACCTGACTTAAGAAACATACAGATTATATAATAGAAAGTAACAAACACAAACAAATCATTAAACATGCCTATAGTCATAAAATCAATTAGCAAACAAATTTAAATAATGCACATATTTGAATTCATGTATTCATATTCCACTTCATTTAAAAATAGAAGCAACTAAAAAAAACAGGAAGAGGAAAATGAAAATTTTAAAAAGAAAATGCTGTATTATGTTACAACTCAACTTTAGTTTTAACAAATAAACAAACCTTCACTAATCAAAAATAAACATTTTAAGCACAAGTAGCAGCAATACTTATACAAATATGGCCTGAACACTGTAAATAAAATATAAGAAATCTACTTAATTTTAAGCACACTTAAGATAAGAAAATAAAACTATTTTTTTCTCATGACTCAGAACTACGACGCTACCTTATAAAGAAGTGTGAAGAGTACAATGTGCAAGGTTTTACAGTGCAAAAGCTTCATGAGACCTTTATAGCTTGGATGCAGTGGTGTTCGTTTCTTGTAGGGAGGCCAGGGGTTTCCAGGGAATTTTCCACTCTGCTTTAAACTGTTAAAATAAACAAGACTAAAATTAAATGCTGCAGTAATCAGAACTAAAACTATAGCTCTATTATAAATAGCACTGAATCAAAATATATAGGCTACTTAAGTCTTCGGGTGCTGACAGTTTCAAAACAGTATTATTTATGTTAAACAATATTTTGCAAACTTGCGTGTCCGTATCCCCTTTATGAGCAATGAATTGACAAACATCACCGGCTACTAATAAAGGGAGTCAGTGCCTATGTACATCCATTCTTGAATCATTATGAGAATGAACCTGTACAAATCAACTGAAATGGATTCAAGAACGCTTGTTTCAGTCTTCCAAGGGCTGTAGAAGAACAACAGTTTGCAGAAATGTCTTCAGCTCAGCAAAATCTATGTTTCCATGTAGCTACAACTGTAAAATATATATTAAATTAGCACAGGCCAAAGTTTTCTAACTTGGCTGCTGACTTCTGAAGTTAGACTACTTTATTTAGAGGTACTGAGCATCTGTAATACCCATTATTTGAATCAGAATTATGTTCAATGGGAGCAGTGTGCACTCAACACTTCTAAAGTCAAATCTGCTTTTCAGATCTATATCTGCAAATTTTGGCTTTGACCTCTTACCTTAGGAACCTGATAAAAACCAGTATCATCATAAAACCACTACACACAATGTTACAAAATTGCACAGATTATATTTTTTATATCTTGCATAAGCATTGATGTTTTAAGAACATGGTAGTATGTGGCCCAGTTCCTCTCAGCCACTTATTACTCAGAAAATTGAGACTCTTGTTGCTTAATTGAGTCAAACATATATGTATCTATAGACAAAATGACACGAGAGATGTTTTTGTGTGTTTAAAAAACCTAGAAAAAGGGAAATGTATAACTATTTAATATAATATTTTAAATACAAATGGAACATTTAATACCTTGTAGAATTAAATTCTACAGTGACAGACGCAATAGCAAAGGGAGAGAAATTACAAGATATAAGCAAAGGAGAAATGATATGGTTTCAGGCAAGATTTGGGAGGAAAAAATTGAAAGACAGAGGGAGGATGTTCCATACCTCAATGATTAGACTGAACCTGTAACCAGATAAGAGAAACATGAGGAACAGTGGAAGATGACCTCATGGGATCATGTGCCTTTGAATAAGAAAAAGAACAGCAGGCACTCTGTACATGCCTGCATCTAGACATGGATGAAAATCTCTGCTGAGAGACCATTTGAGGCATAGGCACACACTGACAGTCTTGTGTAGGTGGTGACAGGCCTGCCTGCAGACACAGAAGTAGTGGAGGAGCACAATTCAAGGTAAGCGGCATACAGCTGAGTATCAATGTAAGAGTACTAACTAAGGCCATGTACTCATCGCAGCAAGCCCATCCCGCCACTCACACTGCTGCGGCTATGCTCAATTTTTAGCACACTAACTCAATGAGAGCTAGCATGAATGTGTCTCGTTGAGCTGGGAATCGAAGTGTAGACACACCAAATGGTTAAAAGGCAAAGATGACCAACAGAAAAGGCAGACTGAAAAGAACAAGGGGCCTAGAACAAACTCCTGTGTGATATCACAAGAGGAGCAGTGTAGGAACAAAGGGCCAACTTCCTCAGTCCACCAAAGGAGTGGGTGTGACAGGAAGAGAGAGGCCTGGCAGAGCTCTGCCCAATTCTCAGCTGGTATACTATTTCTAATTTTAGTGCAGCTGGATGACTGTGAATTTGGAAGTCACAAATAGGTGCCTGCAGTCACCTCAGCCTTGCACATGAGCAGAACCTGGGAGGAGTAGAGAATCTGACAAAAGAGGAAGAGAGTGGTGTTAGCAAGAGCTGAGAAAGAGGAAATAGATGGGTGAACAAAAGCAGCCATGTACAGAGCAAAAGTAAAGAGAGTAGAACAAAATGAGCAAATGAAAAAATAGATTCCTTGCACCTGACCTGGGACAGGCTGAAAGGAATGGGCATGTCCTGATGATGAATTAAACCAGCAAAAGTAAAGGCGAGAATTAAGACTCACATTCTATCCTTCTGAATCCCACCTCCATCAAAACTCATTTGCATAGTGGTTGCTTGGTATATGCAAGTGACCTGCATTTTTTTCTTTTTAAATACAGCAGTTTATCCAGCCAACATTTTATAAATCAAATTACATTTTGGAAAAAGTGTTAAAAATGGGCTCCAACTAAACCAAAACAGAACCTGATTGCTGGCATATATAATTTAAAAGATCATAGAAGATTTTTTAAACTAAAGTCTAAAGGAAAGCCAACAGGTGCGGAGGAGCACATAGTTCGAACAGAGACATCCCTTGGGGGAGGATTTATTAAAGGGGATACTCTATATCCTAGTAAAGAGGTGGAGAAGATAGATGTTGATAAATACAGGTACGAACTGAAGAGAACAGTCAAATGACAGAGTCCCATTGAATTACAGCTCTCAAAGACAGACAACTAAATATTGACAAATTTAATAAAGTACTTGTATACAAATGCTAGAAGTCTAAATACTAAAGGCTTGTCTACATATACAGTGCTGCAGCTGCACCAATGCAGCTGTGCCACTGTAGCACAGTGAAGATACTACCAACGCCATAGTACTGTCAGCGTTGGTACTCTGCCTCCCTGAGAGGTGGCATAGCTATGTTGATGGAGAAGTCCTTCCATCAATATAGCGCTGTCTACACCAAGAGTTCAGTGTGGATTTTCCACGCCCCTCAGTGACATCATTATACAGACATAAGTCTGTAGTGTAGACCAAACCTAAGATGAGTGAACTTGACTGCCCAGTATTAAAAGAGGATATTGATATAATAGGCATCACAGAAACTTGGTGGAATGATGATACTCAATGGGACACAATAATATCAAGTTACAAAGTATATACGAATGACAGAGTAGGTCATGCTGGGGAGGACTTGGCAGGAGACACGGGGCTACATGTGAAAGAAATCAAGTATAATAAAAATCTTAAATGAATGAAAGTGTACCGTAGAATCTCTATGGACAGAAATTCTATGCCTGAATAATAAGAGTACAGCAGTAGGAATATACTAACAACCACCTGACCAGGGTGATGATGTTGATTGTGAAATGCTCAGGGAGATTACAGAAGGCTACAAAAACAGAAAACCCAGTAATAATGGGGGATTTCAACTATCCCATAATGACTGGGAACAGGTCTCTCAGACTGAGATGCAGAGACACCATTAATGACGGCTTCTTGGAGCATCTAGACCTGGAACGCACAAAGGGAGAGGGAATGATTGATTTAGTCCTAAATGCCACACAATCTCATCAAACAGGTGAATACGGATGAATAGCTCGGTAATAGCAATCATAATGCAATTAAATTTAACATTCTTGTATGGGGGAAATACCAAATAAACCCACCATAGAAGTATTTAACTTAAAAAGGAAAACTACACAAAAATGAGGAAACTAGTTAAATGGAAAATAAAAGAACAGTCACAAGAGGGCAAGCTGCATGGAAACTTTAAATATTTCATAACAGAAGCTCAAAGTAAATGTATATTTCAAATTTAAAATAGTAAGAGGACCAAAAAGAGCCACCATGGCTAAACAACAGAGTAAAAGAGGCAGATAGAGTCAGTAAGTCATCCTTTAAAAAATTGGAAGTCAAATCCTACTGATGAAAACAGAAAGGAGCAGAAACCCTGGCAAGTCAAGTGTAAAAGTATAACTAAGCAGGCCAAAAAAGAATTTAAAGAGCAGCTAGCAAAAAACACAAAAACTAACAGCAAAAAAATTTGTAAGTACATAAGAAGCAGGAAGCCTGCCAAACAATCAGTGGGGCCCCTGGCCAACTGAAGTGCTAAAGGAGTGCTCAAGAAAGACAAGCCCATTGTGGAGAAGCTAAATGAATTCTTTGTATCAATCTTTTCCCTAATTGTTCATGCGAATCAAATCAGATACTGGTACATTTCAATGGCCAGATAGAGGCAAAGCTGACTATTTGTGTATGTAATTGCATTAAGAACATGCATAAATTAGGCATATCATCATGCAACTTGTTTGAAAAATCAAGTCTAGCATGTCTTACTAAGGTTCATTCTCTGACAAACAGAATCTGAGATTACATGAACTTTTACTTGAGATCAGTGCTGCCCAAACTTTTGGGGTCACGCTCCCCCTTTATCTGATTCGTGCCCCCGAGGAGCCACAATTGGGATGGGGGCAAACTGGGGCTGAGTGGCACTTCCTCCCTAACCCCCATAGGGGCTGGCCCAGGTCCACACCTCGCCAGCCCCCCGCTCCAGATTCCTCCACATCCCCCAATGGGGGACACACCCCACAGTTTGAGGAGCTCAAACCCTAGATTAAGAAACAAGGAAAGATGCTTTCATCCTGACACACTTCATTTTAAATTCAAATTTAATTTACTCCCGTCCCTTTTACATGAAAATTACAAATGTAATACAAAACTTGAAAAATAAGTCCCACATGGTTGTTGTTCAAAACAACCCTGTAAAAACTTGTACAAAATCAGGAAAGGGGTATCTGAAGTCTTCAAATTATTTAATTGGATGACTGTGAATTCCCCCTCCCCACGCCAACAGGATTAATCTCGAATCATGCAATATGGTATATTTATGAAATCTAAAATATATGGTGTTCCAGTACAGAACATATCAGCAAAGGGGAGTAACTAGTTAACTGGAAGAAGACTTCTAACTAACATAAATGGATAAAAACAACCTGGGATATTTTAGCTATATAAAATATAATGCAATGTGTGGATTATGAAAAGCATTATTTTCCAAAAACTATGATTACACAAGCCTAAAAAATGGTTATATTACGCAAATTACATATGCTGCAATCAAAATACTATGCAACATAGCCAAGGTTATAGGTATTAAATAAGAAATTTAAAGTAAGACTCAGGTGTTATGCGTCTGTCTCTATCAGACAAAATGCATACAAGCAGCCAAATTACTTTGCCTTTATCTTTGTTTGGTCACAAATCATTTCTGAAGACATTTAAGTTCACCCCTCCTTTTTCTATCCTCATGTGAGTAACCTTGCAGCAAGATTATCACCCTGCCTTCATAGCAACCCAGTGTTTTGCCAATGAAATTATGTCACAAATTCAGCATTTATGCAACTACTCTGCAGGATCGAGCTAGAGGTGAAGCTAAGGATTTACTCCCTCACAGTCTGTTCAACAGGTCTCTTTGCTAACAGGCAAAAGGCACTATAAAAACATAGGCCGGGTAAATAGAAAAAACACAAAAAGCTCCCTCCCTCCCCAATCTAAGATTCAATTGCAAGAGTCACTACTTCAGAAGCAGAAACATACTTCAAAGTTTTAAATATAGACACAGGCAGAATTCATCAGCTGTTCTTTCACCTACACCCAGTGCATGCACAGGCACATGGAGGCCTGGTGGTGCAAGGATAAAATAAAGACCCTGTACAATATGCAGTATTCTGTTCTTATTCTAATGAGTATGATCAACTTACAATGCTGTATATCTGTCCATTGCAGACTGCACATCTCTACGGTAAACTGTACGAAGAATTACCATGACTGGGTCAAATTCCTTATCCCAGATATCAGCTGTTTAAAAAAAAAAAAAAAAAAAAAGCAAGCATGAGTTAACTAACTTCCAAACACTATAATATATTCTAGATTGTTTTGTTAATTAGTTTCACAGGAGGCACCTGTATTGTGTCATTTTAAAATTTTATAAATCATCTTCAACAGCAGATAATCTAGATTAGTTTCTTACTTGTTCATACATCAGTGCATATCTTAACTATTCAAGATTTTTTCACTGAGTTCCACAATAAAAATTAAAAAGAAAGAGCTTTTCAAATAATAGATACCTTTCATTGAGCGGTTTGACTTTTATACTTTGTAGAATTACATTTCTTTTTGTATAATACCTTACATTATATAAAATTGTCTGATGCTTAAAGTGATTATTAGCAAAAAAGAAAAATTGGATTTATAGAACATCATTCAAAAATGATTTTGAAGCCCTAAATAACAGCAGTGTTTAGTTTCTTTAGTTCACATCCCCATTTTTTCATACTCATGATATTTTGCTTTATTTTGAACTCTTTTAGGAAAAGGCAGATGTTTTAGAATTTGGTAAATACATCCAGTCATGAAAATAAAAGGTAATGAACATGAGGTAGTTAATGGTTGGATGACATTTAGGTCTTGTCTATAGCAGGGAAGAGGGTAAATTGGAGGGGTGTGAAACTGGATTAAGTAAAAATAATCTAGTTTGAAAATGCTTGCGTACACACAACAAAATTAATTGAAGTGCACTGACTGCATTTACTGCAAACTCTGGAGTCCTCTTTCTAAGTGAACTAACTTTGCTGCAAATCAAGTTAGTACGATCCATTGCACATGTGCATGCAATGCTGTTGCAAACTACTTTGGTACTCTTCCAACAGCTACCCCACACTGCTTTCCAGGCAACTAGTACTGACCTGTCTGTTTACTTGTGTGCCTTTCCCTATTCTGGGGTCAAGTTAACCGGATGTCGACTCCTCCATTTATCAACTGGCACACCACCAGATTTTGTCCTTTCGCTTGTGGATTCCTGTTTCTCACAATAGCTGCAATAATACTCTAGCAGCCACACAACATGCCTCAAGAAGCTGCTTGGAGCTGCACTGAGACCCTGGATCTTGTCACCATCTGGGGAGAAGCACTAGGACAGCTACTGGAATAAAGCCCTTTTTTGCACACATTACTAGGCGGATGTCCACATGGGGGCAAGACCAGGATGCCAAACAGTGCTAGATAAAAAAGAAACAGCTCAGGAGGACCTACATTAAAACAAGGGATGACAAGAAAAAAATCCCATCCAGAGACATGTAACCTGTCCATTTTTTGAGATGCTGGACAGGATTTTACATAACTATACAATCCAGAAGCTTGCGGAGCCGGCTGCCCACACCCCACTCCATTCCCTCAAGAATGACTAGCAAGGCCAGAAAAACTCATTAGATGATGATCTAAGGTGAAGATCTTTCCTAAGAAAGCCAGGATCTGTTCAAGACTCAGGATCCTCATATAGCAAATAGAAGGAGGGCCAGATTCCTGACATGCAGCAAACAACCTCAATTCCCAGGCAGCAACACAAAACCAGGACCGAGGAAGCTGATCCTATCGGACTGCACATCTTTTCATAATTTTTTAGATAACTTAATATTAAGTTAATTAATTATTCATTGTTATTATTATGCTATAACACCGTGCTAGCCTGTGTTCCAGTTCCCCCTGGCCACAGCCATTGTAGGCAGATGTGAGCTAGAAACCTTTCCGAGTCCAAGGTCTCTACCTCCTTCCAGCAACAAATGATGTTTGTTTGGTGCACCGCACACCTTTCCAAAGACAGCAGCTAATCTGGCTGGGCACCTGGCCTTCTTCTCATACTAAAGCCCTAACTACTGACCATTTTCAGGCCCACACTGTGGAAGACGTGTCTATGTATCTATTTTCCTTTCCCCTTCCCTCAGCTGTCCTGCCTGGAGAATGTCCGCTCCCACCCTCTCGCCCCCACCAATCCAGTCTGCCACTACAAAATGGCAGCCAGCAGTATGGCGCAGGCTCAATCTCTACCCCACTCGCCTCACCCCCATGGAGCATCATCTGATTCCTGCTCTGGAGCAATACTGAGGATATTTCTTGTACTGGTATGTAGCAAACAGGTCTACTGTCGGTGCCCCCATTGCTGGAATATGTGTTGTAGGACCACTGAATTTATTTTCCATTGATGGTGGAGTGGGAATTTGCAGCTGAGATTGTCTGCAGTCATGTTGTGCACTCCCAGAAGGCATGCTGCTGAAATGATGAATGTGTGAAAAAATGCACCAGTCCCATGGTTTTACTACTTCCATGCACAAGGAGTGTGATCTGGCTCCTCCCTGACAGTTTACGCAATTCGTGGATGCTATATTGTCCGTCATGATCTCTGTGTGTGTGTGTGTGTGTGTGTGGTCAGTGGGAGGAAGTGAGCATGCACATTTCTGACCGCTGTGAGTTCAAGCAGGTTGATATGAAGGCACGTTTCAGATGGTGACCATTTGCCCTGCCCTGGGAGACCATTGAGATGCATACCCCATCCTATGAGGGATGCATCGGTTGTCAGGAGTCTAATGATGGGGAAGGCTGCATAAATGGGATCCTGAACATACATTTACAGGGTCTTTCCACCAATTCAAGGATTGCTTGACCTTGGTGGGCATTGATGATAGTTTGTTTATGCTGACTCTGTTCGGCCTGTAAACTGAACCGAACCAGACCTGGAGACATCTCATGCATAGTCTGGCATGAGCTATAACTGATGTGCCTGTGGCTATATGCCCCAAGAGGTGGAGGCAGTGTCTGGAAGAAATTTGGGTGCTGGATTGTACTGTCTCCCCCAGCATGGAGAGGCTGAGAAATCTGTGATGTGGGAGAAGCACCTTGCCTGAACGGAATTGAGGTCGGCTATTATGAATTCTAGTCTTTGTACCAGTGTTAATGTCAACTTTTGTGTGTTGATTTGCAGGCCCAGATTCTGGAACTGGTTCAATGTAGTCTGTGTAACTCTCTGGGCTTTGACAGAGGAACAGGCCCTAAGAAGGCAGTCATCCAGGTAGGGATAAATCATGGTATCTTGAGAGCATAAGTGGGCTGCCACTACTGAGATGACCTTGGAGAATATCTCAGGGTCCAACGAGAGGCTGAAAAGGAGTACTCTGTTCTGGTAATGGTCTTGGCCTAAAGTGAACCTGAGGTATTGTGTCTGACTCAGTATGATGGAAATGTGGGGGAATGCATCTTGTAGGTCAAAGGCCAAGAACCAATCTCCTTTCTCTAATGCTGGAATAACTGTTGATAGAGTGACCATCTTAAATTTCTGCACTTTGATATACCGTTGAGCACCCTGAGGTCCCGTATGGGTTTCCAACCTCCCTTTTTCTTTGGTATTAGGAAGTAATGAGCATAGAAACCTTTGCCTCTTAGACGTATGAGCACAAGCTCTATGGCTTCTACCCTGAGGAGATGGTCTACCTCTTGACATAGCAGACTCTCATGACAAGAGTCCATGAAGAGGGGCAGAGAATGATGCCTAGGAGAGGAAAGGGAGGAGAAATGGATGGTGGACCCATCCTGGATGATCTCCAGCACCCATTTGTCAGAGATTATGTTCCCAGGTGCTGCAGAATGGGGTAAAATGGTCTCTGAAGGGATAGGTGGGATTTTCAAGCATGAGATGATGAGGAGAGTGTTCTACAGATACCTTGACCAACCTGTCAAAACTGCCTTTTTGAGGTTGAGGGCTAGGAGGAAGTTGGTTGAGATTCCAACTGCTTTCATCTGGGAGACCTAGGCTTCTTCCTCTGCAGCTCATATGACCTCTGAAACAAGTACTGGGATGAATATTGAGAGTATTGTGATGAGTGGGGCTTGAACAGTGGCCAAGGGCTGTACTTTCATTTGAGGGCTGGAGTATAGATCCCGAGGAACCAAAGAGTTGCCCTATAATCCTTCAACATGTGAAGGGATGCATAGGTCTTCTCAACAAACAACTTTGTCCCTTCAAAAGGAAGGTTTTCCGCCATAGTTGTACCTCCTTAGGGAAGCTGGGTAAATGAAGCTGGTCTCATCACAATGACTGTGAAAACTGAGCATGCTGCCACGTCAGCCACATCTAATGCGGACTGGAGGAATGTTTTAGCCACCAGTTGGACCCTCATTGACTATGGCCTTAAATTAGTCCTCATGAGAGTCAGGAAGCTGCTCAATAAAGGAATCAAGTTTCATATAGTTTTGGTAGTCATACTTTGCCAATAAGGCTTGGTAGTTCGCTACAGGGAAGGGGAGGATGGCTGAAGATCGTGCCTTCCTGCCAAACAGATCCAAACGTTTTCAGTTCCGGTCACACGAGGTAGATTTGAACTGGTACTGGCGACCCTTAGGGTTAACCATGTCCACAATGATGGAACTGAGAGAATGGAAAAGAAGAATTCCATGTCCTTTGCTGGCACATAATATTTTTTGTCTGCCTATTTACATGTTGGAGGGACAGACGCAGGGGGGTCTGCCAAATCATTTTGGCTGGATCTAAGAGTGCCTCATTAATAGGGAAAGCCACTCTGAAGGATGTGGAGGAACGTAAAATGTCCACAAGCCTGTGGTGAGACTCAGTCACTTCCTGTAACAGTATTTGCAGGGCCTCTGCCACCTCCGTGCCACATCCTGGAATAATTTGAAATCATCAGCCATCGATGGTGGATTGGGCATCACCATCTCATCTGGTGAGGATGATGAGATGTGGGCTTGAGGAGGGATGTGTGTACACAATGATGCACATTGACACAGGACACACCATCCCACGTGCATTAAATTACTGTGACTTGCATACTGCAAAAAGCTGTGGATTAAACACCTCATGTAGACAAGCCCTTAGTTACAAAGTACTGTGACTAAAACACTTATAAAATGTGTGTATTTAATTCTTAATTCAATCCAGCCAATAATTCAGTTTCTTCTCATACATTTGAAATTGGACTTGGTTTTATAACTAACATTTACAGCTTTCACCGTATTTCTGGGGAAGACTAACATTATGCGGTCCCAAACTCAGCACATGCTTAAACCTTAGTTTTCTCTTTTCAACTTGGTATCTTAAAAGTCAAAATCTTAAAATTTAAAGTGTAGCTGCCAATAGAGGAGTAAGTCTAAACAGCAGTATAAATCAACAGAACATATCCTTTTACACAAGTTAGATTTTTAAAAATAATCACCATAAATCTAAAAGATTTCTAAGCTAAACCACATTTAGTTTATTCATTTCATACAAGATTTTAAGCAACTACCACTTTAACATAGTTATGTGAAAGCAGCATTCAATGATTACATTAACACAAACAGTAAAAACATGCAGAAATCAAATGCATAGAATTTTAGCTCCACCAACAGGCTCAACACAAAAAAGAATTTAACACACTGTAGCATTCCTGAAAACTATGGCAAAAATTATTTTTGATGTTCTAGCATAACATGAGAAGACTAATGTCCCATTCCGCCCCCCCCCAGCCCCCCCTCACACGAAAGGTACTTCTATTAATCTTCACATATTATTGGGAGAACCAGAACAGTTTATTCTACATATAGACAAAGAAGACATGGACAACTTTGCCATTTGCAATATTATTTATTTTAAACTGTTTCATTTTATCAATTCCAGAAATATAAGAGGCTAAATTCAGCCCTGGCTAAATGGGAACAACACATTCTACTGAGACCAATGGATGTCAAAAATGTCTGATTATGCTAGGGCTGATTTTGCCAAGTGACATGCAGTCTCTTTACTATTGGAAAAATGTATCATTGTTAATGACTTAACTGGGATTTCAATATTAGTGGGTACTTTCTGCAGGTCCTTTATACTTGAATGAATTTCACTCTATTTAGACCTTAACTATTTTACTGTTAAAGGGAGTTAACTGCATGCATCCTGGAGAATATAATACTAAATGCCTATAGCAAGATTTAACCTTGTAACAAATGACAATGTATACAATAAAATGACAAACAACATTCAGTGAGATGGACAAGATCAGGCAATGGTTTTAACTTGAATATTCCTTTAAGCAAATGTTTTCTCTGCTTTGAGTCCTCTGAAGTTCTACAGAAGATGCTCTCTAAGCACAGCTGGATGTACGGCTATCAGTTTAAAGAGTTAGTATTAGGAAACAGGTCATTGTCTGAGTTTTAATTTTTTTAAAAATGTTCAAACTGGAAACTGAATTTGGGGATATTGCAGAGCAAGTCTCAAAGTACAGAGGGTTTTTGTTTTTTAAACTGCAGCAGGCCATAACACAGAACTGTAGTACTGACTGTGGATATTCATCATTCCTTCTGGGATCCTATGCTTTCATTTTATAGATGGCTTAGTAGAAAAATGCAAAACCATACAAGCGCTCATTCTTGCAAAAGCCCTGTAACTTTTTGCTATTTAAAAAAAGGAAGACTGCACAATTTCATAACTAACCTCAACTCCTCCTGCTATATGACAAGATATTTTAAAAATCTTAACTTAGGGTGAATGATCTGTTCCAGATCTAGTGTGATCTGAACAGATCTAACTTTAAAAAAAAAATCACTATAATTCAGCTTCAGAATCCTGAAATTAGATTCATCCTGTATGACTAAAAGATACACTAGTCAGCTTTATATGTTGGTCATCAATCCTTTACACACAGTTTTATAGAAGGCTATCAGTACGAGTGTTCCAGAAACCAGACTTGCATGTAATCCTTTCATCTTCTATCAAGGACACACTCGGAATGGTCCAGGATCCAACAGAGCTGGAAAGGGAACACACCAACCAACAATCTAACAAGTTCCAATAGGTTGACTTTCTTCCATCTTTGGTATATATCCCCATCCGAAAGAGACAAAGTACTAAATAGCTAGATAATCATGTGTCAACTGTCAATTGTTCTCATGAAAGTGGAATATTCAGAGGTGATACATAGGTCTAGTACAGCTAATATATACTAGACTGAGGCCTGGTCTACACTGGCAACTTAAATCGAATTAAAGTCACTTAATTTGATTTACAATACCCACGTCTACACTGGCACCACTGTTAATTCGAATTAAGGTGTCTGTAAAAGTGAATTAATAAGACCATCTCTGCAAGTGGTGTAGTGCCTAATTCGAATTTGTTAAATCAGATTAGTATCAGTGTAATGCGATTTTCCTTAATTCAAATTTATTGCACTGCAGGACCTATCGCACAATGCCCCATTGTGACCTCTCTGGACAGTAGCAGTGTGCTGCTTAGTCGTCATGCTAACAGGAAACGTCCCCTCCCCTCAAGTCCCAAGAAGATTTTAAATTTTATTTCCTGTACTGCCATTGTGGTGACAGCTTTGCCACTGTTCTCCTCATGGCTACTGCAAAGCCCAAACGTGCTTCAGCATGGACTCAACCATGGCTGTGGGACGAGGAGTCTGTTCTGGCTCAGCTCAGAGCCAGCAAAAGGAATATGGACATTTATGGGAAGATATCACAGGGCATGCTGGAGAAGGGACACCAGATCCTGGGGAAGGCATATCCAGTGAGTTTTTCCTTATCATCATTTATGTTCTTTTACATCAGGTGTGGGGGGCTGTAACTGGATTGCAGGCGTTTTGGTGACTGTGCTGTGTGTTTAACCAAGGAACAGTTGCTGTATGTGATGAGAAATCCTACATTTTTTACCATTTGATATCTTAAGGGAATTATTATGTATGTAATTAGGTATCCTTAGAAAAACTGTTCTGAGGAGGCCTGCCTTGCATGTAGAAAATCTTTGTTTTAAGCATAGCATAGATTCCCCCTCCCTTCCCAATGCCACCATGCTGCCCGAAATGGCTCTCTGCACTGATCTCACTGTAAAAGCAGAGATTTCAAACCCCACAGCACTATGCTGTGCGTGCTGGCTATCTGTTCTGTTTTAAAACCAAAAGCGGAGCATCCCCACCCTCCCCACCATGCCATCCATATTGGATTTCTATAAGGTTTAACATTTATAAGCAGAGACAGGAAGTCTTTTGCAACATTGCATCTTGAGATCATTCTCTACAGTTACATTTGTTTCATTTGGTTCAGTATGCTTCTTCCAGCTACATTGTTTCATTAGATCATTCTCTAAAGAGATACATTTGTATCATCATCTTCAGCATGGTAAGGGGGGGGAGGAAGAGGGAAGCAGTGTTGCATCATGGGACGATGACGCTTGTCCCAATAGTCTCCATGGCCATGGGATAGTTATCCACATTGCACTGCTTTCTAATTCGAATTAAGGCTGGTCAGTGTGAACACAAGAGACCAGCTCAAACAGTGTAGTGTGTACTCTCTGCTGCGATTTCTATAAATCAGCTGCTGAAAGTCGAATTAAACTAATTCGAATTAGCGTTGAAGTGTAGACATAGCCTGAGAGACTCATCAATTTGCCCTCACACTCAGAGCTAGTCCAGAATTTTTCAATGAAATGTTTTATTTTCTACCTGATTCAAAACAATGAATTGAACCTGTATTCTCTCCATCCCAGGTGAGCACCCTAACCACTAGGCTATAGAATGTCTCTGTCTCTCTCTGGTCTAATTAATATTTTACTATTTAAACAAAGTTGAAGAGTGGCAATGGGAGAGATTGAGAAAGACCCATCCCAAACTAGCTAAGTGGTTAGGGCAATCACATGGGATGTGGGAGAAGCAAATTCAAATCCTTGCTCTGAATTAGAGCAAGGACAACAACCACCTGGGCCACTAGACTATTGGCTATTCTGGGACATTCCTCTTTGGAGTGGGGGTGTGTGGGGGAAGAGAAAGAACAACTTTGAAACATCTCTGGTTCATCCTGTTAAGGAATGGGAGAAATGTTCAATATTTCAAAAACGTTTGCAGGATATGAGAACTGTTTCCCCATCTAGCTATATTCCCAATGTTTGGCAACTGTGTTAAAGCGATATTAGTTTCCAGATAAAAAACAAAACCCAAGAAGACTGGAAACCTTTATTCTGGAAAGTGGCAAATTGTATGGGTCCATGTCTCCAGCTGAAAGAACAGTAAACATGGTTTGCTTTTGTACCTAGCTGCACACCTTTCAAAATCAAGAGCCTATAAACCTATACGGATGTGCCTTCGTAGTGGTGGATGCTTTTTTTTTTTTTTTTTTTTTTTGTAACCATCAATATAGCTTGGAAGGGTTTTCTTCTTTAAAGAAATCTGAATAACCTTACATAAGAGCTTTCAAAGTTGTTTTATCATACCCAGACACTAACAAACACATAATTTTGTTTTCTCCAAGCAAAGAATTCATGATGACCAGAAGGCCCTGCTTTTAGTCAAGCCTATGCTAAATAATTCCATCATGGCGCACAGGTGCTGAAAAAGTCTCTTTGTACCTGCTATCAGAACATCATAGTGACAGTTACAAATATCCTCTATGCCCTCTCCAGTTGGATTTCACCAGAAATTGGCAACCTGGCCTGTATTCTCCTCAAATTCCTGCCAACAAGATCTTCTGATAGTTCTCAAGTGATTCTAATGGGAAGAGTTTTATTCTACCCTCATCCCCCAACTCTCAGGAATTTCAATTAATCATAATGCCCAAATGTTTGTGGCATTTCAGATTCCTCTGCTGCTTGTCTGCTCTGGGGCATGAAGAAGTTTGTAGAACATGTTCATTCACCAACATTCCTCGATTCCTCATCTCCTTTGATATCATCAACTTTTTCTGCATAAAATCCAATTTAGTCTGCAAGCTCCTCAGGGCAGGAAAGGAGAGGTTACTTACTTTGTACAGTAACTTGAGTTCTTTGAGATGTGTCTACCTATGGGCACTACAAGTCAGGATGTGCGTGCACCTGTGTGCCCCTGATTTGAGGTTTTTGTCAGTAGTGTCCACAGCTCTGCATCTGCACCCTAGACAAACTTGCCCACCACCACCCCAGTTCTTTCTCAATCATGAAAGTCCCAAATCAAAGGCTCCGAGGCAGAGAAAAAGGAGGGCAGGCAGTGGAGCACCCAGAGGAACATACATCTCAAAGAACTCAAGTTACTGTACAAAACAAGTAACCTCTCCTTCTTCGAGTAGTGTCCCCAAGGGTGCTCCATGTCAGGATGTCGGAGGGTGCTAAAGAAGTGGATTAAGTACAGATCATAGGACAGCATCACCAAAAACTGTGTCAATCCTGGTAGAAGCCACTAGAGTGTAATGCCAGCAAAACTCACATGGTGAAGACCAGGTGGCTGCCCTGAAGCTGTCTGAGATGGGTACTTTTTGCAAAAAAACTACAGAAATAGCTTGAGCCCTGGCTGAATGAGCAGTAATTCTCAAAGGGGAGAGGAGTCCCTGAGATTTTGTAGCATGACAGGACACAACCTGCAACCCATTTGTTCTGTCTTTGGATGGAGATCGGATGTCCCTTCATTCATTCTGCAAGAGAGATTAAGAGTGCAGGGGAAGTCCGGAAGGACCTAGTCCCATTGAGGTAAAAGACAAGAGTTCTTTTAATGCCCAGTGTATGGTGGCTCACTTCTTCTCTTGAAGAGTGAGGCTTGGGGTAAAATACTGGGAGATGAATCTCTTAACATGGAATTCAAAGAGACTTTAGGAAGGAAGGAAGAGCATGAACACAGTCATCTCACTGCAATAGAACACTATGTAAAGTGGGTCTGTCATCAATGCTCCAAGCTCTCCTATCCTCCTGGCTGAAGCAATGGCTACAAAGAACAAGGTCTTAAGGGACTAACACAGAAGGGAACAATTGCCCATAGGTTCAAATGGGGGTATCCTCAGAGCATTGAAAATGAAGGTGAAGTCCCATGGTGGGGTTGGTTCCTTGATAGGAGGAAAGAGGTTGAATAAGGTTTTTAATAAAACTTGAAGTATGGGGTGGCAGAAACTGAGAACTTTCTATGGGAAAGTCAGAAGCTGTGATGGGATCTAAATAAACTTTGATGGAGTTCAATAATAAACATGTGGTTTTTAAATTCAGCAGGTAATCAAGGATGTGAGCCAAAGATGATTTGACAGGATGTATAGTTTCATGCTTGTACCAAGCCTGGAAGTGTTTCTATTTCTGCAGGTAAGTTTTCGTTGTTGTGGGCTTTCTGCTATTAAGTAGCACTCTTTGAACTTCTGGAGAACAGACATGTTCTATACCAGAGAGCCATCAAGAAACCATGTCTTGAGATGAAATGCTGCGAGACTGGGGTGGGTGACCACTCCTGATTCCTGGGTGAGAGTCAAGGCTCAGAGGAAGGTGGAGAGGAGGCTGCAGGGACATGTGAATTAGCCCTAGGAACCACACCAGTCTCAACCACCATGGTGCTACAAGGATGGCTACTAGATTCTCATCTTAATTTGTTTAGGTAGTTGAGAAGTGCAGGAGAAGTGTACAGCAGGACTCAAGGCCACGTAATAATCCGGGCACCTCCCATTAAGTTGTTGTTGTGCCCTCTACTTCAGCAGAATCATCTGCACTATGCATTGGATGGAATAGCAAAGAGATCTACCTGTGGATAGCAGCTCAGCAAGATCTCTTGGAACACCTCAATTTTCAATTCCCACTGGTGGTTGATGCTGAATTATCTGCTGAGGGAATCCACCACTGTATTTCAAAGTCTTAGTAGATAAACTATGGAGATCTGTATGCAGTGTGATATGCACTAGTTCCATAGTGTTACAGATTCAGCACTTAAGGACCAGGATCTTGCTCCTCTCTTCCCACTGATGTATTACATCACTGTTCTGCTGTCCAGCATTTCCTGATGGAGTGGTCCTGGATGTGTTGTGGGAACTGTTGGCAAGTTTGATGGATTGCTTTGAGCTCCAATACACTGTTATGGAGGATCGCCTCCTGAGAAGTCCATTTACCCTGAACTGTGAAGTTTTGGACATGGGTGCCCCAATCTATTAGGGAAGCATCCTCATGAGAAGAGGCTGTACACATGGAACTCCGACGCACACCTTTTGTGGGTTCTTCCATCAGTTCAGAGAATCAAGGACCTTCTGAGGTACAGATACGTGCTTGATGAGACTGTGTCTATTGAAGGTGTAGACAGTTCTCAATCAGGCTTGAGTGCTAAGGAAGTCACGAACATGAAGGCTGCCATATGGAACAGGAGTTGCAACAGGAGTTGCAGGCAAGCCCTTCCAGTGATTTGTGGACTCTGTTGGATTGCTGAAACAAGACTGGACATTGTGGTGAATCAGTCCCTTGGTAAGTACACTCTGGTGGAAGAGAAGTTGAGTGGCCCCGATTAAATCTATATGTTGTGTGGGTGTTCGGGTAGACTTTTCCATTCTGAGGTAGAAGCCCAGAGAACGAAACAGAGACAGGGCCATGCTGGTTGCTGTCTGCTTCAAGAAGTGAGCAGCCCTTCAGCAGCCAATTATCCAGGACAGGAAAGATGATACGCCCATTTAGTAAAGATAGGCTACTGCGGCTGACAGAACTTTGATAAAGATATTTGGGGCAGTGGAAAGATCAAAGATAGTACGTGATCTGGGAGTGGTCCCTGCCTACCAAAACACAGAAATGATATATGCAAGGTATGAATGGCAACATGAAAATAAGCTTCCTGAAGGTTGAGGGAAACTAACAAATCTCCCAGATCCAGAGAGGGAATTATTGTTGACACAGTCACCAGTTTGAATCATTGGGAGTAGACAAAGGTGTTTAAAATCCTGAAATCAAGAACTGGTCTCCACCAACCATTTTTCTTTAAGATGAGGAAGTACAGAGAATAGAACCCTTTCTGACAAAGTCTGGTGGGACTTTGACTGTCCCCAGAGCTAGACAGGATTGTACCTCCTGCATAAAAAGGTCTTTTTGAAAGGGGTTCCCACAGACAGACTGGGGGAAGATAGTAAGGAGCTGAACTGGATGGAATTGCTATAGAAATCACATCCCGGATCCACCCGTCTGATCTGAGGAGTTCCCAGAAAGGTAGGAAATGAGAGAGATGCTCTCCATACGTGTGGAAGGGGCACAGGTGCAATGCAGGATCTGGAGTGGGAGTTAGTTCATGCGCTTCAACCAATGTGTCAAACAGATGTTTTGAAGACGTTGAGGGCTGAGTGGTTGCTGAAGAGGAGAGCCCTCTCTTAGAGGAATTGGGCTTCTACCTGAGGGGTTCAGCTGGTTTTGTGGGCTAACAATAGACTAGAAGGGATTGTTGAGCTGTCTGCAATCTGCTCGGGTTTTGTTTTTGGTTTGGTTTTTTTTTTTTTTTTTGGACAGGTAGATCGATGCCTAGAGATTGTAGTGTCACCCGAGAGTCTTTGAGAGAATGCAGAGACCTCTCTATGGCATCACTAAACAACTCTGAACCTTCAAAAGGAAGATCTTCAACCATATTTTTTATTGCCTGGGGGGAGGCCAGAAGACTGCAGCCAGGAAGCTCAGAGCATGACTACTGCTGAAGCCATGGAACACACAGTTGTTTCAGTGACATCTACTGAGACCTGGAGAGAAGCTGTGGCAATGATCTGACCCTGAATAACGAGGACCTGAAATTGTTCTCTCTGCTCCTGAGGAACGTGTTCAATAGAAGATGAAAATTTTGAACGGACTGAGAAGTCACATTTTGACACCAGGGTTTGATATCTGGCTACTCTAAGTCACAAGAAGGCCAAGAAGTAGCTCTGACAGTCCAGAAGGTCCAGTCATTTTAGGTCCTTATGAGATGGTGTTGAACAGAACCAGTGTTGCTGGCAGCCTCCACCTCCAGAGAGTTGGTAATCAGAAGGGAGCAAAAAGTACCCTAAGCCTCTGGGAAGGATGTATTAATTTTTATTGGCTTGTTTACACATGGGTGGGACAGTAACTGGAGTTTCCCATGCTGTGTGCGCTGGACTAAGCAAAGCTTCACTGATGAGCAAGGCAATCTTGTCCTGAGGAGATGCAGGAAGGCTATCCAACAAGGAATGTTCAGATTCCTAAATCTCATCTAATGGGACTTGCAAGTTGTCTGCTACCCTTTCTATGAGTTCTCAAAATGGCTTGAAGGTATTGGGGTAAGATGGTGGGGGAGGCATGATGGCCTCTTCTAGTGATGATGATTTGTGGGAGAGTGGTGTTTCTTCCTCTTCCACTGGTTCCTTCTCTGGAAGGACTGGGAGGCTTTGGTTGATAGTCCTAATGCAGCCTCTTTGGGGATGGCATCATGTAGAAAGGATTGTCATTGGGAGCTCACAGATTCTAGTAAGCCCAAATTTTCCATTCAGAAGACCAGAATGAAGAGGCTGACCCAGAAAAGTCTCCTTCATCATGAAAAATAATTTTAAAAGGGTACATCTCCAGAGTTTAATTCTCCAGTGTTTTCCTACCAAAAGTTATGGATTTCCTATCAAACATTCGGTAGATGAAAAATAGATGCTTTAGGTATTTAAGTCATATTAAAAAGACTTCAGCTTTTCAAATGGTTGTGGATATGCCTGAGTTTATTTTACAGAATTATTTTCAGAAAGCAAGATAATTGAGAACATGAAGAAACTTGTTTTGCCATGGATTCAGTATAGAACGCACAGTATTTTGAACATCAGCTTTATGTAAGTTTCTGCATATATATGTTTTGTTTTAAAATATCTTTCTTCCCAGAGTACAGAGATTTCAAATCACAGATAGCCTGCACCAACACCCTAAGAAAGAGTATGCCTCTCTGTCCTCCTTCTCACCCTGGTATTCTCAGACCAGACCACTGTGTCAGAGGGCTGATCAGTTACAGTGCACAGAACAGGCTATATAAAGAATCGTCAAAGTGTGCTCTGGAACAAAGCAAATCAGGAAAGGTGGACGGATATAAGCACATCATTTCCCAGGATGATAAATTCTTGGACAGTCTGGCAAAATTAAACTAATTTACAACAAAACTACATTCATCCATTTTTTAAAATATATTCTGAAACTTCTTAAAATTAGTATTCAAAATCCAGTGCTTTGCCTATTTGGATGAGCAGAATAAGTTTGTACCTGTTCCAATTTCCCTTGATCATTAATAAGAACCATCTTAAAAAAATCTGAGTTTTTTGACAAAAGTGCAGTTATTTATGGAGTTAAAAAAAATACTGGGCTTTTGTTTTAGCTTTAAACATGAACACATCATTGAGCACAATTCTACCAGTGCATCAATACAAACCACAGTGAACAGTATGCTTCTCTGGAGTCTTCATTTACTGTTCTACTTAATTTTCAAGCAAAGAGAGAGCTCTTACATAGCTCCTTTTATCAGTAGCCTGCAAAGAACTTCACAAAGGAGGCCAGGATTATTTCCCCATTTTACAGATGGGGAAACGGAGGCACAGAGAAATGAGATTTGCCCAAGGTCACCTAGCAGGCCAGTGGCAGAGCTGGGAATAGAACCTAAGTCTCAGTCCAGTGTTGTATCCACAAGGCCACATTACAAATCAGTTTGCAGTCCTCACTTGCATCTGTTAATCATTTTCTGTTAGCATTATAGTAACTTATCCTACTCACTACTGTAGTCATTGCAGATAGCTGAAATTTCCAAATTTGCAAGTCAGCAAACAAACATGCAAGGATAATAGATCATGTATACATTGCTCATATATTTCGACATCTGTAATCTTGTACAGCAGCCAATAAAAGAGTTTGCCAAAGTAACAGAACCCACCTAAGAGTACATGGCTATTAATCTTCACTAGAGGAGAGACCAACGTTTTTTGGTGTATGAATCATAAAATATGCTAATCATCACTTACTGCAATTTAGCAAGGTTCTTCTGTATTGACTTTAGCAGTGGCTTGTGATGACACATGCTTGCCTCACTGAGGCTTATGTTTGGACAATAAGCAAAAAAACCTCATTTTACGTCCCAACACAAGCTTACTATGAGAAAACGGTGAAAACATCAAAACAAACAGAAGGGATAAATAACTTATTTTTGCCATGTAAAGCATCTCCCTTCTATGTAACTTACTTATTAAAAAAATGTGTGAATTAATATACCTTTAGGTGTGTACATTCCTTGTTGCATAGAACCTCCAGGTTCAAAAACAGGAGCTTTAAAATCAGCCACTGCTGACAACATTGATTCAAAGCTTAAGCTTCCTGGAACAATGCCACTTTTGGGATTGGGGTTTTCTGGAATGTGATCTTTATGTTAAGAAAAACAATCGATATCAAGGACTATTTAACAGCAGAAACATAGCAAATCACTTAATTTACTTTCGTATAATATTTTAACAGCTTCATATAAGATGCTAAACTTTAGCGATGCTTTAATTTCACCACAAGAGGTCTGTGTACTACAGCAGTTCCATGCTATGGAGAGAAAAAACATAATAAAATTGAAAAAATAGATTGTGAAACTACCATGCTGTGCAGTTATCATACCTAAGCACTCATATTATTACCTTATTATTGTAAACCTCAGTCTACTTTTCACCATCCCTGCCTTTAAATTATTGCTGTCACTTACTGCATGATGTTTACTATTGGACTGCTAGTTGCTTAGGCCAAAGATCATGTCTATTTTACTTGGCTGAGAAACACCTAGTACACTCTGAAGACATCTAAAATGTATTGCACATCCTCATGGGTATCATTTTCATACAAACAATTAAGGTAGACTAAAGTACTGAAGAGAATTTCATTGTCATCAACAGTACATGATAATCCAATGGTATCTTCCCACATCTCCAAAATTTTGAGGTTGTTATAGCGAGCAATCTCAATGGAATCATGCACAAGTTTTAAAATTCTGCACAATACAAACTTCTTCTATAGTATAAGTTACACACAGAAATCAAAATAAACAAGTTAACAGACTGCAAGGATATGAGATCCAGTAGTGAACTATGAGTCCTGTCGTTCATACAGAGCTGGGCTACCATCTCTGCTCTGAGGATCTCGTCATCTGTCATTCCTAGGATAATAAAAATAAAATTAAATACCCTGTATAAGCTGTATGAGTAAAGAAAAAGTGTATACACAGGCATACGCTTGTGTTTAAATCTCAGTAAGTTGCACGCTAATTACAAATGTGAAACTCAACAGTATGATACCCAAACATAGCTACATTCTTAAAATTACAATTCAGATTTCTAGTTGATTCCCAAAGATGTCCACAAGAATTTAGTATACTATACTTATTTTGTTATGAGTGCTCAATATATTTAAAATGTATGTAAAGTAACAGTTCACTGATATTTCTGAATTCATATGCTGTTATGATAACAGCCTATTGCACAGGAGACAACACTAAAGCATGTTTTCCCAAAGACTATTGTAAAGCACGGTAATAAATAAAGCTTAATAAAATACAACAGAATGCAAGTTTTAGCTAGGATTTTAAGTAATTATTTAGGCCCAATTCTGCAAACCTTTATGCACATTCTTAACTTCACGCATGAGTAATAACCATATGCATAAATATTTGCAGTACTGGCATTTAATTCATTTTTAAATTGCGATATCAAAGTAACTTTATTCTGTGTTAAATATGGTGTATTTTTGAGGGGAGGGGATGGAGTGATGGGGCAGGAGAACATACCAAAACAAAATCACACGGAAGGTTGCACAGCCCATATGTCCCTAGCTGAATGTCTGGAATTTATGCCATTGAAGCAATATCAAATTAGCATACTGCAGACTTATTGTACCAACTAACACATGTTCCTAGGTCAGCAACATTAGAAATGCTGAAAGGTGTAATTACAAAGCTAAGTTCAACTAGCTCTCAGTTCAGCATAATTCGGAATAAAGATCAGCGTTAGTAACACTAAGGGAATGTCTACTGACAGCGGCAAAGTCACCGCCATCAGATAGATCTTTCTGGATTGATTGAGTGGTCAGTGTAGAACCAATCAATTGATTGATCAGGAAGTTGACGCTTGTAAACCACCCCCTCAAGTGGTGTGGCACAGTGCCATGAAGACGCCGCACAGAAGGGAAGTACAGCAGTCCACGGTAATTACGCAAGCCGAATCTCCAGGTAAGTGTAGACCAAGGCCTAGATATATCTACAGGACTTTATCAGGGGTAGACCCCTTCCCTCACCCTGCAGGTGCGGAAGGCCCAACACAGACAGCATAACTGTTGCATCGCTCGCACTTGGGCCAAGATGTGGGGTGTGTGCGCAAAGAGACCAAATGTCACAGAATGTGCTCTGAAAGGGCAATTTTTGTTCAAAACTGCAGAAGTAATTGAAGGAATGGGGTGAGGCAAGTGGATCCAAAGCAAGAGGAGCAGCAGCCAATGGGGCAACAAGAACTCTAAAGTTTTACCATTCGCCAAGTTTTGCATGGCCAGGGGGGAAGGCTTTGCACAAGACCTGAATTTTGCTCCAGGTTACTGGCAAAGATACTTTTTGAGGTGAATTCAAGTACTGACTGGATAGTGTCATATTCAGTTTAATTTGATACAAACAGTAGACACCAAGTCCTTTACATAAAAATAACATAATACAATAAAAATTCAGTTAATAAGGAAAGTCAAAGTTCTGACACGAAAATAAAGAAGCTCAATCATAAGAGATTATTACAAGTAGGAGCTAGAGGATTTGCTTATTCAAACAGTAATATTGAAATTTATGTTTCAATAGATATCTGGTGATCATATATATATAAAAAAAATTCAGTCACTTATTTCAAGACCAGAAATGGACTGGATTGCAATAAAGGAAAAGACACTGTAACCTGTGCTGTCTGTTTCTGGTTTTTTGGATGGTTAAAATGAAGCAACTGGTGAAACCGTAAAACGTAGTTACTTACCAGTAACTGTTGTTCTTCGAGATGTGTTGCTCAGATCCATTCCACTTAGGTGTGTGCGCGCCCTCGTGCACAGCTCTCCGGAGAACTTTTCCTAGCAGCCCCTGCAGAGGCCGGTCTCAGCGCCCCCTGGAGTACCGCCATTATGCAGCGGTATATATAGCACGACCGGCCCCTCCCCTCCTCAGTCCCTTCTTTCTGCCGACTCCGACAGCGGGGACGGAGGGTGGGTGTGGAATGGATCTGAGCAACACATCTCGAAGAACAAGTTACTGGTAAGTAACTACGTTTTCTCCTTCGAGTGGTTGCTCAGATGCATTCCACTTAGGTGATTCGCGAGCCATACCTTGGAGGTGGGTAGGAGTCAACGGCGAGCTGCCCTCAGCACGGCCCTGCCGACTCGCGCGTCGTCCCTTGACTGCTGGACGACAGCATAGTGCGCAGCAAAGGTGTGCACCGAAGACCAGGTGGCAGCCCTGCAGATGTCATCCAGGGGGACCCTTTCCAGGAAGGCTGCCGACGCGGCCTGGGCCCTCGTCGAGTGCGCCGTCACCACTCCTGGGAGCTGGACGCCTGCACGCTCGTAGCAGAGCCGGATGCAGGCAGTGATCCACTTGGCGATGCACTGGGAGGTGACCGGGGAGCCTCTCATCCTCTGCCACCGCGACGAAGAGCTGCGTGGTCTTTCGGAGCGGCCTCGTCCTGTCTAGGTAGAACGCCAGCGCCCTCTTCACATCGAGGGTGTGTAGTCTCCTCTCGTCCTCGGACCCGTGCGGTTTAGGAAAAAACACGGGGAGGAAAATATCTTGGTTACAATGGAACCGGGAGACTACCTTAGGCAGGAACGCTGGGTGAGGCCTAAGCTGAACCTTGTCCTTGTAGAACACGGTATAGGGGGGCTCCGAGGTTAAGGCCCTTAGCTCAGAGACCCTCCCGGCCGAGGTAATGGCCACGAGAAAAGCCACCTTCCAGGAAAGGATCATCATTGGACAGGTGGCTAAGGGCTCAAAGGGGGGACCCGTTAGCCTATCTAAGACCAGGTTCAAATCCCAGGGAGGCACCGGGTCACGGACCTGCGGGTAAAGCCTCTCAACTCCCCTGAGGAACCTCACCGACATGGGGTGGGAGAACAGGGATCGTCCCCCCATCGGCTGGTGGAACGCCGATATGGCCGCCAGGTGTACCCTGAGGGAGGCCAACGCTAACCCCTGAAGCCTAAGCTGCAGCAGGTAATCCAGGACAGCCTGCACGGGGGACGTACCGGGGGTTACGCCCCGCGACTCCGCCCAGCAGGTGAACCTCCTCCACTTGGCCCTGTAGGCGAGCTGCGTGGAGGGCCTCCTGCTTCCCAACAGCACGCGTTGGACCTGCTCCGAGCAGGTTCTCTCCTCCTCTGTCAGCCAGAGAGCCTCCAGGCCATCAGGTGCAGGGAGTCCAGGTTGGGATGCAGTAGCCGGCCGTGGTCCTGGGAGAGCAGGTCCGGTCTCCTCGGGAGCTCGATCGGGGGAGTGACAGACAAGTCCAGGAGCAGGCAAAACCAGTACTGCCTCGGCCACGCTGGGGCGATCAGAATCACGTCCGCTCTGTCCCTCTTGATTTTCAAGAGGACCCTGGGCAAGAGCGGGAAGGGGGGAAACGCATACAGGAGGGGCCCCGTCCAATCGAGGAGAAATGCGTCCGAAAGGGAGCCCGGCTCGCGACCCCTGAGCGAGCAGAACATCGGGCACTTCGCGTTCCACACTGATGCGAAGAGGTCCAGATGGGGAACACACCACACGCGGAAAATCCTGTCCACCACCTCGGGGTGGAGAGACCATTCGTGTTGGGGTAGGAATGACCTGCTGAGGCGGTCCGCCTCGTCGTTCCTGACCCCAGGCAGGTGAGAGGCGGTTAAACAGAAATTGCACCTCACCGCCAAGTCCCAGAGTCGAAGCGCCTCCTGACACAACGCCGAGGAGCGCGCCCCCCCTTGCTTGTTGATGTAATACATTGCAGTGGTGTTGTCTGTTAACACCTGCACCATTCTCCCCAATAAAGAGTGGCGAAACACCTCGCATGCCAGTCTGACTGCCCTCAGTTCTTTCACATTGATATGGAGGGCCAACTCCCTCCAGGACCAGCGACCCTGCGTGGTCAGACCACCGGTGATATGGGCTCCCCACCCCCGGTCCGATGCGTCCGTGATCAGGGTGACCGAGGGGGTGGAAGCCCTGAAGGGAATCCCTTCCAACACAGTCCCGGGGTCCAGCCACCAAGTCAGTGACCCCAACACCGAAGGGGGCACCGTTACCACCTTGCTCAAAGCATGCCTGCTGGGCATGTAAACCTTGGACAGCCAACCTTGGAGGGGCCTGAGCCTGAGGCGGGCCAACCTCACCACATAGGTGCACGAGGCCATGTGGCCTAACAGCTGCAGGCAGTGCCTGGCTGTAGTCGTGGGGCACCTCTGAAGTTGCGATATTATCGCTGTCATGGCCTTGAACCTGGAACGTGGGAGGGAGGCTTTCGCCTGCACCGAGTCCAGGTGGGCCCCTATGAAGTCTATGCGTTGCACCGGACGCAGCGTCGACTTCTGCTCGTTTATGAGCAGCCCCAGAGCATGGCAGGTGGACTGGACGAGAGAGACCGCCTCGCACACTTGCGACCTGGTCTTGCCCCTGATTAACCAGTCGTCCAGGTAGGGAAATATCTGGACCCCCCTGCGCCGCAGGAAGGCCGCCACCACTGCCATACACTTGGTGAACACTCTGGGGGAGGAAGACAGGCCAAAGGGCAAGGCCGTAAACTGGTAGTGGCCACCAGCTACCACAAACCTTAGGTACCGCCTGTGGGCGGGAAGGATGGAGACGTGAAAGTACGCATCCTTCAGGTCGAGGGCGGCAAACCAGTCCCCTGGGTTTAGGACGGGAATGATGGACGCTAGGGATACCATGCAGAACTTCAGCTTTTTTATGAACCTGTTGAGCCTGCGCAGGTCCAAAATAGGCCTGAGGCCTCCGTTGGCCTTGGGAACGAGGAAGTACCTCGAATAGAATCCCCTCCCCACCTCGAGTGGTGGAACCACTTCTATGGCTCCTTTGACTAGGAGGGATTGAACCTCCCGAAGGAGTAATTGCTCGTGAGATGGGTCCCTGAAGAGGGACGGGGGGGTGGGGAGTGGGGAGGGGAGGCCAGGAGCTGAAGGGCATATCCCCAGCGCACGATGCTGAGGACCCATTGGTCCGATGTTACCTCCCGCCACAGGCCGAGATACGGCTTGAGCCTGTCCTGGAAAGGCGGGGAACCCAGGGAACATGAGACGGTGTCACCCTCGGATACACCGTCAAAATTGTCTCTTCCCTTTAGGCCCTTGAGAGGGTCCCTTAAAGGAAGAGGCGGACGACGTCGGGCGATCACGCCGTCCAGAGCCCTTGGTCCTGTCCCTACCCCTTGCGGTGGGGAAGGGCCTAGACTGCGGCCTAGACTGCTGCCGCTGACGTTGCAGCGGTTGCTGCGGCTGCTGGCGACTCTGCAGTCTAGCCGCCTTGGGCGTGTACAGGCCCAAGGAGCGCAACGTTGCCCTTGAGTCCTTGAGAGCGTGCAGCTTCTCGTCCGTCCTCTCCGAAAAGAGGGCGGCTCCATCGAAGTTACATAAGTCTTGGATGGACTGCTGCACCTCCAACGACAGGTCTGTGGACTGCAGCCACGCTGCCCGCCTCATCGCAATGGCGGAGGCCATAGCCCTGCTGGCTGTGTCTGCAGCGTCCGACGCAGACTGCAGGGCCGCGGTTGCCACAGACAAACCCTCCTCCAGCACCATACCAAAGTCTGCGGCCTGGTCTGGAGGGAGAGACTCATAGACTCATAGACTCATAGGTCAGAAGGGACCAATATGATCATCTAGTCTGACCTCCTGCACAAGGCAGGCCACAAAACCCTACCCATACACATTTATAACAACCCCGAACCCATGACAGAGTTATTGAAATCCTCAAAAGTGAGATTTGAAGACCTCAAGCTGCAGGGAATCCACCAGCAAGCGACCCATGCCCCATGCTGCAGAGGAAGGCGAAAAACCTCCGTGGCCCCTGCCAATCCACCCCGGAGGAAAATTCCTTCCCGACCCCAAATATGGCGATCAGCTAAACCCTGAGCATGTGGGCAAGACTCACCAGCCAGCACCCAAAAAAGATTTCTCTGCAGTAACTCAGTTCCCATCCCATCCAGCATTCCCACAGACCATTGAGCAGACTTATCTGCCGATAATCCAAAATCAATTGCTCAAATTAAACTATCCCATCATAACATCCCCTCCATATACTTATCAAGCTTAGTCTTAAAGCCAGACTCCGTAAACCTCCTCAAGGAGTCCCACAGGTTCAAGTTGTACTTGCCGAGGAGAGCCTGATGGTTGGCTACCCTCAGCTGAAGCGCCCCAGTTGAATAGACCTTTCTCCCATAAAGGTCCAGCCTCCTGCCTTCCTTATTTTTAGGGGAGGCAGTCTGAGCACCCTGCCTGTCCTTTTGATTGGCGGCGTCCACCACCAAAGTACCCGCAGCAGGGTGCGCATACAGGTACTCGTGCCCCTCGGCTGGCACGTAGTACTTCCTCTCGGCGCCCTTAGAGGTCGGGGCAACCGAGGCAGGGGTCTGCCAGACTGACTTAGCCAGGCGCAGGACCCTCTCATGCACAGGAAGGGCCACCCTAGCCGGTCCCTGGGCCCCCACGCGGCCGAAGAGGGGGTCCACCTCTTCCTCTAACACCTTGACCTCAAGGCCAAGGTTCAAAGCCACCCGCTTTAGGAGCTCCTGGTGCGCTTTAAAATCAACGAGCGGGGCTCCTTGGTCTCGTACCGCCGCCTCATCCGGGGACGACGAGTAAGATGGGTGGCGGGGCCCAGTGGAGGGGCCCTCCCCAGGGTCCTCCTCCTCCTCTTCCCCAGAGGAGCGGTCACCCTCCTGCACCGAAGGTGCTTGCTGAGTCTGGGTGACAGAGGCAGGGGCCGACATAGTTCCCTGCCCCATCTGAGCCGCCCACTGGGCCCACAACGGCCACTGCCATGGTCCCTGTGGCCAGCTCAGAGGCGGCACCGGTGCCGAGGGCAAAACCGGTGCCGCAACGGACGGTGCCGGTGCCGGTAACAGTGCTGGGTCCGGTGCCGGCTGCGGTGCCGGTGCCGGCTGCGGTGCCGACGACCATATCCGTTCCTGACGTCGGGTCCGGGACCCCGAGTCAGGAGAACGCAGGCGGTGATGACGCCGAGAGGGCGCGCTCCGAGACTCGCCACGCGACGATCTCGAAGAGCAACTCCGACTTCGGTGCCGACGAGGCGACGCCGAAGAAGACGACCGGTACCGGGGCGTCTTTCGTCGCTTCGATGCTGGGGAGCGGTGCCGAGAACGCCGTCTCGGTGCCGAGCCTGAACTCGACGACGAGGAGAAGTGCCGCGACAAAGAACGATGTCCAGAGCGGTGCCGGAACCTGGAACGGTCCCGGGAACGATGCCGGGACCTGGAGCGGTGCCGGGAACGGTGCCGCGACGCGTTGTCCGAGGACGAAGATGGAGAGGAGCTCCCGAGCTCGACTCTCCTGCGTCGGGTGGTGGGCGGCCTGTCCACCAGTGCCGGGGCCGCCCACCCTTCGGGGCCCCCCATCGCGGGTTTGCCCCGGGAAACGGGCCCTGTCTCTCTCCAGTGAGAGAGTGCCGGAGGCGTAGGCAACTCCAACAAAGCCTGAGCCGCCTCGATAGCCTCCGGCGTCGAAGGGTCCCGTATAGGGGGTCCCCCACTTCCAGGAGTTGGGGGAGCCTCCCTAGTAGGTGCCGGTGCCGGGGCCGGTGCCGGAGCAGCGGCCGGTGCCGGAGCAGATGCCGGCGGCACGTCCATAAGGAGGAGCACCTCCGAACTCGACCCCGGCCGCTCCTGCGGTGCGGGGGAGAGCTGCAAGCGCGGGCGGCGCTTTTTCCTCTTCGGCACCGGGACCCCCGGTGCCGGAGGCGCACTCCGCACCGAAGACACACTCGGTGCCGGAGTAGTCCGCGATGGCTCGGACGCCGGGCTTAAAGCGGACTTCATCAGAAAAGCCCTAAGCCTCACTTCGCGCTCTCTCTGAGTCCGAGGCTTAAAGGACTTACAGATACTGCACCGATCCCTACGGTGCAGTTCCCCCAAACACTGCAAACAACGGTCGTGGGGGTCGCTAGCCGGGAAGGCCTTGCCACAGCTAGCACATGGCTTGAAGCCCGGCGAACCCGGCATAGCCGGGACGCCGCGAGCCCGAAGGCTCCCTAAACTAACTAAAAACCCTCACTAACTAAAAACTAACTTAGTTCAGGGTGAACTGTTAAACTATCTACTCACTTTAAGGAGAAACACAAACTGTTGAAGAGCAGGGGTAGTTCTCAACTGGCCGTCACGGGCGGAAAGAAGGAACTGAGGAGGGGAGGGGCCGGTCGTGCTATATATACCGCTGCATAATGGCGGTACTCCAGGGGGCGCTGAGACCGGCCCCTGCAGGGGCTGCTAGGAAATGTTCTCCGGAGAGCTGTGCACGAGGGCGCGCACACACCTAAGTGGAATGCATCTGAGCAACCACTCGAAGGAGAACCAAATTATAAACATAAGGAATGACCATTTGATTGTATTTAATAATTTTACTTATGCTGCTACAGGATAGTTATTGAATGCCAAAAGATCTAAAACCAAATACACATAAGAATTCCATGTTACAGTAATATTTGTGACTGGATAGTTGTGATTCTTACCTAAATGTAAGCGAAGACTCAAAAGAATGACTAGAAATGTTAAGGCTCCTTCCAACATAGATCTTTCATGTTCTGAATCAAGAACTGTATTCTGATGCTGCGATGCCATTGTTAACAGATCTACCACCTTGAATCTACAGAACATAGAAAAAAGTTAAGAGTCCTCAGTTCTTCCATATTCAGAGCCTGATGCTAAGAGGTGCGAGGTACCTATGACTCCTACTGAAGCACCATTCAGGATCAGGCCCTAAAGAAATACAAAATAAGATGCATATAATCTAATTAGAAACAAACCCTGAAATGAAATGCTTTTTATTTTCAGAAAGTGTATCCTTATCTTCATTGTACTCCATATGGAATTGATTCTATTTCTACTTCATATTCAAATACTTGACATATTTCTAACAACTGAACACTTGAAAATAGGCTAATTGGTAGTCACATTTATGTCCTGCTTTTCTTCAGCCGTGTCTACGTTACAACAAAGCAACTACAGAGCTGCAGCTGTGGCCCTGTAGTGCAGACACTTCCTATGCCAGCGGACATTTTTCCTTCGATGCAAGTAATCCACCTCTCTGAGATGGAAGCTAGGTTGACCGAATTCTTCCATCAACCTAGTGGCATCTACAGGGGGGTTATGTCAACTTAATAACCTTGCACAGGGCATGACATTTTTTACAGCCCTGAGCGAAGAAGCTAAGTCAATTTAAGTTTTAGGTATAGACAAGGCCTTCTCCTATAGAAGCAAGCAGTCTTCTTGTGGTCCTCACGGCTATCACTTCTCCCCTTCAGTGTGGGAGTTTCCAAATACTTAACACCAGAATGTACAACAATTCTAAAACTGAAGATCTTAGAAGTTTCAAATCTGGAGTTTCATAAGCATTGGAGTATAAATCTAAATCATACACATTGGAGTGTAAATCTAAAGCCAGCCCTGAGTAAAAGGGAGGATGAATGAAACTGTCACAGTGGAAACAAAAGAAGTATTGTATTAAAGGAAGCGCACTCCACCTGAGAAGAAAAAAAAAGACAAAGTGCTGTGGTGTGAGAGGAATTCAGCAGGCATGCACCTTTTCCCCCTTCATACATTTCAAATAGTAAGTGGCAGAATGCTATATAGTGGCATTCATCCTATCCCTGTGCTTTGACCTTACCTTTCAAAAACTGACGAAATAAAGTAATCTGGGTCAAGTCTAGAAGCACAGACCTGTAAAAACAAATATAGAACATTCACTTTATTCATCAGTCTTTAATGTTCTTAAAAACACAGTACTTGGGTTCACAGAAACTATAACTTACCTGTAATAGGTAAATGTCAGGATCAATCATGGAGTTACAAAAATGAGACTGCACATAAGTCATTGCTTGTCCTTTAATTTGTAGACCATTCCTTACCCACATGTTACTATGGATTTCAGAAAGGCTTGCCTATTTAAAAAAAAAAAGAATTAGCTAAAATAAATATTTTGCCAACAGTTCAAGGACATTTAGCTATTCAGTTGAGTATCAGTTGTCAGATGCCACACCCTCAGCTGTGATCCCCTCAAATCTCGAAATGAGCAGTGCTGGACCATATTAAAAGTTGGATGAGAGTCAACCCAGAAAATACCCGTAAGCCCTGCAAAAAATTCAGCTGGTACAGTATGTGGTTCTCTTCTTGCTGAAACAGTACTGAATCCATGTTTGAGGCATGATATTTAATTACAATGTTGAATGAGATTTAAAACCAAGGCTTTGATCATTACAAAGATACTGTGCTATTTTTTGCTTGCACATTAACCAGATTTCCTGCCCAAATTCAGAGTAATATATTTATATTCCACCAGAAATCTGTAATACATATACTATCCTCTACTCTAAAAGGAGGTTGCGTTTCAGGAAATGGATGGGTAGGCAAGTGAAAAGATCCATGATTCTTTATCCTTAAAAATGAATGAAAATGTAAAAATGAGGGGTGTGTCTTATAATAGATTATCAATTATTACAACCTGTTTCTCTTCATCTCCTAATTTCGATATAAACAAAATGTTATGTGTAAAGCGACAGGTAATAAACCTTTCCATTACTACTTATAAAAGTCAAGGAATAAAGGGTCCTCGCAACCTAGCCTCTACCTTCACCCCTGCATATTCTGCATCCTCTATTTGTACATATTAAAATGAACTGCAAGCACAAATTGTTGCCAATTTGTACTCAAATATGTACTCAAATTTGTAGTAGTTTTTTGAAAATGTGATCCTAAACAGTAAGCGGAGTTCCCAGCAACATTAATGTTTTGGGTCATCATATGATGTTAACAATGCTTTAAAAATTAGTTCTCTGTAATTCTAAGAATTACTTTTCTAAGTTTATTCCTTCAAATCACTATAAAACTGTGCTCAGAAGTCAAACATTTCATATAATGTAAGGAGTTGTCATCTATGTTAATTTTTGTATTCCTCAATAAAGATGTTTTCCCATCTTAAAATGTTCAGACATTTTTCAATATATTTAAACTATTTTGGACAGAAGGAGGGAAAGAGATAGACATCCTCTTTTGTATAAAACAAAGAAGCAGCCAGGTACCATACCTGAATCTGAAGTGGATGAATCATTAGTTTCATCAACATCTCCTGATCTGGTAAAATAGAATCTAGATCGAGTTCTTGGCATTTGACAGCCTGCAAACAAAATGAAGTATAAATTTTACTGAGAATGTAAGGGAATTATTTTTTCATACTAAGAACAGACAACAGCTTATTTTCTTATAGAATATGGTAACAAATGCATGCTTACCTTACTCAAAAACATAGCATAGTAACGATGTAGTGGCAAATGAAAAGTAACCTGGTTAGGAGCTGGCTGCAATGAGAACAATTCATTATACTTTTTTGTAAGAATCATACAGACTATCATTGCATCTGGCACATCCACTGCTGATGGCTCTTTCCCATTAGATATCTCTAATGTTACTCATTTCTCCCCCTGAAAATGCTTCATCTCCCTTTTTCCAAACAGTTCCAGTTATATCTCTTGCCTATAGCCCCTGGAATATTCGCTTCACCCTACCTGGAATCAGTGCAATCTCTCCCAATACACCAGAACTTCCCACACTAAAGGACTACATAAGAAACGGAGTGCAGAGGCTTTGCTTTATCATTACTACAGCCCTCCACTGAACTGCCTTGGAGTGCTTCTATGGCATCCGTTGGTAGTCTGAATACAACTTCATATTAATTAAATTGGTGGACGCCAGCATTCTTAATGATATATCATCAAACGCATGAATTACAAAGGTTTTAACAAGAGTTGCATTGTTTTAACATGGTAATGCACTTGTTACAGTACTTAAAATGATCATTTTCCTTCTCCTTTAAATAATAAAAATATTAACTTTTAAAGTGTGTTTTAAGCTTAACAAGGCACTTTGTTTAAACATATAAAGGATGCACACCTCATCTACAAAGTTGATAGCATCAAACCAGTCCTGAAGTGCTTCAAGGCAATATCTAACAACATTTCGCGTGTATTCTTGTGTCTCCTGCAATAAGAAAAATTATTTTACATTGCATCATGATACATTATACCACACTACTCAAAAATAGTTTTGAGTAACAATTGTATTAATACAATGGGGAAGTAGTTTGTTAACCAGTAAGAGGGTTTAAGAATTTTTTCAGTTTTCTGTTCATAGTTTTAAAACAGCACAAAAGTGAATTTGCAGAACTCTTTTTATTTAAAAAAAGGTTCTCTTTTCCAACACTGAAAATTAACATTTTTAATGATTTACTGGTGGCAGTCACTGTCCTCCTCTGCACTGAGGTTCTTCCAAACTCATCAATAGTAGGAGCACTAGAATAACACAGCCTAGAACGTTTTTGCCGTGGTGGTATCCAAACCTTTTCTGAGCTGCCAAGCTGGTGTCACCCTCTCTTATCAGATTCAGACAATTTTATAACATTTTCATTTTATTATTTTAGCCAATGTATCTGGTATTGAATTACGTTTCCCTGCCTGTAATTCCTAGGACTATCCCTAACACTGTAGGAGACGCAGAGGAATGTTACGGGGGGGCATGATGGGGCCCAGACCAGCCGCCATGCGGAGGGGAGGGAAGGAGCACCTCCCAACACCACTCTGCTCTAGCTCCAGCCCCGCCCTGAGCTTTGGCTCTGCTCTCAGCCCTGGCCTCAGCCCCTGGCTCCCAGCCTCAGCCGCAGTTCTTCTTCCGGCCCCACTTCGGGCCCTAAACCCATCCCGTTTCCGGCCGAGCCACCGCTGCAGCCACAGCCTCAGCTCCCAGCCCCAACCACTGCCTCACTCCCAGCCACAGGGGCACAAGGTGCCATGTAAAATGTTTGGGGACCACTAACCTAACACCTTTTTAAAAATAGGTAAGTAAACATCTGCTGCAATCCAGTCCTTCGGTATAATAGCTAATTTAAATGTTTGTTCAGCCACTTGATTAAGGTCCTTTGAAATACTTATAACCAATACTATTTGGTTTTGGTGGCTTAATGTTGTTTAATTTAATCAGTTTATTTTAGAACAGAAACAGGAAGCTGTGCATACAAAGAGACCTTTCATGAGCAGATCCTGGAAGGAATTACTACCCCTCCAATATGCTATTCAAACGTTCCTACTGCAATGTCTTTAGAGTTTAATAAACTCAGTGCATGTAAAATCCCATGCTCACCACTAGATTAACAAACAGCATGAGTGTAACAACAGTGAAAGTATAGGAGTAATTTTGTTTGAGATTAACCATAATCTAGTATCAAATATATAATGGTCTCACGTTGAAATACCATTTATGTTCAGTTGCATTCCCCAAAGTTAAGGCAAGATAGGCTATCAAGTACAGCCCTGCGCACAGTGGTGCTGGAACAATTTGTACAGTGGGGGTGCTGAGAGCCACTGAACCAAAGTGTAAACCCTATAATGATGGAAACCACTTCCACAGAGGGGGTGCAGCAGCATCCCCAGCACCCCTAGTTCCAGCACCAATGCATGCACCGGATTGTATTTTTAACCCTGCTCTCATCCACTCCCACATTGTTTCTTACATTTTTATCCCGCTTACAACCACAAAAACTTTATATCCCACAAATCCCACAAGAAAGAGATTGATTCCCCCAAGCTACTAAACAAACAACAAAACAACAAGAACACTGGTTAACATATATATCATATAAAAACTGGAATTCAGACACAATTTTTATCAATAAAAGAACACAACAAATCTTGCTTAAACCACATTAAAAAAATACTTAAACTCCTGTTATAATAGACATCAAATCTCTTTCTATCCCTTGCTTAAAATTTAAATATTAAACCCTTCAATTAAAAAGAAAGAAAAGCTTGCTTAAAATTGCTGAAATTCTATTTATGACAAACTGCCTAGAGTTTTATTTTCCCACAAATTCCCAGACTCAGTTTTTTTTGCCCACCCAATACCACCCACAACAAAGTATATTTTACCCACCCCTGCTATTATAGCAGTGGGTCCTAGGGGACCTCAGTCCCACTGCAGGCCTCTACTATTAACCTCAAGAAGTAAGGTCAGAAGCATGCAGGAGAAAAAAAAACAAAACAAAAAAAAGACAACTAGTTATCACCTAAAGAACTAGCAAATTGCAGTACAGTATTCTAGGGGCAAGTTAGCCTAAAAAAGTGAGATATTTAATAAAAATACCTTAATATGACTTACAAAATGAAAATGCTTTTTCAATAGCTAATTTAAACTTTCAGAATATTTAGTTTACTCAAAGAAGTCATTTCAGTGCACATTTCAATCCAGACATTACCATCCTATGAACACTTACATAATTCCTCCTACTTATCTTGAAAAGTAGTTTAATTAGAAGATTGATATTTATTATTCATAATAAATGATGATGATGCAGAAATGTAAAGGTTTTCATGCCTCAAGTATTCCTCCCAACTGAAGATTTCCATCTTCTACTAGTCTATCCTTGTTTGACACATAATAAACTAACAATTGCATATTGTAATTATGAGGAAAATGGACATCATGCAAGAGATTTAATCTCACGTAGTTAACAATCCAAATCTTTGATTATTATGCACAAATCTGTAGTTGTTCTATTACTGTCCCAAAATGTCTATTTGCAGGCACAAACGAAAAACAACCAATATTATACATCACATTACAACAGACTTCATTTTCTCCTATTCCAACACTAGTATAATCACCAGAGTTTTTCAGACACATCTATCAACCTATATCCCATTACACAGTAACCTCAGTCCTAATAAAGTCAGTGTACACTCAAGACCTCTACTCCCAATTCTGGAAACTATAACTAAGTAACAATAATCCTATTTAAATGGGCACTTCCAAGGATTTACGAGAATGTTGTTATAGAGGTTATATTCTCAGCTCTAACAGGCAGAGCCTGAGATATCTGTTGCTTGCCCATACAGAATATCTTTGTTTTCACTAAAACAATGCTTCTTTCAAAAAAACAAACAAACAGTGGCTTTTCTCTCTTCCACAGAAACAAGTCTCCAAAACCATCATCCTTATTAAAGAAGCTGGGGAGACGTTAAACTCACACTGGCGGTGTGACATCCATATACATTTCCTCAGTTTAAAGACATCACTCTGTCAAACTCATAAGGAGGACTCCTATACATTGTGCCATGTGGGACAGAAGCTACATACAGTATCATTCAGTTGACTAGCAAAGATAGTTCCCCAGGCTTGGGTACAACCCCAAAGTAACATGGAAACCAACCACAAGAATAGATGTTGGTGCCAAGTCTCCTATGGCCTATCTTGTTAGTAATAGTATCACCTACCAGAAGAAAGCAGCAGTTGGTGCACACATTACAGAGCTCCTGCCACTGCTGGCTTCCTCTTATGTCTGGATAAATCAACAAAGGGGAATAATTTGCTTTTTTTAAGCCCCCTTATTTAAAGTACAAATAAAAAAAGCCTCAATTCACCTAAACAGAAAAATACATCTCAATACACTCAGATGTTCACACAATGAAGATTCTGGCAAAGCTTGTCCTTAATCATCAAGACAAAATCATGAGACCATTTCAGCCAGCAGGTATTGACAAAAGTCAATTTTGTTTCCTGCTAAAAGTCTTTGGTGCTCCAGCTGAGCAATTTGAAGAAAGACAGCCCTCCAGCCATGGATACTTTCATTCAAAAACTCCTTTCTGGTTTGTTTCAAAGATCTTCCAAATGAAGATCTGAAATCATCGCTCTTTTCTCCAGCCAAATGACTGGCCAGAATCCAATGTAGAGAACATGGGTGTGATGCTGGCTGGATTAGGAGGACCTGTACGATACTATTTAACATCAATATTCCAAAATTACAATAATTCATGAGATATGCCACGTCAGATACTGTTAGAAAGATTATAGTTTGCTAAGGATGATTATATTGTTTATGTGTATGTGTCATATTTGTATCGGAAGTTATGGATATGTTTGGTGTAACTGTATTTCAACTTGTGCTGTGTTTCTGGGCAACTCCCCAGACAGGATGGCAGCAGCAATAAGATGCTTAATGGCCTATTAAGGAAGCTTACAGGTACAATGGCCCTGGGGAAAGAAGCTGGGGCTAGACCTGATGAGTCACCAAGACTTACTCATGTGATCCTGGACTCCATCTTATTTCTGTAAATTTCCACAAGCAGCATGGCAAAGGCCAAGGGACATAAAAAGCAGCTGCACCACATCCATTTTGACTTCAGTCAGTCTTCATCTACCTCTGGATCAACTCATCTGCAACTGAAGCTACGAATCAAAGGACTCAGACCCATTCAGGTACTGGATGTACACCAGAGAGGCTGTATAAGCCTGCAAACTCCACAATTCTCCTGGAAACCTGATACAGGACTTTCCAATCATTTGTATGTACGTGATTACTTTAATCATTTAACGTTTTTCTTATAGTTTGTTTCTTTCCTTTTATAATAAACATTTCCTTTTAGTTACTAAAGGATTTGCTGGTAACGGGGTATTTTGGGTAAGATCCAAACTAATATTGATCTGGTAATGTGGCTGACCCTTTGGGGTCAGGAGAACTTTTTTGGTAAAGAGCATAGAGTTTTAAATAATTTATCTCTTTACTGGGCCTAGTAGCTGATTGGGAGCCAGAGACTGAAATGCAGTAAAGGGGGCTGTGTATATTTTTGCTTTAACTTCTTGATAACCAGTGTGAAGAATCAGAAGCATTGTTTGTGGCTGGTTGGGAAGTCTGATTTCAGTGTCACCCACCAGCGATAGGAGAATCTGCTCTCCTTTTGCAGACTGCCCTTATGTTGGTATTTTCAGGTGATCTACCCTAGGCACGGATGGGTCACAATAGGTATACACTTCTTTTATAGGATTTATAAGTTCTGTTCAAATAAAGATTGTTAGCTTCAAGAAAACAGAATACTGGCTGATCTGTTTTTAATCAACTTCAGTTTCATATACTGTCCAGAAAGTAACGCTGGAGGGAAAGCTGATATATGACCATAAAATCCAACAATCTGTAAAATTTGCTGAGACTACAAAAATAAAGTTAATAGAAGATTTTTATTCTTTTAAAAAGAAAGTAAAAATGAAAAAATGTTAGCCTTACCCTGACTTTGCAATGTGATAGCAATCCCCACATTGGCTGGGCACAGGCTTCCAGTTCAGCAGCAAACGCAGCATAGTAGGTCTGTGATTCAAACTCCACATGTTCATTTAATTCTCGCTTATTTAAATTCATACCTTAAAAGACATAAGCAGAATTATACAACAGTGTATTTGTCTACCATTAAGTGGAACTTAGTATTTTGTATATTATACACACTTACATATATGCACACCTATACAGGGAGAAGATATCCATGCATCAGTTTCAGAGGATGTCATCACTTTTACTTAAGTAGCTACAAAATTAAGGATTTGAACTGAGGAGAGACCTTGAAAGTAATCATTTGGGTAGTAGCCAGAAAAGTCTGGCCATGTTAGGCTAGCAACTCAAGCACCAGTGCCGGCTTTACATATTCTGCCGTCCTAGGCAAAACAAAGAAGTGTACCCCCCACCCAGCAGAAAAGTTTGAGTATTTGCAGTGGTGCAGGGGCTGTTATTCTTGTCAATTTAATAAAGCCAGAGGCAGCTGGAGCATGGCTCTGGGAGGGACACAGGGGGGACACAGGCAGCTGCCGCCTGCTTCCTGGGATGTTGTGGCTGCCTGCAGGGTCCCGGCTACATGCCGGGGCGGGGCAGGAGGCTGCCGCCAGGGTCCCAGCTGCGCTCCAGGGCTGGGTGGCTGCTGCTAGGGTCCCAGCTGCAGGCCAGCCGCCACCTTTTATGTTTTGCCACCCTAGACAATTGCCTACTTCGCCTATGGCTAAGGCTGGCCTTCTTAAGCACCCAGCCTGAGAAAGCAGGTGAGCTGAATTGGGCTCCTTTTAGTCTCATCTCCAAGGTAATCAATGAGACTTTTTAAACGGACTACATAATGTTGGCTCTCTCCAGAGGTAACACGCTTTCCATTATGCTAATATTCAAGGAAAAACAAATCAATAAAAAAACCCCACACTTTTCCACAAGTTTATACACAGAATACGTCGAGTTAATTTTCCCCTATATTGAGTTTCTCTCAAAGTCATAACCTAGGTTGTTAGTGCAACTCCTTAAGAACTTTGGCAATGGTCAACCAAATGCACTTTACACAACCCCTCTGTGCCTGACCTAAATGGGCTAAGGGTCTGTTAGTGCTCTATCTCCAAATCCTACCATTTTTACTCAAGCTTTGAGATCTGGAGGTCCTCAGTTCATGCTTTGAGCTCTGGAGAGCTTCAGCTGCCATGATACAAGTTAAGGCTTGTCCAGAATTCAAACCATGGTGGGACTCAAAACACTTGGGACAAGTTTCCCTGACCAAAAGAAATATGTATCCCACCAGCCAGTGTATTATGCATTCTCTCGTGTGTCTAATCCACAAGGGATATCTATTACAACTCTCATCTTGAGACCATACTCTCTATCTCAAACTGTAGAAAATAATGCTTTTAGACCTTGGATGTCCCTGGTTCAATGACTGGTGTTGGCAAATGTGTCAGTTGTCACAATTGCACCTCAGAAGCATTAAATGCCTTTAAATGTTCAGTCTTTGCTTCTCATCAGTAGGCATTTCTGAAACAGATCATGTTGGACTTAATTCTTTTGGCCTGAGTAATTTAAAATAAACTATCCACTTCCAGAAATGTGTACCAGATTAAAAATGAACATGTTACTGGACTAAATATTTATATACATGGGGGTGTAAGGGGTATGTTACTGTAAACATTGCGCCACCTTTGAAAATTTTTCCTTCAATACAGGAGAGAGAAGATTTGAAATTCGACATATTCCAAAAAAGGTGTTTATAATCACTAAATAAGAAAGCTAAAAGCCACATACCTTGAAAGAATGATACAAAATTCATCCAAGTTACTAACAGACCATGATCCTCCAGGAATTTCTTAGCCACACTTTGGTGTGAAAGGATATTAATAAAATCACTAACAAGTGGCCAGTAAGTATTATTCTTTAGTAGTGCTTCCCCGCAGTTTACTACAACATGTAAACTGTTTTCTTCATCTAGAAAAAAAAATTATAAAATAATCCCATCATGATTTTTTAAAGAAAAAAAATATAGTAACTAACATAGTGAACAATAAAAGGATCAGGATTTAAAACAATTATAGTATGCACAGCACATGGTAGTAAAGAACTATTACTTATCTGATAGCAACCGTTCTCAAAGATCGTGTCAGCTGTGTGGATCCCACGCTAGCTATACATGCCCCCCACTTGTGCAAGATTGGAATCTAAATAGCAGTGTCTGTTGGGCTATGCCTGCACTGCACATGTCCTTGTGCCCCATTTTTCTAGAGCCTAAAAGGCATAGCAGTTGCAACCACTGCTCAGTTACCGCACTAATTTAGAATCTCAGGTAAAGAGGATTCCAAAAAAGGGGAGAGGGAGGGCAGGCTGTGAGATACAAGCACAAACACACACCTCAGCTTATCAAAGAATCAAAGTTACTAGAAGGTAAGTAACTTCATTCTTCAAGTATATGCCCATGTGGATCTCACTGAAAGTGACTAATAAACAGTGCCCCATCTGGATAGTGGGACTAAGGAGTCCTAACTTTCACTAACTGATGATTGTAATACACCCCTACCAAAACTGGCATCTGACCTCATGGCTAGGACTAGAGCATAGTGTTTAACAAATAACAGGCACTACTCTAAGAAGCTGCCCTGCAGATTTCAGACATGGGGATGTTTCTAAGAGAGCTGACGAGAGAAGTCCATTTTACCGAAACTTTCAAAAAGTTAATTTGCATTCCACAATGGAACATTTTCAGGAAAACAAAGTTGTGACAAGATGTCCGAGACCAGAGAGAGAGAACATGTATATACTGGCCTCATTTATGGAAGATCCGGTGCAAATTCCTGCCTGATTGAAAGGACAATTTTTCATCCCTGATCACTCTGAATCCCACCTTCAACCCCACATCCAGGATGAGGACCAGAACCACCAGGCGCATGCAAGAGAGAGAGAGAGCGAGAGAGAGACTTCCCCACTCCCACATACAGCCCTCTTCCCCAATGAAAATGTTGTCAAAACCAATACGTTTAAACAAAAAAGCCTATTTCGGTGAAATTTCATTTAGTCAAATATGCTCCAATCAGCTCCAACTTCTAAAGCATGCAGAGGAGGCAGTTTGTGCTCTAGAAGAATGGAGCTTTGCTATTTGGAAGAAGATACAAACAGCTGATTGGCAGCCAGCCCTCCAAGCTCATTTTTGCTGCCCTAGGGCTGGCTGTGAGGGGGGGAGAGGAACAACCACTGCAGGGCTCCCTGACTCTAGTTTCCACACATGTCCACAGGAGGGAGGTGCAAGGGTTAAAGGTAAAAGGGGGAGTGCAGGGGTGAGGGGCACAGGAGGAGGGTTCAGAGATGAGGGGCACAGAAGAGGGTGAAGTGCTCTCCAGCTGCCCAGCCAGTGCTTAGTTTGTGCCAGGGCTGAGCCCTGACACCTTTTTCATTCACTGCAGAGCTATTACCTGCCCTGAATTGCGGGACTTGGTCTTAGATGTCTTCCTGAGGACAGCTGATTTCCTTGGAAATATTACAGTGTAAGAACATCCAATCATCCACAGTTTCTGGCTTACGTGAAGTACGAGTCTCATTAAAGCGTCTGACCAGAAACTGAGCTGGCTCTCGCGGAGGGTGCGTTGGATGCAGGGCTGGAATGCACAAAACATGCAACTCGACTGAGATGGACAAGTTGTGGTTTGTGTTGTCTCCATCACTCCAGCAGTTGCACAACTTCATTCTTTGTCAGCTTCAGACTGATACACCTTGACACTTCCTCATCATCACTTCCACACTTGCCATCCGAATCCTCAAACTTTGTATGTGGCCATTTTGTTTCCTTTGGTGATGATGTCTGTGTAGCTGGCCAAAGAAGAATGAGATTTATTGCAGGAATATTTTTCTCCTGCAACGAGACAAGCTTCTTGGTCTCTTGATGATCTTCTTGTCTCTCCTCTTCCACGAAAACTTGCACGATCTTCATTTGTGGGTGCAGGAAAACCACTACTCTGTACATAGGCTTGATTCAAGTTTTTCTATGAGACATTGCAAGTCTTTGGATTTGAGTTGCCTTAGACTATCTACATCAGTGGTAGAAGGATGGAGATGTTTTTTCAGCCCTTCATACCAAATGGGCATCAAGTGGAAATGGGCTGGGATGACTGCTTTAGCACATCTGGTACTTCCCTGAAGGGCTGCAGGAACTCTATTAAGATGCTCAAGGTCTTGTGGTCAATGCTATCAATGAGCTGATTATCCCCCTTTTCCATCAAAATTTCACATATTATGTCCCACTGCTCCTTGATTGTCTTAAACACGAGTAGTTTCCTGTTCCATCGTGTTTCTATATCTCCAGTCAGAGACTTTTGCAGTCTGCTCTGAAGTCCAGATCTCTTGAAGTAAGTAATGAGATTCCAACATTCCTGGATCAGTTTAGTTACTGCTTCCTCTTTCTGGTTTCCAAGTTTGGTAGTGTGCTCGAGTATGGTATTTATAACGTGTGCTGAGCAGCTTATTCGCACATAGGATTTGAGGACTGCAACCATGTTCACTCCCTGATCCGTAATGAAAACCATCTGGTTGGTAATGGTGTGTACAGCAAATCTTCTGAGTGCCTGAATAACAGCCGAACAAATGTTCTCTGCAGTTTTGGTTTCCTGCTGTCAATCTGAGTCACACAAAGCACCTGCTCCACCATTCTGTACTTTTCTGGCTCTATGTAGTGAACACTTACTCCCAAATAGGCACCCTTTCTGCAATCACCCAGCCGCAGACTGAGAATACCCCTCTCCTTTCCCCCCCCAGTCTACTGCGTCAAGAATGGTTTTCATCTCCGTGGAGATTTGTTTTCTTTATTCTTCTGCCACAAGTGCAGCACCCCGGGCTAATGTTGTGGATTAGCACACATGCATCCATTTCACCATGTTTGGCACCCATGTTAATCAGACGTGCCAGGAATCCCTCACCACTGACTGCCTCGAAAGGTCTTATGTCTGCCACCACAAACTTCAATGATTCCTGAGTCACAGTTATCTTCATGCCTTGTGTAACAGTGAAGCATTTCTGAGTGAATACCTTCAGCACACGGGGTCCCAGTTCTGGTCTACATTTATGTTTAATTACATTTGAAGGACCAGTTTTATGCCTACCAAAATTACAGACCTTTTTGCATTTGACACATGCCACACATCCAGCCACAGTATCTCCCTTTTCATCAATAAGAAATCTGAATGTATTCCAAATTGGTGATTTGCCTCTCTCATTTCCCTTCAAACTGTATGCACCAGCATTTAATTTCTTTTCAAATTCCTTCTCCACTGACCAGTCCATTGGCTTTTTAAATACGGAGTTTGGAAACTTTTCTGGCGGCAACTGGCAAGGAAGTACAGAGGGGGTGATACAATGATGACTTCAATTCATGCTCACGAACCGACAACACAATAAAAAAGTGAACTCTCACCCATATTTATTAGCATAACTGGGGTGCATGGTACACTATCCTGTGATGGCAGTGATGCTGGTCCTCTGGGGCTAGCCCAGGAAGCCAGGGCTGCAGATCAGCTGTTCGAGGCAAAGCAGCCCCAGGGCTGCTGTTAGTAAAGCCCTGGCCAGATACTAAATTTGTAGCCGCATCTGATCTATAATCCGTAAAAATGGATCCACGGATATACGCAGATTTGCAGGGCTCTACTGACATTAAAAAAATATATATCAGAAGACACTCTGAACCGCCATCCAATCAAGGAAGAGATCTACCAAAGCCATATCTATGCTCCAAACATGTGTGTACCCGGATTCACAAATATCAAGGAGACCAAGGCACTTCTCTCATATGGAGTTGCCTTGCCACAGACGTCTCAATTCCAGAAGTTAAAATGAAATATTGGCCGGAAACAGAAACAGATAATTTTTAAGCACCTGTCATACAACAGCTTCCATACTTGAGGCTGTTAATCTGCCCTCTCCTAAAGCAGGAGATGACAATCTCTACCAACAATGAATCCAATTTTAACTTACTGGTCTTCACTGTCTCTAGTACCTCAGTAATCAACAATGGTCTAAATATCAAATCATGGCAACAGCCACAATAGTAAGTGCACAACTGAAATCTAAATGTGCCTATGTCAATTGCAGTATGCACAGATACGGAATAGGAGATGCAAAACACTTATGTCAAAATATAAAAATATAGTAATTAAAACAGCTGTCACTGCAAATTAAGAGTTTCCTTGATTTATTAAAAAGCAAAATATGAATCTTCATGATACATGTCCAAAAATATTCTTAATGATAAGCTTTAAAATGCTTCAGCATCATCAAATGCAAATTTGCTGTTTTCCTTCTAACCTACCCCATACGCAAAACAGCTCAGAACACACAAGAATTAACTGTTTGTCCCTCCAAGTCTTTTTTAAAAAAAAGATATTAAAGCAGTTCAGGCAACCACGAGATTATTTGATTATAACCACTGGGAAATTTTTTTTTTAAAGTAAGTCATCTTGGTGCAAGACTAACAAAAACACAATCAAGATTTTCTTCAAAGTAAGAGCGTAGATCACAGTCAGTCTACCATTGTTCTAATTATCTCCACCCCACCCAACAATGGCAAACATGGCACCTCTCTAAAAACAAGGAAAGTAGCTTTTGCAGAGATTCTAGCAGGCAATTCCCTAAGAACATGCAGTTGCTTGCCACAGCAGACACCAAACATCAGGTGAGATCCTTACCACCTGCTCCAGCTCCATCTACATATGGTAAAAGGGTTGGAGCTGCGTAAAGGAGCACTAAAAATCCACGGTGCACCTGACGGAAGAGTCCTTTTGCACAAGCATTGCAGAAGTCAGCTGAAAGCCTTGGGATAGGAGGTATACCAGGGTGGGGCACATCATGCAATGTGGAGATTCCAGGCAGCACGGCAGCCCACAGGGTAGCCAAGAACATGCCATAGCTCAGAAAAGGTTCCTAGAGCTCATCCTCTGCGCCCCCTGTCCAACTCAGAAGCTGGAAGTGGTTTAAAGCTACCATAGCTTCACCTGCAACTGGGCTGCAATTTCTGGCACAGCACAGACTCTCTCCCACAGCCTGCTTAGACGTGATTAGTCTATATTGACCAGCAAGAGTCCTAGGGATGTTTAAACACCTACTTTTGATAATGCAGTGTAAAGCTCTACCAGTGCATCTCTGGTCTAGCAAAGTCACTTGACATTTGAATTGGCAATGGAGAGACTAGAAGACATCAGCATATACAATCAATTCAGAGGGTAACATTCTTAGCCAAATCTTTTCAAGTGATTTATTTGGGGCACGGAAAAAGTAGGCTCTGGGTATTCACTAGTGTGTTTATCCTCTGAGCAATATATTAAATTCAGGTCTACTCTATCAGAATGCCAAGTGTCTAAGCAGTAGATTTTGTCAGGAGATTAATATCACATTTTTAATTAATCATATCATGCACTGAAAAAGGCACTAACAGGGACGGAAAATTAGAAGGATTTAGAAGACAAGTGATATCTCATGAAAGACTTGGAAGAATATTCTGTTTAATAAATAAAATCTCAATTTATATGTAGTGCCCTTCATTTTAAGACACAGCACTTTATGAACTATATATATGGAATCACTTCACCTGACACTGAAATGTGGCTACCTCAGAGGTGAAACACACTGTTTTACATCACGCTATTCTGTATTTTAAAAAGAGTATAAAATGCCAGTGCCATACTAAGTAAAACTATTCTTAAACTTTCCAAAACGTTTTATGGCATCTAGCGCCCAGTTCTGAAAAATTAGGGCTAAACTCAACAACAGATTAAACATTCTGTACAAGTCTCTTGTTTGATATTAATGAAAACAAGAATTCAACCTACCTTGCAACTCACTTTTAATGAGGCAACTTTCCATCATATATAATAGGACAGTGACCATAATATCCAATAGCTGACATTCCTCTGTCACTTGACGTGCTAGCTCTTCATTGCTGAATAACTGAACACTGATATGCACAATTCTGTTAGACATTGTGTCTGATTCATGGCTTTTTTTCAGTGTTTTCATAATAAAAGCATAATGCTGAACAAAAGTTTTAGTAAAAGCAATCTGTAAATTTAAAAATAAAAAAAGAATTTTAATATTACAATAGTTGTATTTCCTCTTTTTGCAGAAAATGTATTCTCAAAACATACAATCAATATTGCAGAGAAATATCAGATTTATCACAACAGATCAAAACCAGTGGTCCATGTGATCCACCATCCTGCTTCAGGGGAAGGTGCAAGAAATCTCACAATGGACTATCCTGTCCATAGGGGAAGTTTCTTCCCAACTTCCATCTTATATAATTGCAAGTGTTTTTATTACCCATGTAAATGACTCATCTTTTTCTTATATCTTGGTTTTTATGGCTCAACTTTTAATTGTAGCCTAACTGTTCAGTTATGAAAGAATCTAATCTAATTCTACTAACCCCTCTTGATAGCAAAATCTTCTGGCAGTGGGTTCCATAAGCCAATTAAACATTGTATAAAAAGTCATTCTTATCAGTTTTAAATTTGTTGCCTTTTCCATTGGATAGTGTCATCTATTCGTAGTATCTCTAAACTTGAAAACATTATGCCTGTTTTTTTATTTTCCTCATCGGGAAGTCTTTCTATGACTTCAATCCTCCCCCCTCCCCCTGTGTCTGGATCCCAACTTTTTCTTCTAGAACTTTTTCCAGATAGAATGACCAGAAATTAACAAAGTATTCAAGTTCAGAGCGTACCATTGTTTTAAGTAATGGCTATATTAAAATTTCAAGACTATTATTCATTACTATTATTATTTTTACATTCTAGCATCATGCTTGATTTTTAATTGCTGCTGTACAAACAGCAACTGTTCTCACTGAGCTGTCTGCAATGATATCCAGGTCTTTCTCATAGATGGTTTCAATTAATATGGAGCTGCAGTGTATATGAGCAGTCAACACCAAATTTCATCTGCCATCGTGGCTTCCCATTGCTTTATCTTTGCTAGGTCCCTCTGGATTCCTTTAGCGCCTTTCTCTAGGTTTGCCTATCCTAAATAAGTCTGTGATCTACAAAGGTTTTCTACTTCATTGTTAATTACTGATCTGGAATAAAAGCAGTTTAATATATTGAAAATACCTGTCCTAGTACAGTTCCTTGGGGTATCCTGCTATTAACCTTTCATCATGCTGTAAACTGACCATTTATTTAGTACTTTTGTCTTTTAGCCAGTTTTTAATTTATTTCAAATTTAAAGGCTACTGTTGTTCTAAACTACTGCCATATGGACTTGCTTAGTCTGAAGAGATGAGATAATGCAAGCTGTCTCAATGATGAAAGAAAATCTTCAACTCAAGAGCTAAAATCTCACATCTAGTCTAAAACCCATCCTTTGGAAGTATTAAATCTTTCCGGAATATAAAGTAGGCATTTTAAGGCTACCTTTAAGCCAGCTCTGGCTTCCATGGTCTGAGAATATAAATCACAACTTCACTTTACCTATGTCTGTCCACTCTGAAATACATGGCTCATTTTTATTAGAGAACTGCAGTATGCTCCTTTTATCAGAACTATGCTGTGAGGCATAAAGAGACCATAAACAGAAAAACCCATAAAAATCCCACAAAATAGGGGATGTGACTGGAGTACACTGTGCTTCAATTATTCTCGGCTGGTGGATGGCCCATAGAGACCATTCAAGCCAAAACATAAATTAAATTAGAGTAGATGAGACTATTCTGCAGGAATAAAAAAAAGAATCTAGCCTTATTAGAGAGAAAAGGTGGGTGAAGTAGTATCTTTTAGTGACAACAGAAGTTAGTTCAATAAAAGAGTAACTTTGCAATCTTCACCATCCCATTCCCTTCATATGTTGCTCTTGTTACATCATGTGTACTAAACTGCTAAGTTCCATGGGACAGGATAAAGCACCAGTTCTAGTGCTTTACAAAACAAGTAACATAGTGGTTTCCTCCCTGCAGACGATCTCCTCTGTCCAAAACACAAAATCTGAACAAACTTTGTTTTCTGATTTCCTCAAATTTGAGGAAAGTAGACACATTCTGCAAAACATGCAATTTAGTCAAAAACCTAATACTCTTCCAAAAATAAGTTTGATGAAAAATATTTGACAAGTCCTACTTGAAACACTTCCTGTGCTATAACAGATGATAATGCACAATGTTCTGCTTCCAAAAATCATCAGTTTATACTTAACACTTATTGAATTAGCAAATATCAACAGCAGCAGATATTCTTTCACAAAAAAGATGCTGAACCATGTCATTTCTTATAACCAGATGAGATATGAGTTATTTATTCATTTGTTTATTATAGGTGGCATAGATAAAAATGCCTAAAGTGAAGGTTGCTTGACACTTTCCAAGAGATTTTAAATCATCTGCAGAGGACGATGGAAACCCAGTTAAAAATTATGTAAAGCAAACTCATTTTTAGCATAGAAAAATATTGTATTAACACTTCCTCCTGTCACAAGAATTACACGCATTGGTCCTTTAGCTGAACTGGCTCTAAAGAGTGTATGAACAGTAACAAAATCTCTCAAGAGCAGAGGTGCCTTCCCCATCCTAAATGTCTGATGTCTAAGAAGTGGGGGGGGAGGGAAGAGGAAGCGAGGGGAGGAGGAGAAATTGTTGATATTGTATCTGCTCCAAGACTGGAAACTAAAATTGTGAACACCTTGTAGTATCTGCTTTTCAGAGAGCTAGATCTTATCAAGTCTAACAAAGCTTAAAAGCTAAAAAGGAAATAGCCAAAACAACAAAACAAACAATACTCTGGCTCTTGAAGGAATTTTCAGAACTGAATTATCCAGTTAATCTGTTTTGTCCACATCTCCTTCCATGTATTGTACAACTCTGGGCATAACAAACCCTCAAATAATAAAAGAACACCGGTTTTTTCATATTACTTATTTATATCAACCACGTGTGTGCTCATGCAAGATGCAATACAAGTCAGAGTAAGTGAATAAGGGAAATGGTTTTGGGGGGGAAGGAGGGCACACAAATACCTTATAATCTTGATCTGGCAGCATGTTGAGTAAGAAAGTTACCATCTTTTGTGGAAATTCATATTTTATTGTCCAAAATAATAATTCTTCTAGAAAACATTTATGCTTTAAAACATCCATGATGGACTGATCTGCATAAAAAGTAGGAGAACAGAGGGGGGAAAGCTTTTTTAGGTTTCACTAAGGACATTCCAACCTTAGTTTATTAATATTCTGTGTAACTTCCTAGATGCAAATATCTAAGAATCAGAAACTCCTTAATGCTACCAACTTGTTAATGTTGATAAAAGGGTTTTCCAACAATTGAGGAAAACAATTAGATATGGCCAATACTGTACAGAGCATGAGCACATAATAGTTTCAGGCACAGAACTCTCGCAATCATCAATGCAAGTCTTGATGCAGAACAAATCAGCTACTGAATCAGGCCCTTATACAGAACCCAATCTGTCAGCCCTCCATTGGGTAGTGACTAACTCTGCAGACAGTCACATTGGGCCAGACTCTTCAGCTGGTGGAAACTGTCATTGCTCCACTGACTTCAACTGAGCTACAACAATTTACACAACTTGAAGATTTAGCCATTGACTTCAGTGGGATTACTGATGGAGTACTGTACTATTCAACATGAGCAAGTGTGGCAGAATCTGACCCACTCTAATTGAACATTAAAACTGTGACATAAATTAAGTTTAATTCCTAAAAACGTATATGATCCGTTTGCAAACTTCTAAAACCTTTCAATACAATTATTTAACACACATATAACATTTTACATCTTCAACCAATTTACATAATAATAAATTCTCAAAACAATATTGCAAGGTAAGCAAGTATTATTCCAACGCTATATATGACAAAACTGAGAAATAAAGAAGCTTTTCCAAAAATTATAAAACAAAGTTAGTAGTAGAACAGGGATGCAAACCCAGTCCCATTAGGAGTCTACTAGATCACACAGTGTCTTTACTGTCCTTCAAAGCTGTAATACTTACTATTAATAATAGATAATAGAACATGTCCACTCTCACAGCATGGAGAGATTTATGCAAATTGACCATCTTGTGCCTATGGGAGTCAACTGAGCCAGCCAAAAGCGAATCTTGCACCAGAGGAAAGAAAGCAGCAGTAATGCCACCTTTCCCCCTTGGAATTTATCCCAGAGAAGGCACAGATAAATTCCAACTGGGATTTCATAAAGGCTCTCCAAATTAGCACAGGCAGTGCAAGAAATGCTGAATTAATGCCTCTGCTAGCCTGGCATTGTTCCCCACCCCTCCAGGCCAGACCCAATCATTTTGTGGGGTGTATTGGATGGCTTTGAGGTCAACAGTGAAGCAGGAATTGCTGACATTTTGTGCCATTGTGCCCCTGCTCCAGGTGAGTTTACTACCAGCAGAGCCGACATTCCCACCGTGCCAGTGGTTGACTCTAGACCACTGTGTTAGAAATTTCAGGAGTTGTTAAAATCTCCCAAGATTTATGAACAATTTAAACTTGAGAAGATTTTCATGACGAGGCTCATTTTTTCCAATCCAAAGAAAGAAAATATATCTATGTTCTGGAAGTGTGAGATCAGAGATTCATTTTTACCTCTCAATCCTGAATATTCCATCAAAAATCACAAGTCACTTACTATAGCAAACATGCAACAATCACTTAGGGTCTCATCCTCCTCCATTTTTAAAAGGTCTGTTTACGAATTTACTGCTCATTAAAGATGCCGGCTTGACAGCCATGGAGATTGAAATAATCTATCCACAGAACTGACACAATGGTCTAAGGTACACTCCATATGTCATAATGTGTGGACACCAATAATGTATGCTGTTCACTCAAACTCGTTATACACCACTGAAGTGCAGCTTCCTCAGACCAGGAACATGGCAGTTTAACGGTGCATAACAACTCTATGCAATAGCTGAAGGACAGAGAGAGACTACCACCACATCTAATTATACCTGCAGGAGAATTTAGAAAGACAGCTCTTAACCAACTTGGAATTTGTCCATGACACCAAGACAAATGTTCCTATGCTTGTGAAAAGTGTTATGTAATTTTTTTTATATAAATAAAAAAATAGTGCCTGTGGCCTTGAAAATATCTTATAAATTAGATCTTTTAGATGTAAAAGTGTTTTAGAAACAGCAAAATAAAACACAAAGAGAAAAGGACATTGTAATAAATTATTCAATACTCAAACCCACATTTTGTGCCAAAGTGTCACCAAAGTCCTTTAAATCTACCTTTTATTTTTCCCTATCACCACAAAAAAATAAATTTGTAGCTGTTTAAAGCTGTTTTTCTAGGATATCAGCATTAGTACTCCAAAGTGTCACAAATGCATGGCCTGCTGTGAAGACCAGACCATTAACGATCTACGGGAGTCTGCTTATGTGGAAGAGGTAAATCTGTTTTTATTCAATACTCGGTTTTCTAAAATTTTCCTTTAATACTCTTATTTTATACCCTATCGGACATAAAATATGAATACCCGAAAACTTCAGAAACCTATTTAATAAAAACAGAAACTTCTCCTTCCCCTCTCTGGAGCTGAAATTAGGAGCAATCGACATCAACAGGACAGTCCATGTTGGCATACTTCAGAGGGGGGAAGACTACAATCCTGGGGAAAATAAAAGGTTTAATTAAAAGAATCGTTTTGGTGAAATGCGTCAAGTGATGTCTGTTTGAGCATTTGGCAGCTTTTAGGCTTGAATTTCGTAGCCCACAATATGAGTTCACTTTTATTATGGAAATTGAATTCTCTCTCAAGCTGTGATGATTTTACTTTATTTTTTAAGAAGTTTAAGGCACATTTGGTTAAACTGTAAGGACTCGGAAGTGTCTTAAATAGCAAGCTCCCTTCTCTACTTTTCTGTCTTGTCTCTAAATTTTAAGTTCCTGAAGAATAAACTATAGTTTTATTATAAGATTTAATATATTTTCATAAATTTGAATTGCCAGTTACAATAATTGCCATTGCAAGAATTATAGTTGTCTTCTTTTCTAGCCTCTCCCTTGTCTCTTTTGTCCAAACTGTGTGAAACACCATAAATTATAATTTTCCTCTCTCACCATCACCACAACTCTTTCAAATCTGTGTTGATTTCCTGTACCTTTCCATTTCAAATTCAAATTCCATATCCTCACTTTCAAGTATTTTCAAAGCTTTGTTCATGTCTTCGTTACTGTTTGCCCCTCCCCTCTCCCAAATAATCCCTTCTCATGTCTTGTGGCTGCCCAGTGCTTTCGCCTTCGTGCTACCAACTTGTATTGTCATACCCACAAGTAATGGTACAATGTAATTTTAAAGAAAGGGAGTCATTTGTCTATTGAAAATATCAGTATGGAAGGCATGAACAATTGCCATTAGCTCCTTTTCAGAACAATGAACTTGCCTATCAACAAAGCATAAGACATGGATATTCTCCATCTCCAAACCCCAGAGGGCTAAATCCTGATGAACTTTGTCAGTCATTCTTCAGGTAAAACTCATTTACCTCAGTGGGAGTTTTGCTTAAGTTAGACTAGAGATTGCAGGATGTGGCTCACAGAGAGGATTGACTTAAACGTGAGTTGTAACAGAGTAGTTTCAAAAGAGAGAATCTACTTCTATTGACACCTCTTTTCATATTACAGGATCATTACAGGATCAGTTTAGCCTCAGACTGAAAAGGATCAGATGGAAAGTGCTCAAGTCTGGCCCAAACTGCAATTACATTGCATGTCAACATGAAGAAAGATATTATCAGGAACAAACGAAGCCTTCCACTAGGTTTTTTTAATTTATTAGCATTTGAAAAACCTTCTGCCTAAATTCAGACAATGCAATGAGTTGTTAGAAGTTCCCTGGCAGAAGAAAGGTGATGCATGATCAGTGGACACCAAATACTGAATGGTGTTACTTGCTGCCTCATGAGATGAGAACTGCTGATTAAAAATACTCACTGATATGTTACATGCCTGTGTCACATGCAGCTTCGCAGTGCTTGAAAACAGACTGAGCGTTCTTAGATACTTTAAGATAGACACAAAGCAAGCATGAGAAATGGAGATCATTATTTTATAAATACCTTTGGTACTGCTGCTTAATTTCACCCTCTTGCGCTTGCCCACACCTTGGCTTCCATCCTGGTCCTCCTGGGGTTCGGGAAGAGTTTACAAAATCGACAGCTGTACAGATTATACTGCAGAGAGACTTCATACTCTATAATTCACTTCTGGTTTAAACATATAGCTAAAAAACATGAGACTCTGTACATATTTGGTAATAGGACAATGTTTTATCTGCTACAGGAACCACAGATTCTATATAATGCATTAGAAAAATATATTTTAAAAAATGGTTTCCCTGGGGCAACATTACGTACGAGTTTAGACATTTTAACTTATCTGATTCATTTGTTGGCTAGTTTACTTTCTTTCTGAAACTAATTGCTAGAAAATATTTAACTGGATAAAATATCAAGATACAGCACACATAACTATGAAGTTTCATTTTTATCCCTTTGTAGAAGTTTTTGTTTTGGGTTTGTTTATTTACGCGCGTGACCTCTTCTGTCTTCTCCAGACATGTAATTATTAAGAATCTTAGATGGCAACACAAATAATCAACTAGACATTTTCTAATCAATTTAAAAGTTTCTATCCAACATTGAAATGTTTTAATTTTTTGGGAGCCAATTCCAATTAGAAGAGCCCTAGCAAATAAAGTAATATTTCAGATATATAAAGGCTTGTCACCTGAAGTGCACAGAGCACACTATAAATACGGAAGCCAATCTTAAAGAAACCAATGTAGATTAAAAACATGATCATCACCACTTAAATGGGGAAGATGGGCATAACAAGAGAAAGTGTCATGCAAAGATATAGGAGTTGGGGGTTAGGATACTGGATCCCAGCCTCTAAGTCTACTGCTCTAACAAGCAGATTGCACTGTCCTTGCTATAATACTAAAGAAGCAAGTTAAATATATTTGTCTTCATTAGAGTTTGCTAAATGTGCAATTTCATCCATTTAAGAGGAGGAAAATTGTGATCAAATTTGGGGAATAAGGCATAATTTTCTTGAAGACTATTTTCCTCGACGGAAATGTGTGCTAATTATTTGTCTCCAAATTTGTTCGGGAAGGATTAAATCTTAATGGATGGAGTTGAAGTTTAACAGCAATGCATCCTGAACACCAATCTTTTTAGATTCATCCTAAATACAAAAGGGAAAGTACCTGGCTGAATGCAATCTCTCCCCAACTTACTCTCCCATGAACTGAAATACACTTAGAAATAGAAAGGACAGAATAATTCACCAGTACTACTTACTCAGGAAAAAACAAAGTCTTACATGAAGAGAAAGACCCATCTTTTCTAACAAACATTTTTTCAATTTTCCTTTAAGGCAGTTTTGCTTTAGTTTCCTTGATGCAGAGATATTACGACTGAAAAAGAACATTTTCTTTGCAGTAATTTGCGCTGCAGAAACTGAACAAGGTTAAAAGCTTGTTTACTGAAGTATCTGAGAGTAAGTTAACTGGATTTATATTTACATATGAGTATTTCAGGTCCCACATTTATAAAAGGCCCTGCATTCTCTTTTTGAGCTATTAAGAAAAACAGAGGATCTGGAAGTTATTTTTACCCTCACCCCACATCGTATTTACTTGTAATCTCTGATTTGGCTGAAAATAGTCTGGCAAACTGAGAAATAAAAATATACTCCAAGTTTAAATTGGTTGTGTTTACTATTAAAATTATTAATCCTTTTTGCCATAAATCTTTCTAAAAGATTTTGAGACCAAGTCTGAAAATGCTCATGCATGCTCTTTGAGATTACATTTCAATAGGGTATATGAGGACTTGACTCTGAATATAGGTAGATAAGTACGCAGGGCCAAATTTCAGAGTTTAAAAAATAATAATAAACTGCACTTCTTAACATAGACACTAGTTTGATCTAACGTATGGCCATTTGCAGCTTTATATGGGAGACTGGAAAGAAAGAATGTACTAAGTGTCCACAAGGTATAAAACACTAATTGAGGCATATTTCAGTTGCTGTTATTTTCTCCCCCCTAACCCAGGCAATTCTTTTCCCTTGGAACTTCCATTCTATTCCACAACCTTCTTTTTAAAATGCTATCCTTCACCCAATGAAATAAATCCTTCTCCCTCTCCACAGTACCCATATTCCTCCCTAGTCTCCATCCACACCTCAGCCATCCTTTCCAAAAGAAACACTGTATCTGATCCCTCCCCAAACTACCACAACAATTTGTTTTCTTCTCTTACAATAAACCAATCACAAACAATGAGCGAGCTTCCTTTTGAATTAAATTCAGAATATTAAGATGAACTTTAACTCTTGTTTATCTTTAGTGCCTGATCAGTGGTATTTCTAGTGTTATTTTATATTGTGGAGCTTTGTTTGTGTAAAGAGATGGTTGAAAAATAGCAAGCAGTTCTTTGAAAAATGTCAATTTATAAATATTACTACAGAGAGGGTAACATGCTGTGGAGTTGGTGACAACAGAGGCAAACATCTGATATAACTTATTGTAAGTATATACAAACAATTAAGTTTTCACTTCTACACCTGTTCAAACAGATTTCAGGACAAACAAAAAGTCACAGATAATGTTTTAAAGCATTTTAAAAGTTCGCTCTGTCTTCCACCCCGTATGTCTGAACCAGAGAATAAGTCAGAAATGCTATCTGCTCCTCTGTCCACTGGAACTGAGCTATCATCTGGCAGATAGTTAAAGGTTTAGTAAACGAAATTAGGTCCATAAAAACAACATTTCAAGCAAGTTAAGAATACATTAATAACTCTACAACAACTTAACTATTCCCCATCAGTTCTATTTGCCAATTCTGGCTAATTCTAAACATGGGATCTTCTCCTTTTCCCCTACCCAATATGATTAGTAAATAAGGCCAGATCTACACTAGGGAATTACCATAAGAAAAAAGAGCCACTTGTGCTACATCTCGCAATTTTTTGCCATATCCTTGGGAGACCTATTGAAGTTTAAATATCTTTAGGGTCCATGGTATTAAATTAATGGTTGATGTATTATTGTGGGCTAGGATTGTACGTAACCTATTGATGGGGGAGATATAAGAGATGTGAGGCGTGGGCAATCAAAGGACTATACTGAACAAAGTGCCAGACAAGAAAGAACTTTGGAACAAAAAGTGTTAAGTAATTTTCCTGGAAAATTTCTAGGGAGAGGTGAATGCAAATATCCCACCTAAGGTTACACAAAAATCCAACTTTTTGAAACTATGCCCTGAATGAGCCATCATTTGCTGATCACCTGTTACATGAGAACAAGATCAAAGCCAAAGTTGTATAAAGGAAAAACTGAACTGTTCATGGTAGTACTGGTTCTGAATATGAAACAGTTATGAACTTGTAACCCTGGGGGAAAACCCAACTGTAGGTTTTGAAGCTACTAGAACCCAAGATTGGATTCAGGTGACTTCTGGTAAGCTTTTTAGCATGCATGTTGCCTCTTTTATTCTTTTTAAAGTTTTTTTCTGTAATGCTTTCACTGCAAGAATACATGTGCTTGCTTATAAAGAGCTATATGGTAACTTGCAACTGCGCAATTACATTGTTCATAGCCACTGGAGAGAAGGCAAAGCACAGATGATGGCCTGTTTAGGCAGTCTGGCTTGCTGGGGACATCACAGTATAGGCAGGGCAGTGCACAGCCTAGAAAAAGCCAAGTCAGGAGGGTCACTGCCCATGATGGCTGAGGAGCTGGGAGCCTACAGTGTGGTGGTCATGAGGGGAGAATATGGGTGGCAGTTGTCCTGAACTGCGACACCACATACATTAGTATTCTCTACATTGCCAGCACCAGTTCAGCTCAAGCAGAATTAGCAACAATAGGAATATTTTTTTGAAAAGTACTTTCGTGGAGCAAGGGCACGAGGGTCTGATCCTGTAGATCCCTATTAAAAGATGTTTTCTCTACTGAACCAGATCAATACACACCTAGTAGTAAAGATTTGCAGAATGTGGAGTAAAGTATTCCCTCTGTTTATATATTGTTACATTCCTATTTTATTTATTTAAAAATCTCACCTCATCTGAAGACTCTCCTTGTCCTGATGTTGCTGTAGCACCTGCTAAACCTTTTGAAATTAAGAAAAAAAAAGATTTCTTTCACAGTTCTTGTACTGAAGAGACACATTTTACAAGATTGAATGAACCATAAAGAAACACAAAACAATCTTAGCTATAGCCACACTACCTCCTACTGATCTCGTTAGCTCCCACAAGATAAGCAGTACTGGTTTTAGCAGTACTTGAGGAGGAGATGTCCAAGGGATATTCAAGATACTTTAAGAAATGATACTTGTGATTCAGAGGTACGTCCCACCACAGTGCTTCAGTGCACTGTGTTGGTGGAAGAGCATTATTTCAGAAGAGACAAATTGAGGTAATGATCACCTCTGGCCATCAAAAATTCATGGCACTATTGCAATAAGGATTTAATCCAGTTACAGTCCCTAAATCCCAATATGAGTAATTACATCTTGCCTACTCAAATTCCACTAATTCTCTGATTGGATAAGGATTATTATTCACATCCTATCCCTGAAGTGCTATGTTTAGTTTTGCTGCTGCAGTTACAATAGGTCCTGCATTTTGGCAGTGCACTATGTAGTAGTCTAATTCCATGAGGCACTTCAAATACTGTTTAGGACATAAGATTCAGCAGTTTTTAAGAAAGCGTGATTTTTTTCCAAGATGTTTTTCTACACAAACCTTGAACTGCTGAAGTGTTAGTCCCAGATGCTTGTTCCTGCATCCCACATGCCAGTTTATCCTCAGGAAATGCCAGTCCAGAGCCTTTCAAAGCTATGAGGTATTTTTCATGACTTTTCTTTGCACATGCATTTTCTCCAACACCTTGAATATACATTTAAAACAATGTTAAAGCAAAGACAAACAAGTATTCAATTCATGTACTAACACAAGAGACCTCATTTAATGAAATTCATTCCAAAAGCATTTATTTTACAAGACCGAGCAATTTAAAAAGTGGTCCACATTATTTTTTAAAAGATTATATGAACAAAAGAGTTAGGAAAAGGAGGTTACAAACTTCACCCTAAACAAATACAAAAGTCAGTTTGCCAGCAGATGAATTTAAGTCTAAAATATAATACTTTTCTGATTCTTTATTTTTTCCAAATCAAGAAGCATTTTTCTTCTACTCAAGGCACCCATCATTTCCACTGAAGCATGACTGCTACCTATTATAACACATCAGCCATCTTCAGCTCAACCAACAGACCTGTTTTGCAATGCCAGTGACAAAGCTCAAATTGGTGGAACTAAAAGGACACTGAAGTAAATTAGGCCTAAAATATAACTCATTGTAAATTGTCTAAATTTTGGCAGAGAAAGTCCTAAAAGCAAACAGAAAAAAGTAGCCTTTTTTTTTTTTTTTGAGACTCAAAAATAAAAGTTGAGTTAAGACCACTACAACAGCAGTTAACCAATATTATTTCCAAAGCTGTGGACACTTCCACTGACATGCAAGTTGCTGGTTCACGAAGGAGAAAGTAAATAAATTGCACACATTGGATTAAAATCTTCAAAATCAAACAACTAGAAAAAAGTTAGTATTTTTCTAACAAAAGAAAAAACTTGTGGGGAAATAATTTTGCTTTCAGGTTTTGAATCAAGGTATATACAACAATGGAAAGACAAATGTCAAATAGATGACAGCAGCCTTTTTAGCTGCCCACCTGCTCCCTTCAGCCAGTTACCCTGTGCAGCAAATGGTCCACAAAAACATCTCAGGGCTTTCTGTGTTTTGCCTCCATGGAGGCTAGGTCTCCATTCAGGGAGGCATGTTCCCCATGCCTTCAGACACAGCTTCCTTATTCCACAGAACCATTTAAAAAAAAAAAACAACTCCAAAACCAGGCTCTTCCATCTAAGCACAACATGCATAGGAAGTCTGTCTACTTTGGATACAGGAGTGAGTTTTTCCCCTGCAGAGTAAAAATTATTAAACTGCTCTGATTCAAAAGGGATCATCATGCCTGGTTCCCAAAAGATTTTTCCCTTAAAGCATGAAGAAGTGAATTTGGGAGAGCAGCACAGGGCAGTTCTTTTCAGCAGTATTCCTAAGTATTTCTCTTTAAGATAAAAAGACTCTCCAACAGTTGAACAGCTGTGGATTGAAGATGGCTAAAGACAGTTACACTAGCTTAAAGCAAGAGTAACATCTATCTACTTTGTAGTGATATAGAAGGCTTGAAAGACTCAAAAATTAAAGCACCAAGCCACAGAAAGCAAGGGGTTCATGTGCACCTGCTCTTCCTAACCAGTAACTGCATAATATTTCGGGGCTGGATGGGGGGGCAATGGGGAGGAGTAGCAGAGAAAGCAAATAGGTGGCTTATGTAGCAAGCTATTTTTATTCTGAACAGAATACCTCACAGCCTCATGCTCAGAAAGCCACAGGTATTCTTTATGACAGGAGGTCCTAATATAAAATATGAGGCATTTACAATCATATATTTTTATGGTAATTAAATGCCTGCTAAATCAGCTGTTCTTGATCTTATCCCAATTATAAAAATGTTTATTGAAATTGTATATCCTTATAAAAATATTTGTGCCACAAAAGACCTTACTCACAGTTCTAACATCAGCAAAATTCCCACTGGCTTCTCAAGCCCTAAAAATAGCAATCAACTCATATATCAGTTTATAATTATTCTTATTACTTTTCTGAGGTTTTTGTGACACCAGAGCAAACGAATACGGTATGCTGGGCTGATAAAGAACAAAAATGGCTTCCACTTAAATTTCTCATCATTTCAACTGTCATCAACAGAATTATGCATGAACTCACCAGAGCTAAGATCTTTGTAGAACTGTTGGTTTGTCAAAACCTGGGTAAGGACTGATCGCATTGCTCCTCCCATTTTGGTCAGGTCTTCTAGAAAGGAAACATGAGGCTCCAACATCTGAAGGACTTTGTGAAAGTCTTTTTCTGATGGCAGATCAAGAGCTGGAAACCCAATAAAAGAAGTTTAGGGCAAAGAAAGACAATTGTTTCACTATTTTTATTGCCTCAACAAAGCATTGCACTGAACATTTCAGTGGATTAAAACACTATTTGGGTCATCAGTGAAATGTGTTTATAGACAATCTAGTCTCCCTTAATAATTAGCCCCATTTGACAAACATACAACATTAGACAACTGGACTTCTGATCAAGAGAGATCTAGGATTGAAACAGTAGGGATGCTACAAGTTAGTAGTATGGTACAAAAGCAGTAATACAAATGCATACAGAAACTTACAAAGCAAAATGACTAGACATATACATTATGAGATACCATAATTACAGTTTTAAAAGATGAGTGTTAGGGAGGATGGTTAAGACTGATCAGAGCTTTCTGTTTAAGAGAAAATTTTTCAAAGTGCTCTAAAATCCACGTGTCATACTTCAGGGTAACTGCACTTGTATTCCCCCCTCCATGCTCCACAAAGGGCACCCACTTAAGGTTCCCAGCTCGTCAGCAGTACCCTCTCTTGGAAAGTGGCCTGCACCGCGCCCCCCTCTCTCCTTCCCTCCCCCCCCCCCCTTACCCCGTTCCCCTCTGAGGAGTTTTCCAGGCTGCACAGTTCCCTGCCTACACTGTGATATCCCCAGCAAGCCAGACTGCCTAAACAAGCCAGCATCTTGCTTTCTCTCCAAAGACTATGAATAACTGTAATTGCCAGCACTCAAAATTACCATATAAATCTTTATAAGCAAGCCAATTGGAAGTGAAAGCATTACAGAAAAAACATATTAAAATAACCTACATGCATACCAATACATTTACAAGAGTTCTGGTAGGAATCAGTTCTTCCAACCATACAAAGGGAATTTTCTGGGGTTACAAGTTCATAACAGCCTTAATGCACAAGAAACCTTCTTTTATACATCTTGGGACTTTGATCTTCAGATTCCAGTAACAAGTAACTGTAGGCCTGGTTTGACATGAGTAATTGGACATGAGTGAGGACTCGTTTCTTGGGAGACAGGATTAGGGAGGTAAATGGATCAGCAGGCTGGAAGAGAACATCTGTAACTAGCTAAGATAAGGGAGAACATCTAGGGAACCATTTACAATGGAAAAGAAATGTCGGGAGCATAAAGATGAGGTAAAGACTAAGTAATTCAGGGACGGGGCATTCTGTACAGTGATTAGTTCCTACAAAGTGATCAAGCCAATCCCAAAACATACAATGTATAGTAAATACAGTATAATGTGTAAATGTATATAAAGGAAGAGCTCTGCTGTGTAATTTTGGATGTGTAGTATGCCATGTACCCACCCCCTATGCTTAACCCTGATCAACTCAAGTGTAGTTTGACTGTATGCCTCAGTTCGCCATACGAATTTAGATTAGAGCTGAGTTCTTGGGTACCTGCACAGAAGAGGTCTCCGGGAAACTCAACAATAATCAGCAGACAGTGGTTTTCTCCTTGAGGTGTAGCATCAAAAGGTTTGATTTTGTACAACCACAATGGGAAATTTGTATTCACTTCCCCCTCCATATTCCCCAGGAAAATTACACAACACTGTTTGTCCCAAAAGTCCATTCTTGTCTGGCCCATTGTTCAATTACAGTCTTTTGAAGTTTATAACACTTCCCAGGGTTCACACATCCTATCGTCCCCCCATAATAATACATAAACTTTGCATTTAATGTAATGCAAAGATACTTAAACTTAATTCAATAAGATTTTCAAGAATATTGCAAGAAAATGCTATATCTGTCACACCATGCGCACAGTGAGCCTGTGGTGAAAACTGATATGCCACAACAAAGATTAGGATAGACTTTTTATAGTGCAAGTTTAGCATAATTCAGTCAAAAGATTAAGAAGATACAGCCTGGCCCAAAATGAACTGCTTTCAACTTTCAAAGCGCTCTGAAACACACGATACCCTCTGTTTACGGGAAAGGCACAACACAACACAAGGCGAATTTAACTCCATATTAATGAAGTTTCTTGGCAGTGACTAAAATTGAACTGAGCTCACCAAGTACTGGCCCACTCTAAAAAAACAACCAGAGCTCTTATCCTTTCAACATGTGGTTAGGAAAGGATTCACTGGATTCAGCACAGACTGAAGTTAGCATCTTCACAAAGAATTATAATCAAGAGAGAGCAACATATACCGTGCCATCCACATGCAAATTCAAACATACCTGGTTCATTATATCCTTCTCTTAAGTACTGAATAAGACTAAAGATGAATTGTGGAAGAACTAGTTCTGACATCATCAACAAGTCTTTTGGGACACAGGGAACATTTGAACTTGATTTCATCCGGTGTCGCTTACAAAACCTGTAAGAAAACAGGGGGGGGAATAGTTAGCCAAATACCAATACAGTTCAGAACAAATATCTGAAAAACAAAAAACCAATGAAAAACCCCTGAGCCACCACTATTTTCAACTCCCCTTATTGAGCTGCACCCACACATGCATAAAAAAGAGGGTATAATGGAATTGGTATTCTGTACAAAAAGTAAGTTACAATGAAGATATAATTGTTTTCACATCCTCCCTGCTCTATCCCCAGTAACTCATAAAATAAAGTTGAGAGATTTTTTTCAGATGTTAATCAGAACATAGGATGATTTTCCACACATTATGAGCATCTTCCAAAGAACTGGTAAGAGAATACTGTCGTGGTATTTCTCATAATTAAAATTTGTTCATGCCAGCCATCTGAAATAGAAGTTGAAATGTTTTCCTCCAGTAAATTTGAACTGGTTTGCTGTATGGATATTAATAAAGCACTGACCAGTTGCATTAGTTCCACACAAACATCTCTTTGAAAATATTAAAACATTTGTTTTGAAAGGGAAAAATACTTTTGAACACAGACAGTTAAGAAAAATCTTAAAATCAGATTTGGGACCTACCAACTTTCAGAGTCTTAACAACTGAGAACAATTCAATATTGTATTCTCTTTGCTAAATCGGTATAAGTTTATATATTTTGTTCAGTGTTCTTAAAATAGGAATGGGGAGATTGTCACAGGACTGACGTACAGAGACCCAACAGCACTGGGAGGATTCCCCTGGCACATGACAGCCATGAGGCTCATGGGGAAAAGAATCTAACTATGCATCTCCACTTAAATCCTTCTGTGAAATAGCTGAATCACTACACAGTCTAAGAGAGGGACTAATCCTTCAAACCCTTAAGAAACAAAAGCAGGCCTGCTGACATCAACAGAATAGCTTACATGAGTGTAAAGATTCACAGGACCAGGCCTTATCTTTGACTGCGTAGGAGTTCAGAGATATCTACAAAAGAATAATAGGCTGATCCTGCACCAACTATGCACATTGCTTAATAAAAGCCACTCCTCTTGTCCTTGTTGGGAAGCCCTGCAGATGGCAGGACCCCAGGCCTGGAGGATTCCTTGGGCCACAGGCATAATCCAAAGTCCACTGAAGTCCACAGAAAAACTCCCACTGATCTCAGTGGGCAGTGAATCAGGCCCATGTGTACACCGGCAGGCTAGCGCTATCATCAGTCTTCAAATCACACATCCAGATCATGGGGGCGGGGGAGCCAACACCATGGTATGAGGACAACTGAACAAATAATGCTTTGCATAAACAGTGGGATTTAGTCTGTTGATTAGGAGGGCTACAACAATTTCCTGTGCATCCCTGGGAACAAAAGTGCTCTCAGAGGTGGAAGACAAACCAGGTGATATGTCTGTGGTCTGGTGTCTGTGAGTTGGTTAAACACAAAGCCAGTGAAAAGTAATTTAAAAACAGATGCATTCTCTATTCATGTGCTGCCTACAGATGGCCATCCATGCTGGCAGAAAGTGAACTTCTAATAACCTTTAGGATGGCAGATCAGTATCTCATTTAGAAAGTTAAGATATTTGATTTCTCTTCTATTCCAACTACACAACCTTTTCATATGAGGTTTTTCCAAGGTCAATCAAAAATGTTGTAAGATTTACAGGCACATCAGCAAGTATAAGTTAAGTATTTTAGAATGATGTATATTGTATATTTTTTATCCTTATCACTTTAATCAGTCCTCTGTATATTTATAATTTTTATGAGTTCCAGAGAGACTAACAGTGTTAATCTGATTTTAGCAAAAACAAATGTATTTGGGCATAAGCTTTCATGGGCAGAAACCCACTTCGTCTTCATGCCTCCAATGAAGTGGGTTTCTGCCCACGAAAGCTTATGCCCAAATACATTTGTTAGTCTTTAAGATGTCACAGAACTCTCGCTGTTTTAATTTTTGTTACTCCAAAATGTGTTTTTGCAAGTAAGCATTTCATGATGGTGTTCTGAAGACCCTTGTAACTAAAAGCCTGCAACTATGCATGTAGAGCACAAATTTCAACCCGCCCTATGCTGCCGCCTCGTATTTGCCTTCTCCAGAAGCAGCTCTGCTCTTAGGAAGCCGTTCCAAAGGGGAGATCATGAATTAGGCCCTTTGCAATTACCCCAGATCTGATCTACCTGGAGCTAAAGGTATGAGGCATGTATCCTCCCTAAACTATCAAAAGATAATTTACAGCAGATCAAAAGAGGGTTTGTTTGCTTTTTTTAAATATAGGCTCTGCAAGATGAAGAAGGAAAATAAATTTTATCCATAGTGAAGGACCTTTCATAAAAAAAGATCATCTCAGCAATCTCCTCCTACTTAAGCTCAGGGAGATCCAGACACAGACTGCTTCCCAAATAACCAGGCCCCAAGTCTTTCAGCCTGTGTGTCAAAACCATTCTGTAGAAAGAGACACATTCCATATCTGTTGTCAAAGCCTGGGATATAAACATACTCTCCTCAATCCACAGTGTCAGTGGGAGCTTTGAACAATGATCACGAGTAAAATACAACCATTAAGTAGTAACTAAACTAAACTATTATTGTCACACTCCGCATTAATGTGAAAATGTTCTGCCCTTTGTCTCTCTTCCTCTCTCCCACTTCCCTGTCTTTATGTCTATTCTTTCTTCTCCTACACTTCCTTCCAGTCTCCTGGATTTTACTCCTACCCCTTCCTTCATCCCATCTGCTGCAGTGAAGAGCAATTAAATAGCTAATGCTGATATTTAGAGTGTCACTCCAAAGACACTAATGAAGGCAGGAGAGATCACACTTCTCAGAGCTATTGTTTCAAGCAGTCTGTAGATTCGGTAATGGTTGGTCTACACTAGCAACTTACCTGGTTATAATTACATTGCTCAGGGGGGGATGTTATACGGACCTAACTCCCAGCATAGACAGCACTGTATCAAGAGGAGGATTTATTCTATTAACATAGCTACCACCTCTCAGGAAGGTAGATTACCTATGCCAATCGGGAAAGACCTCCTATCTGCATAGGTAGCATCTTCACTGAAGTGCTTTTTTTTTTTTTCTCCATGTTTTATGCTGCATCATTTTTCCTTGGTAAATATTTTACTGCTATAAATTCTGATAATCATATTTAAGAATATGAGTACGTTAAAGACAGCCATTTCATTAGTCAGAACTATTCAAATCCCATTTAAACAGAGACATTTAATTGAGGATGGGGGGGGTTGGTTTTTTTGAGTTACGGACTCAAAGACAAAGAGAAACACTGTTGTCCTTCCCTGTCCCTATCCCCTACATCTTGTTGAGGTTTATTTTTGTATGCTTTGCAGTATTAATTCTATGCACACTTAAGCCTATTAACTCCCACAAAAATTATAATAAATGCTACTTCCAAAGCTTTAAATTGCATACAAACACAGCTTTAAGCTCAAAACATAAACCAAAATATTATCCAACAAAATCGTAATAAAATCCTACCTAATAGGATTTTATTAAAAGGGAGGAGGAAGGGTAGTGGAGCATCCACAGGGACACACATCTCAAAGAACATCAGTTACTGCACTAGGTGAGTAGCAGTAACCATCAATTGGTGAAGGGACTTTGGCGTATGGATGAAAGTACAGGTAGGCCTATTTTGGCATCACTAGCAGAAGCCTGATCAATTGCATAATGTTTAGTGAATGTATCAACTGAGGCCCATGTGGCCACCTTGAGCACGTCCGTGATGGGAACATTATTTCAGAATGCCGTGGTAGTGGAAATCGCTCTAGTCGAGTGAGCTCTAGTACATGACCGAGTCTGTAACTCCTTTTGTTGGTAACATGTATGGATACGTTCCTTTATCCTCTTAGATAGCCTTTAGCTAGATATGACCTTGCCCTTTGTACGTTCAGCCAGTGAAATAAACAGTTTATTCGATTTCCTGAATGTTTTTGTCCTTTCTAGATAGAATGATATAGTCTGACATCCAACATGTGGAGTGTGGTTTTGAGTGGGTTTGCATGCTGTTTGCTGTAGAAAGTAGGTAAATGAATGGGTTGGTTAATGTGGAAGTCTGAGACAATTTTTGGAAGAAATTTTGTATCGGGTCAAAGAGTGACATTGTCTTTGTGAAATATTGTGTATGGTGGATGTGCCATGAGTGCACATGCCTGGCTAATGTGATGGCAACCAAGGAGGCTTTCATGGACATATATAGCAACAAGCATGTTGCCAATGGTTCAAACGGCTCTCTCGTGATGGCCCTTAATACTAAATTTAAGTCCCATGGCATTACTGGGGGGACATATGACAGGAAAGATTCTCTGTATCCCTGCTAAGAATCGTTTTACAATGGGGTGAGTGAAAACTGTAGCTTGATTGATATTGTCATGAAATACTGAAATTGCTGCTAGGTGAACCTTTAATGAACTAATTGATAATCCCGATTTTTTTAGTTCTAGGACATAATCTAGGATGACGGGTACAGATAAGGATGTTGCCCTGATGTCTTTCTCTATAGCAGGAATCAAATCTGTGCCATTTTTGAAGGTAAGTCTTCCTAATTGTTGGTCTTCTACTATTTAACAGTATCTGTCTAACATGTTCTGAACATTCTAACTCCTCCGGTTGGAACCAATTAGGAACCATGCTGTTAAGTGTAATTTGTGTATTTCTGGGTGATAATTTCGGCTGCCACACTGTGAGAGATGTTCCCTGGGAGCGGGGGGAAGTGTGATTGGTCTGCATGCCGAAAGACTGAGAAGGTCTGAGAACCACATCTGCCTGGGCCATGCTGGTGCAATTATTATGACCTTCTCTTTGTTGGTCTTGATTTTGTGGATTGTCCTGGGTGTCGTTGGAATGGGTGAGGAAGGTATAGAGTAGTTCCCTGTTCCAGTTGAGCAAGAATGCACCGCACATGGAGCCTGCTCCTAGTCCTGCCCTCAAGCAGAATAGGTGATATTTTCTATTTTGTTTTGTGGCAAATAAGTCGATCATGGGAAGATCCCACTGTCAAAAGATATTGTGTAAGACTTCATTGTTCAATCTGCCATTCGTGATTCTGTGGAAACTGCATGGCTCAGACTGTCTGCAGTAATGTTTTGTCTCCCTGGTAGATATGCTGCTGATATTTGGATGTTGTGTTGTATGCACCACTTCCATAGTCTTATTGATTTAGTGCATAGGGAACGAGATCTTGCTCTTTGGTGATTGATTTAGAACATGCATGCTATATTGTCTGTCATTTTTATTGTTTTGTTTCTTGTGAATGGTAGAAAGTGTCAGCAAGTATTGCGGACTGCCCTGAACTCTAGCACATTTATGTGAAGAGTGGTTTCGGGTTTTGACCACTTGCCTTGTATCGTGTGGTGGTGTAAATGTGCTCCCTATCCTATAAGAAAGGCATCCATCATAATCATAAGTGCTGGCTGAGGCTGTGCAAATTGGATTCCAGACATCACATTGTTCTCATAGGTCCACCACAATAGGGAGTGTCTGAGTTTCTTTGGCACTGTCAGCTCCTTGTTGAGGCTGTGCCTATTTGGCCTGTAAACCATTGCTAGCCATGCCTGAAAGGCTCGCATATGTAATCTACCGTATTGGACCACAAATGTCGTGGCCGCCATGTATCCCAAAAGCTGTAGAGCAAGTAGTGCTGTTATTCCTGGGTGACTCTCACTCATGGTATTAGGTCTATGATATCATTGCCAAGGCCCAGATTTCAGGCTGCTCTGGCTGTTATTGAATTGAGCTGTGCCCCTCTGAATTCCAGTTTTTGTGTTGTGTTCAAAGTGGACTTTTCGGTATTTATCTTGAGTCCTAATTGTTGGAATAGTGTTATGGTTCAGGCAGTGGTGTCTTGCTAAAGTTTTGCTGGTTGACCTTATTAAACAGTCACCTAGATAGGGGAAGATTGTGATGCCATCTCCTTAGCTGTGCAGTGACAACTGAGGGCACTTTGGAAAAAATCCTCAGTGCTGCAGAAAGGCCAAATGGCAGCACTTTGTATTGATAGTGGCTGCCTGACATGATAATCTTAGGAAGCACCTGTGAGCAGGGTGGATCGTAATATGAAAATAAGCATCTTAGAGATCAAGGGCTGAGAACCAATCCCCTTGTTGCAGCGCTGGTATTATGACAAATAGTGCGACCATCTTGAACTTCTGTCACCTCACGAATTTGTTTAGTGCTCTCAAGTCTAGAATGAGTCTCCAGCCTCCGTTCTTTTTCTGTATTATAAAGTAGTGGGAATAAAATCCCTTCCCTATGTATTGACTAGGGACATGTTCCATGACCCCTATTTGGAGGAGATGGCTTATTTCTTGGTGCATTACTTGCACATGAGTTGGGTCCCGAAAGAGGGACAAGGAAGGGTTGTGGGTGGATGGGATGGATATAAAAGGGACAGTGTATCCCAAGTTTATAATCTCTATTACCCATTTGTCTGCTGTACTCATTGACCAGTTTAGATGGAATTGTCTGAGGTGAAATTTGTGATGAATGGCTCTGGCACTGTCTGCTGAGTGGGATTTCTCAGACCCTCAACCAAGGACTCAAAACTTCTATTTGGATGGTGCAGATTGAGCTCCTGAAGGTGTTTGTTGAGATTGACTACATCTCTGACCTCTCTGTTTTCCCCTCTGTGTCTTATATTGCCTGTACTGTTGGTGAGGCTGATACCTGTGGGTGTATGGTTGGAATCTATATTGCTTCCTTTTTGCTGTAGGTGTATAAACTCCTAGAATCCATAATCTGGCTCTGGAGTCTTTTATCGAGTGGAACACATCATCCATTTTTTCTGAGAAAAGTTGGGCCTTATCAAATGGGAGATCCTCTGTTTTTGTTTGTAGATATCTGGGAAGAGTGGCTGTGTGAAGCCAAGACGCCCTGTGCATTACTATGGCCGTGGCCCTAGCCGCTGTATCTGCTACATCCAATGAGGCTTATAGCAAAAGCCTCGCTACTAGTTGTCCCTTGGTGAGTAGAGATTTGAATTGTTCCTTTTTATTGTCAGGTAATTCGTTCATGAATTGGGCTAGTTTCTCATAGATAGTATGATCATAGTTTGAAAGTAGAGCTGAATAATTTGATACTCTCATCAGCAGGGTGGAAGAGGAGTATACTTTTCTTCCTTTGCAATATATCAATGATGTATTTAAGAAAGTCAAAATGACCACATTCAAAATGCAACAAAAGTGAACATTTAGCAATTCAATTTGATGCATTGTCCAGCACAGCTTCTATCTTTTGTGAAGCATGTTGATGATGGTTCTATTGAAGAAAGCTTGTTCTTTGGTAAAGCTATTACCAGAACCACAGTAAAAGAACTCTTACATGAAATATTTCAAGAGGATCAAGATTTTCATTTTCAAAGTGAGCGATGTAATGCAACCTCCCTAGATATTGTTAAGGCAATGACAGATAAGAATACTGGCCTCATCTCCATTGTTTTATACACAGCAAATTCTTGCTAAGAAAATGCCAAAAATTCTCGGCCAGATATTTCATGAGATGTTAAAGTAATGACAATTCATTAAAGGACATCCAGTGAATTATCAAATTTTTGCATTTATTTACAATGACGTTGGTTCAGATTTGGAAAATCCCATTGCCCAAAAGCCTGAGACAAATAAAGAGCTATCTGGACAAACAAAAAGTTACGTTTTCTGTCTGTTGGACAAGAACAACAGGAGATACTGGGGGCAGAGTGCGTGACATCAAACAGAGCAATACTAAGCTGTCAGTCAAGAGTTCTGAAGGAACTTAAATATGAAATTGCAGAACTACTAACTGTGGTATGTAACCAATCACTTACATAAGTTTCCGTACCAGATGACTAATGAATAGCTAATGTAACACCAATTTTTTTTAAAAAGCTCCAGAAGTGATCTTGGCAATTATAGGCAGGTAAAACTAATTTCAGTACTAGGCAAATTGATTGAAATGACAGTAAAGAACAGAATTATCAAACACATAGGTGAACACGATTTGTTGGGAAAGAGTCAACATGGCTTTTGTAAGGGGAAGCCATGCCTCACTAGTCTACTAGAATTCTTTGAAGAGGTCAATAGATATGTGGAAGAGTGATCACAGAGGATATAGTGTACTTGAACTTTCAGAAAGCCTTTGACAAGGTCCCTCACCAAAGGCTCTTAAGCAAAATAAGCGGACATGAGATAAGAGGAAAAGTCCTCTCCTGGATCAGTAACTAGCTAAAAGACACGAAACAAAGGGAAAGAATAAGTGGTCAGTTTTCACAGTGCAGAGAGGTAAATAGTGGTGTCCTCCAGAGGTCTGTACTGGGACCAGTGCTGTTCAACATATTTATAAATGATCTGGAAAAAGGGGTAACCAGTCAGGGCACAAAGTTTGCAGATGATACAAAATTACTCAAGATAGTTAAGTCCAAAGCAGTCTGCGAAGAGTTACAAAGGAATCTCTCAAAACTGGCTGACTAAGCAACAAAATGGCAGATGAAATTCAATATTGATAAATGCAAAGGGAAAACATAATTCCAAGTATACATACAAAATGGTGGGGTCTAAATTAGCTGTTACCATTCAAGAAAGATCTTGGAGTCACTGTGAATAGTTCTCTAAAAACAATAGCTCAATGTGTAGCAGCAATCAAAAAAGCTAACAGAATGTTAGAAACCATTAGGAAAGGGATAAATAGTAAGACAGTAAATAGCATAATGCCACTATGTAAAGCCATGATATACCCACATCTTATACTGCATGGAGTTCTGGTCTCCCCATCTCAAAAAAGGTATTAGAATAGGAAAAGGTACAGAGAAGGGCAATAAAAACTATTGGGTATGGAACCGCTTCCATCTGAGGAGATTAAAAAGACTGGGACTATTCAGCACTGAAAAGAGATGACTGGAAGTGGGAGGGAAATACAATAGAGGTCTACAAAATCATGAATGGGGTGGAGACAGCGACTAAGGAAGTGTTATTTACCGCCTCACATAACACAAGAGCCCAGGCTCGGTTCATGGATAGGTTGCTGCCGCATGCCTGAGGGCTGAGTCACTGCAGGCTCTGTCAGAAGATCAAGTCAGTGCAGCTGGGCTGTTGTGGCAAACCTGAGTGGTGACCTCAGCTCCATTTGAGAGGCAGCTGAGCAAGTAGCCCTAGTTTAGCTGTGGGTTTGCCTCACAATCTTACTGCTGCTAGGGTCTGTGCTGGTGGACATGATCCATCCCAACCAGATCTACACCATCCCAGGCCAGACCATCTTTGATGACCTCTATCTGCTCCAAAACCTACTCCATCTAGCATGTAGGGATGGGTCTCTTACTCACCCACCTGTCCCTGGAGCACAAGAAGGCGTTTGACATGACGGATCATGGATACCCCATGAGCACTCTGCACACAGGTGGGTTTGGGCCCTGCTTCGTGGGGTTTCTCCAGATACCATATGGCTCTGAGAAGCGTCTGGTCAAGCTCAACTGGGCCTTCACCAAACTCATCATTTTCGGTCAAGGGATACATCAGGGATGTCAGCCAGCCCTATACCACCACTACAGAGCCCTGTCCTCATCTCCTCTGCAGGGGGTTGACAGAGGTGGTGCTTTGGGAGCAAGGCTTGCAGGTGGGCCTGTTGGTGTAAGCTCACAAGGTGTGCCTCATGGCCAAAGACCTGGGAGACTTGGCATGGATGGAGGCTTGCCAAGCCATCTATTCAGTGTCTTTACTGGGTCAAGAGCTCTGACCTAATGGTCAGGGACAGGAAGCAGGTGGGCTCCCTCCTACCCACCCTCCATGAATTCCTGTGAGGTGTGGGTCCATGCTCTATCTGGACATGTACCTTTCTGCCACCAATCCCTCCACACTGAGGAATTGGATCAATGTAGAGGCCAGGGTATCTGACTGGTTGCTGAGGTGGATGGGGCTGCTCTGGTGCCTTTCCCTTCAAAAAAGGACACTGGCGCTCAACCAGTTGGTCTTGTCCATGTTCTAGCACTGGATCAACATCTTAAGCCCTCGCTTGGGAACCTTGACCAGCCTCCAGCAGATGATCCTGGAGTTTTTCTGGCCAGGGCTGCACTGGATCTCTGCAGGTGCCCTGAGCCTCCCCGTGAGGGAAGGCATACAGGGTTTAGTCTGCATCCACATCCAGGTCCACACCACCTTCCACTTCCAGACACTGCAGAGACTCCTTTACAATGCCAGCAGTCCAGCATGGAGCATGCTAGCACATGCTTTCCTCTGCCACACCCAAGAACTGATATGACCAGCAGTTCTTATCTCCACCCAAGTGGTCTCCCCCGAGACCTTGCTAAGCTGCCAGTCTTTTACCAGGACCTCCTCACAATTTGCAACCTAATCTCAGCAACCAGATCTGTAGTAGCCGCTGAGGGGGAGGATCTCCTCACAGAACCCTTGCTGCACAACCCATTGTATGTAGATGATGAAGTCCCCACGATGCACTGGAGGTTCATCTTAGCTGTTACCATGAGACTTGGAGACCTCCTGGCCTACAATCAGAAGGACTGGGTGGACTCGGTGACACTCGGCCACTGCATGGGGCTACCCATCCCATGTGTCCCCTGTTGTGTAATCCAGGAGCTGAGGGCAGCCTTTCCTCCTCCTCTCACTTTCAGCAGGTCCTCCCCTCACCCTGGCCCTCCAGAACTCGCCATTGGGCCCCTGCCTCATGAGCCTCTCCAGCTGTCCCTAACATGCCAGCTGAGGCAACTGCACAGTATCCAGCCAGCCTATACTCCCCTCTGGTTCCACTGACCACCAGGTATGTTAGATGGCAACTCCTCCACAGAGCTGCTTCAGTGCTGTCCCTGCCCCAAAGTAGTGCGGGGGCCTCTCCCAATTTCCTGCCTCACCCCTTTCTCCTGCCCCTCTTCCACGTGGGCGCAGCGCCCTGAGCAGGAGCCGCTCCTGCCCCAAGAAGCGTGGCAGCCTCCCCCACCTCCTGCCCCCCCCCACGGGATACATTTATAATGAATTTATAAGTATTTTGCAAAACTACAGCTTTTTATATACATAACTATGTTATTGACACAACATGTATTAACAACACTTAGGTTTTAAGACGGTTATCATACATAGTCTGTTTATAAAAAATTGGTGGTGGTACTAGAGATGGTGGTATTTTATGTTGGTGGTGCACAACATAGCAGAGTTTGGGAACAGCTGATCTAGGTGTCTGATAATTCTGTTTACTACAGTTTCAACCAATTTGGCTGGTACTGAAGTTAGGTTTACTGGCTTATAACTACCGGAATCACCTCTGGAGCCTTTTTAAAACATTGGTATCACATTAGCAATCCTCCAGTCATGGGTACAGAGCCTGATTTAAGCAATAGGTTATATACTACTGTTAGTAGTTCTGTAATTTCATTTATTAGCTCATTCGGAACTCTTGGGTGAATTCCATCTGGTCCTGGTGACTTAGTACAGTTTAATCTATCAATTTGTTCCAACACTTCCTCTAATGACACCTCAATCTGGGACAGTTCCTCAGATTTGTCACCTAAAAAGAATGGCCCAGGTGTGGGAATCTCCCTCACATCCTCTGCAATGACGACCAATGCAAAGAATTCACTTAGCTCCTCTGCAATGGCCTCATCTTTCTTGAGTGCTCCTTTAGAACCTCAATCATCCAGTGGCCCCACTGACTGTTTAGCAGGCCTCCTGCTTCTGACAAATTTAAAGAAAAAATTTTTATTAGTTTTTGTCTTTTGCTAATTGCTCTTTAAATTCTTTTTTGGCCTGCCTAGTTATACTTTTACACTTGACTTGTCAGAGTTTATGCTCCTTTCTCTTTTCATCAGAAGGATTTGACTTCTAATTTTTAAAGGACGCCTTTTTACCTCTGGTCACTTCTTCTATTCAGTTGTTTAGCCATGGTGGCACTTTTTTGGTCCTCTGACTGTTTTTTAATTTAGGGTGTACATTAAATGAGTCTCTATTACGGGTTTGTTTGGTTTTTTTTTAACCAGTTAAAAAAAGTTTTAGGGCAAGTCTAAACTACAAAATTAAATCAACCTGTTATGTCGACATACAGCCAACACAGTAATTAAATCACTTTTGCACGTCCACACTACGCTCCTTGTGTAAGCAGTGTGTGTCCTCACCAAGAGCACTTGCACGGGTCAGTGTGGGGCATTGTGGGACAGCTTTTGAAAGGCACCAACAGTCAATGTAAGCATAGTAGTGTCTACATTGACACCGTGCTGACCAAATTACATTGACCTAAGCACTATGCATCTTGCAGCGGTGGAGTTATTAAATCCATGCAGGGGGCAAGTTACATTTTAGTGTAGATGTTTACAGAGTTAGGTCAACGTAACTTTGTAGTGTAGACCAGACATTAAAAAGAGCTAGGTAAGAACTAACAGGAACTCAAAAGTCGGCATTTGAGGAACTAATTTTCTGATAAACCAGAGAAGCAGAAAGAGGCTGCTTTCCTTCACCTAAGGCTGTTCACTTGGCAGAACTGACTGGGCCACTGCAAAACAAAAAACAATGAAACAATAAAACAAACACAAACCGGCTTTCTATAGCTCATATCTCATACGCTTTTAGTTCTCTATGAAGAAAGGAGACCTAGTTTTAGTTACAGAAGCCTTGAATGCTCTCATTCCGTTTTTCATCCTTGCATCTGGCAGTTTGTTTTTCTTACTACCACTCAAGAAAATCTTAAGTTCCCTAATCGCCTGTCAACTCAAAGTATCCTACATCTTTTTTTCCTCAATTCAGCTTTGGATGGGACAGTTTTCACCAATAAACCAGGCTAAGACATAACACTTAGTTGGGAGCGTTTTTAAACTATTGTAAATTCTTTATAATTAAAGTTTTATTTTCAAAACTTCATTATTATTATTATTTCTGATATAGTTATGAAATTTCACTTGCTCATTTTTAGATGTCTTGGGGAGAGGGTCATAGAACATTTTAGTCTACAAGCAGGTCATTGGCTCCTAAAGTTTGGGAAATCTGGTTCTTGATAGTAGGGTTAGTCCTCTGTCAAACGTATATCCAAGCAAATTTTCAAACCCTAATATAGATCATTTACTATGTTTGAGATGTATTATCAGAATTATAAATGCAATGGATACGACAACATTATGTAATAAAGGAGATCAGAAAAACTGAAAATGGCATGGAAATGATAAGGTTTGTACAGCAATTTACAGATTTGAATCTAACTTTTTCTGTAGCAACTCAAACCTCAGCAAGCTACTTGACACACATACACTAGCACCTAAATGTCAGGTTAGATGCAGGCTTCCTTGTTTACAGGCATCTAATATAAAATTGTATTTTGTGGTAGCTGCAAGAAGTAGATTACAATCTTAAATACAGCTTGCCACATTACAGCTATCTTTGGATTTTCATTAACCTTCTTACAGAGAAAGTTCACTAAATGGTGAACTAGACAGATATATACTACAATAAATCAAGCATCAAGTACTTAGCAAAGACTGCATTAGGAAGCATTCATCTAAATCAACATGGCTTGAGTGAAAGTCCAGAACATGGGAGACTGAGGAACACAATACCAGTACTTGTGTCTTGCATGGATAGTAACTATACAAAATTTCATTTGAACAAGGCAGATGGCAGACAGTTTGTAAGCAGTTTCCACATTTGAATTCCACAGCTATTAATAGATGACTAGGCTGCAGTGACCTTATGTCAGGCTAGAAACCACACTCCTATTGCATGAATCTACGTGTAGCTACTAGTTAGCTTCACACACCTCAGCACTACTATATCTATGAACTAGCCTACACACAAAATTGCACCAAGTTAGTTAAAAGTGCTACCTTAAATTAATTCGGCTCAACTGGTGAAACTGAGTGTGGACACACTGACATTAGTTTAAACCTGTCTAACTTCGGTTTAGCTTTTCCATGTACACCAAATTGTACCAGAGTAACATCACATCTTTAATTAAACTGGGGCAATTTTATATTTAGACCAGGTCTTTAAGTACCAAAAACATTCTTTATAATGTATTTATTAGAGAACTGAAGATCTATAGCTCTCCTTAACAGTGTAGTTTTTGTACTTGTCAAGAAAAAAAAACCATGAAAACAAATATTGCTTTATCTGGAACGAGCACACGCATTGAATGGGATCTTCCCCTTACAACAACTTCCTATGGTTCCTACTCCACCAGTTACAGCTCAATCATCTTTCCCATTTGTCTGAATGATTTCTATCAACTATTATTACAGGTAACACCTTAGATTACTATAACTGAGAAATTAGGCAAGACATGTTATCTATATTTTTAATGTGTTTACTTTGTGTATTTGACAAGTATTTTGTCTCTTCTTTGTAAAACCAATTTTCCCAGGGGTCAGAAGTAGTTTTAAAATAGGAAACTGATTATAAAAACTGTGAAATTTGGGATAAGTTCCTGCATCTGAAACTACTTTAAAACTACTGTGAAAAAGTATTTTTTCAATTTGGCTACGTCCCATTAAAATCCTGCCCTGAGTCTGTCAAAAATGGATTGTTGACTGATCTGCTATTAAAGTCTTTTCTTTCTCTGGCTTGCCATTACCCAGCATAGCTGTTAGTTACTTCTGCTCTCACCTTAGTGTCTCAGAAGAAGGCAGCTGGAGACACCAATAGTAGAGTTGGCTGACTGCCTCAAGAAAACAGTTAGGCTACTGACCTGATGGTTTTAATACTCCAATAAAAACCAAGGAAAGGAAAGAGAGATATCCTGGCCAATTGATTAGCACTGGGGAGGAGAAAGGCGTATACAGAAAAAGAAAGAAAAAAATGGGAGTGGAGGCAAGCTAGAAGAGCAGCAACAGAGAAAAGGTAACAATAGAGGCAGGGAATGTGGATGAAAGTTGTAGGTGACTGGAGATCATTACAGGAAAAGAATGAGGGTTGAGGAGACAACTTTTCCAAGAAAAAAAATAAAGAAGATAAGATAAAAGAAAACCCTAGGCAGGAGATAGAGGAACAGAATGGAGTTAGATGGACTTCTTAAAAATAAAAAGGAATAAAGATGTAAAAGGGACAAATGGAAACTTTTACTGTTCCCTTACATTCCTGAGACAATGCGAGGGAGGGAATATCTTTTATTGGAGCAACTTCTGTTGGTGAGAAAGACAAGCTTTTGGGCTAATTACAGAGCTTTACTTCAGGTCTGGGAAAGTTCAGGGCATCAAAGCAAAAATACAAGGTGGAGTTAGCATATGTTGCAAGAGACCATTCAAGGTGAAGTGGGCAGTTAACACCTCCACAGTCATAGATAGGGGGCCCTACCAATTTCATGGCCCTGCAAAAGTGTCCTGATCTGTAAAATATGCCCTTCCCCGTGAAATCTGATCTCCTCCATACTGCTGGGAGCACCCCAGCCTGGCTGGGAGTAGCAGCTAGAAGAGAAGCCCCCGGATGTGGCACTCCCAGCAGCAGGGGGAGAGAGCCAAAGCTTTCTGCAGCAGGAGGTACCAGAGGTGGGGGTACAAAAGTGAGGGTGGCAATCCTGCCACATCCCTACAACAGGTTTCCGACACTCCCTACAGCCCCATTTTGAGTTGGGACCCCCAGGGTACAACACCATGAAATTTAAAATGAAAATATCCAAAATATTAAACTGACCAATTTTCAAATCCTATGGCTGTGAAATTGACTAGAATGAACTGCGATTTTGGCAGGGATCTAGTCATGGGACAAAAGAGAGTTAGTGAGTTACAGATTTTTGTAATGAACCATAAATCCAGTGTCTTTATTAAGGCCATGATTTTTGGTCTCTAGCAGAGTTATGAATTTAAGTTCCCAGGCTTGTCTGATAAACGAGTTGTGCAGGCTTCCTGTGAGAATAAGGACTGTAAATTCAGATATGGAATAATTGCTTTGTGGAATGTGTTTACACACGAATGATACGGTATTTTTGTCTTCTATCATCTTTCTGTGTGATTCATTTGAGAGTGCCTACAACACTCCTTACATGCCTACAAGTTACTGTCAGATGCCATGTCTGAAAATTGCGTGGAAAAGGATGAGATGACTCTTTTGATAACATAATCTAATATAATCTACCTAGTATTTACTCTGAATAATGTGGTTAAACAACTGGTGTTCTCTTGGAAGTTAGCTAGTACACATTCTATATTTAAGTAATGAACGCAGTGTTATTGCGGTTTACTTTTTAATTATGCTTTCCCCACTACCATCTTTTAACCCCCTTGACAATCAACACATACCTACCAACCATACCTACCTACCATAGTGTGACTACTGCTTGGCTGACTGATCTCTTCCCAAGGCATAACCTTCTTCTCATCCCCCTTTTTTATAATTATATAGCCAGGCCTGGTTTACACTATAACTGGACCCACATTAGCTAAAGTAGGAAGGATCCTGGATCTGCTCACTTTTCTTGAAGCCCAGCTTTGTTCTGTGAATCATATGGGTAGTGACGCCAGGATTTAAAAGTTATGAACAGCATTCAAACTGAAGGGTGAAGTAACATTCTTAACTGATCTCCGTGAACTTCATCAAACCTATTGACTTAAGGGACAAAAATATTTTGACATTTTTCTCCTGTTTGGTTCTGCTCAGAGTTGTGTATTCTCAGACGAACATCCACGTCCAAGGCCAGTTGCACCTAAGCAAGACCAGAAAGCAATGGGTTCCTACCACTGTGCACTCGTTGCCAAGGGAGAAGAATTTGGCCTGCAAAAGCTATGATGTTAGCGACTGCGACGGCGCCTGAGAAAAAAAGGAACCCAGCTTGACTCTCAGCCCCATTCTGCGGGGCTGACAGGTGTTCGCAGGCCCCTTTGTCCTTGCCCCCCGGGCACAGATGTCACCGAGACACACGGAACCCACAACGCCACCTTTTCTGGGAACTTGCCCGGCGCTCCCTACCTCCGGGTGCGGGAGAGATGAACAGCCCCGCAGTTCTGGCCTCCCCTGTGCGGCGCACGCCCCTGGGGCCAGCGCTGACCGCAAGCCCGGGGCTGAGGTCTCGGCGAGCCCCCGCCCGGCCCCTGCCCACCCACGGCGACTCCCGCCAGCGGCGCCACCACCTCCGCGGGGACGGGAGGCGCCTCGCGAGTCGACTCCCGCGCGGCCCTAGGCCGCCCCCTCAGGCGCCGGCCCCCGGCCCGCTCGCCCCGGCGCTCACCCGGCCTCCCGCATGACGTTGCCGTCGCCGCAGTCGCAGGCGCCCCCTGCCTGGCTCCGGAACATGTTGTAGTCGTGCCCGGCGTGCTCGCCCTGGTGGAAGCACTCGGCGCACAGGCTCATGCAGGGCGAGATGCCGCACGTCCGGCAGCGGTAGGCCACGAAGTTGGCCGTCCACACCAGGCCGCAGAGCGTGGCCGGGTCGTAGGCCCGCACCGCCTGCACGAAGCCCTCCCAGGGCTCCCCGCCCGACAGCAGCCAGCGGCACCACTCCAGCGCCTCGGCCGCCGCCGCCTCCCCGCCGCCCGGGGCCGCGGCCGGGGCCAGCGCCCGCTCCAGCAGCGCCTGCAGCTCCGCCGCCGCCCCGCTCTCCCCGCCGCCGCTCAGGGCCGCCTTCAGCCGCGCCGCCGTGGCCCGCTTCTCCCGGCCGCTGGCACCGGCCCCCGCCATGATGAGGCGCAGGAGCCGCTACGGCTGCGCCGGGCTCCCCGGTTGTGGTGGGGCTCCCGTCCCACCCCAACCAGCCAACCAACCCCCGCCCTCTCGCTCTCCCCTCCTAGCGGCGCCTCTCGCGATAGCCTGGGAGCCGGCACCCTGCCCGCTGCCCCCGCCCCGCCTCTGCCTCCTCCCGGCGTTGTCCCTCCTTCCTCCGCGTCCCGGGCCCGCCCGTAGCCGCACACCTGGCCCAGGCACCGCCCCGCACCAGGCGCTGGCGGCTGCCACCCACGTCGGTCACGTCCCAGGAACTTTAAAGAGGGCCCTTGTCATGTCCTTTAGCCCCATCGTCACGCCCGGCGTCGTGTTTACAGCGCCCCTCGCGCGACTCAAAGCGCTCGGCCCCAAATTAGCGGCCGTCCGGGTTTTAGCGACCCGTGTGAGGCAGGCTCTTCAGACAGAAGGTTGCTGAGAGGGAGAGGTGTCTCCCGCAGGTTTCACTCTCACCGGCTTGTTTAAGGAAAAACAACAGAGACAAGTTTTGAAGGTTTAAAAAGCCAAATGATGAGAATGGTACGTGATCCTAGCCTAGCCACACTTAAACTGATCGGGTGTAACAATTGCACTGAACCATTGTATTTCTGCGGAAACACTGAAATATTTCTAGAAAGGCCTTTCAAACCTATACGAATAGAAACGTTTTAATGATTTTTCGTTTCCAAGTAAAAACCATTTTGTTTTGGATGTAAACAGTGCACTTGTGGTTGCTGAATGGAGCCCTTAATATGCAAGATCATTCCTAGGGAGGAATCTGTGTGTGTAAATTGAGCCCTGCCTGAGAAGCAGAAAGAAGATGGCTAGAATAAAAGTGAGACTAGCTAGGCTAGTTTCATTGTCCACATTGAATGAAATGCAAACCGTAAACAAAAAGAATAAAAAGTGAAAAATAAATCCACAAACCTGCAAACATTTCTGCATGTGTTTAATCACATGAGTAAACCAATTAACATTTTAAAGACTGGATTTATGCTTTTTACTTTTTTATATGAGATTGCTAGCATTTTAGGCTCTTAAAATTAATAAATCATAAAGGAATACTTACTATTAAGTAAATGAAATCACAGATCAAATTTGAGGAGCCATAGGTCCCGATACTGCAATTTATAATACGGGTCAGACTACTGCTGTATCTGTGTGGAGCCCTGCACCGTACACTGCAGGAAGAGGGCTTTACATTTTTAGATTAGTGGGAAATGTCCCCGAGATTATATTTTTCAATTTATGACTGTTGTCTATAATACTTTTAAAGTCATATCTCTATAATTAGATTTACCACTGTCTGATGGCAAATTAAAAAAAAATCTGTTGCTTTAACAAAAAACTACATTTTATCTGGCCAAATAAACAAAACCTAACAAGGTGAATGCTCCCTCTGCTGGTTTTGCAAGATCATTATTCCTAGGGCTGTCAATTGTTATGCTTGCAGTTTTTGGTAGCTGTCCCAGGATATTAAATGTGGTGGGTGAAGTAATGTGTTTTATTGGACCCAACTTCTGTCATTGAAAGAGACAAACTTTTGACCTACATGGACTTCTTCAGGTATGGGCAAGATATTGTGGGTGTCACAGCTCTGAAAAAGAGATATTAAAAGATATTACTTGTCTCTCTAACTTTCCTTCTGGCATATTCCATCAATAAAATAAACTAATGGGTCTCGTATTTTAGTACATTAGGAACATGAAATCCAAGGAATAATGTGCAATCAGCATGATATTTTTTCCTACAATTCTAGGAAGGAATTGCAAATAAGTATAAAACATTTAAATCCAATCTATTAAAAGATGACAATCTTTCCAATAGATAAGCATATTTCTCTGTCTTTAATCAGAGCTGCCAATGTTTTGGTCACTAAAATCGGGTGCTAAGCAACAGCTATGATGTGTAATAAAGAGATGGTTGCTAGGGAAATGGTGCCCTGGGAGGAATTCAAAACTACCTAATCCTTCCTGAGTCATTGCTTTGGAGTACCAGAACTAGAATTTTGTTGCAAACATTTATTGGTCAATAAACAGTTTGACAAAGAGAATTATACCTGCAAATGTTTTGCAAAATATTTAACATTTCCATTTTGCTGGAAAAATAATGAAAAAGGATCTTCATGTATTTAGCCCCCATGACTATACATTTGCAAGACTATGTACTCAGTTGTGGACATTCCCTGCTTTTGTATCCACAAAGACTGGGATCCTTCATAAAGCACAATTTCAATTCAGCAGAGAGAGGAGAAAGTAGCAAATAAGGAGAGTGTTCCTCTTAACTGCCAGCCAAAAGGCTCACATGGTGATCTCGTTTCTTACTGTTGTGTCTAGAAGGAGCAAAGCAGGGAAGGCAAGGTGGATGAGGTAATATATTTTATTGTGCCAAGGTGTGTTGGTGTGGTGAGAGAGACAAGTTTTTGTGCTTACACAGAGCTCTTCTTCAGGTCTGGGAAATGTACTCAGAGTGCCAGACCTGGTCTACGCTCCAGTGTTATTGACAGCTTATGTCGACCTAACTATCTCAATGTCTACATTAGAATGCTGCTTCCTCCAAGGTTGGTGGCCTGTTAAACCCACATAACCCCACCTCCAGGAGAGGTGAAACGCTTGTCCCCATAGTTAGGGCAAGGCAATGCAGTGTCTGTGTAAACACTGTCACTCAGGCTCACAGCTGGAGCCATGAAATTGACAAGAAAGGCTGCTGGGCTCCCTGCTGTGGAATTGAACCCTGCGCCAGGGTCACCACTTGGACTATTACCCTGGGGGTAGGTGGGGGACCTACACAGCTGTCAGTGCCCCAGAATGCCCCACTTCAATCCGTGCAGGCGAGGTGAGGACAAGCACCACCGGCAGAGGGGAGTGTGGACACCAACAGCCAAGTGAATTACTGCCGTGGCCGGATGCCACGCTCACTTCAGTCTGTAGGGTAGCCGCGCCCTCACTACATACAGTGGGGCAGACTGGTTCGCGTAAGGACTTAACCCACATCTCAAGGGCTCACAAGCTGGTCTCTGGAGCTAAAGGAAGTTGACCCAACACAAGATATTCTCTCGCCCGCCTGGCTTCGCTTACACCCTGAGTCCAGCACGGCTACAACGCCCCGGCACAGGCGACAGCAGGCGGGAAAGGGCGCCCTGCCATGGGAAGGGCACAAGGCAGCTAGTGCCTGGCTGGGACCAGGCAGGAACTGACCGCGCCCGCCTCAGTGCCTGGGGACGGCTTAAACTGCTGCACCGGGGAGCCAGGCCCGTGCGGCGCGCGCGCAGAGGTGAGCGGTGGGGCCGGGCCCCGTGTTGGGAACCGCTGGGCGACTCCTGCGCCGCGCGCTTTGCCGCCATGGAAACCAGGAGCCCCGCCCCGCCGGGATGGTCCCCGCGCTCGCGGCGGCGAGGGGCCTTGGTCTGTGCATGGGGATGGGGTCGAGGCAGTGACCCCGGAGGGGGCGATGGATCCACCTCGGCGGCTAGGGGGCGCTGCCGAGGGATGGCGGTGTATGGAGGGGAGAGCTGCTGTGGTGGGGCCGTGCCCTTCGGGGGCCCCAACAGGCTGGCCATGGGTGTTTGGGAACGCGCATTTGCACCCGCCGGGCGTGGGGGGGGGCGGCGGTTTCTGCCTCAGTGGTCCCGTCAGAGGGTGATGTGTGCGTGGGGAGTTCAGCTTCGGTGTTCCCAGGGTGCAGGGAGACACTAGGGCCCTGGAGGGCGAGGATTCATTTGTCTGGCTTCTCAGGCAGGTGAGGAAGCAGAAGCCTGGCTTCAGGGCAAACCCAAATTTAAAAACTTTAACCTCAATTTTACTGTAAGAAGTTAGCATTTATACATTACTACTAGATTTAATCCAAGTGATTTACCTAGCACTAATTAATGCTGACAGCACTGAGTTTTGGTTCAGGGATAAATTGCTAAGTGATGGAAAAGGGAGTCAACTCGCAGATACATATTTACATGACTTTCAGCTAGAATTGCAGATATAGCATTAGCCAGGGGGTCTATGCCCCACAGCAATGAACATCTGCTATTTAAGTAAATACATGAGGGCGCTCATTACCCATGCAGGAAGTTGGGGGGGGAGAAGGGAAGGGCATGGTGTTTTTGCCAACTCTGTGATCTGGTAAGCCACGCTTGATATGCTGTATAAATAGGAAAATCTAAGAAGGGTGTGTTATTTTTAAGTGTAGGTGTTTTTTAGTTTAGTTTAAAATTCTTTATATGTATATGAATAATTTTAATAGCACAAACCTATGCCTGATTTATACATTTTTTCCTAGTTGAAAAAACAAACATGAAGAAGTTAAAACTGAAGGAACTAGAAAGCTGTCTTCAGCAAGTTGATGATTTTGAGAATCCAAAATTACTTCTTGAACAGTATCCAACAAGACCACACATTGCAGGTAGAGATCAAACATAAAATTGTAGATTTTCACTGATCTGTTGCCAACACTGTACCAGTACTTAAACTGTAAAAACACACCAAAAAACACCACCCCCACTAAATGTTTTTCTAGTTTTTTATTTTTGTGTATGTCCTGAGACAGTAATGAATTCCTTACATGCTTTTGCATTATTGCTAGCAACTGTTCAGATGCTATGCACATCAGGGGTACATTTTTGTTATTTGCCAGACATAGCTTAAAAAGAAACTAATGTTTTGTTGAAAGTGTCCATTTTATTAAATGTCTAACATTTCAAATCATTAACAAATAAATTGTAAAGTTAAGGATGGGGGTTGCAGACAACTTTCTGATTTGTACTGATAAGGAAGAAGAACTATTTGTGTCAGGTACTAAGACCACACAAACACTGCTCCGTCCTAGTTTTCATATCAATCTTTCAATCTGAGTAATTGTAGAATACCATTTCCAGTGTAGGACTATCACAAACAAAATTCCATAACTGCACCTTCCATAATTACAGTAAATATACAGCTGTGCATATGGCTGAAATATAAAAGAAATGAGCTGGATTCTTTATTTTTAAATTTATTTCCATACAAGGATGTATACTTTACTGGGCTCACTGAGTTTTTGTATAGGTTGGTTCTTGTGTGATCTCCCATGAAGCTTGTGTGTCTCTGCTTAATTTTGAATCTGGTTCAAAGCTTTCTGAAAGGCAGAAGAAAATAACGTGGACTTGTCACCTGCATATTTATTCTTATCTTAAAATCTTACTTTTCAGCATGTATGCTTTATACAATTCACAACACTTTTGATGATATTGAAAACAAAGTGGTTGCGGATCTAGGCTGTGGTTGTGGTGTACTCAGCATCGGAAGTGTAATGTTAGGAGCAGGGTAGGTGTTTAACATTTCAGTTCTCTTTGTTTCTTTCCCAGTATAGAACTTAATGAGAGAAGATTAGAACACGACCAGTGCTGGGCTGCACTTATTTTGGGTAACTAAAAATGGTGCCTAACCAGGCATTTTAGTAGATCTAGGCCTGTATGAATATACAACTAATGACAAGTAATACATAGGGGCAATTGCTTTGTATTTAAAATAGAGAATTATATAGTGGAAACTGGTCTGGGAAATGTTTGTCTCCAAACTATTGTTCATATCTTATTACTAACACATTAGGTTTCTGTCCTGTTTAAAAAGATTGACAATAGTAAAAAGCTACACCGTTCCCTTTCCTTTATTTGTAATGTACTTACAAAGTATATCCCTGTTCTAACTCATACTGACGCTAAGAGCATGTTCTGCTTTAGGCAGCTCTTAGAGCTCTATAGCAGGAATAAACATGCCTGTGTTTAGAATATGTGCATTTTAAAAAGAAATATATATCTACCATCATCTTTTAAAAGTAAAAATAGTTCCATTTGTTGATTATTGTTTTCCATTTTCCAGGTTGTGCATAGGGTTTGACATAGATGCAGATGCCCTGGAAATATTTAGTAAAAATGCTGAAGAGTTTGAGCTCACAAACGTAGATATGATTCAGTGCAATGTATGCTCTTTAGCAGACAGAATGTCAAAAACATTTGACACAGTAATTATGAATCCTCCCTTTGGGACCAAGCATAATAAAGGTTGGTAATTCTAAAAAGCAATTTCTAATATTTCATTCTTAAAAATGAGTAGGATTATAATAAGGAAATCTTTATCTGCTAACAAGCGTTAAAGTGGCAAAACCTTTGGTATTCCATATGGGGTCTCTTAAAGAAAGATACTTAACTCCTTTGCCCATTTTATTATGTAGCCACATAGCCACACAGTCATTGGTCAAGCTGAATCATTTCAAGGACTTAGTTTGTTTTAAGCCGATTAGCCTTTAACAACTAGTTGAACCAGTAGTTCTTTTGTATATTCCTATTACAATTAAACTTATCTACATCTATTCTAGACACTACACTTATGAAAAACATAGAAATACACACCCTCCTTTTCAGAGCCTTTTCAAAGTATACAGGCAAGCAAGCATAACTGAAATTATTAGGTTTAAAATTATGCTATCCTTTCCCTTTATAGAAAATAACAAGCATGAAATTAAAGATATTTCATTTAATAAATGCAAACAAGTAAGGCTTAACTGCAATTTGGTTTATCTTCTTACAGGCATGGATATGGCTTTTCTGAAGGTAGCTTTGCAAATGGCACAAACAGCTGTTTATTCCCTACACAAAACTTCTACGCGGCATGTAAGTCCTTCACTTCAGCAGGTTAAGCACTAAGCAGATTTAGTAAGTGGCACTCTAATCTTCCCAGTCTTCCAGTACTTAGTAAGAACAAGTATGGATTCAGTAGCCAAAATGAATGCCTTGTGTGTTCAAAAACAGATATACTTGATGCATAGTGCTCAATATTTGGTGGGACGGCGCATGCACGCACACCCCCCCCTTCCCCCCCCCAAAAAAAACACCTCTGGTGAGAGTTGTCTTTGGAGCCTTAGTAATTACTGGGCGTGAGAATGACTTAGGGTAGAACACTAGGCTTGAAGCAGAAGAATGTAGCTGTCAGACCAATTAATACTTCAACTCAAAACTCAAATATAAAATATCTTGCCCTGAATATTAGAGTTACTGTTTTAATGGTGTTTCTCAAAATGCCATAAACTAATTGGAACTAAGTTAATGGACTATTTTCTTATATTCAGCATATTCAAAAGAAAGCAGATGAATGGAAAGTGAAGATGGAAGTTATAGCAGGTAAGAATCTTGTACATAGATGTTTAACAGAAAAAAAAAGCACTTTTAGTGGGTAATAGCCTCCAGGACCATCTGCTTTACAGCTATAGCATACGAGGAGCAAATTAAACTCTAGTTTAAAAATATGATCCATGGGGATGAAAAATTGACTGATCAGTAGATTGTTTTACCTTTCCCACCCAAGCTACAAGGAGCAAGTAGGTCTAAACTAATGAAATAGGTAAGTTTTGTAAGTTCTTCTGTCCCCAGGACAAATACCTCTCATGGTGAAAGGGCCTACTTTAAAAGCTCAGTTGACCAGAAAGTAGACTGATTATATCCAGAATACTTGCTTTCCAATTCTTGAAAGTTGCACTAGCTCTGTCTTAACTAGACAAGATTTAGTATTGAAATAGGAGCAGTTGTGTCTTCAGAGGTGGCAGGCACCCCCCCCACACACACACACTCCTTAAAGCATTGGCAACTCATTTGACCTTGCACTGCTTCTGCATTCTTATAGTCCTCAATTTGAGCTGACAACTTTTCCAATCTCCAAATTTTGATGGCTTGTCCCCTACTTTAAAGGTGTAGGGTGAAGTATGTAGGGAAACAGACAATGCAATACTTATACAGCAGTAGAATGTTGAGTGCCTTCCTTGTCACTTATTTTATGATAGTTATCTAGTAATTTCCTTTTAAAAACAAAGTTGCTAATATGAAACAATGCCTGTTTTGATGTTAATGTTCATTCACTAATCAGACAAGAGGTTAAGAACAGGCAGGAGACTGAATAAATGAAAAGCCAAATTGTTTTAAGCAAGTTGCTGGCAACAAGAGTGATCAAGAAACATAGTAGGTTGTCTAATTAGCACTGAGTAACTATGTGATTTTAGGGTGTTTTCTGTGCTTTTTGCAGAACTTAGATACGATTTACCAGCATCATACAAGTTTCATAAGAAGAAATCTGTAAGTATTTTCCTAATCCCATATTAAATTATGAAACTGCATCTGAAATGTAGAGATAATTGGCTGAGAGTCTGACTTTAGTTTATTCTGCACTGCAGTAGTGCCTAATAGTATGCTGGGCACTCTACAAGGCTGGAAGAGCTGCATGTGAGACTCAATTTAATGTTACCAAACCCATTTGCACATTTGGTTTGAGTAATGTCATGTGCTTTGCTACTGAAGTTGGAGTAGAAACATTTCAGAAAAGTTGTCTACCAATCTTTTAGATGAGTTTCTACCACTGTAGTTAGTACCTCTATCAGAAAGAATTCTATTGTAAGATTGTTTGTATTGTATAGCATTTAGGCTCAGATCTTGCCTATAGCTCTTGCCTACCACACAATTAGGCCCTGAATTAATCTAATTAAGACTTAGCATATGTTTGCAAGCTAGACCAAGAGTGGAGGATATCAGATATGTTTATATGTATCAAATAAGTTAAACTCTACTTGCTCCCACCTACCGTAGACTACAGGTGACATCTTGCCCTCATTAAATGCAATGCCAGAACTCCGTTTATCTTCAAAAGGGGCCAGGATTTTGCCCTTAAAGGGTCATGGCTTTGGACTAGACTGAGGGTACTGTGTATAAAGAGCAGCATGGACAAAAGCAATCAAGTGCTCATGGGAAAAAGCAGCTAAGTTATGCAGAGAGTAGGAGGCAACAGAAGCAGCAGTAGGTGGGTAAGATATGAGAGGAAGGGGCTAAGTTATGAATGGGAAGGACCAAAACTTAGTATTTCACATAGTGGTGGGGGTGGGGGTGTTTTTACCTCCTCCATTTAAAGAAGAGGAGATGACCACCTGGTCAGAACAAGCTGTATTTAGAATGGATCCAAGGGGAGCAAGGTAGCTACCAGGAAGATAAAAGGGAAGGTCACAGTAGTCACACAGAATGGAGGATCTGCAAAAGAGTCTGATAAGAAAGAGGGTAGAGTTCAGCTGTTAACTGGAAGTAAGCTGCAAGGCTTGGAGGAGGTAGGTGTACCATTCAGGAAGAGTCACACCAAAAACTGTAGCATCAGTTGTAGCAGTTTTGATTGCATATACACTATTTGGAGTTGCATGTCTAGTTATTCTCTTTTCCACAGTGAGGGACTACAAGAGTTCTATTCCAGTCAAGCTAGCCTTAGTCACTAAGTCAAACTATTACCTGATTAGCATATCTATAGACCAAGTAGTGTGCACATCTCAGTTCGACATACACAGTGTTCTGTCCACTAGCATTCAGAAATTTGATACTAGTATTCAGCGATCCATGATTTTTAAATGTGGAATTTTATTGGTGTTGTTCATACAACTTCAAAATTAGAGTCTGATTCAGGGATAGAACTTCCCTTTATACATTTGACTCAAAATTCCACAAATACTGAGGATCTGACAGTATAAACAAAACTATAAATATTTTAAAAAATCCAAGTTGGCATGTTAAGGTAAGCATGCATCTGGGAAAAAAAGTTTCACAAAATAAAAAAGCTTTCCTCTCATTACAGGTGGATATTGAAGTGGATTTACTAAGGTTTTCCTTTGAAAAACTTCCAAACTGAGGAATGGCTTAAAACCTATTTAAAATGGATTAATAAAAACTCAGTGCTTTTTTAAACATGATTACTGATCTCCAGCTCCATTTTCTGTTTTCAGCTGTTTTGATGCTGGTTCTTCTGTTTCAGTCTCTTCTAGTGGTCTTTTCTTGGGGCTTGCTGGCCCTGTAAGAGTTAATATAGTTAGACCTTATGGGACTAGTGAAAGTTTGATATTACTTTCCGGACTATTTCTATCCAGCTCAAGACATACAATCTTTCAGGCTGCTGCATACAAACAGATTGCCTATGGAATAATTCCAGGTGATCCATAGCTGCTATGTAACAATGATGAATCATTTATAGCCATTCATGACTTGTTTCCAGAGGCTTTGGACCACATAGCAGGGGGAGCTAACCCAGCATGAGCACCCAGAATTTTTCTAGTCTGAAAAACAGTAATAGTATTGGTCATTTAGATTTACAATGTGGGTGAGATAGTATCTTTTATTGGATGAATAGAAGTTGGTCCAATAAAAGATACTACCTCATCTACCTAGTCTCTCTAGTATCCTGAGACCAGTGCAGCTACCACAACACCGCAAAGCACAATGGAACATATTGTATTTTTCATTTCGAGATTTAGAAGGGATCTCTATTGAAAGGGAAGACATGCCACTACATGGAAGAGTTAAGAACTACTGCTCTGGGCCATGTCTTACCAGACAAATGTTTTCTCCTACCATGCAGAGGTAAAGGCATTCATTTACTTGGAAAATATTATTTATTGTAATAGCTATGTAGAGCCTAGCAAATTTAGGACTAACAACAGCCAGTATCTCTTCAATGGAAGGTTTTGTATTGCCCTGTAAATGTTCAACTCTGCAGAGGAACAGGTCAGTCTTTACACCAGTTCATTCCTTCATTTGACAGACCTCCTCAAAGGAATTAGTTATAAAAGTGTCCCTGAGAACATGACTATCTGTCCATCTGGTTTTTGTTTCCTTCCAGAACAGGATCCTGGCTTTTCATTTATAAATCAACTTGACCAGTTTCTAGAGACTATAGGAAACGTAACTATTTGTTCAGTCTTCTCTCTATATGCCAACACTGCTTCAAAGGGATTTTTCCCAGCAGCATGTGAACTACTCCCTCTCATGCACAAAATGGCTTACCTGTTTTAGTGTTCTCTTCACCCTCTTCATCCTCACTCTCAAATTTTATTTTTTTGCCCTGGAATTGTACTTTCCCTTTGTTCTGAGTGCCCTGGGGTACTTTGCCACCTCTTCCTTTACCTTTAAATTTGCGACCTGTCATGATATACAAAATCATTCAGGACCTTTGAAGAACCATGTTAGTCGTTTACTGAGCTAAAATCATAACTGCATGCACCATCTGACAAGTTCACTTTAATGTAATAGAACTTCCATGCAAGTCATCTACGTGGTATTCAAATTAGTCAGGGAAAGAGTTACCTTTTGCTTTCCGTTTGTTTAATGATTCTTGCTGACCCTCCATGATTTTTTTCAATGCTTCTTTCTCCGCATCTCCTTCCAGCACATCCCATAGGACATCTCTGTTGTGCAACTGTAAGTTCCCATTATTTGCTTCTTTGGCTTTATCCAGGGCTTCTTTTGCATTATCCTTAAATAGGATAATTCCCTAAGACAGAAACAAGTACAGTTTGCATTATGGAGTCTTGTCAGGGCAGAAGCCTTAACCTGACTGCAGCAGGAGGGTCAGGCACCCTGGGTCTCCTGCCCAACTTAGATGCTGCAGTATGCAAGCTCATTTAGAATAATTTCTAGCCCATATAGTTATGAAGATAGCCTACATTATTAACACATTTAGTGCTTCTCATAGACTCATAGACTCATAGGTCAGAAGGGACCAATATGATCATCTAGTCTGACCTCCCGCACAAGGCAGGCCACAAAACCCTCATCGGTTTCAGACTTGCAAGCATTAACTGCCCCACAATTCACGTCAGTTTGTTAACACTTGACCCTAAAAATACCAGCCGCCAGATTTTAAAAGCCCTTAGATCACTTTGTGCACTTCACATGGACAGCAACATGCTTAGTTATGCACATAGACAGATGGCTGAACAGGAAACAGGCCATTTGCTCTGAATAATTCTCTACTCCCCCCATGCTGAGTGATGTTGCATTTAATAACTGGGTTTAATTTAATTGAGAGCTTTAGCATAACCTTAATTTTTTATGCAAATTTTGTGTGCGCGCAGTCCTCTGTGGCTCTAGGTTAACATGTCCTTACTTTAGCCTTAGTCTAAGTGTAACTCTGCAAGAGAAGAATCACATCCATGCCTATACCTTTTACTCAGACCCCCTTCTAATAGTAGTTACTCTAGAAAGCTGAAGGAATTAACTAACTGAACTCTTTAGGAATGCAGAATGACAGTGCTTATGTCACAAATGGAAGGCTGAGTTACCCATCAGGCACTTAAAGCAGCATTCAGATAGACAAGTTTCACATAAGACAAAAGTAACATCTCATCTGAGAGCATGCTGACCTCTTTTGCACCTCTGACAAAGTCTATCCATTTAATTTCTCCATGGCCAGAGAAAACCTCATGAAGATCTTCTCTGCAAGTCTGATCTTCTAGGTCACCAGAGAATTTCAGCAAGCATCCTGTCTTTTCATCCAGTGATTTCTAAATACAAGAGAACTTTTTAGAAAAATAAGGCAGCAAGAATCTGAGATTTCCATGGAAGTGCAGCATTTCAGAGAACTTCTTCAAGGAGACAGTATTAAAGAGATTGCAGCAACTGATAAGAGATTAAGTGACAAAGACCAGTTATATTGCCAGTAGGCCAAATGTCTCATACTTTAACCTCAGAACACCTCCAAGCACAAAGGTTTTCCAAAGTCTTGCATGGCATTGCTTTTTTCAGCCTTTTCCAGACTGACAAGATCACAAAGTTTTTGGAACCCTTTTTTCCTGCCTCTCTGTAAGAAAGGATAGTCAAACCCTGACACTCGTGCCACTACCCTTGGGGACTGTGACCCCCGTTTTTTAATCTATACAATAATGGAATCCTCCTCAGATCTTCAGTACCACTAGAATTGCTCATCACCTGCCATCCCCCCTCCTTCTTGTTTCTTTATATTTGATATTCCCTGGACATACTTAAACATGCCAAGCCATTCAATGCTAGTTGTTGAATCATGTACAGCAACATTTGTTCTACACAGTAGAAAGCAAATTAACACCTTGTAATAAGTTGACAAAATGAGGTCTTGAGACATCAAGAAAAAAATTACGTGCTTCTGGGCGCAAATCAAATTTGATTATGGAAGTAAAGAAAAGAAGTGCTCCAAGCTGAATGTTTTCATTTTGAGTAATGTTTGGCACCCCTGTTTAAAAAACAGGGTTACTATAAAAACCAAAAGTAGTGGCAGAAGTAGGTTTAGTACTTATCAGGGATATGAAAGCATACAGTATTGAAACAGATTTGACAATTAACTAAGGAAAAGGTATAGATTCAGTATAACCTTGTTTATTCTATCCTTCCAGACCATTCAAGAGGTACATACCATTTCAGCATCTTCTGCTTGCTTCTGTTTTTCTTCTTTCTCCCTGTAAGAATTCAGATCAAAGTTGGTTAGAACATAATTAACTGAACTTAGGATGCTTCATTTATTAAAGAGCCTAGCTTACTGTTTTGCCTTTGCTTTAGCCTCTACTTTGTTTTGTTTCCTCTCCTCATTCTTCTTTGCGAAGTAGTCCTCCCTTCAATAGAGGTATAAACTAAGTTAATGCAGCCTATAAAAAAAGTCTCAATTTTATTAAAAGAGAAGATGGCAATAGTCAAAGAAGTTTCTAGATCTAGAGCATCTTTATAATTAGAGACTGTTCCAAAGGAACAGCAAAGCCTGAACAAATCAAGCCGTATTGGAGATCTGTACAACAACACAGGCATCAGTTCAAACGTAAGTGAAGTTGCCTTACTTGAAAAGCACAATCAGCTCCGTGTCTTTGTACTTTTGGTTTGGTATCTCTGTGAACTTCTTAGCAGATTCAATACTGTCGAATACTGCAAAAATTGATCCCTATTGGGAAATATTAAGAATTAAATAGATTAATGGAATGTCCTCTAGCAGCCTTAGTTTTTCATAGCTAGCAAAGCATCAGTTATTGTGATAAACACTTACCTTAAATGTTTTACTCAGCGTTCTCCTCATTTGAATGTTTTCTACTGAGCCTTTACCTTCTAACCATTCTTTAATATCATCAAGTGTTGCATCTGTTGGAAAGCCTTTCTGCAAATAAATTGAACTTCACCTAATTACATGAAACAGAACCTATGACATTTCCATTCAACTAAAGAAAAAGTGTCATTACACACTTATAGGGTGACTGAAAAGTACAAGTCAGTTACTAAAAACTTATGCCATTCCTCGTTTTATATTAAAATAAAAACAAACAATAGAATCAGGATTTCATTTGGGATGAAGCCTTTTAAGTAATAAACTGAAAGTTAAGCAATGATGTATGAAAACTTACAATATATACAGATCTGTTTTTAATTGCATTTTTATACTGGTCATTCACTTCAGGGAGGGGTTTGCTTGGAGATCTTCTGATTTTAGTTTTGTCTTCACTTATTTCCATAAGCCCAGCTTTAGATTTTCTAAGTGCTTCTATAATAACAGTGAAGTCTTTTGAGAGACTGCTTAACCTATGGAGAAAGAACACTATGTCAAACAGGTCCACATACTCCCTCCCCAGCATTACTCCTCGATGACTTCAGTTGTACATGCAGACTGAGGACATATGGCCCCTAATTCAGACAGTATGGTTATTTGGAAGGCACCCAGCCATCCAAAGGTTACTTGCACTTTATTTTACCTGTTGAATTTGATCATTATTTCTAAAGGCACCCAACCATCATCCAGTTTGACCTGCTCTTTTAGAAACTTGTCTCTTGGTAGATTGTGATCACCAAAATAGTACTGCAAAATAAAGATAATTTGTCTTAGAGTGTTGAAGCATAAGTAGCTCTATTTCTATTAGAGAATTTGATGGAGACCTAACTAGTAATGAATTAGCCAATAGAAGCTTGGCATGCCCCCTTACACCAGTCTCATAGAAGTTATCTACATAATTGAGTTAAAGATATCTTTAAAATTCAGAATTTCTAAGTTCTTCACTTAACTTAAATTCCTCCAAAACTAACTGCAGGTAACTGGCCATATAAAGAGTGATCTGGTCTAGTGGGACAGTAGTGAAGAGTTGCAGACGCACCCAAAAAGATATGGCCTTGGCTGAGCAAATACATGGAGACTTTTGTCAAATAGCATTTAGACATCAACCTGATCAACTTCATTTGATTACTAGTCAAAATTGGTATCCTAATGGCTTTACATTTTAGTTAAAAATTCAAACAAATGAAATATAGCGTTTCCTAGTATGATATCATCTATACGGGTCACTCATATCCCAGTCAGGAAGATTCTAACTAGCTTTTATTTTGGAGGTTCTATTTTGCTCGTTTTACTATCATTCCCATCTCAATTGGACCCAGTTCAACAATCCACAAAATGTTCTGCTCCTTCAAGGAATTGCCTGGCCTACTTGAATTAGCCCAGAGTTGCTTGTAAGGACAGTCTCTTGCTACGAGTGATAATCCGAATATAAAACATTTTATGCTGCAAGAGTCAACATGGAAATATTTACTTATCACTATACCAGCAGCAGCTATATTGTGTATATGTTAAACATCAGCTGAGTTAAACTTCTATGTGAATATAACCTACCATTGTTACATTAACACTTTAGATTTTTTATTTCAGTTATGGCAATTCTCTCACCACACCCAGCATTTAATCTCTGAATTGCACAGCACTTTGATATTACTAATACAGCGATGGATTAAGAAAGCACTACACAGCCATTTCTACTGTTATATCTACTATTTTCAAACTCAGTTTTTAGACCTTTAAACCTTGTGATGAGGGATATAAAGGTAGTTGTAGCCTTCTGTCCAAGTCTGATTCTTCTGTCAGTAATTTAAATGGACTGTTTCCAGTAATAAAATGGGACTGCAGGGTAGCATAAAATACTACCACAGCAGATAAAAATCAAGACATTGAAGAATCTAAATGTAATAAGTAGGAAGCTGCCATCTTTACAATCTGAGCACAGTTGTAACACACTAAATGTCTCTCTCTCTCTGTATGCATGGAGAATGATTCCCAAAGTTGCAATAAGATGGGTTAACATTTTGGTTTGTTTAATAGTCCATACATTTGCCAATTTATAAGGTGACTAGTATTTTTAAATTATTACAATAAATTCACAGAATGAACATGGTCATGGAACCATGACAAGCATTTCTAGAACCAGTTTTGACGACTATAGTTTAAATATTAGATTTAGTATTTTTGTTTAGAATACCTAGATAGGTAAACAATTTATCTAATTTGAGAAACTGATTTAACATCCAGTGTTTAAAAAAAACATACCTCAATTTGCTGACAGATTTTGTTTTCCAGAGTAGACATATTTTCACCCTCTCCATTTTCAGCCATTTTCACTATCTGTATTCAAAAACCAGAGTTTGGTATTGCTTAATATTGTTGCACCACCATACATTTTGCAAGTCTAGAAACTCAATACCATAAATCCCTAATTTTGGGCAACAGCAGATTATATAAATAAAATTGACACTCTTTATCTATACATTTAGGACATCAAATCAACTTAGACCATGAACTCAGAACCTTTGCTTAAGAGTTAATGTGTGTGCAAGGTAAATAAAATGACCGAGACTTAAAGTATCAATTCAACATGCAGCATTTTCCACTGTAAGCAAAAGCAATTTCCAACAGTGATTTAGAGAGAAGACGGGTGAGGTACTATCTTCAGGTCGGAAGAAGTGCTCTTTGTGGCTCAAAAACTAGTCTCCCTCACCATCAGAAGTTGGTTCAATAAAAGATATTATCTCACCCACCTTTTCCTTCTAATGTCCTGGGACCGAAACAGCTACAACTACACTGCATACTACAGTGATTTAGGCAGTTAGCCATCTAGTGTTTAGCAAACTTCATCTCAGGGGAGATCTGGTGCTATCATGTTGACACAAACATTAATAAAATCCAGTCTTGCTCACTACATATTAGACAAGCCACTCAAACAATTGAGGGTTAGAGTACCTTTTAAGGAATATGATGAAGTAATTTACAATTCCCAACCTTGATTAAGCTTCCTGTTTGAAAGAAGATGGCCATATACTATTATGAAGACGAAAGCAGAAGCAACAGAGCGCTATACAGTAGAGACCCAGCCTCTCCTGATGCTCCCTGTGGAAAGAGGTCTGTTCTCCCCATGAGGATTTGTCTTCATTGCAGTGTTAGCTCAACACACAACTCAAGTGTTGCCCCAATCTAATTTGCATCCACACAAACTTCTAGTTCAAGTTAAGTGGTGCTTTAAACTGCAGCTGGTTGGCCTTTTGTCAGCATTATGGGTTGAAAGCTCAAGTGCTTCTGATTTTGGAGCAAGTAATGCAGTGGGAATGCATCTATGGACTACAGCTGGCATTATCACAAATCAGCTGTTCAATCATTGTAGCTCCAGTATTGTTCTGCAGTGTGGCCATTCTCACTCAAACAAGGCTAACTGGAGTGTAGCACATTTAAGATACCTGCTGTAGTAAATACAAGCCTGAATGCTCAAATGTGGGATGGTTGGAAGAGTCCTAGAAGAATCACTAATTCTTGGGCTCTGGCTGCTTTATGAAGCTGAAGAAACTACCATACCATGTAAATGCAGTTTCTTTTCCTTTGTCTGTTGAATTCATGTGTCTCATAAAATGACACCTCACCAATATTTATAGTATAGAAATTATATCAAACTTTCATATGTTTAGTAGGTAAAGCCACTCATCACTATTTAGTCTATTCTAATCTCACATAATAGTCTGATTCAGCCTCTAGAGGCAAGCAGTATATCCTCACTGCTATGTTTGTAGTCTTGTTACCTAAATGTATAGCCATAAAGATGCTGCCTCCTGGTCTTTTCTATCCCAAACCACCTGAACTAAACCTTTTTACCATATGGTTTGCAGCCAAGAATCAGAGTAGCCATACAGTAGCATAGAATAACTCAGTAGAGTGGCATCTGATCATATTAAGGTCCTCTATAAAAATTAAGATCTGTGAGATTGGGTTAATACTTGCATGCCCATTTGACAGAAGAGTAAATGGAAGCAAAGAGGCCAAGTAACTTGCTAAAAAGAAGTCAGTGGTAGAAGCTGGAACTAAGCCATGAGCTATTGTTGCACCAAACTCCCATTTTCCACTTTTAAGCTTTTAACACTGGCAATATACATGAAGTACTTTATCTCAACAGCATAGGCAAATATGGATAAAGTTAAGGATTTCAAATGGTTTCACCTTGCTAATACCATAGCACTAGTCTTAAAAATTCCTATCAATTAGGAATGGCTACGTTAGACCATCTCACTTCCCAGGTGATATGACAGTTGCAGTCAGCTGAAATGCTTGCACCAATAACCCAGATTTAAATGTGAGGGGTATTGTATTAAATTACATAGAACATATGGGCCAGTGGTGTTAACATAACCCACTCGCTGTCCAACATTATACCAAATACTGGACCACATTTAACACTGTTTAGAGAGGCCTCAACCTGCTTAGTACCATGGCAAACACGATTAAAAAATCCTTAAACTTTTTAATAAAAGATACAGAAAAGTACAGTTAAAGCATTTGACATTTAAAGCATTAAATAAGGCTTTCATTTTAACAACATCTCTTGCTCCCTGTAGCTGGAGACAGGTTTAATAGGAAAACCTCCTAGTCTGACAGTCTCTTATATGATATCAAACATGGTTAATGACTGTCCTTCTGGGGGAAGAGAAGTTAGTCAAGATAACCTGGAGCAGTCATCACTGCTGCTGCTGTTAAAGTCCAATCCCTTTTCATCCCAGGTGGATTCAGCTGGAGCCAGTAAAGGCAATGATGTTCTCTGGGTCCCTCTCTCTGGCCCTGTCTGATCAGGTCATCTCTCAGGATCAGGGTGACAACAGTCCAAGGTCCCAGGAAATAGGAGGGAAGGGGGTGAGAGAGCCATGATGGTGAAGCTTGCTCCAGAAGCCTCCATCGGTTCTTCCCCTCCATCTTTTTAATTTTTTTTAAAAAGGGCCCACTAAGAGAGTGATGGGTGGAACAACCCATCCCCTCCTAACATACAACATATCGGTCAGTTCCTTAATTTTCCAGTTCCACAGCTTCTGTTGTTCCCAAACATGATTTCAACAGTCCTCAATTAATATCGGCATGGCCTTTCCGTTTAGGCTGATTCAGTTTCTCTGTCACCTTTTCATACCTTTTCCCCAATAACATATGTTGTTATAGGTTTTAAAGTTGATAAAATATCTCAACGTATTTTGTTTTGGGTTTTTTTTTTTTTTTTAACAATTGAGCTTACAATTCAGGTGAGTTAGTAGACCTAATTATTAAAACAGGGGTCCCTGGCTGTTAAACAGATTCCACTATCACTCACAGTTATTACAGACATAACCAATACCAGACAAGAGCGACTCATTGGTTTCTATGCAGAGGGAGCTTAGAAGGGAATTAGGAGGAGATGGTGGCAGTTTATGGAGTTTTCCCTGTATTCTAGAGCCCACATTTGGTGATCTACAAATGTGGAGAAACTTTCTAATTTAGACACTTCTGTTTAAATTAGGATTATTTTAAATTAGCAATCTTTTTCAGATGGAAGAGGTTTTCTTGGGTGTGGGGGGTTGAGTTGGAAAGTTGAGGTTTTAGTTCTGAATATCTGTACGCTTTGTATAAAGTATTAATTTAATAAGTGATCCAGTGATCCTAGAATTCTGGAGTGGCAAATTTTAAATGAAATGCTCTTCTATTGTCCCTTGTATATTTCAAGATGGAGGCCCTCTTCCATATAAGTTGTCTTAGGAGAGTTAGTTTTGACTAAGATTTGGGGTTTTTTTAAATTGTGGGGGGGAGGGGAGACGAGGAAAAAGGAGGATGCCCTAAATTTTGTGGCATCAGAAAGCATAGGGATAAAATGAGAACTACCAAAAGCCAAGAAGAGCTGTACCTTGCAAAGGAAATTAAAACAAATAGTAAACTTTTTTTAGCCATATAAATAAAAGAACAAGGAAAGAAAAAGTGGAACCACTATGCATTGAGAATGGAGTGGAAATAAAATAATCTAGGTATGGCCCAACACCTAAATGAATTTTGTCTCAGTTTTTAATAAGGGTAACGAGGAGCTTGAGGGTAGTGGCAGGGTGGCGAATGGGAACAAGGATAAGAAAATGGAAATTACCACATCCAAGGTGGAAGCCAAACTCAAACATCTTAATGAGACCAAATTAAGAAGTTCAGATAATCTCCATCCAAGAATATTAAACAAACTGTCACATGAAATTGCAAGCCCAATAGCAAGAATTTGTAGTGAATCCATAAACTTGGGGGTCAAACTTATGATGGGAGACTTGCAAATACAGTACCTATATTTAAGAAAAGGGAGGAAGTGATCTAGGTAGGAAACTATAGGCCCATTAGTTTGACTTCAATTGCATACAAAGTCTTGGAACAATTTTTGAAACAAAGAGTAGTTAAGGACTGAAGTAAACAGTAATTGGGATAAATATAATATGGCTTTACAAAAGATAGACATGCCAGACCAACATGATTTCTTTCTTTGAAAAGAGAATAGATTTTCTATATAAAGAAAATGCAATAAACCCAATGTACCTGGACATCATTAAAGCATTTGATACAGTTCCACATGGGAAGTTAGTTAAGTTGGAGAAAATGGGGATTAATATCGGACTCAAAAGGTGGATAAGGAACTAGTTAAAGGGGAGACTACAGAGGGTCACATGCTGAAAGGTGAATTGTCAGGCCAGAGGGAAATTACAGTGGTCCTCAAGCATCAATCTAGGGACCAATCTTATTGAACATTTTCATTAATAATCTTGGCACAAAAAGTGGGAGTGTGCTAATAAAATTTACAGATGACAAAAGGTTGGGATTTGTTGCCAATGCAGAGAAGGACCAGAATATCCTACAAGAAGGTTTGGATAGCCTTGAAACGGAAGTTATAGAAACAGGATGAAACTTACTAGTGCAAAGTCATGCACTTCAGGACTAACAACAATTTTTGCTATAAACTGGTATGTAACAGTTGAAAGCAAGAGAAAAGATAAGGACCTGGGTGTATTGGTCAATTATAGGAGTATGAACTGCTAATGTGATGAGGCCATGAAAAAAGCTATTGCAATTCTAGGATGCATAGGCAAGATATATCCAGTAGAGATAGGGAAATGTTATTACCATCACGCAAGGACTGGTGAGACTTCATCTGGAATACTATGTGCAGTTCTGGTCTCCCATGTTTAAAAAAGGTGAATTCAAACTGGAGCAGGTGCAGAGAAGGGCTACTAGGCTGATCAGATGAATGGAAAACTTACCTTATAAGACAGTGGGGTCCCAGATCGTTCGGATCGTGTCTCCCCTCTCCCCCCCAAAGGAGGCACAATCAGTAGCCAGGGACAGGGTCAAAGCCGTGGTCGGAGGCCAGAAGCAAGAGCTGGAGTTGCAGCCATGGGGCCTGAGTCCATGCCACGAATGATGCACACCCAGCAGCCAAGGCTGGGAATGCAGCTGGGGGGCAGGGATAGAGCAGAAATGGGCAGAGCAGGGCTGGGTGGTACTTCCGCCCCACCCCAATGGGGCCTAGCCCAGGCCTCACCACACCCCCCATGGGGGCATACCCCACAGTTTGGGGACCTCTATTATAAGAGACTTAAGGAGCTTGGCTTGTTTAGCTTGAAAGAAATCATGAGGGAAGATCTGATTGGTCTCTATAAATACATCAGAGGAATAAATACTAGGGAGGGAAAGGAATTATTTAAATTAAGGGTCAACATTGGTACACGAACAAATGGATAGAAACTGGCCATCAATAAAGTTTAGGCTTGAAATTAAATGAAGGTTTATAACCATCAGAGGACTGGCATTCAGGAACAACCTTCCAATGGGAATAGCAGGACAAAAAAACCTAACTTGTTTTAAGACTCAACTTTTGGTAAATTTGCAGAGGGGATGATATGATGAAATTACCTACAATAGCATATGGCCTTTCTACCACTGCTATTAGCAAATATCCCCACCAGCAGGAGATGGGGAGGGCCCCAAGTTACTACAGAGAATTCTTTCCCAGGTGTCTGTCTGGTGGGTCTCATATACATGCTTAGGATCTAACTGATCATATTTGGCATCAGGAAACAATTTTCCCACAGGTCAGACTACCAGAGATCCTGGAGTTTTTTCAGTTTTGCCTTTTTCTGTAACTTGGGAAACGAGACATTTGCTGATTTGAGCTAGAGTAAATGATGGATTGTCTGTAACCTGAAATCTTTAAATAAAGATTTGAGGACTTCAGTAACTCAGCCAGAGGTTATAGCCTTACTACAGGAGTGAGTAGGTTAGAGTCTAAGGCCTGCAATGCACAGATCATGATGGTTCCTTCTGGCCTTAAAGTCTATGAAAATCTGTAAGGGTAGCATGCTAACGTGTGTTATTGGTGTGCTTGGATATCACACAAAGAGGACAGAGTTAAGGTTATGTTGTGGATATGGCATGTACCTTAAACCTCCCAAAAACGGGAAACAGAGCTGTTAGCAACATTGTGGAAAGGCATGGTAGCGATGGATAATTTTAACTCTATGTTGAAGTTTTAGGATATTTAATTTCTTTGGTTTTAAAAAACCCTCAACACTTCCATGTACCACAGCCCATTTCTCACCTCCACTGTCTCTAGCTCTTTGGCTACGATTTTGCTGGCCACAGATTGCACTGGCTGCATGCTACTCCTTTCACAGAATAACTAGCAGGATATTCCACTATCTTAGTAGAACAGGCTGATTTCAAAAAGTGCCATTAAGGATCTCAAGACTAAACAGGCATAACTATGCCAGCATAACCATTTATCTTAGATGCAATCTACACCAACAGAAGGGATTTTTCTGTCGACATGGAACACCACCTCCCTGAATGATGGTTGCTGCATCAACTGAAGCAGTCTTCCATTGATAAAGTAGCATCTACACTGCAGATTAGGTTGGCATAATTATGCTGTGACCAATGTAGCTACGTAGACCTAACTTTTAAGTAGAGGCCAAGCCTTTACTAGTCCCTCCATTTAGTTTATTCCATACTTTTTCATTAAACTGCACTTTATAAAATTTGAGTCTGTAGACAAACAAAAGGCTAACTGCTTTTACCACTATCAAAAGTTAGTTTCTGGGCCTGGGTAGTTCCTTGACTATCTTTGCAATTTACACTTGAAAATGATGCATGAGCAGCAAGTTAACATTAAGGTCTCATACAGAATTGAATATGCAGACTTCATGTACACTTTTGGCCAGCTTCTGATTAGAAACCAGGATGGGACCTTTTATCTGAGCCAACTGCCAATGGCTCTGTACAAAAACTTCTGATAGCAAACACAATCTTGTCATGTCAAGAAATAGTTCAGGCAGATCAGAGGAGAAAATCCTCTGGTCAGCCATGACAGCATAAAGCTATATGATAGCTGATTGGAGTAAGAAAAAGCTGGTCTACATTTACATTTTACCAGCATAAGAGAGCCTTGTAGTAGGCAATTTATTTCAGTTCCCAAACCAGCATGAGCACTTTTATACCAGTATACCTGTGTTCACACTAAAGGGGGGCCAGGGGCTGCTTTAAGATATACTGATATAGTTCAAGTAGCAAAGATTTCTAGTTTAAACCAGCCCTGATTTATATTATCCAAGATGTTAGAGGTTCTTTATTGTCTACTCATCCCAGCCTGGCAGTATACTCAAGTCTGGCAGGCTATAGAAACACTATCACTAATATGATTGGTTACAGCTGATGAACTTAGGTCCCATCCACAATGCCAATGAAGCTGTTGGCATGAAAGTGATTAAACTAACAGTCTCCCTTGTCTGAGTAGATTAGTAATATTGTTCCAATATGGATGGGCTAAACAGGCAAGGGCTAAACAGAGGCCTAATTTTACTCTGTAAAACTGAGTGAACATACACCATGGCTAGAGAGTTAGCATTAACAGCTTTCTAAAATGGCTCAGGCTAATAAATTTACTCCCAGGGTGCTCAGAACATGATCTTGAGATCCAATAGCATTATTAGCCCCAGAAAGATAACAGCTGGAGTGCCATATGAAATACTAGCAGGGAAAAAGAGTCAGAGGGCAATATCTGTGATAACACTTATTTACATTATAAGCACTGATACAGGCATATTAATCTGAGTACTTAGTTTAGCTTGTCTGTGTTACAAGGACGATCATGTTCAAATAGGGGTGAACTAATGCGCCTTAAAGCTTCCTACCCTTGCTGTGATCAGCACAGCTCCATCAGAGGTAATCACAGAAGATTCTGGATGGAAGGGATCTCAGGTCATCTAGTCCAACCCCCTGCTCAAAGCAGGACCAACCTCATCTAAATCATCCCATCCAGGGCTTTGTCAAGCCACCCCCAGGCCTTAAAAACCTCTAAGGATCCAGATTCCACCACTTCCCTAAGCAACCAATTCCAATGCTTCACAACCCTCCCATGAAAAAGTCCTTCCTAATATCCAACCTAGACCGCCCCCACTGCAACTTGAGACCATTGCTTGTTGGTTGGTCATCTCTCACCATTGAAAACGGCCTAGCTCCAGCCTCTTTGGAAACCGCGGCAGGCCACTATCAAATCCCCCTCACGCTTCTGGTCTACAGACTAAACAGGCCCAGTTCCCTCAGCCTCTCCTCATAAGTAAGGTGCTCCCGCGCCCCCCCCCCCCCATCATTTTCATTGCCCGCCATTAGATTCTCCCCAATTTATCACACCCTTCCTGCAGTGGAGGCCCAACATAGGGCACAATACTGCAAATGTGGCCTCATCAACGCCAAATAAGGGGAATAATCACTTCCCTCGAGGTGCTGGCAATATGCCTACTAATGCAGCCCAATAGGCCATTAGCCCTCTTGCCAATGAGAGCACATTATTGACTCATCCTGCTTCTTGTCCACTGTGACCGCCAGGTCCTTGTCTGCAGAACTGCCGCCTGACCCCTGTGCGCCCAGCCTGCAGCAGCGCTTGGGACTCTCCTGCCGGGAAGCCAGCAGCAGCCATTGGTGTTCCAGCCAGCACGTGGCCTGCAGTCCGGCCCCATCCCGGGCGCTCAAGGCTAGACAACAGCGGGGGAAAGCGCTCTGCGGGCAGGGCAGGCTAACACGGGCAGGGGGCGGGCCGAGCCACGGCTCGCTAGAATAATACGGCTCGCGGGCCTTCCGCCCACAGCACCAGCCTTTCGCCACGAGCGCGCCCGCCGCGCGGAGCCGACGTTTCGCTGCCGCTTGTTAGGGACGCAGGCCGGACTATCCGCCCCGGGGCGCCGGCAGCGGCTCCGGACCCAGGTCGGTCTGTGGCGCAGCCCAGGCCCGCCGCAGCTGCCGCTCCCGGCGCGCGAGGAAGGGCCCCGGCCGCGCTGGCGCCGCGAGGCGGCACGAGTCCGAGCAGCCCGCCCGCGGCTGCCCCCTGCCAGGTCTCGGGGCGCCGCACGGGCCGCTCGGCGAACCGGCAGAGCCCCGGGGAGGCCGCGACCGGCCGCCCGCACCGCCGCCGGCCACCTCCCAGGGGCTCCGCACGTGGGGCCGGGGGGAGAAAAGTCCGGGCTTCTCGGAACAGCGACCCGGCGAGGGAAGGGGGCAGCCCCGGCCCGGCCACAAACCTGCCGCGGACCCAGCCAGAGCAGCACCGACCGCGCGCGCGCTCGAACCTCCGGCTCCGCGAGTCCGCTCCGCCGCGCGCGCGTAGGCCCGCCTCCGCCTTTAAACGCTGAGCTGAGGCGGGGGGACCGGAGGCAACCCCAGCATCCTCCGCGGCCGTGCGGCGCCTATGCCCCGCCCACCCCGCCTGACGTGCGGCTCCCGGGGGGGGGGGTTAGTCAGCGAGGGCGCGGCCTGCTCTAGAAGAGGCCCGGCCTTAGCCCCGAGCCCCGCCGCGCTCCGCCCGCTCCGCCCCCGTGGGGGAGGCTGCCCGCCCAGCCCCTCCGCCCTCACAGACACAGCCGGGCCCCGCAGGGAGCGGGTAGGCGGCCCCACGCTGTAGGAGTGTGGCCCTTTGCACCCCAGCCGGAGGGAAGGAGGCTCACCCTGTCCCTGGCTCCGCCTCACGGCGCCTGGCGGGGCTGGGGCGGGATCCCTGGCGTAGAAAGGTGCCTAGGGTCACCCTCGAGCCTGCGGTGAAAACACCGGCAGCAGCAGCGGCTCGGGACCCGTTTACACGAGGGTTGAGCTGACTCGATGTGCCGTGTTAGCCGTCCTGCGAAATCTTTGCAAAGCTTCACGGGCGTAGGCAAGGCCAAACACGTCTGCTTGATGCGGCTGGGGTGCGAAAGCGATTGCAGGGCCCGTGAAGGGTGCTTGTGTGGGACGGGTTTAGTGTGAGAAACCCAACAAATACTTGTGGGGTATAAATCTCGGGCCCTTCTGCCAGCCACTGAAACGTTTTTCTTGCGTGCAGTCGGCCCTGCTGGTCTCCAAGTCCAGTAGGTCCTTCATTTAGCATTATGTGACTCAGGAGTTGCCTGCAATGCTTTCCTGTGCTACACACTCGGGAATCATTTGTAAGTGCCGCACGTTTGGGAGGTTCTGCCATAGCGCCGATTCATGTGAGCAACATAAAAGCTGTGATTGGCCAGATTCGTGTTCCTGTGCACCTGTTTGGGAGCACTTTGAATTTGGTGAGAGACTTTTACAATCAAACATGTTTGACCTTATCTAAACAGATTCTACAGTTCCTTATCTATAAGAGCAACACAGTTTTCTTACATTCAGAAATTTTATATCCGTTTTCCTAGAATCCACATATGCATAGAGCTTTATTCAACTGTGCTGCTTAAGTTTTTGTGATTGGTAAGAATTTAATATACACTTTTCTGCTGGAAGCCAAGAGCTTTAATCACAAAATTGCTAGCTTTAAGCAGTTCTCTGAAAATAGTTTCTTTTAAAGTAATGGTGAGTTTAAAAATCTTTCTTATATTTACTGCAGTTAACTGCAAAAAGGTACAAGAAAATATCTAATACAAATAAACCTTTTGGTTATGGTTATGGAAAAATTAATACACCAATTACATACCTAACAAAATAGGACAGTTAAATATTTGGTTCTAATACTTCTATTCAATACTCAAAGTACATTCACCTGCAAAAAAAACACACTTGTCCAATTTTAAATTAATATTTGATAGGCATTCCTGATCTGTTAAATATGTATATTGAGGTTTCACTCAATCAATAGAAACCACATATTATAGTTGTTGCAATGATGATCACTCCGCAATATGATACAAGCCTGTTAACAAGAAAGATCTGATTTCCTTAGTCCTGTATAAGGTCTCTAACAAAAACGAATTGTCATAATGATTATGTTTCTGATATTTACCTGGCAAGGATTAGTAAACATGTTAAAACTTCCTTAATAAAAGATTTAAAAGAAACAACAACAGGGCTACTCTAAGCACACACTGAAAAAATAAAAATCTTTCTTCAGTGTATATATGCATTAAATAAATTACTCCAGGTCTTGTGTAGTTCCTGACCATTAGAATTCTATTTCTTATTCATTTAGACATTTAATTAGCTATATTTGATGTGAGTTTTTTTCTTAGATCTCAGCATTTGAAATTCATGTACAATGAGTAACTAATGCTGTGCTAACTGATTTGTATTAATCCTTTTGTAAATTTATTTTTGTTCAAAAATGAGAATACTTCAGTGGATTCAAATATGTCCTTTTATATTTTTTAAATAGTCACTATTGTTCTCTGAGCAAAAATGTAAGTTCTGTTTATATTTGCAATTAGATTGTAATAGCCAAACTAATTGTAAAACAGTTCAGGTAAATGTGTTTAAAAGACATTGTGGATAGCATTTTTTTTTTAATTGATGGGCGCTCTAGTGCAGACAAGGTACTGGAGTTTTTACCATTCTGTTATCTAAACCTGTAGACAGTAGGAATGCCCAGGTACTAAGACTTCAATGGGAGCAAAATTGGGTACCTGGAACCCTAGAGGTACATCTACATTCTGATTTTAAAAAATACACAGCACCAAGTCTCAGAGGTCAGGTGAGCTGACTCAAGCTTGGGAGCTAAAAACTGTGCTGTAGATGTTTGGACTTAGGCTGGAGTCTGGGCTCTGAAGCCCTTCTTCCTCGTGCATTCTCAGAGCTGACCTTGAACATCTACACTGTATTTTATAGCTCCACAGCCCAAGCTCTGTGAGCCTGAGTCAGCTGTCAGCTTGGAGGCTTGTATATATTTACAGCAGTGCAGTGGCACATCTGCACTGGTGCTGCGGTAGCATTTACTGAAGACCACCTACACCAACAGGAAAGCTTCTACTGTTGACACAGGTACTCCACATCCCTGAGAGGCAGTAGCTATGTATGTTGACAGGAGAAGCCCTCCCATCAACATACCACTGTCTACACCCAAGGTTAGATCACTATAACTATGTCACTTAGGGCATGAATTTTCTGCACCCCTGAGCAATGTAGATACACTGACATAAGCTGCTAATGTAGACCAAGCCTGGTTCTTTTATGGCAGTGTAGATACAGCATAAGGCTAAATCTAGTAGCCAACTGAACTTGGTATGATAAAGGGCATTAAGCACAGCTCTCCTAGCTGTATCCTGCATCTTGATGTCCTGCTGCCATGGAGGTCAACTGAGTTAAAAGTCCAGTATTAACAAGAGAGGGACAATTACCTCCCATGCCTTACATAGCACATTCTACTTAGCTGTGGTGAGGCCTCAGCTGGAGTACTGGGTGTCTAGTTCCAGGGGCCACATGTTAGGAAAGATGACAAATTGGAGAGCAACAAAAATGATCAAAAGTTTAGAAAAACCTGACCTGGGGGAAAGGTTAAAAAAAAAACTGGGCAAATTTAGTCTTGAGAAAAGAAAATTGGAGCAGGACCTGATGATAGTCTTCAGATATGTTAAGGGCTGTTACATGCATCTCCACTGAAGGTAAAACAAGAAGCAATGGGCTTAATCTGCAGCAAGGGAGATTTAGGTTAGATATTAAGAAAAGCTTTCTAACTATAAGGGTAGTTAAAAGCTCTAGAATAAGCTTCCAAAGGGATCCTATCATTCAAGATTTTTAGAAACAGATTAGACAAACACCTTCCAGTGATAGACTGGGTTTATTTGGTCCTGTCACAGCATAGGGATTGGACTTGATGACTTCTCAAAGTCTCTTATAGCCCTACACTTCTAGGCTTCTACAGCAAAGCACAGCTGACTCTCTAGTCTAATAGAATAAAGATCGTGGTTGATCTCTGATTGTCAAACACTGTCCACTTTGCTTGCATAGACATGATCCAATTCATTTTAATAGACACTATCTAGTTGAAGTTGAAAATCACATCTCTAGCTGAATATGTGCCTGCTACTCTTGCAAGTAATCCCTAAAATAGCTATAATTGAAAGATTAAAGAAAATAATAGTTTTGTTACTTTAGGTGCAATCCATAAAAGTGCTTAGGTGCATAAGTCCTGCTTTTCGACATCAATGATCCAAAAAATTGCTCAACTACTGCCTAAACCCATTCAGTGCCTAAGTTTTTTCCTCTGGACCAGCGCACTGCAGCCTCACTTTAGGCACCTAATTCCTACCTGACCATATGCACTACTGTCTCACACTAGGCCTTTGCATACCCATCTCCCACCAAAGTCCCAGAGTGATTCACAAACCAGGGGAAGATGGACATTCTGCCGCTGAAGTCACATGCATAGACCTGAGGTGGGAGGCAGTCTCTGCTATTTACTTACTAGATTTACTTACAAGACAGCTGAGGACCTACCTCATTTATAACCTTTACCCTAGCAAATAGGATACTCACCCAGCATGAGACACCCCTGGCCCTAGTTCAAGTCTTGCTTCTTCCTGAAGGGAGAAACTATTTGAACTACAATCAGCTACTTCTCAGGTATGTGTCCTAATCATTAAAGTATGGACTATTCTGAAGTGTTCCCCTCATCTCTCCTCTGGAAGTTGTTCCACTTCAGTTCAACAATTGAATAAATATTAAGTGGGCCAATGAAAGAGTTAAAGGACTCTATAGGCTAGTGGTTAGGATAGTCACCTGAGACATGGACAAGCCCTGTTCAAATCCCTTCTCTTACATAGAAGGGAGTACCTGGGCAAGTAGCCTGTTCATCAGGCTAAAGGTTACAAGGGAGGTCCTTATCTCCATTCCCCCCTTTTTTGTTTCAGGCCTTGCCCACACCTCAGGCAGAAGAGCACATATCTTCCCCCAGGGTAATTTGCTGGGGGTAACACACATGCTCGGAATAACTCACTCTGGTTGGCCCTTCCCCTTAGCTACCGCAGGCAGTTCTCCACGCAGCATGCTGGCTTTGTGGATTGTAGTCTAAGGCCTTATCTACTAGCACTTATGCCGGCAAAACTTTGTTGCTCAGGGGTGTGAAAAAACAGCCTGAGTGATGTAAATTTTGCCGGCATAAGTGCTTGTGTAGACTGTGCTATGTCATCGGGAGAGTGTAGTTACTGCCGCTTGTGTAGGTGGTTTCATTATGTCAGTGGGAGAACTCCCTCTCGTTGACATAATGGAGCTACACAAGTGCTCTTGCAGCGGCACAGCTGTACCGATACAGCTGTGCCGCTGTAAGTTTTACATATAGATTAGCCCTCAGGCACTTCTCTCTCCTCATTTTTTGTGTAAGGAGATTAGGCACCTAAATCAGGCTTTGTGGAGTGCAGTATTGTTCCTGTGATTTTCTAGGGAGTGAAAAGTTTAGCACTGCAACATTGGGAGTCATGGCATCAAAGCCCTACAGATCCCATCCTTTGCGTATGATCAACCTGTCTATTTTGTTGATGGCCCATTACACCATGATCATGCACAGCTCTGAAGAGAAGCTTATCTGCATACTTTCCTCCAAATGCTGCAACAGGGTGTTTACCAGTAACATTAGCAGGATCTGTTAGAAGTTTTACCACCTACCTTCTTAATGGTTTATGAACAAGGCTTTCAGATGGCTTTAGATAATACCTAAAACATTGGCATTTTTAAAGTAATACACAATATAAGGGAATATTTCCTTTCCAATGTATGCCTGTGAGCTGATAATCAGATCAATCATTTAGGCACCAACCTGCGAACAGCTTTACACATTACTTAACTTTAGCATATGAGCAGTCCCAGTGGCTTTAATGGGATTACTGAAGTGTATAAAATTAAGCACATACCAAATTTTGCAGGATCAGAGCTTTAACTGGCTATTTCTATTTCCAGGATGGTAATCAATGGAGATATTTTACTGTAACTCCCTATTTTGCCTAAAAAGCTTTTGTCCTAGGTCTGGGAGAGGAAAAACTCTTGCCCTTAGACTTCTGCATCTTATCTTGTTCTTGGAAACATAGATGAGTCTCTACAGTTAGTGCTAGAAGCCTAATGTAAGCCCTAACAGGTTTTAAAAATATCCTATGATAAAAGGAGTTGGAAATACTTTTAATCTTTTAATAACCAGAACTATGATTCAATAGGTCAGGGAATCAGAGCCATTACACAGCTAAAACAGAAACAAGACTTCAGACTATTCTTTTGATAACATGCGTGTACAATCAGAAGAAGTTTCTGTAGAAAATACCTGTTATGTACAAGATTGGTTTAGAGAGTTGTTTGCATTGTGCTTTTTTGTTTAACAGGAACAAAAACTCAAGACGTTAATGTTTATATATTGAACAGTGCTCCATGCTAACAATTTTCATGTTTAAATTTATTAAATGATTAAACAAAACATTGCACTAAGTTTTACATTTACTAGAAAAATCTGTTTTACATATCTATATTGCCAACTCCTTGGGTATTACATTACTAAAAACAAGTTAGTTTATAATTAAATATATTAATACATACTAGTACTAACTTGAAAAGTGATTCAACTTACGTATTTCATTTCAATTCCCTTTATCAATATTAAAAACTGGAGATTTATAATCAACCCCTAAATACAGCAGAATTGCCTAATAACTTAATGGCCAAAATCTATTAACATTAAAATGTATTGTCTATTGCATTGGTGTCTGAAAAAAATGCTATAATCAACCTTTTGACAGTCCAGAATTCCCCCACCATAGACCAAACAGTGCATAGAACATGCAGCCCTGGCATACCACACCACACCCCAGCTCTTCAGCGCAGTCATTGCCTATCCTGTCCTTATCCCAAGACAGCCACCCCATCCCTTCCAACTGGAGTGCCACTCCATTCTTCCTAAAAGAAACCCCCGCATCCTTGCCATCTTTGCCAGAGACACATCTTTCACTCCCCCTGACCCTCTTACAGTTCCTCTAGGTCTACTCTGGAGCTGGCAGCAGGTGAATGCCTTCACTAACTTCAGTTCTGTCCAGGATATAGCATTCACAGGAGTCAATCAATCATATTCCTGAAGCAGTGTGAGAGGAGGTCGTTATGGAGAAATGCAAGGCTCTCTCCCTTTGCTTCCTAAATGCCTTTTCAGTACAGGAATAAAGGAGTGACCACATCTCTCAAACCTGAATCTTCTGCATCGCAGAGCATTGTTCTACTTCGAGATCACTAGGGAAAACACCTTCTATCTATGTTTTGTATGGGGATTTGAAAGCATCCTAGAAAAATATTCTATAAGTCAATCAGCTTGTGACACTAAACAATAAATTATTCAAATTATTCACATTCAAATTATTAAATGTTTCACTTGAAGATCTAGTAGTCCATAGATGTGAAAAGTCTTTTGGGTTTTAGTCCTCTTAGCAGTGTGACAAACCCTTGACTATCGTTCCCTCCAATGGTTAACTAATACATATTAGGGTTTTTTTACATTATTTCTTACATGTCCACAGGAAGTATATTTTGTAAATATGACAAAGAATGACTGGTGAATTTATGTGCAAAATTCACTTATGTAAAAATATTGTCACACCATTTATATTATATGAAGTGAGCTTTAATAAATACAGGTTTATCTACAGATTTATATATTAAATGTGAATGATGGATTGAATTAAATACATTGTTGAAGAGGTAATCTGTATTGATGCAGATACTGTACTTACTTATTTCTTGTAACAGCCATATGATATTCAGATTGTGTTAGACATTGTACACACAGACACAACCATGTGAACGCATAGCACTGGGAAGATTGCTGACTACTTCCCATTTATTACGCTCAGGATCATATTTCTCAATACTCTGCAGATATGTTCCTTTGGAATAGGAATATCCTCCTGTTACATAGATGCATCCATTCATGACAACCGCACCACATTCCATCCTTCTTTCCATCGTATGAGCCATCTGCTTCCATTCATTTTGTTCTGGGTCATAGCAGTCAGTAATTGCGGTTTGTCCACCGACAAGATAGATCTTGTTTTGTAAGGCAACCGAACACAATCCATATTCTTCAGGAAGAAAGGGAAAATAGTTTAATTTAAAATAATAAATTCAAAACTTAAACAAGGAATACTAGCTAGTTGGTGGAACTGCAGCTACGTGACAGACATTGGGTGCCACAGTTTCAGGGTAACTGTATCTGTATTCCATCTCTGTGGTCCCTCCAGGGCACACACTTAAAGCTTCAGGCTCCCAGCCATTATTTCTCTTGGATGGAGACCTACATCCCTCTCCCTCCTGAATAGAGGTTTTAAGGCTGCACAGCCCCCTGTGATAACCCTTGGAAACCAGTCTGCCTATGAGCCAGCCCCTATGCATTACCTCCTCTTCAAATGCTGTGAACAATGCATTGCCAGCAGTTACAAGTTACCACACAACTTTCTCAGCAAAGTCCATTTATTCTTAGGATAAAAACACACTACAGAGAAAACATCAAAATAATAAAAGTTCCTACATGCTTACTAGACATACCAGAAACCACCCATCTTCCCCAGTAGGCATCTGGTACGCCAATGTCCCTTCCAACACTTCAGCAAGGTTTGGATCTTTCTTTGGACAAAAGGTCCTGTCCATTTGCTGAATCAAAAGGAAGCCCCCCAACTCTGTTCAAGTTCATCCTTTTATACCAAAAGCCCTTTCACTGTTTCCTACTCTTTAGAAAACTCAGCCTGAAGCAGTATATGCCTGGGGACTGGTCCTTCTATGGAGCTGTTTACAAACTCAGGGACTTTTAGTAATCATCCCCTATTGTTTCCAATTCCTGCAGATGTACTAACCCTCTCCCAATGGAATTGCTTGCAATCTCTGGCCCACAATGATATATAAAATATTCATAAACTTAATATAATATGGTGCCCAAAGATACTGCATGTGCTTGCAACGTTGGTCACACTCGGGTCTTGATTCACGAGTCCATTGAAGTCAATGGGAAATTCTCCATGGACCTAAATTGGCTTTGGATCAGATCTGGGTTCTGAAAAACCTCAACTACTTGCTGCTATAACTGGTCTCAGGAAGACTAAAGGTATCACTGAAACTACATACATTATAATTAGTGGTTAAAGAAAGTCTTTTAAAAAAATTATGTAGCAAAACATAGGAAGTAGATATGGAAATCTGTTCTATCCTTGTCCATACAGGATTGTTCCTATCAATTAATTTTCTTGTGCTTCCTTGTGCTCTTATTTAGTCTAGATAAGATTGGCCTACATGCTGGGGTTTCCATCACTTTTCTAGCAAACTATTCCACAGTCAAATCAATGTAACTGTCAAGAATCAATCTTTCTTAGTTTCATCCCATGACATTACAGGGAGGCAGTATCTCCTAGTGGATAGAGCACAGGACTAGACTAGGACTCAGGAAACCTGGGTTCTATTCCCAGCTCAGCTACTGACCTACTGGGTGATCTTGGACAACTCACTTCACCCCTCTGTGGCTCAGTTCCTCCCTACTGTAAAATGGGGATAATCATATTAATGTCCTTTGTGAAGTGCTCTGAGATCTACTGATGAAAGTTACTATGTAAAAACTAGGTGCTGTTACTCTTCATTCCATTCAAACGCAGCATCCTCTACCTTATTAGGGCTTATACCTTCCATATATTAGTAGTTAATTGCTCATCAAGTCCTGTTCCTGGGCCAAAATCTTCTTACCTTTTTTGTCAATCTCCAGTCCCCTATTGTTGCAGACTCAAGACAATAGTTGGTTGCATTGTGCATGATCTCTGCAACCAACAGAACTAGAATTAAACTTTATTTTTTAAAATGAATATGTAGATTCTGGAGCAAAATCAGCTTGAGATTTTCTATTCTGCCCCCCAGCAATCCATGTAAAAGACCTTGCCAAATGCCAAGAGGGGATGGAGGTTCTAGGAAAATAGTGTACTGTATTAATGATATAGTCCTTCCTTAGTAATATATAAACAAACATTTACTTACTGGGGCTAACTGATCAAATATTTTGCTAGCTGTTAACCTAACAGGCTTTAAAATGCATTGCAGCACTCAAAGCTTATTCACTTTACAAAAGAACACTATCAGCAATGACAGAGATCAAGAAAACTTCCAGGTATAAGTAACCAAAGTCAAATTCTATATTCAGTAGGGAAGTGTTTCTGTTTACCTGGACATGGATTTGTAGTGATTATGCTCCATTCATTGCTACCTGAATGGTAGCTCTGAATTTTGTCATAGGTGCAGCTTCCCCTGTAACCATAGTGGCCTCCAGTTACATAGATGACTTCATGCAGGACACAGGCTGTGGCATTTCCAACACCTATTTATAGTATTAAATTCACAGCACATCTTCAGATTCTGCAGAATACTCACTGCCACTTCCATCAATAACACAAAGTTGAAGTTACTTGTTAATTAATATTTAGTATAAAATTATACTTCCAGGTATTTAAATAAATGTGTAATAAACGCACCAGAGAGAACTCTTATGACATCATCTTCTCAATATAAGGCAAAATAAACTAAAACAATAAAGCTTAACTTACATATTTTATTGCATATTAATCCATAACAATCCATCCTTTCAGACCTTGCTTTGCAGTACTTAAAAAAGGACCAGGAAGGTGGGTGAAGTAATATCTTTTATTGGACCAAATTTTATTGGTGAATGAGACAAGCTTTCAAGATATACAGAGCTCTTCTTCAGGTCTGGGAAAGGTACTAAGAGTGTCACAGCTTGTCTCTCTCACCAACAGAAATTGTTTCAATAAGACATTACCTCACCTTGTCTAATATCTTTGGGGCCAACATGACTAGAGCAACATGGGGTACATTAAAGAAACACTGTCAAGTTTAGCATGGAAATTTAATTTGTTTTTAAATTATTTTAATTTCATAGAGAATTTTAAATACCATTTTTTAAATCATCACTTTTTTAATCAAGAAAACCTTCAACAGGAGTTAAGGTTATTCAACACCTCACAGAATTATTTCTATTGTTTCAATCCTCTGAGTGACATAATTAATTATGCCTTTGTACAAACAAGGAAGTAAAACTGGAGCCATGTCAACTTTATCTCTATTAAAATATAGTTACAAAAATGAGTGCTTACCAAATTAATATGGACAAATATTATCAAGGAAATTATATATGTTTTAAGCTTCTAAAGAGGGATCAAACACAGGACCGAAAAATGTCGACACAAAATAGTTTACAGCATAATTCTAATGTACTACTCCTTTATAAACTAGCAAGTTAGATGAAGAAGAATAAAGGTTTATAGAAAAAGATATGGACATCTGAGTAATGGCTGCATAAGTGGTATGAATTTTCCTGATTTCTAACATTAAGATATTATCCATTTTCTAGCTGTTCTTTATGTTACAGACCTCTGATTAAAGAGAGAATATGTAATTAAAAAAACCATTATGCAGTGATTAAATTCTGATTTTTGTTATTTGCAGTATCTTCAACAAGATAATACTCTTTGCAACAGTTCAAATTCAAATTTTAAAAATTAGTAAGAAAAGCAAATATTTGGCACTCTGTAGAAGAAACTACTAGCAATTTTTACCCTGAAATCAAAGATCTTATTAAAAGCCCTGAACAGATAATACACAGAGATGTGATAAAATTACATGAACAAAAGTTCTGGATGAAGGAAATATGGCTATAAAGAAATGCATCCTTGATACCTGGAGTTTACAGGTAGTAAGTGGAAAAGGACAGAGGTTCAGGCAATAAGAATAGCAAAGGTTACATACCTTTGATCATGTTTGCAATGGGAACCCATTTCTTTTTTAAAGGATCATAGAATTCTGCTTCTTGTGCTGGAGCCCCTTTTCTGTAGCCACCCAAAGAATAGACACAGCCACCCAAGGTAACTGCACAGTGATAGTACCTTGCATTAAGCATGGGGCAACCTTCTGTCCAACCATCAGTTTCACTGTTATATATCCACACAGTATCAAGGGCTTCTATGTTGTCAGTCCTATATCCCCCAGTGACATAAATATTGGATCCCAAACTAGTGACTGCATAGCTCTCCCTTGTGTGATCAGGCATCTCTGTTCCCTGGATCCAAACATTAGTTAAAGGATCCCACACATGGACTTCTGATAAAGGATGCCAGTAATATCCTCCAATCACATACATAGCTGCTGTGGGTCTTCTGGAAATGTCTTTTGGGTTGGTGTTTAATGCATTGTATATCAGAGACCTTATCTTGCTTTCACTAAGTTGGCATTTCTTTCGCAGGTTTAAGGCCGATCTTAAATACATTTCATTTAAATCTATTTTGAGACAGCTCAGCAGGTCAAAAATGAATTCAATTCTTTTCTCCACATCATGTGCTAGCCACTTAACAACAGGCTCTATGGCTGCCTCTTCTTTCCAAACATTGAGATTCTCTCTGGAGAGAATAAACAGGAGTTTCTCACTGCTGATTTCCAGAAATTCTTCCTGCCTCCACACGTCTTCAAATCTTGATAGCAATATTCTCCTAGATTCTTTCTCTAGCTCTGAACACAGGTGGTACTCTGCGAAGGAGTGCATCCCTATGCAGTTGACAGTATCTACATGCCTTACCAGAAACTGCTCACAGGCTTTCTTTACTGACACAAACTGGAGGAGATCTGCGGCTTGGAGGAGACTTTGAACATTTCTCTCTGTTATTTGGATCTGTGATGTGTATGCATAATTCACAAGGGCTTCCAGTATAGCGTGGCTGACCCCAGGAAGATTGATTTGATTTTTAGCTTTTTCCTTCATGTCAGCTGTGAACATTGCCTTAAAATAATTGCTACAAGCCGCTAAAACAGCTTTGTGGCAAAGCAGGATCACACCAGAAGCACACTGAAGAGTAATATCAGTAAATAAGCCATCCCGGTAAAATGTTTTGAAAGCCTGCAGGAAATCCACAGGGTGAGAAAGATCGTTGTAAATGTAGGTGTAGTCCTCTTCCTCGGACAGAGCCATCGCTGAAATAAATGTCAAACAAAAGGGGGCCGTTTTCAGTTACGCAAATTGCCTTGGGTAGCCAGCGCTGAGCGCGTTAATTGGCCGCGTACTTTGTATCAATGCTGCCGTCCGAAAGGCAAAATATTTCCCAGTCATTAGGTCGCATCACGCACAGTTTCAAATAAGATTTTATGCACGGCTTTCTACATGTTCGGCCACAGTAAACTCGCTGCATGCGGGTGGGTCTTTCCCCCCTTCGAATAAACGGCTCTGTGACAGACTTTGCCCCGCTCGGCTGTTCAGATGACTTTCCTTCACAGACAACCCCCCGAGCACACACGGCCCAGGAGCAGCGAGCAGGAACCCGCGTAGCTCAGCATTTTACACCTGGCTCCGCGCGAGGGCCACGCGCGATCGGTCTGTGGGACCGATCTGCCGAGTCCACCTCTGCCCTGGCCGGGGAAGGCCGGTGGCCAGGATCGGGCGTGGAGCGGGCGCGCCGGGAACCCAAGGGGGGACGCGCCGCCTTGCGCACAGCGCCGGGCGCCAGCCAGCTCCTAGGGCCGCTCAGTCCCGGCACAAAGGGCCTCCTGGCCACCGCTGGGCTCGCCCTGCTCGGGGCCGGAGGCGCACGCGGGGAGCCTGCGCTATCAGCAGCCTGCGTCCGTCCTCCCCCGCCATCGCCCCGCCCAGCCCCTCTGCCCCGCGCCGCCGGGAGCCGGGCCTGCCCCGCTTGCAGCTCCCGGCCACTTACCGCCTCGAGCTCCGGCCGGCGACTGAACAAGCGGAGGGGCAGCGCCCGCGTCCCCCCGCGCGCTCGGCTCCGCCGCTTCCACGCGTGCAGCGACCCCTCCTCCAGGGCACCGCGCCCCCGCCAGACACGGAGGAGAAGCTGCCGCAGGGGTCGGCGGAACGCGGTGCTGAACCTGGGCCGGCTCGCGGGGGCTGCGCCCCGCACCCCTGGGCTCGCCGCAGCGGTTCTGACTGTACAGAAACTGCTTGAGGGCCAGCCCCTCGTGCGTGACAAGTTCAGCACTGGGCGGACGGGGGCAGGGCCTGGGGCTGCCGCAGCTTTCCCAGGAGAGCAGCTCCGGGAGGCCACCAGGCCAAAGGAAGCCGGCGTGGCTTTTACAGGGCCCCGCTATGCTGTATGCATCAAGCACCCGCAGCAGCTGGCAGGGCTTGAATCGGCCTCTCCTGCATCCCAGCCAGGCTCTGAACCGCAAATGGCCAAGGCTACCTTCGCAGCATGGTGAATTGGTCCGGGTGCACTGGGACCTGATCCTCTCCGCCGGTGCGGAAGGCACGCTCAGGGCTTGGCCGGGTCACGTAGGGAGCTGCCCACAGGCGTCTCAACCTCCTCCCACCCGAATGTGGGACAGATTCTGCATGAGGAACATAGCCAATGATCCATGCGGAAAACCCACGGTAAAAAACCAGAAGGACGGTGAAGCCTAAGGGAGGGGACAACGTAGGAAGGAGAGAGATTTAAGATGATATTTTCTTGTTTTTGGTGCACGTCTTGTACCAGAGAAAAATGAATCAAAGAAGGGATTTAAATGGAAATAGGATGCAGATGACATACAGCTCTACTTATCCTTCAACACAATTACACCACTACCACCAAGATGGCCTATTGCTTGGACAAGCTGAGTTCATGGATGGAGAGCAGCTAATTGTAGCTGAACATGAGCAAGACAAAGGTGATGCTAACTGGCAGAAGAAAGCACTATGGAGACTTTTCAGCCATGGTACAATGTCCTTTGATTGAAGTCACATACCCACAGTTGATCAATTCAGTCCTGCGGATGATGACCTGGCCCAGGTTGTGTGTGTCACCTTTCAGATGGATTACAGCAACACAATACCTAGGCTTGAAGCCATCAGCTCTTCATAACTGGGCATGAAGTCCTTAGGAAACGTCAGCTAGTACTGAATGTTGTAGTGCATCTCCTCACCACTACAGGATACTGTGAGCATGTCAGACCTATCCTCAGCTCTCTACACTGGCTTCTGATAGAGTATCACATCAAGTTCAAGATCTCAGTTCTTATCTTCCAGTTGATCAATGGCTTATGCCCAGCATATCTCAAAGGCCACGTAGAGTTCCAGGATGAGGGCCATGGTCACTAACTCCACTCCTCAGGTGCAATGGAACTTTCTATCTCAAGGGTATAGCTCTGTGCAAAGGACAGAGCTGTGGAATGAATTCCCACAGAAACTAAGAACCATACAAGCCTCACCACCTTCTTCTCTAAGAGCAAAATGTGCTTCTTTGTCCCTTCTTTCTCTCAAATAAATCAAATCCTAGAAAAACATACACCACAGATCAATTTCCCTCTTGGGGAGAGGATGGGAAAGAAAACTAACCACACTAGCACATGTTAATCACATTGATAAATGCATTATTGGAAGGCTCTGAGATACTATGGTAATGAAGGCAGTACAAAAACCTATATAGAATAGATGCTGGATGCTACAGTGGAAGTCATAAAATATTTTAACACACTTAATTGTATATTAATAGGAGAAGTGAAAGTCCCTAAGCTATTTTTCTTGTCAATCACCTTTCACAAATGCTAAATTAAGAGATTTAGTAACAAAGAACAATCACACTTCCTGCTGTAGCTATAGTTCCTTCAGTGAGTAGCAAAAACTATTGAATACTTATCTAGTCTTGGATTTTTTTCAGGTGTAAAGTGCCAACCTATAAAGCCACAGCAATGTTCAAAGATGGAGGACAAATGACTACATGTACAATTAAGTATCACTGTGGAATATCACAGAATTCAATTCAAGGGTCTCAGTCCTTATTGTCAAAAGAGGAGACCCTGTTGAAGTCAATGGCAAAACTTGCACTGACTCCAATGGAATCAAGATTTCACTCAAAGTACTTAACGATCTGGGCCTGGGACATGTGAATGACAAATAAAAGGATGGATAAAAATGAGGATTACTGTTGCCAGCTCTGTTCCTGTGGCACCATGAAACTGTCTAAATGCCAAATAAATTCTAAATAAATAATACTTTGAAGGCAAAGCTAATTTCTACAGAAGATGGCATTTTTCCAGGGTCTGGTCCAAGACTGTTTAACAAATCCCTACAGGATTTAGCAACCAACACAAACTTTGCAACTTTCCCTTTCCAAATTCAAGGTGCACTTCTTTGAGTGGGCCTTTACTAATAAAAATAAAGCACAGCAGACAAACTAAAAACACTATTTACACACACAATTTCCTCCTTTGGAGAAAGCGGTAAAAGAAAGAACCATGCAGGACAGCAGGTCACATCCCTTAATGCATTACTAGAAGGCACTCAGATACTACAGAATAGGAATCTGAATAGAATATTTTAAATTTTTAATTTATTTTACTAAATCTAGCTGTCTCAACTACTCTAAGGAGAGAAGACAGCGCTGACATCCCCAAAGAGAATAAAGAGCTTCTCTATGACATTAGCATATGAAAGCAAATATAGATAAAAGGAATACATAGAAAATATTGTTCATTGCTTGCAAACTAAACATTGTAGAAGATTAATTCACCTCAATTTTAACACTAGGTTTCAACTGTAATATAGGCATAAAAAGTGCTGAAGGCCATGCCTGTAGAAATGCTAACAAAATGAAGGTGAAATGTGAACCATGGAGAAAATGTCCTGTACATACGGACAGGGTCTTTTAGGTTTTACTGCTTAGGAAATTAGATTAATAAATCCAGTTAAATTTGCAGTCATGTTTTGTTAAAGTTGAGTTGAAATCTTATTTTTAAAATGAAGGTTTCCAGCGCTTATGTCTACATTTTTTGAGTTAACATGTACTAGCAGTCATACTGGCAATGACTATTCAATCATGTTACTTTATTTAAGACCTATGCTAATTTTCAAACAACTATTTTTACACACAGAGAGAGAGTGGAAGGCTCTGGCAGCACGAAAGCAAGCATCTTGTTTGTTGTAGCAGCAGCAGCAGCTTCTCCGTTGTCAGCTACAAGGGTTTTATTTACAAGATGACTGACAGCCAGAATTAAAATTTGACACCACCAGCATTCCCATTGACCAGTGACAACATTGTCACCAAAAAGACTGGATAAAATGCTTGGGGCCATGCAGGGAAACATTTTAAAAACTGATGTGTATGGTTTAAGTCCTCATTTAAAATTTGGATGCAGGGTAACAGCAGTTCAGGTTCTTAGAACTTGAACTCCAAAAACTACAGTCCCTAAGTATATTCGGGGCTCTTTGCTGCTTTATGGGAGCTGGGCATAATGGGAACAATGGGTTTGGTGATGCAACCCTGACTCACATCTGTGAGCACTTAGTCAGACAAATATCCCCATCAGGTGAAATCCTGGCCCCAGTGAAATCAATGGAAGTTTCATCCACTGACTTCAATGAGACTGCTTGTGGGAATAAGTGCCCACCACTGTAAAAATTGCAAAATCTAGCAGTTTATTATATTCCATAAATACCCATACTCTTTCTCCCTGCTACAGCAGTGGCACTATATTTTCTATGGCTGCATATGGTGTATAATTTTTCAGGTTATATTTTATCCATGATGCCAGCCTCCATTGCCCACTTATTAAATTTTCAAAGCAGCACCTGCATGCTTTCTCTCATGTTGCCCCTTACTCTTGGGAGGAGATAGTTATAAACATCCACAAAACTGTCCTAAAACACTTTTGCCGTGAGGACTACAAAAAACTTGACAACGGTTAGACTTGTGGTGTGCTGAGATCACAGCTTATCATGCTGACCAATACTGTCTCAATGTTTTCTTGTACGTTCTCCCCATCTGTCTTATACTTAGATTATGTTTTATACAGAGCATAGCATAATGAGGTCCTGGTCCATGACTGAGGCTCCTATGTGCTACAATGATACAAATCATAATCTATTCTAACCAGAAGCTACTGTTTCAATAACAGTGGAAATCCCAGTGGAAACACTTTCACATCACCAATTCTACAGTCCTTTAAGTTTATTTGTTAATTATGAGCTATTGCTTTGCAGGAAGTTAAACAGCAGTTTACATCAACCTGTGGGAATTAACTGGTTTGACAGAGAGGCCCTCAGAATCACTACTATGATTGAGGATGTCAGAATTTTGTATTTTAAACTGTGTTGACCTTTCAGTCATTGTCACATTTTGCTCAACCCTGCATCAGAAAATTCACATAAGAAGTACTTACATGGAATTGTTCAGGGTACCTGAAAACAGAGAATCATTACTCACATTTTTGAGTTTACTTGTTAAACTGACCTTTTTTAAAAAGAAACACAACAGCAGCATTGGAGCCCATTAGAAGGGATTATAAACCATCTTTCAGATGCTACAGTAAACACACTTCATTAATATTTAATAATTATTCCCAGTTTTCCTACCAACACAAGGTCTTTCAGTAATTTACACTGTACCAGGGAATTGAATCTATTCACTTACTGGTGGTAACAAATGACTCGCAATCCTGTCTGACAGCTAGGTAGGAGCAAGAGCGTATTTAACATATTTAGGTTAGTTTCCCCTTGCTTGGTCTGCACTCACTTCCTGCATCTGGGTACGTGTTCAGAATGCAAAATAAAAATTTTCCCCCTTAGTAGTGGAGATGCACTTCTCACCCAGATTGACTTGGCACACTAAATATCTACACTTTAAATGTTTATTAGACTGGATGTGTATTTAGACTCTAACTTGGACTCCTTCAACTGGGAGTTATTTATCTACATACATGACAACACTTATTTTGTACTTTTTATGAGACATTGAAGACTGTAATTTAGGTCCGCAATTTGTCTTTAAAGAGATTTAAAAAGAATCTGATTTTTAAGTCATTATATGTACACTCCTGGCATGGGTTCATTCTACTGCAGAGCTGCAAGCAGTTAGAGGGAGCACAAGTTAACTAACCAGTTATTACCCAAACTATTAGACTTCAAGAAAGGTTTTGATAAAAGTTAAGATGGAAATTACAGACTACTGTTGGACTCTAAAGGGGCAGAATTCTGCCCTCCACTTACACTGGCAACAGGGAAAGAATAGAGGAAGAAAGCTCATGTAAAACTGAGCAGCAACTCCACTGTTTGGAGGCCTCATGGTGAATATATAGAATCCAAACACAAACAGCAGGTTCCCACGCCATCAGGAGCAAAAGTACATGGCAAAGTCACACGTCAAAACTGGAGGTCTGGCCCAGCATTTGCTCCTTATAAACAAACTGGTGATGGTTAATGGATTTGGAACTGCTCTATTGTCAAGAGGAGGCCTTGGGTTCTGTGAAGCATGGTTTCTGTTCCTGCAACTCATCAGAAAGGGTCAGAAATCTGTATCTTTAGAAGCAGATTTAATAATATATTCCTGAACTACCTCTGGATCTGGATCCCCAGTCCCTCCAGCAAGACAGCCAATACAACTTCACAGATTGGGGCCTCAGGGATTTTTGGCAAGTAAAATATCCTCTTTTACACCCTTTTCCATAATCAGCTTTGATTAAGCCCAACTATGTGGATGAGATAGGTGGAAAGCAAGAAGAGAATTACTGTGCATAAGACAGAGGAAGGAAAACCGGTTATGGCAATAGTTGTGTTGCAGTTATTCTTATATTTCTGACAGGGTGACAGAAATCATGGATAGTGGAAAAACAAACAGAATACATGACTAAAATAATCTGTGGACTAGCTCCCCATTCACATGTGTTGCATCATGTTTCTGAATGAGAACTGAAGAGGACTCTTGTTCCCATGCACATTACTTCTTAAGGAAACAGAGGATGCCTTTGAATGACAAAAGACTTTGGACATTTGAGCTTCAGTGAGTATGCCTTGAAAGGATGTACTTTCATAAAAACATAAAAGGCAGTTAAACATATTGCACAAACATACACATTACTCTTGTTAGACAGACAATGCTTAGATTATCTTACAGCCAATAAAAACTATTAGAAAGCTTATTTTTGCTTAGTAAAATATTTAGTATTTTAATGCGTCTCTTCAGACCAAATGTACAAGACTATAAACATTAATTTACATATTAAAATATTTTTGATGCTTTAACAAATATACAAAAACAGTTGTAGTACCTTCTTTTTAGTACCTGGTATAAATCTTATCATTGAACACTCCATGAAAAGCCATTGTTCTGTTCAGATGTTTAGGGGAAGGGGCAGGGTTAGAGTTTACTGCACAGAAGTAATTTGCACAAACTGGTAAAGATTTGAAAAAAAATAGTCCCTCATCCCTGCCTTTCTCCCTGCTCCCTTCTTCCTCAGCCTCTAGTTACACGACTGAAAAGCTCATACTAAATATTTTTCCATATAATAATCCATTTCAACATGCTAACTTTCCCACTATGGTAAAGAGTAAACACCATGCTTTATATCCTGTATTTCAATGTCTTAGTTTCAGATACTAGTATATTAATATTGTAATTGTGTGCTTTGAGGCAGATATGGTTACCATCATTCACTCCAAGCAAGATAAAACACCATTAATCTACTTTTATCCATTTTTATAGTTTGAGTTACTCCTTTAAAAGTAATTTCAAATGAGACAGAATTTCAATACCTGATGACCAAACTAGAACAGAAGACTGCACAGGATCAAGATCCCGAGACAGCTGAGAAATCATTTTCTGTAATGTATACCCTTGTCTAGGCATAGCAATGTCATCCTTCTTTAAAAAAGTTACAGGACAGAGATCATTCCCACCATCACCTATATATATAATCTTTGTATATTTTACTCCTTGCTTTAACTTTTTATCTACAAATTCTTCCAACACTTTTCTTTTGCAGAGGTTTTTAGGGCACTCTGCACAATGATGAGTGTGAAAATTCTGCACAGTAAGATAGCCAGTGCCACTGAAAGTTGCAGGATTTGTAAACACTTCATCAAGCACTTCATGAAAGTTAGCAGCTTTTAATATCCAGTCAATAAATACTGTATTAGAATCTGAAATTATTATACAATCAAAGAAATCTTTGTTCTTGCCAATGAAGTCTAAAAGATCTCTCATTCCTGTAGTGAAAGGAATTGTTGTCATAGTTCTTTTCATCTCATCTTCATTTACTCCACTGTCTCCCAAATATCTAAAGACTCTGCTCATGTATTCTGTCCAATGTCCTTTTTGATAGGAGTTTCTTAGTTTGTTAGGCAGTTTTTCCTGAGGAGCACATTTCACAATCCAGGTGTCACTGTTTTCATCTATGACTGTATAGTCAAAGTCAAAAACCAGAAGAAACTTCATAGCTGTTAGGTAAAAATATATTCTGAAAAAAGGAGAAATATTTTGTTGATATAAACAGAAGCTTCTACTAAAAATTGAATACATACCCTGATCTCTTGCTTGGAAAAGTGCAATTCTGCAAGCAAAAAACATCAGGACAAATATATATAAACATAGTGAGCTGTTTATGGGTGCTACAGCTGTGAGAAAGGTTGTGCTCAAGCAAGCAGATGATCTGTAAATATCAAAATTATAATTTAATATCCAACTACTTTTTATACCATCTAATTAAAAAATGTATCTGAAACAACATAATTATATAGTTACTCACTACTAGTCTTTGTTGACACAAACTCAATCTTGCATTCCTTAAACAGCATCATTTAAACAGCCAGGTTGTACTTCAGTTCTAAAATTTGTCTTCCACATCACCAGCCAAAACAATTCTCAAACTGAAATCTTCAGTCTGCAGACAGCAGAAGGAAGCTTTTTTATTAAAGCCTTGAGAGACACGTTTGCAGATGCTGCTGTTGCCAGGAGTTTAACTGGTTTTCTCCACCTATGTAAAAAACAAACAAACAAACAAACAAAAAAACAAAACACCAACCTAGTAACAACATTCAAGCAGCTACCCTGTGTCAAAATCAAGAACAAAATTAATACTGGTGAATATTAGTGTTGACTCGCCAAGGAGAGAATTGTAGGTGACTTTTAATTTACTGTGGTCCTGCAACATTAGTGTCTATAGACCAACCCCGGGGAAGGCGAACAGTCTGGAGGAGAAAACCCCTCACCTTTTCTTTAGCGCAGTTCTGGGCGTTGCGCCTTGGTAATAACTTCGCCCATCACCTGTTCATCATTCGGAAGGAAGCCAGGCAAGCCAACAGCCGTTATGCTGTCAATATTTAAGCTACATACAGGTTAAATTCTCTCTCTCAGCCCCAGGGGCTCTATGAAATACACACGCGGCACCGATGGAGCGAGGACCCTCCATTGCCCCCCGCACGACACAGAAGCAGGGGGCGCAAAGCACAGGCGAGGGACGGGGCAGCGCCCTTCTCCCTGCGCTCCGGGGAACGCCGCGGGCAGGGGCGCCAGCCGCGTGCGGCGAGGAGAGGCTCGCGCTAGCGGATTGGCGGGGGGAGGCCAGGCCAGGCCGGAGTCAGCCAAGCCGGGGCTCTCAGGAGCCCGGCGAGGCCCCAGAGAGGCGAGCTCCGAGGGGCGCCCGGGCCAGGCTCCCGGCGGCGGCGTCCGGGAACACGCAGGTCACGGGCAGCAGCCGTGACCGGGCCGCGCCGGGCGCTCACCCCCAGCTTGCGGGCGGCAGCCGAGCGGGGACAGGAACAAGAGGCGAAGCCGCGCCGGCACCCAGGGACTCGACCAGGGCAGGCGCTCAGCGGCCCGCGCCAGCCTGCGACCCGTCCCTGCCTGAGGCGAGCCTGCGCCTGCGCGGTGCGCCTCCAGCCGCGGCTCCGGCCCGCCCACTTCCGGCTCCGCCCCTCCCCCGCTCGCACCGCCTCCCCCCGCCTCTCGGTTGCCCGGCAACCGCCGCGCACAGACCCCGGCTCCGAGCTGGCTCGGGCGCGGCCAGCCCCGGCTGCGGGGTGATGGACGCGGCCGCCGGGCCCGCGGCGCGCTACGGGCGGCGCAAAGGCCAGCGACGGGAACCCCCCCGTGAGTTACACGAGGCCGCCGGAGCCACGCGGAACCCAGGCCCGGGGCGACTCGCGGGTGGCGGGGCCAGGCGGACCCGGCGCCGGGACGTGGTGCCAGGAGCGGGCTGCGGGGGTTGCGGCCCGGCCCGTGCAGCTCCCCGCCGGGCAGAGGAGGCGGCTCCCACCCCAGACCTGCGGCGCGGCGCACGGGGCGGGCGACCCTCTGCCGCGGCCTCGGTGCTGCGGCCAAGACCCCGAAGGAGGGACGGGGCCGCCCCCTCGTGGCGGGGCAACCGGCTCCTAACGGCGGCGCCGCGCTGGGGCTTTATTGTCGGCGCGGGAAGGGGAGGCGCTGGAAGCGAGGAGTGAAGCAGCCAATGTTGGGGTGGGGAGCGGGGCTGGCCGCTGAAAGGAGGGACACTGGAGGTGGGGCCCAAGCGTGGCGCCGACGTGCCAGGGACAAGGAAGACAGCGCGCTTCCATGCAGAGGTGGCGATGCCAAGGCACGGGGTGCATGGCTCCAGCACGTCTTGGATGCTGAGCTGAAAGAGGGGCGGGATGTGGCGTGCAGTGAAGAGCATGTAATCTGCTTTCTCCGTTCTCAGTCCAGCTGGGTCCATGGGCTCATGGTCTGGCACCACAGTCGGAGAAGTACAGTACAAACCCCTTTATCCATTCCCTTGGTGGGTGACCCTTCAAGGAAACTGGCAACAAAGAAAATAACAAAGAAGGAATAAACGTAAGATATCACTGAAAAAACGAGAGTCCTGTAGCACTTTCAAGACTAACAAATTTAATTTCTGCAGGCATAAGCTTTTGTGAGCTGTAACCCACTTCATCAGAGGCCTAAGATAAGCTATCACTGGGAGAGAAAGCCAAATGTGTCTCACATTGTAAGAACCTTCCATCCCAAATCCCCTCACAGCTCTGGCTCCTAGCAGACATGCAAGTAGATTTTTTGAGCCTGTTTCTCCTCTCACACTAGTATAGACAGGAATAACTCAATTCAAATTAATGGAGTTACAAGTATGTTTGAAACTATTGTGAGAGTAGAACCAAGCCACTTATATTTAAAGATGCAGCCTACAGATAGACAATCATAACTACATACAGTATATTACCATTGACACTTGGTTTGTGCAAATCTCCTCATGTAGAGGTGGAAGACCAGGTCCAGTGCACCAAACACAGGGCAGTTAGTCAAGAACCAATTTTATCTAAAAGTAGGTATTGATTTTAAACATTATCAGAATACATTAAAGTGGTCCCCTTTTTTAAATTTATCGTATTATTACAAACCAGATGTGCAAGCTTTTCTGAGAGAATTTAACTTTACTTAAATGCCTGTTTCCTTTTAAAGCAATAATGACCAATATGAAGGACATTTCCTGAAACTTAAGGACTGGTAGGCGGAGCTGAGGGCCTCAAAAGTACAGGAAAGTATTGGTCTGTCAAGTAAAATGAGGCCCTGGATCGGAGGGTTAGTTCTGACTGTGCTCCTGCTCTTGGATACTAAAATTACATTACATTGTAGAGTCAAACTAATCTGATGCTATGCTGTCAGCGCTGAGTGGGAGTCCAAATCTTGATGTGGGTTTGAACCCAGGATTTTCTGGCCAGAAGTGCTACAAGCTGAGTGAACTCATTCTTTTGTTCTTTCTTTCACATAACAGCAAATAGTTTGGAAGAATATAATGTTCCAGATGGTTTTTTTCTTCCAAATGGAGTCGATCTTCGCCAGGTTACTGTATTGTCAAAGGCAGAGTGGGAAAGGATTCGAGACAGTCTTGATAGTGCAGCTAAAGAAGCAGCACGGGTTCATGCAGAGAGGAAAGAACGGAAAGATATGCACTTACGTTCCAAAGCAGTAGTGAAAAACTGGCCCAACACCATTGCAGTAAGTGAAATGTACATTTGGAAATTGGAGGGTTACATTTCATATACATTGGAACACTCTTAGAGTGAACTCTTCCCCGCCCTTCTCCATGTGCAGACACACAAACACACTTCCTAATAAGCAAAGCTTCACTATAACCCGAGTCTACTTTTCGGTGGCCCTGCTTATTAATTCTGTCTCCTGCTTAGGAACACCATAGCTTCTTCCCTCTTCACTCCTGAGAAGTATCAGGAAACTCCAGCATCTAAAGAGAGGGGGCAGCCGTGCTGTATGCAGCAGTGGCAGCAGCAGATTAGACCGCCTTTGTCATGCAATGGAGAAGTTTGAAATAGGATCATAGAGAGGACAGAGTAAGAGATGTGAAGGGAATGTCTCCATCTTCCATGCAGACCATCACTGGAGTCCCCTGCCCCTTCAGTCCTTCTCTTTTCCTACAGGGTTTTTGTTCAAAATATTTCAATGGGCAAGACTAGAGTGCCTATACTTCCAAATTACACATCTTATTCCAACTCAGCTAATTACATTCTGCCTACCTACATTTACTCTATAATTTCAATTGGATATTTTATTTACTGTTATCTGTATTGCAGTGGTATCCAAAATGTGCTAGGTATGAGAAACAACCATGCCTACCCCTATAGCATACAGTCTAATAAAACACACAACAGATAAGGTTGTGGGGAGAGGGAGAAGACATACAACAAAATTTTGTTATTGTACTGGCCACATACCTCAACTACTGCTCTGTCTAACCGTAACTATTTGGCAGTCCTGTAGACATTGTGGTAATGGTGAATCTTGGTGAGGGATTTGAAGGCATCTCAGTTTAGAAAGCCTGTTCCAAGTGTAAGAGGTGGCATGAAAAAAAGCACAAAGACAATTGTGGGAGAAGCAGATAAATGTATTGTCAAGGCTGTTGTCACTGATGGAGCAGAAATCCTTGCTCTTCTGTTCTTTACTTCCTGTACTAAACTGTCACATAGTGTAGTGCTATCTGCTTATTCCCTCTGAAGTGACTGTGCATCAGTGGTGATTGAAGTGATCCTTACTTATTATTTATCCAGCTGTGTGAAGCTTACTATTATTACTCATAAAGCACTTTGAGATCCTCATATGAAATATGCTTTCTAACTGCAAAGCATTTTTATTATACCTTTTAATTTCTAATAGACATTTAAAACACAGGACAGCAACACACTTTTTATAAGTGTTTGACAGTTCACTTAGATATATGAGTAGATATAACCAAATTCTTGCTGATTTGGTCTGTTGAAGAAATTGTAGATTTTTGAGCCAGTTGTTTTTTCAATATGATCTGTAATGGAAATTAGTTTTATCTGCGTTTAGGGCGTGGCACAGAGGAAACTTAAAGCCAGAAAATTGCGAGAAGAAAAGGAAGAAGAAGAAAGAAAGCTACTTGATGTGGAAGAAGCACAATTACAAGCAGCAAAGCGGAAGGAGGCCATAGAACAAGCCAAAACTTATCAATATTATCAGAATGAGAGAGTGAAAGGGTTACATGTTTGTAGACGGTTTATTGTCTTTACATTCAAATTGTATTGAGTTTCTTTTAACATAATTGAATGTATAATAAAGTAAACATATGAAATATTCCAATTCTCTTTTGTAGAAAGCACTTTTACTTACTGAGGTCCTAAAAGAAAGAGATGCTCAGATTGAATTTAAAAAGACAAAGCCAGATATTTACAAAAAAAAGGAAGAAGAAATGGAACGTGAGCGTGAAAAAGCTATTCTTAAAGAACAGGAAAAGGCATATGAACGTTTTATGAAACGACAGGCACTTTGCAGAGACCATCTGGAACAGTGAGTAAAATGATTGCTTCTGATTAATAACGATTATTTACTTAAACCGTTTCTTTTTCAACAAGTCCATTTTAATTAAGTTGTTAAAAGAAATCTTATGTTCATCTGCTAAACAAATTAATTACTAGGGATTTTTAACAGAAGCAAATGAGCTGTCATTTTTTCAGCAGAGAAAGAAAGAAAGACCTATTAGATTATCCATTCCATCTTCTTGCCCATGCAGAATTCTACTGACATTACAATTTCCAACATTTTGTCCAGCCCAGTTTTAAAAATCCCACTGCTTCCTTTGGAAAGGAACTTATACTACTTTTCTTGGGAGGCTTTTCTACAATATAAAAGATCTTGTTCCCAGTAAATTTGTATTACAGATAGCATAAAAATTGCAACAAAATTGGGCACTTCTTACTAGTTCACTGAGCACATCTTCTGTGCTGCTCACTTTAGTAAATTATGATAGAAATATAATGTAACTGTCACAACCTGGCCCAGTCCCCCTGTCTGGAAGGACACCAGTTTTTTATAGAACTAACCACTGGATCCCATGTGCTTTTAAGCCCCCTGGATCTGGGTAGTGACTACACACTATTTCTAGCTCTGGGTCTCAAGTGCACTCTCAGATGCAGACCCCCATGTCTAACACCTTTCTTCGGCAGCAGGACCCTGCATCTAAGGCCCTTAAGTGCCCCACCCCACCCAAGCTCCCACTTGTTTATACATGCTTCCCCAGAGTTCCATTTTGTTTTGAGTACTCTGAGCTTCTCAGTTGACCCTTTTAGGGACAACATGGCAAGCAAGCAAGGAATATAGGCTTAGAAAAAAAAATTCTTAACCAAAGGTACTTTAGTCTCAAACAGCACTAGAAAGTTACAGATCTTTGGGAAACAACAAACGATCCTTGAATGCATGCCTCTCAAGTTGGATTTTATCCCTCCCTTGAATCCTGCATTGGATCAGCCACCACAGGTTGGGCAGCCTTTCCTGCTTTCTCTTTCCTGAGCCCAGGTTGGCTGGTCACTGGAGTTGATGGCCTTAGTTGGCTGTGTGTCAGCTTCAGGCATAACTGTGGATCAGACCCCTATTATAAAATGATTAGTACATAATGGAGCTTGCAATAAAACATGAAGGTCACAGTCCAAAATGAAGCTTACAATATAAAATAGAGCCCCTGAAAATAAACGGCATTCATAAAACAAGGTGAAACAGACCTCCTGTCTGTCACAATAATCACTTAACTTTATATTTATTGAATGAAAGCTAAGGATTTCTGGGATATTGAATAAATATACTTTAATTTCAAAAGGCAAAAGCTCCCTCTTGTCCTTACTATGTATAAGTAAGTCCCTTTGAGAAGCTTCTAAAATGACAATAATGGGAGTTACTGAACAGCTCAATAATTTTCACTACCAGGGTTAGATAATTAATTTATTGTATTATTTGATCATCTCACCCTTTTTACATATATTTGCTAAAATTAGGTCTGTTATTCCTCCTCCTGAGGATGGAATGGCTAAGTTGCATGTGACTTTTTTTTGATGATGCATAAGGCTGTAAAAAAGTTGTGATATTTTTAATTAAAAAATTCTGGCCACTGTTTGTTAAAGCTGCAGTTTTGTGCAGCCAGTTCAAATACCATAAGAAAACCATGTTAAAAAGCCCCCAAAAATCCCAAATCATAAAGAGCCTTATTGAGCGACATTGCAACCCCAAGTGCCAGGTTGCAATGCCACTCACTCAAATTTGGCCCAGCCACCCCACCATCATGACAGAGGAGCAGCTGGGCCAAATTTGAGTAAGTGGTATTGTGACCTGGTGTACAGCATCACAAGGCCACTCAAATTTGTGACAAGGCAACTGTAAAAACTTGTGTGTGTTAAAAGTTTCAATTTCTGCAACAAAATCACAGCCCATGATTTTCTTACAGCCTTAATGATACATTGTGAATGGAGGAACTCAAGAAAGTGAGGGAATATCATACTTAAAACTAAACGTAATTGTGAAAAAGACAAATTTTGTGATGAAACATCTAGACATATCTACTGTGGTTTTTGCTTAATTGTTAGTTAACAACTTTCAGTAATGTGTACCAGATCTCTGTCATTTGTGAGAATTAGCAAGAAATGTGCTGGACATGGATATCAATTTCTGGTGAGAATTTGCTGCAAATAATCCTGGAACAGAAATGTCAGTGGCTCTGTCTCTTTCTTGACATTATCTGAAATTCAAATGTTGCAATGCACTGATACATTATGGGAAATCCTGCTCCATTCTTTGAAAATAAAGGGTTTCTGGCAATGGCACTGGAGTAGTTCTGCTGCAGGAGAGATGGGGAGGAGTTGCATGGCACAAAAGGGGTATACATCCTCTGCTTAGGACAGAGTTTGGCCGAGCATCAACTTCCAGAATCGATGAGGTTGTGGTATATCTTCCTCTCTTTCCCACAGTGGAAGGAGCATATTAGGACTGTAGTCGTTTCTGCAGTAGCTGTCTTTGTGAAGTTCTGCTGCTGCTATATGAGTTGGGGAAAGGATTCCTTTCACAACCCCCAGAGCTACTAAATTCTCATTCTTTTGTCCTTGGGCCAAGCATTGGCCTGAGGATTCGGGCCAATGGCTTTAAAATGCATCACTTTGATTTTGAGTTCTGACACTTTACATGCCTTCAGTTCAAAGTATCAAATAATCTAATGTTGTTTAATCATTAGAAATGTGTAACCTTTGTCCATTATGTACAGTGTACATTTTCTTATCTCTTTAGCATTAATATTTTATTTTATGCTTTAGAATAAAGGAGCATAAGCATCATGCAGAATTAGACAAACTAGAGGCAAAAAAAGAAGGCGAAGAGATTCAAAGACTGACCAGATTATATGAATTGGAAGTGCAGAGAGAAAATGAAAAGAAACTGGAGGAAAAACTTGAACATAGGATGATGCATCTTGTAAGTAACAGAAAAGCAGAAAACCCAACATTTTTCAGCTCAGATGTTTAAAGTTAGGGACTTACAGTCATATTCACATACTTAAATAAGTGGCCAGATTTTCAGAGGTGCTGAACTTACACCTAGCAGCTTCCATTGGTGTCAGTGAGAACTGTTAGGTGCTGAGCTCTTTTGAAAATTTGGCTTTTAGTGCTGATTTCAGTTTATCAAATGCATTGTGAGCAGGTTTCTTTCCCAATCTGCTCTAAAAGAAAGGCACACACTGCACGGAATTGGCTTGGCTTTACTAACAAATACATTAATAAAATAAATTTCAGCTGTTGCCTTATCTCCAGACCTGGCTCCTTCTGGGAATGTGCCTCAGGACTGCTCAGTCAGTCTGAATTCTAAATCATTGTAAATCATTTCTCCAAAGAGCCTTTCCCATCACCTTTGTATCTGTGTAGAGTAAGTAGCCACTTGCCTCAGAGGAGCCCATTTAGCCTTTCGGAGCAGGATCAGTAGCACAGTGAGGTGTTGCATCATCTGTGTGTAAAATTATTAAAACCATATTGAGAACTAGCACCAACTGAACAGCTTAATAGTGACAGCTCTGCTAGAATCATTTGTACATGCTAAAGGCAGAGTGGAGAGGACTCAGAGTGTAGTGACGTGCAGTAGGGGAGGGAAAGAAACGACTTTGGGAGACCAGGAGGTCTCTAGAGCATGATCTTCACTACTGGCAACAGGCTGCCTAAGAGATTCATGTTTAAAAAACTGTTCATGAGAACTGCAGGTAATAAATTTAATTGTTGAAAAGCTGCACTCACCTGCAATTTTTTTCTCTCTTAGGAATCAGGTTTGCTATTCCAGCATTGGGGTTTACCCTGCTTCTGCAGTATAGGAAGTGATATCAGGCCTGTCAAGGGAAACTGGCTTGGTTTCACTCACTTGTAAAACAATTCCAACTGAGATTTCTTCCAAAGCTGAAACGCAATGCAGGCGTGCCCTGTGGCCTCACACCTGTGTTGTGATGCCATTTCCCACCTGGAGTGGCAGTGCAGGATGACTCCGCTCTCCTCTCAGACAATCGCATAGAGATCCATTTATTTACCCCATTAGGAGCAGCTGCCGGGGCTTCCCTGCCTTTGGAAGCAGCAGGGTCCCCTTTTCTTTTGAAGAAACAGAAGTAGCAGCAGGTAGGCCCCAGTACTTAGCTCACCAACCAGGTTGTATGGGCTTGGTGTTGGCCTGGTCTACAGCACTTTTCTCATCCTGTTACATCAGAGTCCTCTGCTCGATGCAGCTGGCAGGGCTCCCCTGGAGCAGTGGATCTTGGAATTAACACCTGTTGAGGTGCATGGGGCAGTTGACACCACTCAGAACTGTTGTTTCAGGCTTGCTGCAAACTAGGCAGATATCCCTGCATCGGTATACTCGAGTCATGATTTCAAGCTTTTCTTTGCAACCAAAGTAAACTGAGATTCTTGCCTCATCACAAATCCAGGACCTGGGGCCCTAAACATATATGCCTATGCCCTAATATGACCTGATGTGGATTAGCAATGATAAAGGGAAAACATTATCCTTCTGAATTATGTGCATCTACTGCATAAGAGAAGTCCAGATAAGCCAATGCAGAGAAAATTCCCCACACAATTAGTTGGAATAGTGAAACTGAATACTAGGAGAAGAAAAATCATCAGGCAAATGTCACAGTTCAGGACAATTGCACCTGTATTTCCACCTCGTGGTCCAGCAGGGGCACCCACTCTCAGACTTCTTGCTCCCTGCTTGTCACTTCTCTTGGCCAAGAGATAAGCATCTCACTCCCTCCTGACTGGTTTATTTCCAGGCTGCATGGTTTACTGCCTACACTGTGAATTCCTCAAGAAGTCAGAGTGCCTAAGCAGGCCTGCTTTGCTTTTCTATCAGAGGCTACACACAGCATAATTGCCCATAGTTATAAGGCACCACACCTTTTTCTAAGCAAGTATATTTATTTCTTAAGGTGAAAGCATTACAGAGAAAACATTTTAAAACAGTAAAAGAACCTATACACAAGTTTATCAGAGATCAACCCAACTGGAATAAGGGGTGTGGTAGGGGGTCAGTCCTTCAATGATTTTTCAGTGGTTACAAATTCATAGCATCCTTATGAATCAGTGAGCTATTCCTTTATACTGCCTGGATCAGAGAATAGGTAATTCATTGACCTTGGGTTTTTCCTCAGGGCATAGCTTCAAAAGATTGGGCCTGCAGGTGGAAATTTTCTTTCCCTTCTCTCAGATATTTCCTGTGAACCACTTAACTTTGTTTAGCTCAAACATTCCTTCTTATCTGGCCCATTGTTAAACGAGTCCTTGGAAGCTCATGACACTTCCCAGGATTTACATTAGTCACGCCCTCCTCCCCCAAGATATTACATACAATCCCACAATAATACATAAATATTTGCATTTTTAATAAAATTACTTCCTAAAATATTTAAACTTAATTCAGTAAGGTTTGGCCAGGGTATTGCAGGAAATCTTGATATCTGTACCAGTGAGTACAAATATCTCCCTGAAGCTAGCCGAGTGCCAGTCCAACATTGCCTGTGAGGAAGCTCTGAAGCAAACTTCAGTGTTGCCTCCCATATGTGGAATGGCCTTTGTAATAGTTGCTGGTAGAGCCGCTGATGAGAGTGACTTTGCAACTACCACCTCTTCTGGTAATTGCCTTTTAAAAGGCTTTTGAAGGCTTTTATATTTCTGCTGCTGGCTATGGCTACACTACATCTTAAATCGACATAAATTATGTCGCTCAGGGGTGTGAATTAGCCACCCCCTCAGCGACATAATTTATGCTGATTTAAGTGCCAGCGTGAACAGAGCTGTGTCAGTCAGAGAGCTTCTTCCACCAACATAGCTACCACCGCTCACAGGGACTGATGTAATTAAGCTAATGGGAGAGCTCTTGCCCATCGGCTTAGACGGACTACATTAGAAAGCTTACAGCACGCAGCTGCACCACTATAAACTCTGTAGTTTAGTCATAACCTCTGTTGTTTAAGGAGGAACTGCCAGAGGGTGATTGCTGCTGCTGGAACCATAGCTGCTGGAATTAGAATCCAGTCTGTAGGGGTTTCTGTGTTGTGTCTTGCTGATAAAAGAAACAGGCTTCCTTCCACTGTTAGCTGAAGCTCTGCGGAGCACCTCCTTGATTACGCCAGGATGCCCTGAGAGAGAGAGGAGCTCCTGCTTAGAGGCTATGAGCATAGAGCCCCACTGCAGTTCCTGGCTCCAAAAAGAAGACCCCAAAAGAGTAAAAAGAAGTAACACAGAGGCATAATTTAGAGAAGCCCACTGTGTTGGCAAAATATTACCCTTCTTTCACATGTTTTAAAAGTCAGAAATCTCCTGCCATGCCTAAAGGGCAGAATGATCTGCGGGGGCGTTCCCCCGAGTGAGCAGAGCCTAAATAATTCCCTTGACTAACAGGTCCGACACTTCTTCCTATCTGCAAATGCAGGGGAAAATGTTTCAATGGTACACCTAGCTATGCAGGAGAATCATGCGACTGCTAACTGAACAGTAAGTATTGTCAAGGATTCATTTCACAAGTTGCAGGCCAAATTGTGCCCTTAAACTCATGCACACAACTCACTGACTTCAAAAGGGCACAGATTAAAGGGCAGAATTTGTAGGTACACAGTGCAGGAATTGTCTACCTACAAACACCACTGAAGTGTAGCCACCTTTGGGATGAAACATTGGCAGGTGTTTCAGCACAATGCCTCACACAGTTTAAAACAAAAAGTGAAGAATATAATATTGTCCAGTTGAAACTGTAGGGAAACTGTACCCAATGTATGGTGATGCACTGTAAGTCCAGTTTCATCATCCTCAGCATCATGCAAACTTCAGAGGGAAACTGTGAAGCTGGGCAATAGGGAGGGATAGGAAATAGAACTCACTTTCCCCTGTAACGTTTAGACTGAGATTCTGATTTATGGTTTGCACCTGGCAGAGGCCAGAAATGTCAGAGCCCATGGGGTAGTGCACCCTGAGTCTGTCCATCCTTCACATCTGTGAAAAAGCCTTTCCACAGGTGCTCATTGACAAGAAGCAAAGAGAGCCTTTGCAGTGAAGCACCTCGAATCAAGCGACATGAATCAAGGGTTCCGGTGCCATTGCTGGGTCGGTGGGCACTGTGTACATGCATGGCATTGATTACTCCTGCTGCTGGTATGAATGCGTGCATCAGAATATTGGTGCATATTAATGTTACTTTGCAGCAACGGGTGGTAGTTTGGTCCTCAGAATGTAAGGCAGTTCATCTGGGCAAGAAGATCCTTTTCTAGAAGCTTCCATCCTCCAGAACCTTGTCCTCCCCTGTTGCAGGCCTAGGTGCACCTCCATAATTTTACATAGCATGGTTTAAGTCTGTATAGTTTTTTTCTTCTTTTAAAAAGATTTAGATATTTGTCTTAGTAAATATAACTGGACACTTTTTTTTTAAGGAGCATGTTGCTGACCAGGATATTCTTAAAGCTGTAGAGGAACAAAAACAAGAAGAGGAGAATGATAAAATTCGCGCTCACTTTAAAGCAAAACAAAATATGGCCAAGCTGAGAAAAGAAAAAGAAGCTGAAATGAACAGGTGGGTCAAATATTAGAGTATTACATAAAGTATAGATTCAGAATTATGCCTTTGTCACATGATAATGGTAACACTCTAAGCTCTTAAGTCAGCAAAAAGATCTTACAGTATTACAGTATGGATAGCTAGACCACAATGCTTCAGGGCATTTCGGGGGTGTAAAAAAAGAAAAGGTTTGCAAGGAGTTACCCTCTCCCTGCCTTCTGTAGTCACAGATGATGTGCAGTGAACTAGGTGTTCACTTTGATTTCACTAGTCTTCCAGGCTTGTGGACTTTGCAGGACATTGGGCCCCACTTCCATGTGCTGAAGCTAGGAGCTTTTCATCTAGTCTGCAAGTCTTGTGCTCTCTTATCAGTTCCAAACTGTCTAAATCCTGATGGAAAATAACATGATGATGTGGCTGTGATTTCCTTTCAGTGAAGCAAGGGGGAAGAGACAGAAAAGGGATAGGGGAAATCTGATTTCTTAATCAGATACTTACATTAGATTAGATTCTAGTGAGATATTATAATCTTATTATAATATTATAATCATATAAGTAGATTCTAGTGAAATATTTGTAAGGAAATCAGGTTTATCTATTTAATGTTGACATGTTGCATTAATTGCTGTTTTGCCATAGGTTAATGCAGGAACGTAGGGATAATATTACTAACCGTTTAGTTGCACAGATGAAACAGACGTTTGAGGGGATAGATGAATGTGTTGCTAGAGATGTTGCGGAGAAAGAAGCTGAATGGGAAAAAAAGCTCAAAGAGAAAGAAGAAAAAACCAAAGCTGAACTGAAATCAATTGCAGAATACAGAGCCAGTGTGGTAAGATACTTAAAGCAAAAATTACATTAACGTGGTTGTATACAATCATTCTTATAAATTATATTATATATATGTATATATATAAAAGCAATATATATATATATTCTTATAAATTATATTATATATATATAAAAGCAATCATTTTTGCACTTTGCACATTGTTGGAAATTCATATTGAATTTACCGTTCAACACTTATCTCACAATTAATGTAGATAATCAGCAAGTCTAGGCAAAATGTATGAGGAACTGGCTGGTTGAGTATCGCAAACAACTAAAAGTGAAAGTCTATGTTATCATTGACAATTGATGCAAACATCTCTTAGTTTTAATATTCATTATTTCAAACAGCATTTTTTGAGCTAGTACAACCAACATAATCACTTGGCACTTTTAGTGTAACATAACTGCTTAGCTGACACTCCTGCTCTCCTGCAAGCTCAGAGTCGATAGGGAATGAGGGCCACTCTCCCTCAGGTGTTAGAGAGAACTTAATCTGCCTGGGGAGGGAGATGGCCTTCAAAGACTGTTGGCTTCCATCCTACTTAATACAGCAGAATAATCTGGCCCCTCACATTGTCCTTACTTCTCCCATTTGTAGTCTCCTTCAAGCACACCCCTCCTGGGAGCATCCTTGTGCTCTTCCTCTGATCACTCCCCTGAACACTATCACTACCACTCAAGCAGTGATAGGATTTGAGCTGTTCATAGGAGACCAGCCTCTCACAAAGCTCAAGGGTGGGGACCCAAATCACAGTTTATCTAGGCAATTTGACTACAAGCTACTAAAAGTCTTGGGCCCAATAAAGCTATGTCCTCTTACTGGGTGACTTGTTAATCAGCAGGTTGGTAGTGATCAGGAAAAGTGTTAAAAATCATTGGGTCCTTGAGTCTTTTACCTGCATAGTAAAAAGCCCTCAACAGAGCATTAATGTGTAAGTGTATCACTGCTAAATACATAGTGCAGGGTTTGCAACATTCTAACTGCATTTCTGAACAGGTGAATAACCTTTCTTGTTCACAACTGTGCACCCAAAATACCTACTGTTTCAGATTGCATAACCTTCTTGTTGGAACAACAACAGTTGCTTATGTGGAAATGTAACATTAGAAAAGTAATGTATTTATACAACTTTCAAGGGGAATTAATATCTGGAAATTAGCCAGAACCATGTAACCAGATAGCTCTCTGTGGACTACCAGTAAATGCTATACAGACCAGCATGAAAATTGCTGTTATAGTAAAATGAGCATTTTAAGGAAACAGTGCAGAATTTTCTAAGCAGCAATTTCTTATTGGGTGGCTATTGACAAGTGACTGACATTACATGGCTAATCAATAACTAATCAAATTAGGAGATACTGAGAAAAAAATCATGTAAAGCTTTGGAGTTGTGGGGAAACTCATAGAGGTGTGTGGAATTACTAGATTTTGGAAATGTTTTGCTGATGTTCCACTGCTTCTTTAGTATTATAGCTCTTTTGTTATTTAGTGTTTCCTGCCTGTAAAATGATAAAACATGCCTGGAAAATGTGGTTTTCAAATTTGTTGGCTAGCAAATTCAGTTAATTATTTATTTTTATAAAATATAGATAAAAATGAAAGAAGAAAGAGAGAGAGAGGAGAGATTAGAGGGTAAGGAAAAGCTTTGTGAATTAATGGAAGCGGACCGCATCTATTTGGAAATGGAGAAAGAGAAGAAACGAAGAAATCGCAATGAAAACATAAAAATGCAAAAGACTCAAATCCAGCAAATGGTAACTAGGGAGATTATCAGATTGTCAGATATTTTTCAAAGCTATTTCAGCGCACATCTAGGGTATAGGAGTCTTGCAGTAGACCTCAATCTTTATATTAATCACATTACTGTTCAAAATAAGAGAAACATGAGAAAATATCCCTGTAAACAGAAGACTTCAAGAGTTGTTCCTCAGGGATCAGCTTCTTCACAGCACAAGGGTGGAAATGTGAAGCAGAGCTTATACACATCAATTGGGGAGTCATTAGCTCACAGGATGGGCAGTAGCATATAGGTCCTTTCATCTACAGACATCTTGTCTGAGTCAATCCCAATGTGGACTGAAAGTCATCCCCTTCTGATGATGGCTGTTAGGTTAAATTATATAAATATATATATAGTAGGATTATATAAAATAGCATTTGGTGTCTCAGCCCAGTTTTCAGTGGACAAGTGTCCCAAAATCCCTCTCCAGGGCCAACACTAGTCATATGTCAAATATGTGCCCTCACAAGGCCCCATGCTGTTGGGAGTCTACTCTAGTAACATCCCTTATCCATGCATATCTGTAACTTCCCCAGCCTGCTGTGTTGCCCCATCACCTTAATAGATTAATATTGAGGCTCAACCCTGCTTAGGCCCACGACAACTACTACCATTGTCCAATCCACCCTTAGCTGCTGAAACCATCTCCCAGTGACAAGCACCTTTCTGCTCAGCTGCCAAGTCTAACCACACAAATATGTTACGGGAGTACTGCAGTCTGCCTAGGTTCCCCAAAAAATCAGACTTTGTACATGGCTCTGCAAAATCTCGGGCTAGTTTAGCATGGGCTTCACTGATTGGCAACCATATGGGTAAGGCTTAGCTGATGTCAAGACTTGAATGAATGATGTTGATTGAGGTACCTTGTCAGCCACAGATATGGTCTCTGAGTCAATGTTTGAGCACATTGCTGGCACATGGCTGCTGCTTACTTTGTATCTATTCTCTGGACAGAGAATGTCAGTTATGCATTTCTAACTAGAGTTAAGTTGTGATTAACTCAAAATGTTTTTACCAGAAAGGTATTTACAACCAATTATTAAAAAATAATGTCACATAAGGACTTCCATGACTTTATGCTCTGTTAAGCTATTCTACTAAAACAACCATGTGGAAATATTTAAGCGTTGTTATTCCCTTCCCCCAAACAGGCTGAAAAATGGGCAAAAGAACAGCAGGAGAAACAAGCAGAATTGAACTATGAGGCCCAGAAAGAAATTATTGCAGTTTGCAAGGAGAAGGAATTTCAAGAATATGCAAAGCAAGTAATTGATTCAGAATCCAAGACAGGCCGAAATATTTATCCTCTTGTCAAAGCAGCAAAGGAAGGGGCGGGTGGTGGCCATGGACCAGTTTACAGAGAAAGAGGAGGAATAAGACCTAGTTACCAAGCGCGGGATATCAATGGCACTCAGCTACCTTCTTATAATTGTAACACTACTCAAGAAATAAAAGAGCTAAATACCAATGGTGACATCCAGCACACTAAGGGAAGACTAGGCTTTACATGGTAAAAATAACTCTGAAGTCTTTACAAAAACAAAACTAGGTCCAATAAATCTGTAAATGACCCATGTTGTATGAAACATATTAAAGGAACTATAAAACTTTAAGTATTTTATGGAAAAGTTGATAGAGATCCATCCAAGTATATTTTCCTAAACATTTCACTGTTTCACTAAAGTCACTATGTTAAATCAAATATACAAGCAGAACTGAATGATGTACTGTTTATAACCAATGTAGAACCTTATTTTATATAAAAGGCTCATATTAAAAATTCTAGAATATTTTGGTTTCATTTTTGTAAGTTTCAAGTTCAATCTTTTATAGCTACTCGAGTACATTGTTAAGTGTTCCCTTTGGCTTCTTGCATTGTTATAATCAGTGAGTGCTGAGGGAAAAAATTACCCTCAAAAGATTCCAAATACTTTTCAAAAGTGTAGGAAATACATGGGAAATATTTCTTCAGATTCTACTCCTCATTGAACTTTATCAGAAATAAACACTAGTTCATTATCAGTATATAATTTCTGTTCTCTTAAAATCTGAATCAACTCTTGCAACAAACAAATAGCTACTTTGCTTCTGTTACGCAACTTTAACTACAACTTTCATTAACATCATTTTGCTAAGTTATTCTCAGTACAAAAAATACATGCAAAAATTAAAAGTTATAACGAAGCGAACATGTTGTACATAGTACTTATATGCACTTTTACAAGGTTCTGTGTAAAAATATATTTATCAGCTTATATAGAAAACTAAGAATTGACTTGATCACGGTCTATAAGTACAGTACACCTACACGTGCACGTACACCTACAAGCACAAGGCACAAAAACTTCCTTTTTTAAAATAGAAGCCAAAAGTCATATGCAGACTCCAGATGGCAACAGCTGTGGCTTTTAAGAAGTGCTAAAATCTCATGTACAGCAGAACCACAGAGTTACAAACACCAGAGTTACAAACTGACCAGTCAACCACACACCTCATTTGGAACTAGAAGTACACAATCAGACAGCAACAGACACCTGCCCCTCCATCCCCACCCCCCAAAGGCAAATACATTACAGTACTGTGTTATATAAAGTACTAAAAAAAAAATGGAAAATTTAAAAAAAGATTTGACAAGATAAGGAAAAGTTTCTGTGCTTGTTTCATTTAAATTAAGATGGCAAAAAGCTGCATTCTTTTCTGCATAGTAAGGTTTCAAAGCTGTAATAAGTCAATGTTTAGTTGTAAACTTTTGAAAGAACAACCCTAATGTTTTGTTCAGAGTTAGGAACATTTCAGAGTTGTGAATAACTTCCAGTCCCGAGGTGTTTGTAACTCTGAGGTTCTCAGGGGCAACGGAGCCTCCCTGAGTTCTGTACTGGAGGGCTGATCACAGCATAAATCTTAACCCACCTGAGTGTGGAATGTAAGTTCTACTGAGGAGAGGGGCTGCTGCTCCCAGCTTGCACCCCTGGGGCGGGGAGTAAGTATTTTGTTTACAAACAGGGTGATTAAGTTAAGAAAGGGCTGATGATTCAATTAAGGATCTGAACGTCATTAGATGACTTGTAAAACAGGAATCTCTCTGCTGAAGTTGGGGGGGTGGGCAGGAGAGGAGAGATGTTGAAGAGAGAACTCAAGGGATTAAAAAGAAATAGAGCCAAACCCACTGAGCCAAGGTTACATTCAGAAAAGAGGGAGATGTCTATTTAGGGGATAGATGACAAGAAGGGGCCAAAACCAAAGGAAGAGAGTGTGAAGCACCATCACAATGGTCTCACAATGTCTAGCCTATTTTTCCTCACAGCCCCTCTGTGAGATAGTGCAGTGCTGTTATCCCCATTGTACAGATGGGACACAGACAGAGAGAGACTAAAGAACAAATTTTCAAAAGTATTTAGGTATCTTGTAGGATGTTCACATGTGCTTAGAAGGTTAGGCACTTTCTAAACCCCACTAGATGCCTAGTTGCATCTTTGGGTGCCTAAAACTCCTTGAAACTCTGTCCCTAAGGCACTGGCCTGAGGTCATACAAGAAGTCTATGAGGGAAGTAGAACCCAGGTCTCTCAGGGCTAGTTCCCTATTCACTGGATCTCTCCGCTGCGTGAAAAGAGGACTCTGATAAATGGGAAAGAAAGAAACCAAGGTGGCCAGTTCTCTGAGATGCCAGCAAAGCGTCCCAGGCTTGTTTGGGAAGGATGTCACGGTTGACAGCATGAAAAGCAGCACAGAGATGAGGAAAGGTGAAGAAAGAAAAAGTGAGAATGAGAGTCAGATAAGACGAGAGCACTTAACCCCCGAGAGGTGGCAGGTTCTGCCCAAGCTGCATTGTAGAGCAACGGCTGCTGTGACATTTTACATTTTAACTGAAAACCACTTTGTTTTGTCATTTTTGGTTTGGAGTTTGAAAAAAAGGAAGGAATGAAAAAATGTTGTCTGAGTATCGGGTTTCAGCTGTACTCAGGCCAATTCCAGAACAAGGGATAGCAATTGCATTCAGAGAGTCCATAAAGTCGATGCTTATTTATATTATTCATTGAGCACCATCTGTGTGCTCAACACTGTTCAGAATGTGTCACAAAATATAGTCCCTGACCGAAGGTGTATAGAATGGTATAGCCCTGGACAAGGTGGGTCAGGTATTTAAGTATGAAGTATATAGTTATTGAACACATATTAATATCAATGAGTGGAGATGCTGATGGCAATAGAAGTTTTATCTGCTTAAGGACTGGAAGATTTGACCTTCCAACTTTTTTTCAAGAGGAAGAGCTGTTCACAGCTCCTGTGCCTGTTTACTTTCCTTTCATGCCTGATATACCTCAAAAGTGCTAACTGTCAGCTCTGTGTTCTTGAGGAACCAGAGTGCAAAACTCCTACTGTCTGACACACCTAACCCGCCCCAGCCTCTGCTTGAACTAGAACCAATCAGAGACAGATTTACCAAAAGCAATGAAAAGGCAGTGGGACACACCCCTAAACCTCTCCAGACAAGGGTGATAGGATTAAGTCAACTCCCCTAGCCTCATCTACATCGAAGATGGAACGAGGAAACATCTCTATTAGCATACCGAATAGAGAACCAAGCTCCAAGGAAAGAACCGCACTGAACTATGGGATCAGCAAAGCAGGGAAGCAGGGCATGATGGGAGATCTCTGCTCCAGATGTTAATGTACCCACCCCTGCACACACAGAGCTCAGCAGTTACCAATTCTAGTCATAGATTCTTATTGATATTCAAAACACTGAATCTGCCTGATTGCACTATAAGCTCCCTGGAAGGAACGCTGCCCATAGCCAGGAATGATCAGTTCCTATTGTCCAGCCAGAACAAAACAACTCTGGTATACTCCCTTGAGTCATCATTTACCCATAAACAAACTTAGAGTTCTCCCTTGAACTGTTGTTTCTTCCCTACAAAAACCCCTACCCAAGTTCAAAACTCTTCTGATGCCTGGATCCAAATGCTGCATCAGTTCCACTGGGACTTCACTTTTTCCTGACTGATCATGTTGGGGGCTCTGCCTGTCTCAACCACTCCGGACCCTAAACTGAACAGCCTGTCTCCTGGGAACCTTCAACCGGTTCAAGATAAGTGGTGAGACACCAACTCTCTCTCTCCCTCTGGTTAAGCCCACTTTTCCCACTCAGACCTAATTTGCTCTCTCTCTCTCTTAGGCCAGGTATAACTTTCTAAACCTTACTTTGTAATTAAACTTGAGCTAAATTTCCCCAATACCCAATTGAAATCGTGTAATATTGTAACTGTTTGGTTGTTTTTTCTCTCCTTGTATGGCTATTACTATGAGTACCATACATTTTATATACCTGGCAATAAAATAGCTTTTATAATCAAGCTGGTTGCCAGACTCAGTCCAAACTTCGTTTATTCTTGCGTGTTCTTGGCTTCCTTGTTTTGCTCTGCAGCAACGCTTCTCTTACCTAAGCTAAAGATCCCTGTAGCACCCAAAAATCCTGTGGGGTTTGCTCAAGGGGGTTACTACTAGAACAATTGTAGAGTGAGACTGGGGACAGCAACATGCTAATCCTGTGGCATATAAGCGTGGCAGCAGTTCATGGATCACATCTTCATCTTACAGCGTTTCCTACATTTTTTGAGTCTTGCAGGTGAGAACGATCTTTGAATTTGATTTGGTCACAGTCAGGAAGTCAGCAGAAGAAACGAGGAGGATTGTGATATGGGCATGGTACTGAAGCAGCTGCATTTGGGCCAGGCTGGAGTGTGGATGAGTAAGGCAAGGAGGCCAGAGACGAGAAGGTTATACTAATCTAGAGATTTGGCACAAAGTTGACTGTACTGGATTTTGGAGCAGGACCTAAGACTCTAAAATGTAGCATCTATGAGGTTTTGACTTTGAATTCTGACAGTGTTTGCCTTCAAATCAAAGTATCAAATAATCCAGTGTCATTAAATCTTTCAAAATGTGTACCTCAATGGAGGTACAGCACTCCATCCAGGACTTCCTGTTCAATGGCGCTGCTCTGTTCACAGACCAAATTGACTCCAGGCTGCATGGTCTAAAAGATTCTAGGCCCATGTTGCGATGTGGGCCTTTATACCCCATCCTCATCAAAAAGGCACTTCAGGCCTTCGCAGCAGCAGCGCTTCAGAGGATAGTCCAGGGGAGAGCCCTATAGGATGCTCTAGCAGAAGGCTTTCTGCTTTCCAGCAGCGCTCTCTGGATCTGGGCCAAACAGTGTTGCTCTTCCCCGCTCAGCCACGCAGCAGCCAAGCCGTCAGATGTAATGAGGCTAGGTCCAGGTGAAGCAGCTGGCTGTTGTCCTGGGAGATGAGATCCAGAAGCAGCAGCAGAGACCACAGCCGAGCCACAAAGAGGTCTCTCAGTATCACAAACCAGTGCCGGTGAGGCCATTCCACAGCTACCAGAATGACTTGAGCTTTGTCTCTCTTGACTTTCACCAGGATTCTGTGCACCAACAGTATCAGGGGAAACGGATTCATTGGACCGCCCCGCCATGAGAGTAGAAACACGTCTGACAGGGAGCCATCCTCCGACCCCAACAGAGAAGAGAAGCAGGCACATTTCGTATTCACCCTGGTGGCAAACAGGTCCATCCGGGGAAATCCCCACCTTTGGAAGATGCAGTCGGCCACCTCCTGGTGGATAGCAAAAAGACCTGCTCAAACAGTCTGCTAGGGTATTCTTCAGCCCTGGCAGATGGACTGCTTCCAGGGTAATGTTGTACTCCACACAAAAGTTCCAGAGACGTATGGCTTCCTGGCAAAGGGCTGGGGACCTGGGTCCTCCTTGCCTGTTGATATAATACATTGCTGCTGTGTTATCCGTGAACACTCTCACTACCCTGTTGGACAGATGAGGCTGAAACACCTCGCATGCCAGCTCCTCCCTGGACCAGTGACCTTGCATCCTGAGGGTCCCCAGGTGGGTCCCCCACCCCAGGTCCAAGGCATCCAAGACCAGAGACCAGGTTATCAGATGGAGCATGCCCAGATTGGTGTGAGTAGTCCTGCCACCATTCTGTGTTGAGGTATCTCTCCATCGGGAGTCTTATTGGGGTGAAGATGGACTTTTTTGTTGGATATGGGTATCATGATTGTCTGGGCCATGCCGGAGCTATGAGTATAACTGAGGTGCAGTCCCATTGTATCTTGTTTATTACTCATGCTAGCAAAGGGATTGGTGGGAATGCATAGAGTACTACACCCTTCCACTCGATTAAGGCGGCATCTCCTAGAGATTAGTAACTGTGACCCACCCTGGAGCAAAATTGGTTGCACTTGCGGTTCTTCCTCATCACAAAGAGGTCTATTGATGGCGTGCCCCACCGATGAAAGATGTCATGTAGGACTGTGTCGCTGATCTCCGATTTGTGTTCCAGCCCAAATTTCTTGATCAGTGTGGTGCTGTTGTGTTCATGCATCCTGGGAGGTATGAAGCAGATGTGTCTATATCTTGACTTACGCACCAATTCCAAAGCTTGATAGCTTCAGTGCAAAGTGAATGAGAGTGGGCGTCCTCTTGCCTGTTTATGTAAAACATTCATGCCACATTGTCTGTCATGATCTGGACTGATTTGTGTTTTATTTGTGGCAGGAAGAGGGCACGTGCTTTGTGTACCACTCTTAGTTCAAGAAGGTTGATGTGTAATTGTGCCTCTGCCCAAGTCCATTGATCCTGGACAGTGAGGCCTTCCATATGTGTGCCCCATCCTATCAACAAAACTTCTGTAGTGATTATGACTGATGGTATCCACTTTTGGAATGGTATGCCTGTGGATAAGTTGCCTGGGTTTTTCCACCAGTACAGAGAGTCCCTGATTACCAGAGGTACTGTTCGATTTTTGTTCATTTTGTGCCTATTTGGAGTGAAGACTGAACATAGCCAACCTTGGAGGCCTCTCATGTGCAGTCTGGCATGTTGTACCACAAAGGTGGTGGCCGCCATATGGCCCAAGAGTTGGAGGCACATTCCAGCTGTAATGTAGGGGCTGGTTTTTAATCACTTCGATAAGAGTCACTATCACGTGAAATCTTGGAACTGGTAAAATTGCTGTTGCCATGACTGAATCGAGCTGTGCCCCTATAAATTCTAGGGTTTGCATTGGTGTGGTGGTGACTGATTTCTGAAAGTTTATTTGAATGCCTAGTTCCTGGAGACTGCATATGGTTGTCTGTGTATTGTATTCTGCCTCTGCGTAGGCTGGGCTTCGGAAAAGGCAGTCATCCAGATAAGGAAAGATTACAATGCCTAAGCGTCATAGATGTGCTGCAACCACGAAGAGTACCTTAGAAAACACTCACGGTGCAGTGGATAGGCCAAAGGGTAACACTGTATATTGGTAATGTTCCGACCTGGCTGTAAACCAAAGGAACCGTCGATGATGGGTGTGTATGGTAACACAAAAGTAAGCGTTCTTTAGATCGAGGACTGAGAACCAATCCCCTTATTCCAATGCAGGGATGGTCGTTGCTAATGTGACCATTTTGAACATGAATGTTCTTGTTGAGCGATCTGAGATCTAGAATTGGTCTCTACCCCGCCCCGTTTTTCTTCTGTGCAGGAAATATTGGGATTAAAATCCCCTGCCCCTGTAGTGATGCAGAACCCTCTCTATTGCTCCGGGCTGTAGTAAATATAGCACTGCCTGCTGCAGCAGTTGTTCATGGGAGAGGTCCATGAAGAGGGATGGGGAGGGTGCGTGGCGTGGATGTGAAGGGGATGGAATAGCCCATGTGGGTGATTTCTAGGGACCATCTGTCTGTGGTGATTGCTGCCCACTCTGGTGAAAAAAGAGCCCAATGTCCATAAATGGTCATTGTTCCTGCCTGCAAGGTGTCTCTCAGACCCTCGACCAAACCCTCAAAACAATTGTTTGGGCTGAGCAGGTTGAGAAGAGGCAGACTGGTTAGACATTTGCTTTCTCCTCAGTTATCGCTGGTGTTTGCCAGATGGTATCAGCAGGTTGCATTATGGCATCGTTGATTGGCCAGGCTATTTTGGTATTGGCTGACGTGTGCAGTATTTGAAGTAATTTGTTTTGAGTCTCTTCAACTTCCTACAAAAGTATGTCTTGTGATATTGCCACACATTTGAATAAGTCTTGAAACTCTTTGAAGTCGTCTGCTGTGTTTGGAGGAGGAGGCATTACTGCTTCATCAGGTGAGGAGGGTGATTAGTGGGGAGAGGAATTCTCCACCTGCATGCCATCACCTGATTCTTCCAGGCCTTCATCATGGGTAGGTGATGGTGGAGCAGATTTGTTTAAGGTTGTGGCTGATGTTGATGGCATGTGACGTTGAGCAGTGTGAGATGTGCATGGCTCTCGTGTGCTGTGTGAGTGGGAAGATCTGAGAGAGAATCTTCATTTGCTCAATCCATTCCCTCATAGTTCTCTCTATCTGGGCCAGTGATTTCAGTGAGGCCATATTCTCTTCTGTCCGGGGATTGATATAAAGAGAAGACTCCCTCATGTAAGCCTTCTTCATCGTCACTGGATAGCGGTGTAGGAATGGGAAATATAGAAGATTGTGTAGCTTGCATACAAGTTGATCCATCAGTGCTGTAGAGCGGGGAGCGAGAAGGAGGTGTGTCCACCTGTGTACTGTGCCAAGAGTCTGTTGAGTGTGTTGCTGGTACCAATGGTGCTGAGATTGAGTGCTCCTTTGGTGTGATTGTCGGTGCCGTGGTTTTTGGTCTCACCCGTTGGTGTCGATGATGGTGTAGCTTTCAGCACCAATTTGGCTGGGGTAGACAATGCCATACCTGTGCAGTTTTTCGGCTTGATGCCAATGAGGACTTGGTTCCGGTTGTGCTGGCAGAGGTAGGTGCCGCAGTTGAACTCTCCCTTGGAGTTGACGGTATGGGAGGTAAAGATCTGGCTGGAGACCACTTAGATTTTGATGAGTCTCTAACAGGCAAGGTCGTGGTTCTCTTCCTTTTCACGTTGGAAGTTTGAGCTGTAGCATTGCCTCTTTCTCTGATCTCCAACTTGGAGGAAGGCAGTAGGATTTTTTCCATTAGAAAAAGTTTAAGGTGGAGGTCTCTAGCTCTTCAGATTTGCGCCTTAAGTTTAGAGCAGTGCATATACTTGGCTGGGATATGGCTCTCTCCTAAGCACCTTTCACAGAGAGCATGCCCATCTGAAACTTACGGATCTTAACTAACATGTATTATGACTAAAACTAGGACTAAACTATGCCTAAATTCACTAATTTTTATGATTTATCTTGAGAAAGAAGTGCTGCGGAGCTCTGTCTCAGGCTGGGGACGGTTGAGAAGGAACTGAGGGGGTCAGGCCATGCAAGCAGCAGTTAGGGCACCAACAGCATCACGAGACACCAGCCACACGTGTTCTCTACAGGCACTGCTGTACAAATCTCTGATTGATGGCACCGGGATGCACCAACACCCAAAGTGGAGCATCCACAGGGACAATATTCGAAGAAGAATCAATGATCTTCTCAAAGAGATCAGGTTGGTCTGGCATGATCTGCCTTTTGAAAAGCCATGTTATATTTTATCCCAATTACCATTTATCTCTGTCTTTAATTAGTTTTTCAAAATTTATTCTAAGACCTCCCATACAACTGAGGTCAAACTAATAGGCTTGTAGTTTCACAGATAATTTTTTTCTTTCTTAAATATAGGCACTACATTGGTAATTCTCCAGTCATAGGGTACAACTTCTGAGTTTTCAAATCCCATAGCAAAGATTTTTAATGAATCTGTAATTTCCTGAGCCAGATCCTTTAATATTCTTGGCCAGAGATTATTTGGGCCCCCTCATTTGGTCCCATTAAACTGTCTAAGTTTGGCTTCCACCTTGGATGTGGTAAGTTCTACTTCCACATCTTCATTCCCATAAGACACCCTGCCATTACCCCCAGGCTCTTATTACTCTTATTAAAAAATGAGGCAAAGTCTTTTAGGTGTTAGGCCATACCTAAATTATCTTTAATCTCCACCCCATTCTCAGTGCTTAGCAGTCCCACTTCTTTCCTTGTTTTCTTTTTATTTATATGGCTAAAGAACTTTTTATGAATGGTTTTGATTTTCTTTGCAAGATCCAGCTCTGCTGAGCTTTTGGCAGGGCTCATTCTTTTCCTACACTTTCTGATCTCCAAAGGTAGATTTTCTTGCTGATCCAGCTCTTCTTCCATTCCTTATAGGCTTTTTGCTTTCTCTTAATAATGTGTTAGAGATGCTTGTTCATCCAGTTTGGTCTGCAACCCTTCCCAACAAGTTTTTTTCCCCTTGGTTAGGACGCAGACCCCCCTCCCCCAGCTAGTTTCTGCAACTTTCACAAAGTAATTTCAACCTCTTCCACATTCAGACACTTGAGTTCTTCAGTCCATCCAACTTCCCTAACTAATTCCTTTACTTTTTCAAAGTTTGCCCTTTTGAAATCAAGGACTTTGGTTACAGACCTGTTTTTGTTTATCCTTCAGTTGAGTTTAAACTGAATTAACTCATGATCACTTGAACTAAGGTTGTCCTCTACAAGCAGATCCTACATGAGGTCCTCACTACTTACCAATACTAAATCTAAAATGGCGTCACCTCTTGTTGATTCATTGACTATTTTGTGAAGAAATCTGTCCATCATATCCAGGCATATCTGGGCCCTCCATTATTAGTAGCATTTGTCCTCCAATCTATATCTGGGTGTGGAACTGGAATCACATAATGGCATCTGCAGTATCACATACAGACCCCTATGCAGGATAGGGAGGTGGCCTCGGGAGGATTGACTCAGCAACATGAACTACACGTATATGTCGCCTTATAAGGGAATGGCATAGGTTTAAGCCATATCATCCTATAAGGAAAAGACAAGGGTGTAAGACACCGGTGCATGGTCAGCAAGCGCACGGCGATGTGTAGGTCTCTGGTTGGCCAGAAGCCAAGGGTAACCTTAAAAGGCTATGCAGCAAATGATAGCCAATGGTCACCGAGACATAGCAAACTGTTGCATGTGAAAAACTGTAAAACCTAGATGCCAAGCAACAGTAGCCAGAGATGAAAAGGAATTGCCTAACACCCAGCATTTCAAGCATGTCAGTTCAGTGGGCTGACACATTCTCACTAACCTGCTTCGCTACGGACTGATCACCCGAAGTGACTGTCTCCCGTCTGCAGAATTCAAGGCAAGTGGTCATTTAAGTTTGGCCAACATGATTTGTTATTGCTTAAGCTTAGTAAGTAAGTATAAATTAATTGTTTCTTGTTGTCTGTCTTGTAAACTTTCTTGGGGAACCCCATAACCGGGCACCCTAGTGTCACAAAAGTGACAGCCGTGCGTTGATCCTGTTGATCCTGTGAGATCATTAACGTAAAAGTCTTGGGTGGCGCATTTTGTCTTTCATCCACGGAGTTCTTCCATCTTTGTTACCATCTGTTAAAAATAAAACAATTATTGGTTAAGAAAAACAGGCTTCGCTGCTGTCTCTTTGACCTCCTATATCTTATAAACTGAACCTTATTCGGTAGCCATCGGTTCCGACTTAACCCTGGGAAATTAAAGCCTCCCATAATCACACAATTCCTAGTAGCATTCATTTCATTAAAAGTATTACAGGTCTCTACCATATCCAAATTGGATCCTGGGTGGCTGTAGCAAACCACAACTACTTTCCCAGTGAAGCCTCTGTTACCATTTTTTTCCAAAATGATTTTGACCCAAACAGATTCCATTTTATCCATTCCACCATTTTTACTTCCTTTACAGTCTACCTCATCAGTAATATACAATGCTACTCCAGCACCTTACTTTTATTTGTTTTTCCTGGACAACACTGGAGCTCTGGCTATCGCCATTGACTTTTTCTTCTTTCTTGAAGAATTAGCTGCTCTTCTTTTCTTCATTGCCCTCCCATCTTTTTTTATTGACTGCTTCTCCTATTCATTTACCAATTTAGTGAACCTGTTCCTCAGCTCTGTTTCTCCTTTGCTAGTCAGGCTTTTCCTCTGCTTTGTTTTCAGTCACATGCTTCCACAGGCCACTTTCTTCATCCACCAGTCTACTCTCACAGTCCCCTTCTCCACCACATGTCTGAGTCTTGAGTTTTCCCTTCAGCTTCCTCTCTCCTTCCCTCAATTATCTGCTCAAATCCCCTTCTACACTCAACCATAGTTTCTAGGTGTATCACCAAACCTCGGATCTTCTCTTCCATCAGTTTTATCATGTGCAATTTCATACAAACAAAGCACTCTTCAGGTACTTTCCAGAATAATGTGCATCCCACAGCTTCAATATCCGGTCACTTTCATTGTCTCTTCCATTCTTTGGGTCACTACCACTGCTGCCTCTCTAGCTGTCATAGACCTTCCCGCCTAAGCTCCTGTGAAACAACAACTCCCACACAATCCCCCAAACTCCCATTTTCAACTATTTGCTGGCTCCTGTGCCATTGTGCTCTGAGTCTGCATAGATTAGGATCCAGAAGATGCTGGCATTTTGAGGCGTTGTAGCCTGTTAAGTGATATTACTTGGCCAATCACTAATAAAACAGGGAAGAGGAGGAAAAAAACCACATCCGGCTTTAGAAGTAAGAGGAGTTGTAGAATTTTAAATTTTAAATGCATTTTAAGGTGTTTTATTGCTTCTTGATAATATAGCTCTGATTATTTTCTCTCTTATGTAAAAGGGTAGGGTAAAAAAAGGATAAAAAAATATAGCTGTCTCTGTAAATTGACTTAGCTTTGTATCTTCTATAGCATGTAGATGAAAATGAAAGATGATAAAAAATTGGAGAAAGAAGAAGCAGCTCAATGGATCAGCGGAAGCTGACAAAAGCTACTGGGCAAGGCAGAGAGAAAAAGAATAAAAGGAAGCAAGAAGAAAGAAAATAAAAGAAGCTCAAATCCAGCAAATGATAACTTGAGAGGGAACATCCACTTTGATCTTTCAGTGTGAAGAGACATTTCAGTGTCTGTCAATGGCACAGGGCTGCTGCATCAGACCTTAGTTTTCACTGTTCCAAAAACCAAAGCAAGGCTGATGCTTATTTGTGCTTTTTTTTTTTTTAAACACACTGTCAGGGAGGAAAGGGGATGTCTCACAGGTCCGATAATTGGTGACCTAGAGGTGTGAACCTATTTAAATTCAGCCCAGGCAGCTGGTAACTGAAAAATAGCACCCTCTGAAGATGGCTCTGATGAGCATTGTGGTCTGATTGGATTCCCACCAGCCCTACTTTTTAGAAGATAAGCAAAATCTTGATCTGGTTCTGACTGCAAATCATAATGCTAACTGGCAACATTAGTGATAGTCTTAGGCTGGGTCTATACTGTCGGTGGCAAATTTGCCGCCGTCAGTTTGATGTCTCTGGATTGACTGAGCGGTCTGTGTAGACCCGCTCAGTCGATCCAGAAATCGATGCAGGAAAACCACCCCGGTAAGTGGCGTAGCGCTGCGTCGACAGGAACACTGTTTCCATCGGTGCAGCGCAGTGTGGACGGTGCGCGGAACAGAGGCAGCGAAGTCTGATTTCTGTCACTTGCGTATCTCCCGTCGACTGCCGCCGAATCTGGAAGGTAAGTGTGGACCAGACCTTAGCTGAGAAACCAAAGCTTGAAAGGGCATGGCTTCAAGTCTTTTGTCAATAGTGGCGATGGTTCGTTCCGATTAGAATTCAAGTACATTGTTGGGGTAGTGTGCAGCAGCTTATACCGATGCTGTATGAAAACTAAATTCTTAAGGGGTGAAATCCTGGTCCTACTGAAGTCAATGGGCATTTACGTTTTTCAGCCAGACTTAAAAATGAGCAGTTGTTATATTCAAGAAACTCCAGATCTATACATTGCAATGAACTGGAGTATTAGTGTCTCAGTTGTTAGATCACTAGCCTCACTGATCACTGTTTGGAGACAGTGTTTTCCAGACCAAGCCTCACTATAGGATCTCAGTCTAGAGTGTTACACTCTGTGGAGTTTTAGGACATTTAAAAAAATGGACCAAATCATCAGCAGGTTCTCTTCTGATCCAAAAAAGGCAAGATAATTCCAGCCCAATCACAGATCGAAAGAAATTTAACTGCTTTTTAAAATGGACCTGCTTGCTGATAAAGGCTAAATTCTGTTACACTATTACTTCTGCCTTGTGACTGGCATTCTGGTATGTTTGACATAAGAACCTATTTCTACATAACCATTCACCTTTTAATAGTAGCTGGAAGCACATAGTATAAATGTTTAGTTTTGGCTTCAACACTCACAGACCGTAAGATTCATTTATTCTTTGAAGCAAGTTGAAAAGCTTCCTGCCTAGAGGAATCACTCAAGGCCTGTGAGCAGTTTGTTCTAGACTGAATCTAGTTATTCATGAGATGAAATCCTAATTAGGTCAAATTCCAATGCCACGCAGTGATTTTTACATACATCTTGGACTTTCTAACAGTTGTTCAATTCCTTTCTACAGGCCTAATGATGTGTCCATTATGAAGTTTTCCCAGATCGGACACCTTTATGAGGTGGAGTTCAGTTTATCGTCTAACATTTGAATTAGTTCCCTTCTATCAACCCTCTCGACTGGTAACATCTTTTTCAAGCCCTGTCTGGCAATGGTAACATTTTTTCCCAAATTCTAACTGACTTAAAAATGAAAGACTTAAGCCAGCTGGAGCTAAACTTACACATGACCTAAACATATTTCAAAACCTGCTCTGTTTTTGGCTCTTGGCAATAAACTAACATTTAACCAATTGCTTTGAGTTAAGCTGATGCTGTGCTGCAAGCTGAGCTGAAGATCAAGATTTCACTAGTCACAACACAGTGACTATTCTATTAATCAGGAGTATTTTTCCATTGCATGCTCTGCTATTGGAAACTTATTTGGTGGCTGCTACCACGTAAGCTTTTTTGCTTCATTGCAAGCTTAGGAACATAGCAACTGCCATTCCAAGCAAGGGTAGGGCCTCTATTTCATTATTCTGTCTTCAACAGCAGCCCGTTTCAATGCTTCAGGAGACGATGCAGACAGTTATAGAATCACTCTACCCACAGAGGAGATTTCCTTTTAGTCTTTGGTAGGAAGGTGGTTCGTTTATGGCTTGAAAGGTGGGAGTATATCCTTTTACATTTTTTTACCCTACCTGGTGTACTTATGGATATTTTCATTCTGCAAATGCTTAATCCTTTCTTGAATCCCCCTAACCCCTTGATCTCCACAAGACGTGGCATGGAGTTTCACAGGTTGCAGTGTATCAAAGGCTATTTCTATTAATCAGTTTTAAAGTTATCATTCAACTTCTCTGAATGTCCCCCTAATCATTTATGCTAGGAGGATAAACAAGAGCGCTGATTTACCTCTGCTTCTATAGCATCATTTTGTATTTTTATCCTGTCTTCCTTCAACTTTTCAAATAGCCCCAATCTTTCAGTCTCTCTTTACATGGAAGTTTTTCTCTAACCCATGAGGACTTTCATCCCCTTATGCTCCATTCCTGTTTTTATTATACCCACTGTTAGGGTGGCCAGACCCAAACAGTACTTTAGTTTAGGGGACATAGTATCAGTTTTTCATTTTCAATATTTTTCTGTCCAATATCCTACATCCTAACATTGTCTGTTAGGATTGCCCATTTTTCCTGAAATAATGACAACCCTCAGTCTTATCTAACCATTTCAATTCTTCCCACGTTGAATGGGTGGACAAGTCAGCTGCAGGCCACAGCAAGCACGAAAAGACAGTCCCTAAACCAATTTTCAAAATAATCTGAAAGGCATTGTTAGTTCCACCTCTGAAGAGATGTTTTAAATAAAAATCAGAGAAAAAAGTTGTTACATTATACATATTATATGTATAATACATTAATATAGATAATATATAATTATATAATATATCATATATATAATATGTATATGTATTATATTATATATGTTATATTATGCATAATGTTACATTTTTCTATTAGAACTGGAATGTATAGTAAGATTTTTGGATGTTTCTTTCTTCACCAAAAATACCAGGCAGATAAAAGTACTAGCTGAGAAAGAAACAGACAGAAGCTTCTGTGGCTCATAAGGAGTCATCTACAAAACCTCTCTGCTGAAAACAACCCAAGGCAAACCACAGAACAAGAATTAGTTAGTTAAGTACAGAATTTCATGAGACCTCACCTAATATTTAGTTTACAACTGCTCAGAAAATGTGTGTCACTAATATCCATCGTATTAAGGATTAAGATTAAGGCTAATGTCTACATTGTAAAAGCCATTTAATTGTAATTGATTTGTACAGTTACTACAGATCATATTGGTTTAATAAATTTTGCTTTATGAAAAAACACTTAAAACAAATGAAGGGTAAAGTGTGTATTATCTGTAACCAGTGCCACACCTTAGTTAATACTCAACATCTTTGGTTCATTTGAAGTTTTAGCTAAATCTTTTACAGCTGGCTTCTTGAATTGATATAAACAGTTATTTGTCATGCTTTGTAACAACCAGTTAAATAATTAAAACGATTTTTCAGTACATGTATCTAATATGAAACCATGCTTACCAGTAATTACTTTTCTATTTTTTATGTACAGAACTCTAAAATTAGTTGGACAAAGCAGCTTTCCACCTGCACTCCCCTTTTTGAACAGCATAATTTATGTGGTAATGAACATTACAAATAAGAAAAGTAAGTAGCCAAACTATGGCCTGACAATGGTCAGCATTGCCATAGCTCCTATATGACAATTTCTGTGCTACAATGTAATCAAGTGTTCACTCATTTCTATTTAAGAAGTTAATGAGGACAGAAAGGTGAGCTGTTCTGGTCCAAAGCATAAAGCAATCAAATTTTGTAAGAAAAAACTAATACATGATAAGAATGAAGGATGAACTGTAGTTAGCAATGTCAGAAGTGATGTCCTCAGACAATTGCAGCCCTAGTTGCATTTTTTTAAAAAAAAGACCATATATAGCCCAAAGAAATTATGGTCCTTTATGGGGCACAGAGATCTGAAGCAAATGCTTGTTTTTACATAAGCATCTGTAGTCAGCAATTTCAGAAACATTAACATGCTATGGTGCGTAACATGAAAACCCTATACCTTGCAAAAAAGCTCTGATCATGGGAGAGTATCACTTTTCAAAGTGACATTTTCAAACTGACATTTTAGAGCAAATTTAAACTTTTCAAAACTCAGAGTATTAATATTAACGAGTAAAAAATGTTTTCAGAAGTTGACCTAGAACTTTAAACCAGAATGTCTTGTGATACTTATCTCTCTCCTTGGCAATTGTCATCCCATCAACCAAGTCCCTCTCACATATCCTACAAGAATAAATACATAGTCTATGAGTCTATGAGTCTATAAATAAATAAAAATTGAAGACTACATTTGGAAGTTATAGGAAATTGTGACACTATCAAAAGAATTTAAGTTATTGGGAGTATCTTTTGTCTGCTATCAAGGTGCTCAGTACACAGCTGCATTTCTTTTATTTTTATACATTCTATAATACAGGCAAAGTTCTTGTCCCGTACATAAAACAAGTTTTTTATGCAGTGTATAGAAAGCCATTGCCAGTTGTACAATCAACAAGGCTCAGACAGACTAGAAGTGTAATGGACAGCTTCGAATTTAGACTGCACTGTAAGAAGAGATTTTCCTATAAATGTAGATTTAGATTGGAGATCTTGGCGTAATGAACAGCCTGGATCCCAAGTTTAAATTCTCAAGTCCCCATCCATGTATAAACCAAAACATCACGTTTGTTACTGACATGTAACAAAAGGTTCAAACAAGAGAGGCTCAAAATGGTACCCAGACAGCTTTCTAGGTATGTGTACCTACAACACTTGCATCATATACATATAAACCTAGCAGGCGTGAATGCCATTTTAGCTTCCCTTAGCTTTTGAGGCACCAAAACCATTCAAAATAGTCTTCAGGATTATAAGAAAGGTGTAGGACACAAATACAGAACGTACTAATAAAATATGAAAAAAACATTTAATATTTCTGAAAATACTTTAATACACAAGTTGCACATTCTATATCAAGCACTCACATTTTGGAATGTCCTCCCGTTAGAGAACTACAGATTAAAAAATTTCATGAGATCAAGCACTCAGATTAATTACTGAATTTCAATCTGTCAACATATAGCACTACTTTATTATCAGTACAATTCTTAGTTGTTGCAGCAAACCGATAACTAGCTAGCTCTTGTTACCACTGATCACAAAATTAACTAGGCCTAGCTTTTTTCTGTCTTTCAAATAAGTCATTCACAGTACAAAAAATACATGTAAAAGTTAACAGTTACAGCAAAGTTAATACAATGTATATATTTATTTTTAGGATAGATGTAAAAAAGGATTAAATGCTTGCAGAAAAATCATTGCAAGTTTTCCTACAAACATGCTCTGCATGTTGCAAAATTTTAAACCAAAAAAGTCAACTATTGCATTACATTAGTGCAAGTTCTAGTCTGCTATGTTCAACATGTTACCATTAGAACACTGGTGAATGTATACATTTAATACTTTATGGGGGTATAGACATGCACAGTTGACAGTTCAAGGGACTGATCCTGCAGTCCTTGCTCGTGTGAACAGCCCCACTATTTTCCATGGGGCTGTTCTTTGGAGCACCTTGGGGTACTGCAGCTTGATTTATCAAAAGACATACAAACCTGTTAGGTCTACTTTCCCTTTGAATTGACTTCAGTGCCTAAATTTACCATTTGGTTATGTTTTGTCACTGCTGCCTCTTTGCTGAAATTTCACAGTGAACATTAATATTTGAGATCAGAGCTTGGAGTTGTTTGTTTTCTTGTTTAAGATGGACAGAGCATTGTGCTCTTAACAAAAAGAAAAACAGTGCAGTTTTGCTAAAATGGTATTCTTTACTACTTTGGGATTTTAATTGTTCTGAATGGGTAAGGGGTAACATTTACATCAAATATAAATTGACATTCAAGAGGTGACCGTTCCAAATATTAAACACATCAAAAGGTTTGATTTTCCATACAATGCACACACAAGCAGATTTAAGGGTTTAGAATCTAAATTCTGAAAAATGCAGTTAGTTTGCAAATCTCTAGAAAAGGTTTACATTTCTTGGATAAATTATTCTAAATGAAGTATTGTTCCAGAAAATGAAGTAAAAGAATGTGTAATGTTTCTTAAAATTTACACTGCAGTGACTTTAGGGATTAGGAAAGTGTGAAGTTGTGTGTGTATATCCTCTTGGAAATTAAGCAGACATCAGAAATTAATTCACATCACACATGCAGAAAAACAAATATCCAGCTCTTTTCTCATACAGCCTTCTTCCAAATACAACAGATAAGAATGGAGGACAATTTAGAAAGATATGTGTTTGATAAAGTAAAGTATGTTTCTTACAAGGTTTTATAGCGTAACAGGAATCTTACTAAAATCAGTAATAAATATTCTTCTTCCAGTAACCTAAGTAGTAAATTAAATACACTCCTGGAAGCTATGTCCAGCAGAGATATTTTGTCCCCTCAATATAGCATATATTTTAGGAAAGGAATGAAAGGATGAGAGACCAGAAACAAGCATCTATTAAGGTTTATATTATGTTGAAGTCTATTTGCAAGACTGAGTAACATTTATAAACTAGACATCCCTCTGGGATAGTCATCTGTAAGTACCTGGGGCCATCCAATAGAGAGAGAACGCCATAAGGAGTTCATGGTGTGACAGTTCTAATAGAAAACTAACTTTTACAAGGTAATGTCGATAAACTAAATGGACTGGAAGAATGATACTTGACCAAAGGCCTTTTTAAACACTAACACTCTGGCTACTCTTATGTAAAAGCCAAAAAATTAACAGATGACAGCATGTCTTTTAAAGAAAATTGTTTCTGAAAACTACACAATACATCCACCTTCAAGGAAGAGTCTGCACTTCTGATGGCTTCAGGAATACCCAACAACATATTTGGGCTCAGTCTGATAAAATTTGCAAAGAAACAATCATTTGATTCTTCAGTCACATTGTGCATAGCATACAATTCCACAGTATTAGATCAGCAGTAATTATAGGTCATTAGACTGACAAACAAGCGTACTGCATGTGCGCTTAATACTTCACATGATAGTCTTGATAAAAATGAAATGAGCGTCCTTAGCATGAACAATATTTCACTTTCTCCCTGCCAGTATCATTTTATCTTGAATCTATGTGGCACATAACTCTGACAGGACCAATTTTGGGAGATTAGTTAGAAAACACAGCATTTTGCATTACAATATATAGTATGCTTTCAATGCTTGGTAGACCAAAAGCATGGTTATAAATACCTGAAATAACATTTATCACTTTTCAGTTCCCTCTCTAAGCAACTGAGGGTAGGATTTTCAAAAGCAATCAGCCGTGGCCCAATTTGCCATCCACTTTAGCATGAGCAGGGGTAGGCCAACATGAAGTACCTTTGAATATCCCACCATGTGTGGTTAACACTGGACCACCTAATTCCCCTTAGTACAAAATTCAATTGCATTAAACTGTGATGAAGTTATACGGTGCTGCCTCATCAGATTTAAATCTGCTACAAAGAAAATACAAGAGAATAAAAAGTGTAACTACTTTTTACACCAAAACAAGGGAGGCAACATATGAAAGGGTACAAAATATAGTTTAACTTCTAAAATAAACAGACTGTACATAAGGGTGACCAGATTCCCAATTTTACAGGGACAGTCCTGATACGTGGGGCTTTGTCTTATGTAGGCGCCTATTACCCCTACCCCATCCCGATTTTTCATAGTTGCTATCTGGTCACCCTCCTGTACACACTTATCTTCCCAAAACTATACTCAAATAGCAACTGGAGAAGTCTTATTTTTCACTCCTCTATCCAGTAAGATCTCCTGTTTTAAAAGTAGTTATTTTTTAAATATACACATTTTTAACTTTTTCTTTAGTGTTTGAAATCTTAATCTTGAAAATTATTTTCTACAGATTGTTTTTTATCCCCACCACACACATTGGGCCATTTCCCCCCTGAATTCCTAAGCAGCAGGAGCCAACATGGCTACTTACTACTTTGATATTTTATTTTTACATAAGCTTCAGTGATGTCAGTAGGAATATGCGTAGGCAATGAAAATACTGCTTGTTGGTTAATTGCTGATGAAGAACCAGCAGAGGCAGAACATTTATTTATTTATTTATTTATTTATTTATTTTTGCACAAAGACCCTACAAAAATAATGAAAAAGTGCTGCAATTAACTGACTTTTTTAAATGAGAGACACCCTGGAGAACATTATACCCCTATTCAATTTTAAATATATCAAGGAAGGCTGGGTCCAAAGTAACTGAATATTGCTCTTTAATTTCTTTGCTTTTCCAAAACAACATGACTGAATCAGCTGCTATTCTGTAACTTTACTGACATGGTACTGAGTTCAAAATTGCATCTCTCACGTCAAATACAGTGACAAATAATCTATCAAGGACCTTTCATTATCATCACCCCTCCTAAGCAGCAATTTTTTCACAGTCTTGTGCGCATTCTTACTCATTTTGCATAACAGCACCACATGCAAAATGTGTATTAAAAATATTGTGAAAAATAATTCCTGGAGGTACACAGCAACTCCAGCTACTTCTCTAATAAAAACTAACTTTGCAATTTTAGTTTTATTCACCCAAAGGCCAGTCCACATTGTTAACCAACATCCTGCATTCCCTACCCCCCTTAATTATCTGGATATCACTAAACTGAATTCAGGGAAGTTTTAACAACAAAACTTTTATACACACATGTTCAGAATGAGGGGATATTTTGGATCATGAGAATGCTGACAGACCTGTAACCATGGCAGTGCTATCAGGCATCCATGTAATACAGTCACTCAATACTGAGATTTGATCAAATCCAATATTAAAATAGTAAGTTATACCGTTCTCATGACACCAGTAGCATTACAGTATTGCTATGATACTGCTTTAGGAGTGCAGTGATTTGCTGACCCTTCACCTAGTCATGCTGAGTGGGTTATGGTTGTAGGCTATGGAAAGCAAGACGACACATCACTGCTCACTATGCTAAAACTACTGTTATTCCCTAATAAACAGCTATGCTCTTCTATTCAATTTTTTAGGAGAGGCAGTGGTTACTAAACATAGTTAGGAACTGGAATTTCCCAGGTGCAAATTCCAGTGTGAATTCTGGAAAAAATCACCTGATCTCTGTGTATCCATTATCCAGCAATTAAACTGGATAGGGACAGGATCATCCTGAAAAAAATCACCTGCTGCATCCCAATTAGGTTTTCCATATGAGGCAAGTTAAAATAAGGTAGCACTCAAAGACAAATTGCTACATGGAAGCAGAAAACAGAAAAAAGGTAGGTTACAAAAACTCACATTAAATGATTAAAGGAAAAATTTAAAATATTTCTATGAAAATAATATTTCTCCCAAAGAGATGGCTCCAAAGTGCGGATGGCTGCCTCACAAAACAAATGAATTTTACTGTTACACTGATCAACAGTACATGACAGCAATTCAGGCAGAGTGGAGGCTCAATGGAACTATTTCGCTTTGTGATTACAAAATCCCTGTCCCACACACATCCTTTTCCTTAGGCTTTCTATCTATTATATTAGGAATATAATTACACTGTAGTGACAGACACAGCTTTAGTAGCTGAGTTCTACTAACTTCAAAAGACATTTAATATATTTGTAGCTTCTCCCTGCCCCCAATCAAAAAAGAAAGCCTCTTTACAGTCATACATTTGCAATGGGCCAACCAAATTTATAAATTAAAAATGCATATGCAACACAGAGGGTATTCTCCTGGCTGTCAACACACAAAAAGGATACACAATGAAATAGTTAAAAACAGCACACTGTATTACACATAAAATGTTTCTCATTTCAAGTTTATTAAAACTTTAGCAGTACAAATGATCCAGGTTGTAGATTATCAAAAGACCAAACTGAAGTCCACATTAAAAAAAAAGGGGTTCCCCAAAATGCCTCAAACTTTGAGGCAGAATGGAAACAACAAGTCCACAACTCATCCACGTCTGTCTTCATCTGTTCCAGGACTTGATTCGTGATCAGACTTTTTATCCTTACGATGGGCATGGTCTCTTTCCTGACTCTTTGATTTTTGGTTAATTTCTTTTTCTTGCGAGGATCTGGTCTTTTCTTTTTCCCTACTCTGGTGTGTAGATGATTTTTTTAGTTCTCTATCCTTACTGCTTTGTCTTCTCTTTGAGTCTGGACTTTTATCCTGATCTCTACTAGCCTTTTTATCTTTATTGGTCTCAGGACTACTACTTTCACGGCTCTTTGAACGCTTCTTCCTTTGGCTTTCAATGTCATTTTTCTTATGTGAACTTCTGCTTTCTCTGTTCAGATACTTCTCTTTGTTTCTGCTTTGACTTTCCTCTCTTTCACAGCTCCTTGAATCTCTCCTCCTCTTATTCTCTTTTCCTTTAGATTTCTCTGGTGTGCCTCTTCTCTCTCTACTTCTTGACCTTCCTCTTCTTTTTGATTCTTTATCTTGGTTTTTTGAACGCTCTTTACTTCTACTCCGGTCTCTGTCTTTACTTCTAGATCTGGCTCTCTTCCCCTTGTCTCTGCTTTTACTTCGTTCTCTTGCTCTACTATTGGAACTATGTTTTCCTTTATTCTGCTCACGTTCTTTGCTCCTTGACTTTGCATGTTTTTCCCTGTCTCTGCTTTTGCTGTGATCTTGCTCATTATTTTTTGATCCTGCACTTTTACACCTCTCCTTACTTCTGCTCCTTTCTTTATCTCTCCCTCTAGAATCATGATGCTTGTCTTTCTCTCTCTCACGATCCCTCTCTTTGCTTCTTGATCTCCCTCTCTTTTCTTCATGTCTGTTGTGCTTAGAGTCTCTTTCTCTGCTCTTTGATTTCTCTTTGCTTTTGCTCCGGCTTTTAGATTTAGCCCTTTTCTTGGCCTTATTTTTGTTATGCTTATCATCTTTTTCTGAATTTCTCCTTGTCTCCCTGTCTTTACTGCTGGATTTGTGGTCTTTTGTCTTCTCTTTTTCCCCTTTTCTGTTTGGACTCTCAGAGATTTGTCTATGGTCTGATCCTTTTCTTTCTTTTCCTCTCCCTGGGCTTTTTTGAGTATCTTTCTTGTTTTCATTTACTTCACTCCTTGGAGAGAGAAAAATATTTATTTTTAAACCTTTTGAACTAAAGAAACTGCAGACTGAAGAAGTCTGGAAGAAAATAACTTCACTATTGAAACTGCTAATCACCACATAAAGTTTAATTTGCATTATCATAGCTATATTAATAGCTAGACGATTAGCATAACCATGAAAAAAGATGCGTTAAAAAGGGCACAGCAAAGATTAAGAAACAATGAGATAACGAAGCCAAAATCAGATGTTCTCAGAATAAAAACATTTCACTGTGATACAATATATACAAAAAAGAGACTACTGTATTCTAGACAGAAATTCCAATGTATACTGAACTGAAAAGAAAAAACAGTGTCTTACTTGTCTCCCTTTATCCATCTTTCTCCACTGGAAACTCTCATTCTTTGAGCTCTTTGCATTTCCTGCCTCCAATGTGGAGGAGTCTCACTGCGTCTGAAGCGATCCCTTGACCTGGATCTGGAAGGCGTCCGATAGCGCTTAAGAAGGGAAAAGGAAAGAATGTTAGCTATAACAGAGAGTAACAGTCCATAGTAGTGTGTCCTCTGTTAGCCAACTAGTGTCATACATCTGGGGTGAGATTCTGAGTTGCACCAACGAAAGGTGCAGCACAGAACTCTCAGCCCAGGGGAAGAAGGTTCTAAAGTTGATTTATGTCATCTTTAAACCACCTGGATTCTGGATTACTCTGGGGGTGAGACTGGCTGCTAGCATAAATCAGACAATTCTGAGGGCTGGTCTAATTTACAACGTTCTACCAACAGTCTGCTAGTGGACTGCTCAAAACCCTACAGTAACTGAGAATTCACATAGCCGCCTCAGGCTACGACGACTCTCCTATATCGGATGTGTCCCTCCCCTCCCCATTACTAGGGTTAAGAGTAAGTTAGTCAGTCAGTCATTCTCCCTCGACTGGATCCAGGGCTTTTAGAGCCAGTTTACACCGCTCTGGCCCGTTAACCAGTGAGTAGGGGAGAATCTCACCTCTGGACTGCAGTCAGTCAGACTTCATAGCAAAAGCACTGAAAATAAAGGTTAACACCTGTATGACATTATCTGGAAAAACAGTTCGGGAAGAAATATAAAATCTTGCAAAGCAGTCACATAAGCAAACTTTTTGCTGCATTGTGCTACTGAATTCTGATGGGCAAGGTATCTTGATGCAAATATACAACCCTTTGTAAACTAAAATATTTTCCCTCCTGAAAATCAATTCAGTCTTCCAGCACATTATTAAGACACGGGCATCTCACTAACTTAAAAGGTTAAAGAACCATTTAATTTTAAATCCCCATTTTCACTCACTAATAGGTTCCTCAAAAGGTTATTTTTTTCCATATGTTTCTCATGCTTACTCTCTGAGCCAAGAAGCATCTTTCTTTGCAAGTTTGAGCAAAATGCCTGTTTGGAATTGTAAGTGCATGCTGCGGGGGGAGGAGTGGAAGGAGAGTGGGTTTTTTACTTAAAAATGTTTAATCTGGTTTACTTTATTCAAGTAACTCAAAAGTGGCTTTTCAAATATATACTCGGCATATAAGTAGTTCTGGAAGGAATGCAATCTGAGCCACATTTTGAAACAAATGAACACGCAAGCACTTGAAAACATGTACAGAGTGACTAGAGCTCCTAGCAGTTCCAAAATACCTTAAATGAGTTTTATGTAAGAGCCAGATATTATTATTGTTTGGAAGAAAATTGTTGGACTTGAACCTGAAAATCTTTTAGATATTAAGTTTTAAAGTTTTAAAAGTTTGAAAAAGCTTTTTTCATCAGGATGACTGCTGCTCAATCCTGTTCTGCAATGAAAACTCTCCTTAGCATTTTGCAATGTATCACCAGAGCAACAGATTACGAATGTGAAAGCTAACAGTAAAAATTTAAGGGCTATTGCAAATGTTCATCATTGTAAGCCTGTCTTGACATGAGTAACTGGATGCATCTGAGGCCTCATTTCTTGGGGGACAGGATTAGGGAGGTAAATGGATCAGCAGGCTGGGAACAGAATTTCTATATTATCTAAGATAATAGGTAAATGGATCAGCAGGCTAAGAAAATGTTTGTAACTAGCAAAGATAAGGGGGGGGACCATTTACAATGGACAAGATAAACCTGGAAAGTAAGATGAGGCAAAGAGTAAGTCGTGCATGCACAGAACATGCTGTACAAGGATTGGTTTCTATAAAGTGACTAGGCCAATCCCAAAATGTGTGGATGCAATGTATAGTAAACCCAATGTAATGTGTAAATGTACATAAAGGAAGAGTTTTGCTGTGTAACTTTGGATGTGTGGTATGCCCTGTACCCATCCCCTACAATTGAGCCCGATCAACTCAAGTGTAGTTTGATTGTATGCCAATAAAGAAACCACAGTGAAGAGTTCAGAGTCAAGCTGAGTTCTTGGGACTCAAGTGGATAAATCATGGAGGCTACTGAATGGACAAGGTCTCAGAAGCCACCCGAACATACTTCTAAGTGGATAAAGTCTCATGTTCTGGCCTGCTTTTTAGCTTCACTTCAATTACGTTTGCTCGCAGCTGAAATGGTGATAAAAATGGATACAGCCACTGAAGCTGAATCTACATTTGAGCTCCCACAAATCCATCTGAACTAGGATTCGTATCAGTGGGAATTTTTTGTGTGTTTTCCCTAGTATAGATGATGCCTCAGTGTCCCAGTAGAGAGTACAACAGACACCCCAAACTGGATTTAACAATCTAACTTCAGTGGACTTTTTATTAAAAAGTAATCATGAGAAAATAATTTACTTGAAATTCTGTTCTTTACATTATTGTTATTACAGATTCCTATTCTAAATCTGGAAGTCGGGGCACCTAACATGTCAGCACTTAGTCCCACCAAGTTGTTTTTCTGAGCTGTATTTTCTGCTGGTTAATTTTTTTTTTTTAAATATAAAAAATTGTTCCAGATACATTTCTGTTCTCTGTAAAGTGGGATTTTGTTGTAAACTGGATCCTTTGAAGAAAACAGCGTACCAGTTTTCTGAAGATTTATATCAATAAAAAGATTACCAATCACTTTTCCCCCAAAGTTGGGGATTGTTTGGGCTTTGCTACTTTTATATAAGTCAAAACAAAGAGTTTCCAAATGAGCAGAATGTTGGATAATGGAACAAATCAAACAGGTAGGCATGCACTTCCTGTCATTTGGTGGCTCAACAACTCAGAGGTTTGAGCTACACACAATTTCTCACCTGTCATGCAACAAGGTCTGAAATTCAGCGTAGGGGATTTATTAAAATTGAACACTATTTCTCAAATCAGTATTAAAGCAATTTGGAAAGTGCTTACCAATCTCTTCCACAAACTCCAACAATGAGCATCATAAATTAATGCTACTTTTCCATTGGGACCACTGGCAATAAAGTCATATTTCGCCAGTGATATTTAAGATTTTATAGTTTATTTCAAAATGATTAACAACTCATACTTTTGAACTTTCAGGTAATTTGGGAGAGCAAAATAGATGCAGTTTTCCTTTAAAAATCAGTTTTCTTTTAAATGCATTTACTGAAGCAGTACTGGCTAGTGAATAGACCAGGAACAATAAGAGTTAAAACTGCTGGGTTCTATACCCAACTTTATTACTGTCTCACTATGTGATCAAATCACTTAACCTCATAGATTCATAGAATATTAGAGTTGGAAGGGACCTCAGGAGGTCATCTAGTTCAACCCCCTGCTCAAAGCAGGACTACCCTCATCTAAATCATCCCGGCGAGGGTTTTGTCAAGCCTCAGCTTAAAAACTTCTAAAGATGGAGATGCCACCACTTCCCTAAGTAACCCATTCCAATGCTTCACCATCCTCCTAGTGAAAAGCTTTTTCCTAATGTCCAACCTAGACCTCCCCCCACTGCAATTTGAAACTGTTGGCTCCTTGTTCTGTCATCTGCCACCACTGAAAACAGCCTAGCTCCATCCTCCCTGGAACCCCCTTTCAGGTAGTTAAAGGTTGCTATCAAATCCCCCCTCATTCTTCTCTTCTGTAGACTAAACAGGCCTAGTTCTTTCAGACTCTCCTCATGTCTTGTGCTCCAGCCCCCTAATCATTCCCCCAATCTCCATGCCTTAATTTGCCAATCTATAAAATGTACATATACCTCTGTTCTTCCCTCCCAAGAGTGATGTGAAATTGCTTTGAGATCCTCAGATGATATGTGCTATAAAAGTGCAAATCATCACCACATAGCAAGGTTTTTGTTTACGCTTACCCTTGGTCCTCTTCCTTTTATTTTCCTTCCAGATCTGGTCACTAAAAGCCTTCTCTGATATGACGACTGGGAGTTTGATGGATTACTAAAATTGAAGAGAATTGATGCCGTCTATTACGTTGTTTTAAAAATTGTAGAGGGGGACACACAGGAAAAGATCATTCTCCACTGCTATTTTGGATTAGTTCTTTTGAAAATTAAAGAAGTAAGTTTAAATGAAAATAAAGATTAATTCTCACAATCTCCAGCCAGTTCAGATAATAATTAACCGACATCCTACAATACTTTAAATGTTACCATCCTAGTCACTGTATACAAAAGGCATGAAAGATTAAGAAATCCTTTTGGGGGCAAAGAGGGAGAAGAAGTGTTCCTTTACATATTTTTGGGAAAAAACTTGGCATAGGAACATCTTGGAACCTCAGTATACATGCACATGCCAAAACAAAGTCACTGTGTCAAAATTATAAGCCTTACCGGTCCTCGTCCCTATCATTCATCATTTTCTCTAAATTTGTGCTATCTAAATTCTTAAGGATGGGGACCATGTCTCTTTAAATATTTCTCTAAGCACTCTTTTGGGTGCTGCAAAAATAAATAATAATTTGCAGTGGAATTACATCTTATGAGACGTTTCAGTGACAGCCACAAAGAATGAACAACTCTATTTAGCCTCAGGATAGATACTGTACCACCATGACTGGTGTTGTACAATATTGACCACACTGACTAACCAGTGTGCTCCAACCTTGATCTGGAGAGACCCTCTTATAAGGCTGAGGTTCATCTGCCAGATCCAATGGAACTTCCTCCCACAAGATAATACTGAGGTCAACAGCACAGAAATATTTAAAGAGAGTCATACACAAATATCAAGAAGAACAGATATACTTTTTAATTTTGTCTAGAACAAAGAATATAATTCCCTAGGCTTCAGGGCACAAGTCAACCACTAGCTGCATGTGGTCAGGAATACATTAACTATATGGGCAGATTATTTTGTAACTATGCATTATGAGGTTTCTTGTACTTGCCTCAGAAATTTCTGTACTGGCTACAGTCAGTAACAGGATACTGGAGAAGGAAGATGAACTACTGGTATGATAAGGTATGGCAGTGTGCAGTCCCACTCAAACACATGTAAGCTTACCTCTCTCTTTCCTTCTCCCTGCTCTTCCTTTCTTTTTCTTTTTCATCTGCTTTAGGAGGACTTTTTCTCATGAGGAATCTGTTTTCTGGTACAGGAGGGATCTCCTCAGGACGGACTGTAGACAAGGGCTGTGCTTCTGGATTTTCAACTTCACTTTCACTGGATGAGCTTTATTTAAAAACAAACAAAAAGCTATCAGTGATTCAGGTTTAAATATTTGTGTACTTCTTTGGGCTTTCCAGGGCAGGCCTCTCAACCTGTCTGCATTTAAGTACTTCAGAAGCTTTGTCAACTGAAAATACACACAGAAAAAATGAGTTACATGGTGGTTAGAGCAATTTAGAAAAGGTCTGAGTTCTGCAGGCTACACTAAATGGTCTTTTTAGTAGTAGTAATAAAGAAATCTAAAGAACAAAAACTGAAAGTTATCAACCCATACACTTACCAATATTTTAAAGTATTTACATATACAAAACAAAGGCAGAGGTTTCAAAAATAGCTGCCATTTTGCTTCCATGAGGTCTTCACTCTGAGATGTATATTAGGTACTGCAGTACTCTGTACCTCAAGGTAGCACCCTGGATGGAACCCCCCTATTCACCACTGTCATACAATTATGATATATTTTGTACAAAGTATGCCTTGCGAGGTATCATTTTAGAAGTCTTGATCTGTGAAACATTCATTTCCTGTTGGATTATATCCATCATTGCTATCATTGTATGTGAAGTTATGAAGTTTTGCTGTGTGTGTGTTACTGAAACACGTTGTGGGGTGAGAAACACCCACAACCACCCTTTCAGGTATAACAATGGACTAACCAGACAGGGTTAATGACTCACTAACATCTATCAAGGAAATAATCCATTATCTCACAAACTGTATACAATGAAAACTTCTGAGAGAGAGCACGTAGACCTCATGGGGGCTGGTCTGGGACCCGCTGCACCCCTCCTGTATGTTCCCTAGGAGGGCACGCCTCACATTTTGGGGACCACTGACATAGACAATGGACACTGCTTGATCAATGGGCATGGAACCCCACATCACAAGCAAAGATCTTTCCAGTAAGCTGGAAGAAGCTATAGAAAAGGGGAACTGACATCACTTGGGCTCTTCCCCACCCAAACACCACCTGGAAGCAACATCTGGAGGACAAAGACTTTAACCGGGGAAGGGTAGTCCCAGGCTGGAAAGCAGTTCTACGGTTCTGACCAGTACAAGACAGTTCTGGGGTATGAGTCGGGGAGCTGGTGGGAATTGGCTGGTTCCTTTCTCTGTGTGACTCATGAGTTGCTCAGGGAGCAGTCATGCAACCTAGCTGGATGTGGGGCTTCACATGCTGTTGTGCTGAGCGATAACAGCACCTGGAGGGGTTTGCTGCTTATCGCTAGCAAAGCATCATGAGAGATAGCCCAGGCTGGAGAGTTAAGGGAGCACAACAATACCCCAGTTCCAGGCTGTACCCGGGAAAAACCTGTCACATAGACATATTCCTAACTGACATTATACAAGATTTTTGACCAATGATTTTTTAACACAGAGTAAATTGCCAAATATACTTATACTGTATCTTTAGATAAGAGATGGCTGGAAATTTTTTGGGGAGCCTGACCTTCCATGGTTTGTGGCTCTTGCCTGCCATGCCAGGGCTTCCAGGCTCCCCTCTGTGGATCTGGGAGCTTGAAAGCCCCAGGAACTTTGTCTCCAGATGGGGCTCAGCTCCCAGTTTGGCAGCCATGAACATGAAAGATTCTTAGGGCTTCCAGGCTCCCTGCTACAGAGCTGGGAACTTGGAGGCCCTGGGATGGGCTTCCGGGTCGGCGACTCCATGCAGACTGCTCTGGGCTGGGCAATCTCTGGGTCAGCTGGCTCCCTGAACTGCCTGACTTTGAATGAAACCATATTTCCAAATACCAACATTTCTCACAAATCGAAAGTCCCAAGTTTCAGCCAACTCTACTTTAGAGCCAGTTTAGATAAAAAGGGTCACTTTCAGATTGTGCGTTTGAGTGACTAACTGTGAGGAACTGTATGATTATATGTTGGAATCAAAAGGATATCTAAAGGGAGCGTTTTTGGGAATTGAAAAACCCGAGTGTGTTTAGATGGTAAAACACATGAAGATGATACTGATCTGGAGAGGAGCACTGCTGTAGCAGATAATTCCTTTGATTTTTAGTGGTTGTGCTGAAACAAAACACACTTGTACAACTTCACCTCTAAGTCAGGTTTTTGTATGGGAATACTGTAGTAAACTGGCGGTAACATTTTCAGAACCAGCCAAGTGACTTAGGGGCCTAAAGTTCTATTGACTTTTAAAGGAGACTTGGGGTAACTTTTCACAAAAGCACCAGACAGGTAAGTTACACATCAGTAAATTAAGGTGTTAATATGTTTGAGCTTTAATTTTGTTCCTTTTTAGACCTATACTCTCTTCATCAAACTTTAGAAAAGTCTCACTTTGTATAAATTAATTTGAATTAATGAATATAGAAATGAGTTGTGTTAACTTTACAATGAACAACTTTACAAATTAACATGTGAAAATTTCAATCCAAACCTACACAATTGGCTCTCGTTTTGTACATTGGCAATTATGTACAGTACTAAAGCAGGAAAAGTAAAGCCATTTACAAAAAAATAATCAAGGGTCATACAATCCTTCACACACCTAACTGGTGCTGGTTCAAACAGATACGTACCAAAGAATCATATATGTGCAAAAATTGACATGATTTTATTAACAGAAATTTTTTCCTACATCAACACCAAAACAAGAAAGAAGCTAGCTAAAAACATTTACTTTTCTACTGCATATGTACTAACCTATATTAAGTATTACATTTAAATTTTTAACAAAAACCAATTTGGACAACTTCCAAAAACCCTTTTAGAATAGCAAAATTATCCTACCTTTTCTTGCTTTTCTTTCTCTTTTTCTTTTCCTTCTTATGTTTTCTAGAATTTTTCTTGTGTTTCTTTTTTTTCTTCTTAGGTTTCTCTTCAGAAGCACTTTCAGAATCAGATGATGAATCAGAGGAAGATTTTGAGTCACTTGAACTTCCTGAGTCACTGGATGAGGAGGAGGACTTGTGTCTTTTCTTCTCTTCTTTCTTGGCTTTAAATCAAAGTTATAAAGACAAATTTAGATGTCAAGCAGTTTAATCAAAAGCATAGAATAGGCAACTCTATCTAATATCTCCCAGAATTTCCTAAATAATTCTGACATGATGCTTTTTAGAAGTGATCTTACATTAAAAGTTTATCAGAATGAAGAGTTATCAGGAGTTTGTTTTTTGGCTTCCCGTCTTAACACGACCTCAGACAATCTATTCAAACCCAATTTAAATCAGTCTGAAAACAGCAGCACATGGCCTAGGCTGATCTAATGAATTACTTTACAGCTGGCTCTACATGAAATATCAGGTTGGGGAAGACCCATGAAAAAAGTAATTCTTCTTAAGTGAAACTGAGCTCAGAAAATAGAAGTGACCCTCAAAGCTCATCACTTTTCTACAAAAACATGCCCAGAAGTATGATGGTGGAAGCCAACTACTAATTGCCTCAGGTTAGAAAGATACCTCCACTATGGGTAGGCTTTTCCACAGTTATCCACTACGGAGTTCCTTTCATCTTCCTCTACAGTCCATGAAAGGATAATGGGCTTGATGGACAATTAATCTGATCTTGTATGGCAGTTTCAATGTCTTATCATATCCTTGGCCTCTAATGAAAAGGATTATAGTGCTACTCTTGGAGATGGATATCAGTCCATTAGGACCTGAATTGAGAACCTAATTTCTTAACTTTGACAATATTTGAAGCAGGTAGCATTGAAAAAGAGCTGATGATGACAAAAGTAGTAGTGCAAAAGACAATTTTAAAACAATAATATATTCCACCATTCATTAATCAGGTAAAATAAAAAAAAAAGATGTCTCAACTAGGCATATTAAGAAATTCAATCCAAGCTATTCCCAGCCAGACTCCCACGAAAAACGTGTCAACATAAGGGAGTCATAGGATATGACGGGGACACAGGATATTTGACAGGGACTCTGGAACATCATTATAATTGGCTAATGCAATTAGTTTTAAATTTTATTTTCCTCTCTGTAAATTGCAAAGAAAATCATCACTGGCGACAGGACAGTTTTGCATGGCAAGAAACTGAATCTCAGGCACTAGAAAAGACAAGAAATGACAAAAGAAAAAATTTAAAAAGTGAAAAGAACCCACGCTGTCTCTGTAGGAAATCTGTATTTCAGCAGAAAGTTTGATATGATCTTAAAAACAGACTTCAGAGTCAAAGAGGAATTTTAAATTTGAATACGACTCCCAGCTGGGATCATGTTGGTCTACTTACACAGTTATTGGGAGCTAGTTTAAAAGTTAATGAATCGGTTTCACTACTGGTTTATGCTAATTTCAGCTGGCGTACACCAATGTACAAACAATGGAAGGTTTGCCTGTTAGAAGTTATAGTGGCAAAAAGTAGCTTAAAACTCCCTTCTAAGGTAGGAGTGATTGCAAAGGGAGAGGCAAGGGCTCAGAAACGTGGGCACAGGTGGTCAGCACAGCTGGAAAAGTGGATGCCACTACCTCAGAAGGAGGCATTGCTGGGATGTACACCAACTCAGTGCATCCCCTCTGCAGCTGTAATTTAAAACATTGCCTGCTCTGAAAGAAACCATGAGGAAGAGCAGCAAAAGAAGCCACCGGTGTGAGGTGAGCACAGCAGGCCTTGACAGTACAGAGGGGCGTAATCCGTACCTAGCTGTGGTGGAATAAGATGTGGTTATAAAAGGAATCTTGAGCTAACATGCTGGAGTAGCTGTTCTTCAGGAAAATGGCCACATTTACAATTACCTACATTCCCCAAAATATAACCTGCAATTGTGGCTAACAAGCCCATGGGGGTTGAAATATCTGGAGCTCCACAGTTCAATGGAAGCGAGCCCCTCAACAGCTCCAAATAACTGGAGGCTGACAACCAGCTTTTCTCCTATGAAGTTCCTTAGTTCTTCAGAAGTGAAGTTGCAGAGAAATTCCACTTCAGCAGAGATCTCTCAGCCTCTGACGACATGAAGCTTTCGTGTATTCATAGAACTTAAGAAGAAAGGTTGGGGTTACTGCGTTCAACTGAAAGTAGTAAGGAACCTTATGAAGAATCCATAAAGTTAATTCCTGTACTGGAAGTTATATACTTATTTTGAAAATGAAATGGGAATTCAGTTAATTCTGTACTTCAAGTAGAACACAGACAGTGGTCAGAAGGAGAGGACCTACTTCCGTATACAGAGCTGGAGAGAAGAGTTTCTCCTGAACTAGTACAAACTTGGAAATCCCCCTTCGAGAGGTTTAAACTGCTAATTCAGGGAGAAGTGTGTTCATTCTGGAAATTATTGGCAACTGTAGGTCCTTCAAACCACTCAGCTGTCATGAACAAAATGACTGCCTTATGACTGAGTCAGAAATTGAGTTTCCTGATCATAGCCATAGGTATCAGTGGCCAAAGAGGGGTTGCCATGTTCAGCCCTCAAGCTGGGCTGTTTCTTTTACACATATTAAAAAGAAATAGCCCTGTACAAATGGAAGAAGAAATTAATACCATTCAGATAGTCACATCTATAAGCTCCTGCCCAGTCATTTATCTATGCTAACTACCTCTTCTACCCAATGGAGGGGATATAAGGGGAATAGTTAATGGATGGGAAAGTGGGGAGTAAACAAAAGGGCAAGCCTAGCCAACAGCACACTCATCATTTTTGAGAAAAGACGGTTACCTACCGTGTCACTGTTGTTCTTTGAGATGTGTTACTTATGTCCATTCATTCCATGGTAGGTGCGTGTGCACCCTGTGCCCAGTTACTGGAAAAATTTTCCCCTTAGCAGATCCCATAGGGCTGGCTTCAGCACCCTCTGGAGTCCCGGGCACACGGCACAGTATATCAGGCACTGCTGGCCCTACGCCCCTTCGGCTCCTTCTTGCTGACAACTCCGACAGCAGAGACAGGGGGTGGGTCGTGGAATGGACATGAGCAACACATCTTGAAGAACAACAGTTACAAGGTAAGTAATCGTCTTTTCTTCTTCAAGTGCTTGCTCGTGTCCATTCCATTGTAGGTGACACGCAAGCAGTACCTTGGAAGCAGGTTTGAAGTTCATAGGTTTGTTGACAGTACTGCCATTGGGTTGGCCACTGACCCTGAAGACACCCTGGAGGGGCCGGGTAGGGACCTTGTCCCTGCCCCTCAGATCAAAGAGGCTGAGCAGGGGGGAGCCGCTAGGTCCTTTCCCTCTCTGGAATCACCAGACTCTCCTGCCGGTGACCAGCGTCCCCCTGAGCCTGACCATCTCCCTGTCTCACGCTACCGAGGGGAGGGCAAGCAGTATCTATGCCTCCTATCCCAGTGCTCCTTTCACTGATGTCTTGAGTCAGGGAGTATAAGTCCGGTGACCAGCGGCATCGCTGCCTGGACCAACTCAGCGAGGAGGATCGGGATCAACATCTGGGCCACTGGGAGCCTCTCAGTACAGGAGACCGCAGTCGGTGAGACTCCTCCAAAGGCGAGTGTCGTAATGACGGTAACTGGGTTCTGCACTGCATATGTGCAGGCAAACTCATCGGTGCTGGTGACCGAGAGTGGTACCAAGCTCTAGACGGGGAGCATCTGTTCAATACCGAGTGGGACTTGCAGTGACTCGTTGATACTGCTGTCCTCAGTACCAGTGACCATGAGTGACACCTTGGACTGTTTGGGCTTCTCTGCTACTGGTACTCCATCCCCAGAGACCATCTTGGGGCCAGGGAACGCACCCCAGGGGATTGGCCTCTCGGTGGAATTGATCTCTGCCTCGGTGACCTTTCTCATGGAGAAGTGCGTTGTGGGTCTGGTGAAGTGTGCAGCCACTAGGGGGGACCCACTGGAGGTTTTCCCCTCAATGCCAGTGCCCTACCCTTCACCCTTTCCTTTTGGGCCAATTGAATGCGAGGAACGGGCAGGGCCAATAGGTCGGCTGCTGCCTGCAATGCCTCCGGCATCAACAGCACCGCGAGGTGTAGCAGTCCCCTTCCGCTCTCTGGAGTCAGAGGGCACTCTGAGGAGGGGCTCACCGCCCTGGGCAAGACCTGCCCCCATGGGGTTGCTTGGCACACTGGCTCTGAGCGCCCTGGAGCTCGACCCCAAGTCCTTAGCCTTCTTCCGCACAGGGGAGCAGTCTTCTGCCAGATGCTGTTTTCTGGGCTTCTTCTGTGGTGAAGAGGAAGCCCGGTGCCGCAAAAGAGCTGCTGCCAGAGGAGCACTCTGCACCAACCCGGTGTTCGGTGCCAAAATGGGACAGCTCTGACGCCAGTCTCAGAGCCACCTCCATTAACAAGGCTTTCGGACGGATATATCAAGTCCTTCGGAATCCACGTTCTGAACGCCTTGCAGATGCTGCACTTGTCCTTTCTGTGAGACTCCCCAAGGCACTTCAAACAGTCTTCGTGGGAGTTGCTAATCAGGAGGGCCTTCCCGCAGGATTTAGAAGGTTTGAAGCCCGGAGATCAGGGCATACCCAACGCTGAGTGGAGATCCCTAACGGGACTACCTTATCTACTACTATGAAAAATAGCTATCAACTATCTAAACAACTACTTAACAAGTATTTACATGAAAACAAAGACTACACCTAAGAGGCACTTGCAGACACAAGCAAGAACACAGTTCCTTCCAGTCAATGGTGGAAAGAAGGAACTGAGGTGGCGTAGGGCCAGCAGCACCTGATATACTGCGTCATGTGCGTGGGACTCCAGGGGGTGCCGAAGCCAGCCCTACCAGATCTGCTAAGGGGAAAAATTTTCCAGTAACCATGTACGAGGTGCACACACACCTACAATGGAATGGACATGGGCAAGCACTTGAAGAAGCTGTAATTTTGGGGACCTGCAAGGCAACACCACATAGGGAACAAGTCTCTCTGACCCAACTCAATTTCAGGTGTTTTAGAGGCTTAAGGGCTATACAGTCAGTGGATTTTCAACCAGTAGCTAGGTCATGATAGCCAATTCCTTTCCAGTTATTATTACACCATCTCACAGATCAGATAGGTTGGAGATAGCTCTGTCCCAACAGTGACCAACTGCAAAAAGAGTACTGTATATAGAATCCTATGTGATGGCTGTCATGGAGGCAAAGGCAACTTACTTTCCAGTATCAATGCATCACCTGTAAGCAGAGGTTAGTATTTCTCACTATGTTAAAGGTTTTTAATGTTATCATAGAGACGACTTTTCTGAGATAGACTAGAATGACCAAAATCAGTGGGGACAGATCCACATCTAGAAGGCATCATCTCTGGTTGGGTTTCGGCCAACTTCCATCACAGTCTAGATGTAGGGGACTTCAGGTTATTGTTTGGAAGTTAGACACGTATTCCTCATGGCTAGCAAGATCAACTGGGCAGATACTGTGTTCATTATTGTTAGAGTGTGTTAATTCTTCCTAATGGAGGGCAAGATGCTAGTGTTTCTCATATGAACAATAATTAGGCTATTGATAACCATCTCTTCATTTCAACACTCTTACTATCACCTTGTCTCAAATATGCCCTTTTTGGATAAAGTTATTGAGCATGCAGTAACGAGGCAATATGTGAAGTCTTCAGATTTTCTTTGTTCCCTGTCAATCCAGTTTCTGATTTGGGTGTATTTGGCTCACTCTTTGATTGCCCTCTAATGATGAAAACAACAATTTCAAAAGCTGCCTGGGAGGATGGGTAGAATCACTGAGGCAGTTCTGCTCTTTCAGAGAAATACCAGACAGTAGTGTTGGATTGCTGGCCCAATAGCTCTCTTGAGGGATTCTGCGGAGTTCTATTCTGTCAGTTCTCCTATTCATTATGTATGTGAGGTTTCTGGTGAAGACTGCAGCCATTTATATTGAGATGCCACATGTACACTGGTGAAATGCAGCTCTATTTTTTTCCTTTGTATGCAGACTATGTGATCTCTTTGCTTTTCCAGCACCTGGCTGAGACAGCAACTTTGATAACAGCAAGCTGTCTGAAACTCAATCCAGACAGGAATGAGGTTGCTATTCAGTGCAGAGAAGCTTCTAAAGCGGCTGACAGGCATGATATCTTGTTCCTCAGTTTTGCTCCTCCTACATAAGAGGGAATGCAATTTATGGGTACTTTTTTGAGCCCCAGATGGCTACCCTGGTCAAAAGCATCTTTTCCCAACTGCACCTGTAACAACTGCAATCACTTTACACAATTTCACAATTATTCATACCTTTGTGACCTCCAGATAGGGCGACCAGATAGCAAATGTGAAAAATCGGGATGGGGGTTGTAGGTGCCTATACAACAAAAAGCCCCAAATATTGGGACTGTCCCTATAAAATCAGGACATCTGGTCATCCCACCTCCAGAATGGATTAGCATAATGTTCTTTACATTCTCACTTGGAAATTTCAGCTGGTGTTGATTATAAAGGCCTGATTGCTTACTGTGGTTGGCCATAGACATTACATCCATGCTCCATAGACAGTACTAGCTTTCCATTCACTTCTGGGCCCAATACAAAATGAAGCTTTATCTCTTAGAAGTTACGTATGGCTTGGCTCCTAGTCACCTGAGACGATTTATTTGGTTATGTACTGTCACAGCAACTGAAGTCAGCTGACAAGCTTTTTAAGTGTCCCTAAAGCTGCTGGCAGAATGTTTTCGATAGAGAAGCCTCTACTCTAGCATTTGCTTTTGTTGTTGGTCCAATACAGAAAAGCAGGATATAAAGCCTATCTGTTTTCTCAAGCTTTTAACTAAGAGACTTACTTATACAGTTTATACAACACATAGAATGTTGACTTAGTAAATTATTTGTTGTACAAATTCAAACAATACAAAATTAGTGCATCTGTCCAGTGAACATGATGGGTGCATTTTTAAAATGAAAAATAAAGTTTTCAAAGGCATTCCATGAAAAGGAGTCTGATATGAGATGTCCACTCTTTCTATGCTGTACATAAACAAGCAGAGGCATCACCACATACTCTGCTGAACAACTAGTAGAGAACAGTCCATTCAGTTAACGTGAATAAGGCCTAAGACACTCTACTTTCATACTCTTCCCAAACATGGAGGAACTTTACTTTCTCTCTACTCAGGACAGCATCATCCTGGAAATCACTGCATTTCTTCCTATCTAAATTCAACTGAAACAAGATGGCTCCAAGCCCCAATTATGAAGTGTCTGTGTGGAGAAAGAAAGAAAGGGTGAAGTCAAGTTCCTCTTTCCTATGATACTATTGTCTAGAACTTGTCAAAACCAATTTGGGATGAAATTTTATCTCCCTTTATGGCAAGTTTAGGTCTGTACTAAAGTTGCTACTTCAAACTGACTACTAAGTGGGAATTGAAGGTAAGGAACTCTCCAGGGTAGACTTCTACATGAACAGAGTAGAAAGCAGAATGCAGGCAACTGTTGCAAGCTTACTTCAATGGCTGACATATCTGTGGAAGAGGATGAATGTGGAGCACTGCAAAATTGCTGTGCAAAGCAAACACCAAAGATAGCAAGGATTTTCTGCCAACACGTTATCGCTTATGTCCAAAGGCAAACATGCCTTCTTAAATACCAGGACAAGTTTGCCTTCAGTCAATTACAGGCTACAGCAAAGAACTGACTATCAGGGCTTACTATAAAAGAAAGAGGACTTTGACAGCCAGATGCTATTTCTTCCCATTCTTTTCCTTATAAAATTTCAGTTTACAAATGTCCAAAACAGGTCCCTCCCTCACTAACCCATCCACCATATTCTGCAGAATTTGTCAGACTTCATTCATCATACAATCAAATGACATAATTGTCCACTCTCTACACATCAAACCTCTTCTTACAAAATGTAGCCACTCTATGACACCACAGAGCATTGGGCTTGAATGGGAGATAACATCTGGCCCAAGAATCAGACATAACTCAGATTCATAGAGCTCAAGTCAGAAAGTACCATTAGATCATGCAGTTTGACCTCCTGTATACCACAGGCAGTTACATTTTCTGTATTGAGCCCAATGACTTGTTTGGTAAAGCATGTTTTCCAAAAAAGATTCCAAGTCTTGAGTTCAAGACATCAAGAGGTGAAAAATTCATCACTACTTCCCTTAGTAGTTTGAATGGTTAACCACCTTCACTGTGAATCATGCCCGACTTCCAATTTGAGTTTGTCTGGCTTCAACTTTCAGTCGCTGGTTCTTTTTATGCCTTTCTCCACTAGATTAAAGAGCCCACTTGTCTCAGTATTTTCTCTCCATAAAGGTACTTACACATCAATCAAGTCACCTCCAAATCTTCTTTTTGATAAGCTAAACAGATTGTACTCTCAGTCTCTAACTGCAAGGCATTTTCTAAAGCCCTTGAATCATGTGTGTCTCTTTATTGCACCTTCTCCAATTTTTAACACCCTTTTTAAAATGTGGACACCAGAACTGGACACAGCATTTCAGTGTCTGTCTCATCAATGCTGTATACAGAGGTAAAATCACCATCCTACTTACTACTCCCCTGTTCATACATCCAAGGATCACATTAGTCCTTTTTGCCACCGCATCACACGGGAACTCATGTTCAGTTACTTGTCCACTATGACCCCTAAATCCTTTCCAGAGTCACCTTTTTCAGGATACAATTCCCCCATGCTGTAGGTTCCTTATTCCCAACTGTATACCTTTGTATTTGGCTGAATTAAATGGCATTTTGTTTGAATGGGCCCAGTTCACCAAGTGATCCAAATCATTTTATATGATTATTAGCCATTCCGTCAATCATCGTGGCATCTACAAAATTTATATTTTTGTATTAACTTTTAGATCATTTATGAAAATACTGAACATCAAGCCTTGTACTGATCCCTGTAAAACCTCACTAGAAACACCCTTAGTCAATTATTATTCCCTACTAACAACTACTTTGAGATCTGTCAGTTAGCCACTTATTCATCCATTTAACGTGCACTCTATTGATATAATACTATTTTTTTAAATCAGAATATCATGCAGTACTAAATCAAAACACCTTACAAAAGTCTATTTATATTACATCTACAGAGTTACTTTTATCAACAAAACTTATAATATCAAAAATTAAATCAGATTTGTTTGATGGTTTCCACAAAACCATATTGGCTGGCATTAATTATAGTCCTATTCTTTATCAGTTGACACTTATATCAGCTTTTCCATTATTTTGCCTGAAATTGATATTAACTATAGGTCAGTTAGTCTATCTGAATCATAATGCTTGCTCTTTTTGAATGCTGACACAATATAAACACTCTTCCAGACTTCTGGAATTTCCCTGGTATTCCAAGATTTATTAAAAATTAGTATCAGAGGACAAAAGATCTCAGCCAGCTCTGAAAGTTACCCAGGTTGCTGATTTTAAAACATTTATCCCTAGCAGATGTTAACATCTTCCTTAGTGATGGACTAGAAAGTACTTTATCATCTCACATGATAGAAGTACATCCTATGTCTTTCCAAACACAGAAAAGGAATATTTTGGACACGTCTGTCCTTTTTGCATCATTATTAACAATTACTATCTCCATCTAGTAACGGGCCAATACCATTATTAGAATTTCTTTTGTTCCTAATACATTTTAAAAACTCCTTATTGTCTTAGCTCTACAAGCCATGGTTTTTGCCTTTTTGTCTTTATCTTCCTTTACCATTATTTTATGCTTTGTAACTTCTAATTTATATTGATTACTCTTTATTTCCCCATGTTATATATTTCTTTATTACTAATTTCTCTGAGGTGTCAAGGGGGAGAAAAGATCAGTAAAATCACCCCCCTCATCTTGGTGAGAAACCTATCAAACTCCAAGTGAAAGCTTCTGTTCTGGCCTTCTGCCACTTTATGTCATGCTCTTTGCTCACTACACCCCTCAGAGATAGCCTGCCAACTATGTCCAAAGTCCCAGCAAGCCCCAACAATCAAGCAACCCCTAATTCCGTCACCTGTGCTCCACACTTGTTATTTCTCTAAAGAAGCACAATTCCCCTCCTCCACACAATTCTTCATTCATGCATTATGGTACCCTAGAATCCAATCCCCTTATTTTTACCCAGTTGATAGTACCTGAGAACCCAATCACTTTACCCCCCAAAATTATTTTTACCCAGCTTTACACCCTTCAACCCAAAACCTCATTCCTACTGCAACTCTATTAGCCCTTCCCTCTGACCTCATTGAAGTTCCCTACCAAACCCAAGATCTGTCTCTTTTATTTCTACTCTTTACAGATACAGCCTTGTAATCCATTCATCCCCTTCCTTCCCACGATATTGACACCTCACCAAGTACAGAGCTAGAAATGATTTAGTTCTGCTTCCCTTGCTATGAAATTGTGATCAAACTGCGAAATTATTTTCGGTCACTCTCTCCGGGAATCACTTCCCCCCCACACTTTGTCTTTATGCCAGTTCCCCTGAAGCAATATGCTCCAGTAACTGCCACACTTCACAGCACATGCTCCCTCTTGCCTCCTGCAGTAAAACACTGCAGAGCTTTACTGTCTGATGCCTCTCTGTTGCTGGTCTTCCATGACCACCAGTACTCTGTTCCGCTCACCTCCCAGGTACTGGTCCTCACATCTGGATTCCCTGGCCTCTTCCTGACCATGGTTCCAGGGGCCTGTCCTGCCCGATCACTCAGCCTTGGACTGCAGCGGGGCCAATCTCCTTCTGCTGATGTGACGACAGACTATCCCTCCCATCTCCAGGTCTTCCGGTCACCACAGCTCACCAGTGGATCCAGGTCATGCCCTCAGCAAATCAATTCAGCCACAGTCATCTCCCACAACAGGGATGGACTTCCACTTGCAGTAGCGTGCACAGGGCCTTTCTCTGCTAACAGCAGAGTTCTCCACTCACCACGAACTCCATCACAGTCTGCCAGGTAGCACCTTCATCAGGCTGGCTCAGCATTAGTGCCCCTTCCAGGGGACCCACATTCCTCCCCGAACTCAGCTCTGACCTCACCTGCCCGCTCCTGGTGCCTCTAAGGCCTCTTGTTCTCCATGTTCTCCTGCTGCCCACCAGTATCTAGTATTGTGCCTCATGGTCTGCTGAGTGGCTCACCCCATGGCCCTGGCAGCAATCTCCCTCTGCGGCACACCGGAGAAGTTACAGGAAGCAGGGTCTCCAGGCTCCTAGCAGTACCCAGGCGAAGAGGCACAAGAAGAGGGCCCAGGACTCAGACATACAGGAAGGACCAGACAGTCAAATCTCTCCAGAAGTCTGTTTTCTTTCAGGAAAAGTTAAAGAAGAAAGATTTTGTATTTATTTCTTTTATTCTTTTGCTCGGTGCCACTTGAAAGGCCTCAGGCAGAGCCTTAAGGCATCAGACAGTTCAGCTCCAACTAAAATCTCTGTCAGTCATTCCGTTTCCAACCTTTTAAATAGTCCTATGAGGGGAGCAGGGAGGACCAGGATATATGTATCATGCAGGGGATCGTCTCACCCACAAGCTCCAACCATAATATATATTCATCTATATCTATAACCCCTTCCCATCCACTATTAGAATATTACATCTGTCACAAGCCAAATGCTATCCAGGGAAACTGCTGGATAATAAAATGTGACATCCTAACATCCAGGACATCTCATGAACCAGCCGAAAAAGCAGTCAGATTTCTGGACACCCCTAGCCATGATACAATCTATCACTGAATTTTTGGGAATGAAGATCAGTTCATAACCCAAAGCCATTCTGCTGTCCATCATGTCAGAAGATGGAAGAGTGGCATGCAAGAGGATGGAAATAAATCAAGTTCAAGTATGAATGCCTGTCTGCTTCCCTTAAGCCAAAGAAAGAGAGTAATTCTTGTTGTGTGCCTTAATATCCTTGTTACAACCCTTCATAGTGGGCATCATTTAGAAGGTACTAAGAATGAGAAAGCAAGCAGGTCCTTGTTAAACTTCCTATCAAACAGGCATCCTGAAGTTCCTGTACTGGGGTTCTCCATCATAGTAAGAGCAGTGTTAGTACTGAATTATTTCATCAGAAGAGCAGGGGCCAACTTCCAACACCATGTTCAGCTCTGGAAGAGCACAGCAGAGAAAAGCATCCTTTCCAGAGAAAGAGGCAGGTGCTGTCATAGCCCTGTTTATAATTCAACATACCTTACAAAGCATATTTACAGAGGGCATCTTCCAGGCCTTCCTAACATAGGAACTCACCTGAAGAACTGTAGATGAGGATTATACCCAGAACCACAAGCTCAATAGAATCAGCAGGTGTTAGGACAAGTCAGACTGACATCAGTATATTTATATGCCAGATGACTCTTTATGGGAGCTGTACCTGTCAGAAAAGTACCAGAAGCAGGCTGGGCTAGTATAGAAAGGCCCAAACCTGGAGAACCATTGAGAAAAGCATAATTCATTCCCCAATGGGCCGGGGCATGGGAGCTGCTATTCTTCCTTGTTCCTAGAAGGAGAAACAAAAGATAAGAGACTGGAGTGCCAAAGTGTGCACTCCAGCTGCCAGGACAAAGGAAGAAAGACTGAAGAGGAACAGATGGAGACTGATATTTCTTTTGTCTACAGGTTGCTTTATCATATGACTAAGTGGGGGAATTCTTTTTAGGATTGGAAGATGAGACATAAATCGTATAGCTAAAAGTGAAATTTCTTTAATAATGTCTCGGTTACTAGCTTTTCAGTTATTACTGGGTACACAGTTTACTACAGGCAATTACCAATGTCTTTATGAACTCTCCATCCATTACAAACATGTTTCTATTTACTATTATAAGAACTGAGGGAAAAAAGCTACACTTACATTTTTTAGGAATAGGTAGTTCAACCTCACCTTTGGATTTTGGAATTAGCTCCCCACAACTCAGTATGCGTACTTCAGCATATGGTTTACTAGATGCATCTGTTTTCTGGTTTTCTATCTCTCTCACAACTTCCTGTCCTGAGATGACTTGTCCAAAAACAACATGAAGTCTGAAGTTTAAAAAAAGAAGGTAAAATGCAAGTTTTCTACTGCAATAAAAGATTGAAAATTTTAGGTGCTAAATATTTTTAAAGCACTATCCACACTTTAACCTTCACAAACACATATAAAGAAGATAAGATACTTACCCATCTAAGTGAGGTGTAGGCTTGGTTGTTCTTTTGATGCAATCAAAAGGAATAATTAAAACAAAAAGAAAAACAAAGTTAGCACACTTTACAAAGGCAACAAAACTGCATTTGAAACAAAATTAAGTGCAAGTATTAAGTTAAAAGTTATCTTGAATTAACTAATAAAATTGAACAACAAGAATTCTTAATTTATAACAGTGACGTAGTGTTTGTGTACAGGTCAGGTTATCAGTGAATGAAACATTGCATAAGATTCCTATTCAGTTCCTTACTTGGTTTGATAAAAATAAAATGTAAGGAAGTAAATGAAGATATTCTTGCATTAATACAAAGGTCCCCAAACTGTGGGGAGGGCCCCTGTAAGGGCGTGTGAAGGAACGTTGGAGGAGGAAGGGGCATGGCAGGGCCCAGGCCAGTCCCCATGGGGGCACAAAGGGAGCACCACACAGCCCTGTTCTGCCAGGAGCTCTGCTCTAGTCCTGCCCACCCAAACACGGCCTTGTTCTCAGGCCCTAGCCCCCGGTCCTGTAGCCACAGCCTGGCTCAGCGCCTGAATGCAGCACCAGCCTCAATCCCTGGCACTCCAGTTCTAGCCGCCACAGCCTCCAGTCTCGGCCACCAACCGCTCAGCTCCTGGCCTGGCCTGGCCTCACACTGCAGCCTGGTCTGGCCCCCGCTCCTGGCCAAGGCAGACCCTGGCCCAGCTGTTGCACCCCAACCCCCCGGCTGCCAAGGCCCCAGACCCACTCCACACCCAGCCTTGGCCCCTGCTCCCAGCCTCAGCCCCTGACTGTGCTGTTGCTGGGAGGGGCACAGACAGGGGTAAGGAAGGGGCATGATGTAAAAAGTTTGGGGACCACTGCATTAATACAATTTGTAGATAGTATCTTATATAAATAGTATCACAAAATGCTATATTGATTCAATCATATGAACATATGAGGACAGGTTTAAAAAGAAAATGAATCTGTATCTCAGAAAAGACTGCAAATAGTCTTAAAATCATTAGAAAAGGAAGCAGTGAGAAGTCAAAAAAGAAAAAATAGCTGGGCACCTGCTTCATGACATTTGATCTAGCTCTAAAATTGGCTTAAAGAGTCTTTAAGAAGAACTTTATACCTACAATGTAAGTGATTTACACAAGCTTCCACAGCCTGCAGGCCAGGACTGGACATTCCATGACATGCAAGTATCAGTCATAAGAGAAAATCAGAAGCTGGACTGAAAGAGCCTAAAGGTCAAAGGTCTGTCAGCAACCCAAAAATAACCATCTAAATGTGACTCAACATATTAATTAAAGGAAAGATCTTTAATAATTACAAATTACAGGGGGTCAATTTCAAGAGAGAATGTTTTCTGTACATAAGCCTGATTCAAAAGAATCTCTCCGTTGTAGATATATTGTGATAATTCTGCTTTAATTTAGCACTTTTTTCCCTTTAAAATGAGATTACTTTTAGAATGATTTTCAAAAGCCATGACTTTAAAAACACACACACCTTACCATAATCCCCAGAGCTCTTCCTATCCTAAAGAGACTCTAAGAAGACATTTTACATGAAATGGATAAAAGTTTGCTGAGAACATCAATTAGCTTTGCATAATTTGTCCAAATTAGAGGTGAGCCATGATTTTTTTCTGTGTACACAAGAGGCACTCATCTAAAACAATAAGAAGTACTAAAAATGATCAGTTTATCTCCAAGATAGGCATTTTTAGGAAGCAGCCGTTTTACATAGAGCTTTAAATCTGGAAAACCTATTTACATTTGATAAATGGAAAAAGGTTTAGTCTTTTCAACAATAAGTGATTACTACAACTTCAATTGTGTAAGTAGCAAACCAAAGTAATGCAAAACTTACATAAAGAACTGTGAACCGTTGGTATCTTTCCCTCTGTTGGCCATTGACAGAAGAAATTCCTTGTTGTGCTTTACAGCAAAGCTTTCATCTAGAGAAAGTGTTTTTGATTACTTTAAAACACCAAATATTTACTTTGTTCTATTAGTTAAGTGGCATTTATCTATTTTTCCCCTCATTACCAAAGCCAACCAAGATAAATTTTCACTGGAGTAAAGAGCATTAAAATAATTAGTTTCAAAATAAAGTATATAGTATCATGTCCTTGAGATACATTATGCTTCCCATTCTAATGCCTGGACTTTAAAAAGGAGAAAAATAAAAAAAAAAGCATACTTTCTTATTTTCACCTGTCTATTAAATTGTAGTTATGGTATGAAGAGTGACTGTAAAAATGAAACTCTTACTCAACAGATATACTTCCTGCATGCTCTCATGCAACATCTGTGTATAGTAAGAGTAGGCCTTTATTATTTTTCACTCCTGTTGGCACATGTAGATCCATACATCTTTGGAAGTGCAAAATGTTTTTTTCCCCCAGCTCACCCATCATTAATATAACTTTTAACTGTGTTTTGACACAACGTATTTATTAACAGTGGTGATCCAATCTGGTGTCAAGCCAAAAAAGCAGCTTTACTTTCAGATACCAGGATGAGTGTGCAGAGCTTGCTGTTAGAAAAATAAGTTTTACTTAAGATGATCAAGCTCGATATGGAAGTCACAAAATGAATCATGATAGCAGGTTTAGAATCAGATACGTACACATTTAAGTCTGATAAAGTTGACAGATTTGAATCGGAATAGCTTGATCCTCATTTAGACACAAACATTTTCTGAACAAAATAGTGATGTAAACAAAATACACCTTATAGCCTTCATTCTGCATTCATATCAGCTACCAAAGACACCTGTGTCCATGCGGAACACCAATAAGCCCAATGGGACTCTGATTTGGTATGCACAGACCCTAGATGATTGCAGGAGCAGGACATGGATTACAAGTTTAACATTTATAAGACAGAACATTTGAAAAGATTAGCATGATTTAAAAAAAAAAACCAACTTTACCTTCAAAAAACCCACCATAAATGGATTCTCCTCCCCTCCCATTTCCTTGAAAGAAAGAAAAAGAAAAAGACAAGTATAAACCATTTGAAGTTCAAGATGTGCTTAGTGACTCCTAAAGAAAGTGTCATAATATAAAAGATATTTCAGTTATAGCATTCAAGTCAAAATATCTTCAAGGATAGTCAAATAGGAAGCTACATCTTGACAGTCTGCTTAAGTAGAATGGGTCTGAGTAATGCAGGTAGCTGCTTTTCCATTCATTCTCTCACACTTCTCTAGATCTAACTAGGCCTGCCACTGGGAAATACAATGCTTTACCATTACACTAAAATTTTTCACTGGGAAGCCACCCCCAGCTATAAATATAAAGAAAATGAAAGCTATTTAAAAAAAATTCTTATTTGAAGGTCCTATTCAGCGTTCCTCAAAGAACACACCTCTTAAAGTCAACAGACATTTCATCTGAATAAGGAGTGCTGAACAAGAACCTTAAAAATATCTTACTATTTAAGCACTGCAGTTTTCTTTTAAGGCTGTGTCCTACCTTCACTGAAGTCACCTCCTTGGATCATAAAATCTTTCACAACTCTATGAAACAGACAACTTTTGTAATGCAATGGCTTCTGGGTAGATTTTCCAGTACCCTTTTCACCTAAAAGGGAAAGAGGGGGGAGAAAAAAAAAAGATACTTTGCACTTGTGTAACACCTTTCATGGGAGGAGCTCTAAGTGTTTGACTGATATTATAGTCTTGCAATCAGCTTGTGAAGTAGGCAAATATCAGTCTTATAGATGGGAAAACAAACAAACAGATTAAGTCCAAAGCTGGCCATTGATTTTGGTTCTCACTTTCTAGATACCCATCTTTCAGAGGTGCTGAGTGTTCACAACTCCAAAGGAAGACCTCAGGAGCTGTGGGTGCTCAGCACGTCTGAAAGTCAGACCTCAGGTGTCTCAGGTTGGGCACTCAAAACTTGGGTTATGCCACCTCAATACCCACTTTTGAAAATTTAGGCCTACGTTAACTTGCCAAAGGTCACAAAGGAAGTCTGTGGTGAAGCTGGAGATAGGACAAAAGTCTCCTGATTTGAAGTCATGGCCTTTTACCACAAGACCATCCTTCCTCTAGAAAAAGAAAGACTAAGGGCTTGTCTACCCAGGGGAATTTACCAGCATAAAAGAACAGGTATAACTGTATCAGCATTACTCAGAACCCCAAATGTATTGTCATTCCAGAATAAGATTGTCCAAATGGGGAATTATATCAGTGTAACTATGGTGGTAAAATTATACTTCTATAAATTTCTCTGTCTACACAAAACCCAAAAGACCTAAAAGGCTAACACACTGCTAGTGGCAGTAGGTACAAAGTCTGAAGGGCAGGTAACTAAACAAATCCTAAAATTAAAAAAGCACTACACTGAGTTAGACTCTCCTATAGATTGGAGATAAGTTTTCAGATATTTGAGAAAAGCCTGCAAAAGTTCCATCACTTTCAGAAAATTGATTAAAAACTGTTTTCAGGATTGATTGCTGGAAGAAAACTCAAGAAAACTGATTCCTAGTTCCCTGCTCTAAACCAGTGGTTCTCAAAATTTTTAGCGGACTGTAGAGACCTGCTCAATCGATCCCGGAAATGCTCTTCTGTTGACACATTAAATCCATCCCCTATCCCCCCTTTTTCCCCCAAAAAAAGAGTAAGGCTGCATCAACTGAAGGGTGTCTCCTGTTGACGCAATGCACTGGAGAAGCCACAGCACAGCAACGTAAGTAAGTCAATGTGAGTTATGCAAGCTACATTATGTAGCTTGCGTATCTCCCATCAATGGCCGGCGTCAGTGTAGACCAGGCCTAAGAAACAGGGAATATGAATTTAATTTGGGATTACAGATCTCCACACATCTTCTACAAGGAAAAAACTAAAGGTGAAAATTAAGAAGTGGATGGCCAACCTTGGAAAGCAAAGACCATGAATATTAGTGGTAGTGCAGTATATCACAGAAGGCAGAAGAAAGTCCATTAATGCTCAACTTCTTGACTTTTCATTGTCTATCTTTATTGTATGTTTATCATTTTCAGGATTGGTTAATATTACATAGTTTCAGCCAGCACAAATTGATTTAAATCAAAGAGATTTAAATCACTGACTTTAATCATGATTTAAATCAGCAAGCAGGAAAACTTGATTTATATAATTAATTTTAATCATGTTTTGCGTTTGTACTTTCTACTAACTTTTCTAAAGAAAGGTTGATTCTCATTAGATGGTAACTATTAAAACATATTGATTTGCAATTAAATTTAGTCATTTACGCTAAAGTTGATACTTCTTTTTGCTGACTAGCAGGACACACAATATCTATACAAATTTATTTAAGCAATTATATAGTTTAATTTGCAATTACTCAATGTCTTAATTTTTACAAATTTAATTATGTCAAAAAATGGTGAATAATGAATTTCCTATTTATTAGATGATTCTTTTTTACTTGTGATTTGTGTCAAGCTCCATTTGGATGGAAATTCAAATTCAATTAAAATGCACAAAAGCAGCATTTTAACTTTTTATTATTAAATAAAGCTACCTTAAAAGTGGATATAAGAAAATAAAGTTTATCAAGAAGCTTATCAAATCATGTTTTACATTTAAAACTGATTGATTAAACAAAGGAAATATCTGTAGTTCATAAATAGAACTAATTGTTTATGATCCCCAAATCCTTCAAGATTAAACCAGTAAATCTCATCCTCTCATATGAGTTTCTATGCATAGATTCAAAAAGGTAAACAAGCTTTCCTACTTTTTTCATGTCCCATTGTTTTCTTATTTTGAATTAAATGAAAGGAAGGAAACATTCTCTCCACACCTGCACAAGAAGCTACTGCTGTCAAAAGCTGGTTTAGTACTTCAACAAACTCTGGTTTCAGATGCTTAGTCAGTGACTTACGCAAGGTCAATGATTTGACTTTCTTTAAAACTTGCCAGCAACCATTTTGCTTAATATTATTTTTTGTATTTTAAATTAATGATTTTAAAAGATTGTAAATTTAAAATTTAATTTTAAATGTTTATTTTAAAAAACTTTGTATTTAATTAATTTACATTTTAAATAATCTGATATTTTTCTTTAAAAGAAACAACACTGATTTTTATCCACCCTGTTTTCAACAGTAATTTTGAGGGCTGCGCCAGATAGTTCACCTGACACTCCAGCATCTAAATTTGATTAGCGTATGCTCCATGCACTAATTTATGCCACAACTGCAAGTGCTTCAGCATATAAAACTTGCATTAAATGCACACAAGACAGGAATGTTAAATCTCTACAGAGACCAAGAAATAGTGTTTTAAAGTCTATGTTCATTTTCTGGTACGCAAAAAATTATAATCACTGGATATCTACCTGAGATCCTGTAGTTTCATAATATGACACTAGCCAAAAATGAATTAAGTTAAAAATCACAAATATACACAAACCTGTGCAAAGGCAGCGAAAGTTCTCACATGTCTTTGGGCACACATCAGAAAACAATTCAAAGACCACTCTTCCAGCTGAAAAAAAAACCGCATACATGTATGAAGTTAAATTTGAGTTCACTTGACCATTAGATATTTATATTCTTACAACATAATATAATCTAGAAATTATTTTTCTCACCAGGTACATTGTTGATGGCTATATCAAAAAAGCAACGCGGCCGCTGGACCTTGATTCCCATGGCTTCAAAAGTTTAAAGACTGTAAACAACAAAAATATAAAAACTGAGTTTCTCCTCTCTGTGTAGTGAGACTATATATTCACTTGATATCAACCTAAAAGCTTTTTATGAAGGAAAAAAGGTGTGGCAACCCTGAAATATAAGTGAGCAAAACCGAATGTCGAGATGTTAAGAAAGATGGTATTTTTTGCTCTCAAGTTGTTTTAAATATGAAATTCTATGAGATGTTGGTCTTTGTTCTTTAGGACAAATGGAAAAATAACTTAAAAACAGTTTTCTGTGCACATTAAGTTTAACTTCATGTTGTTACTAACTCTTGCAAAACTTGCAAGAAAAATGCAGTATTTTGTGTTTTTCTTAAAGCTCCAGCAACATCAGTCAAGGGATTATTATTGCTTGTACATTACTGTGATAGCAAATTGGAGTCCAAGTCATGCACCATGTGCCACTGTGTTAGATGCTGTACAAACACAGGATAAAAAGACTGTCTCTATTTCAAAGACTAAGAGTTTACAATCACCATTTTAATGAATGAAAGAGACCAGAAGATCTCACTTTTTATTTAAAAATTCCAATTGTCGTGGTTGCATAGAAAAAATTGTAAACATGAGCGAACACAACCTAACAGCTCAATAATCCCCCCCTTTTTTAAATCTTGTGATTTAAAATAATCTCATGATTTGGGGGGACTAGACTCGTGATTTTTTAGTAGTTGGGTTTGGCAATACTGACTTCATTCATGTTTAAGTCAATAGGTTTCACTTCAGGACCCAGCCCCATAGTTTCTTAGAGGAAAGCATAAAAGAAGACTGTAAGAGAGAATAAAGCATCAGTTGATGAGAATGTCATCCAACTTCCTAACTGGCTTTATAAGAACATATGTGAAAAATAAGAGCAAGGATTTGGAAAAAAATGACAGCAAGACAAACAGGTTGAGACCTGGTCTCTTAGGCTGGGTCTACACTGATGGTGGCAAATTTGCTGCTGTCAGATCGATTGCTCTGGATCGACTGAGTGATCTGTGTAGACAGCTCAGTCGATCCAGCAAGCAACGCAGGAAAACCACCTCGGTAAGTGGCGTAGCGCTGCATCGAAGGGAACGCTGTTCCCTTCAACGCAGCACAGTGTGGACAGCGTGCGGAGGAGACACTGCAAAGTCAACGGGAGACATGCAAGTGATTTACGTCACTTGTGTATCTCCCGTCAACTGCTGCCAAATCGCAAAGGTAAGTGTAGACCGGGCCTTAGATGTGTAAAAGCTTAAGTCCCAGTAGAGTACTTTGATAATTTGCTCCCAGAAGCCTTGGATCTTCAGACCCAAGGTTCAATCAAGTGGCATGGGGAGGTGAGGTGGAGAGGAGTACTTAACTTTGGGGCCAATGGTCTGTGCACTCAGGTAATTTATTAAAACTGCCTTTGAACCATTTGCCAAGAACAAACAATTCCCTAATATGACAACAAATTCTTAGCGGTCATAGTAAGAAATCAGAATATTTCATTCAGTGGGAACACAAATCAAATGGCACAGATTTATATAAGGAAGAAAATATTAAGTTCATATTCAAGTATCATATGGGAAGTGGGAAATTAGATACTCCTGAGATGAAATTGGAAGAGATGCAAGGTTCACTGAGGTTTTAAACTTATACCAAATAAATAAATACAACTGCCCAGCCTAAGAAAATGCTGCAAATGACAAATACTTGCACCTTGGGGTTACCCTTCATTATTTATACTGAAAAGGGAATCTGTTTACTGCACCATAGCTAATTGTCTACACATTCTGTCCCAGTTGCTTGCACAGAAGGCAACTGATTGACTGCCCCAGATAGGTATGAACATATCTCTTGCTGATTCCCAACACTGACTGAAACTCCAAAACAATTGACCTGCTGTCAAATGGTAAAGCACCTGGAGCAGATGGTATACCAGCAGAAGTCTATAAGGCTGGAGGCTTGCACATGGCTTTGAAACTGACTGAATTTTTCCAGTCAATGTGGACTCAATGAACTACGATCCAGGAGTACAAGGATACATTCCTCGTTCACTTGGATAAGTGGAAAGGTAACACACAATGCAACAACTATCAGGACATCTCCTTGTTAATAGCCAGCAAAATTCTCACCAGAATTCTGCTGAATTGCCTTGTGCAACACATGAACAAGGGCTCTTGCCTGAGAGGCCATGCGGCTTCAGGAAAGGTCGTGAGACCATAGACATGGTGTTTGCAGTTCATCAACTTCAGAAGAAATGCCTGGAACAAAACTCCAACTGTATATAACTTTTATTGATCTGACAGAAGCATTCGATACAATCAGTTGGGAAGGCCTTTGGAAGATCATGGCAAAATTTGGTTGTCCGGAGAAATTCATCTCAATGATTCTGCAATTTCATGATGGCATGCTCGCTCGCATTATGGATGACGGTGAGTCATCTTAACCATTCCCTGTCACCAATGGAGTCAAGCAGGGTTGTATGTTGGCCCCAACCCTCTTCAGTAGGATGTTTTCTGCCATGCTTACAGATGCCTTTCATGACTGTGCCACCAGGATTGGCATCAGATACTGGACTGAAGGCAAGCTTTTCAAAGCAATTCAAAAGCAATACTGCCTTTTTTTTTTTTTTTTTTTTTTTAGATAAAGTCTTCTATGCTAAATAATGGATCAGAATGGCAGTTCTTTTCCCTACACACTGAAAATGTTGCCTGGTTGTAAAAATATTGTAACATACAATTTGATGACCATTAGTCTCAAGCGTTTATTAAAATTGTAACAGAGCCCATGTTGGATAGTACATGAGTCAGTTCTGCTTCTCTGAATATCCAAGAAATGTCTTTACTATGTTTACCAACAGCCTTGGTACAATCTTTGTGTACATCTACACAGCAAAAAATCCAAAACCCTGCAGCAGCAAGTCTCCGAGCCTAGGTCTACAGACTCAGGTTACAGTGCTGAACATAGACATTCAGGCTGGAGATTGAGCTCTGAAATCCACCTCCCTCCCTGGGCTTCAGAGCCCAAAGCAGAACCCCTTAAGCTCCCTTTCAGAAAGGGATCAAAGTACACAATGCTGAATTGTCAATGCATTTACCGAGTTCTGTTTAAAGAAACGTTAACTGCCAAGATTTCAAAATCTTCTGAGTATCATAGGTGAAGCTGGTATCAATGCCTACGATTAAGGCTGCCTACCACTTTCCATAGTAAGACATTTACTTGGTTATTGAGGCTAAAATTTTCCATGCTGGATATATGCCTCAGGCAGAATTTGTTTTGTTTCAGAAGAAGTGGTTCACACAGCTCTGAGAACAAGTTGGGTAAAACAATGTATTTTCCCCTAACTTAAAAAATATGTACAACTTTTAACACATAAATGCTCTAGCATCTCCATGCTTTGGAGAAGGGTCTTGAAATTTGATACAGCATTCACTCTTATGATAGAAATGTGCCTTCTACTGTCCTCGTGACTGCATGTTTTGTGGAGGTATGTTAGAGATGCGCAGCATTATTATCCAAAGTCTTCATTGAGCATGTATGTAATCCAGCACGGCAGGGGCGTGGACAGGACATTTCCTGGCAGGCCAGGTACCAGAACTGAACACAGAGACTGTTGCTTCTGTGCTCCCTCTGCTGGTATCCAGAAGGAGCAAGCAGCTGACTTGTTCAAAAGCAGTAGGGTATGGACCATAAAGAGGCCTAGAAGAGGGGGTGCATGCAGACTGTTTGATGATGACAGTTGAGATTAAAATTTACTATTGCTATCAGTTTCCCTGTTAACTCAAGTGGTGAGGACCACATTACGGATCTGAAGGTTTACACTCTGTTGATGACCCAATATGAATTCAATATAGTTCCACGTCATGGAATCTGTTTAAGCAGTTTGATTTTTTTTTTTAAATTAGGAAATTTCACTTTAAAAACCCTATGTTAAAAGAACATTCAGGTTGCAAAGCCTGAGCAACCTTAATTTGGCTTCCCTATGCATATACATTAAGATGTAGTCTTCAAATATATGATCATATATATACAAAAAAACTGTAATTAAATTTAGTTAAGTTTGTATAATATTAACAAATGCGAATTGAAATAAATTACTTTGGAATTCTAACTTCATGAGATAATTTTAGGTTGTTGGGTTTTTTAAGTAATTATGGCTATACAATTGGTATAATATACTGGATAGCAAGGATATAAAATCTACACCTTTCTCAATTAGTTGCAATACCAAAATTGGACAGCATATATAGAAAAAGAAAGAAAGGTTTAGTTTTCTTCTGGAAGAGCAGGATTATATGAGGTGCACTTATGACACATAACTAGTTTCGACTCAAATATCCAATCGGGAGGATCACCAGTAGTTCAAGCTGCAGCATGAGCATGGTAGAGCCACACCACAGAGAAAATGACTAGGTATGTGACTAGGTATAGCAAACCAGCAAAAAGCAAGGAAGCACTCTAAAGAAATGCCAGAAGAAAAACTTAACTATTGGATATTAGAGATTGGAAGGATGTGATTATATGACACTGGAAAATAAGTAAGAGCAGCAGCAGCATAAAAGAAGAATGATGCTAGTGAGAAATTATGGTATACTTTGTGAATAGACATTTCTGCTTTAAAAAAAACAACACATGGCCTGAGCTAAGGTGGCAATTTCTTTCCTTGAAAGAGTTATTGTGAATGCTACTGAAAGGGTGAATAAACTAGAAAAGAGAATTTGGACAAAGATGTTATAATTGGGAATAACACAGAACAAGTGATACTTAACTTCCTCTGTGAAAGAAAAAGTTAATTTTTTCTGGTAGGTTTCTAGTCTTAATGCCACTCTTATTTTCTTCTCCCATTCTTCTCTCTCCTTTTTTCTATGCTGCCCCTTACACAAGAAAAACCTCACTGTCCACATTTGCCAAATCAACAGTCTCTACTCATTCAAATCTTTCCTTAAATCTCACTTCTGTCATGTTGCCCATATGTAGCAATTTTTTATTAAATTATATAATTAAATAACACCTTGCTAACCCTCATTCTTCCTCATTCAATGCTATCCATGTTTGTTGCTTTTGTTTATGCCATTTCTAAAATTAGGTGATGATTATACACTGAAAATTGTGCAAGCAGACCCCTGTGCTCACATACAGCCTCAGTGGGGCTCTGTTCAAGTACGTAGTATGCCTTATGAACTGTCAGTTGCAGAATTGGGGCCTTAGATTGTAAGACTGTATTGGGGGAAAGGACAATATTTTTATTGTTTCTCTAAAGCACTAGTAAGTACACTTTTGAAAGCTGTAGTAATAAACAATAGTAACGGGTTATAAAATGGGAAAAATCTTAGATTAACTTGAACTAAGTATTTAAGATATGAAACGTAGTTGTAGCTGTATCGGTCCCAGGATATTGGAGACACAAAGTGGGTGAGATAATATCTTTTATTGGACCAACTTCTATCAACAGAAGTTAGTCCAATAAAAGGTATTACCTCACCCACTCTGTCTGAGTATTTAAGGTAGCAGGATACTAGTACCTGAAGTAAGGCACACAACTTTTGCTGCACAGGCAATTTGCTTGAGACACGTACCTAAATTGCATGAGTATTCACTTACGCTACTGTACGCAAAATAAGATACATGGAAGTTTATTTCACAGACTGCCATCTCAGCCACTTTTTTCCTGTCTGTGTCATCCCACCAACTTTTGCTTAATTTGATGGATTTGTTTATGCAGAATACTGCATACTTAAAAAGTTAACAATGGTGTTTACCCTACGTACTTGTGAGGCAAGTCAGCAAGTGACCTAGAAACAACCTCCACTCCACCCTTCGCCCCCCTGTACATTCATACTTGGACAATTTCTGATGCCTTGCTAAAATCCTGGAGAGAAACTCATTGATTAATACATTGAAACCCATCCATAAACTATTAGTTTGATGTAGGGATTAATGCCTCAATATCAAAGACAACTCTGTAGATGCACTGTATTAATTATATGGTGAATATCCAAAATCCTACTTTTAAACAAAAAGGAGATGGATACAAGTGCTGAATACAGAACCAATATACTACTGAGAAACTTAGGTCTGGTCTACACAACAGACCTATCTTAGTATAACTACATCGCTCAGGTGTATGAACCAACCCCTCTCCCCCCCCAGCAGACAGTGGTAGGCTGGCAGAAGAGCTTCTCCTGCCAACATAGCTACCCTCTCTTGGGGAGGTGGATTAACTATGCCATCGGGAGAGCTTTTTCCCGTTGGCATAGAGCATCTGGTGGGTTTCTCCATAGATCAGGGCTTGCTGCTCTCTGGCTCTGCAGGCCTTAAAGGAACAACCTGCCTTGCTACACTCCCATGGTCTGCATTACTGCTCCATGTAGACAAGCGCTTCCATCCAAGTGACCATTGCCAGTGTTTATTGAATAAACACCAATATTTATTTTTTGTTTTTGTATCAGGGATGTTTTATCTGCGTTTATAGAAGCCCTGATCATAATGGTAGCCTAAACACTGTTCACCCAAGGAATAATTAGAGTGAAACCTTCATTACTCCTCCAACAAAGCTATCCCTCTATAGCTTGAACAAAACAGTTTAACACACAATTTTCTATATAATCATGTTTTTAACAAGTTGTCTTATTTTTCTTTATCTTATTTTCCTTCACTCCATTCTCCCTTCCTAAATCAGATCATGCTGTATCTTTTTGTACATTGTTTTCAATGTTATTTCCTCTTTCCTTTCTCTCTCCCTTCATCTGCTATGTCCCTTCCTTTCTTCTACTGCGTTCTGTCTCCATCCTTTTTATTTTGTCTTTCTCCCATTTCTCTACCAAGAATCTTTCAATGAACCTTACATCCTTATTTAAATTTATTCCATTACTTTCTCTCTCCCACTTACACATACCTTCACTGCCATTATCTCACTCACTTCTTCCCTCAGAGAGTTTGAAAAATTGACCAGACACCAAACTGTCAGCAAATTAATCTAGTAACCAAAGACCAACACAAGAGATTTCCTGCCCCACACACAGAATGCCCAGAACACACTCTGGCGAGAGCCAACTCACCTCTACGCCCACCTCTTACCCCTCAAAAGAATGCTGGATTCGAACCTAAGTGTTGTCCCTGAATTGTTCGTGGGACAACACTTCATATCCTTCACCGCCTCCCTCTAGTACAGGAGGAAAAAGTCCATTTGCAATAGAAGAGATTAATTATATTTGTAATTATGATCTGTGAACCAATGTATAAATTTAGAACTAAATACTTACCTCAGGCTATACCCAGGGTATAGGGCCATGGATGGGAGAGATGTCAAAGAGATATTTGCAGAAAAATCAAGGAGTAGAAAATGGTCTTTATACAGGCTATTTCTATGGTCAGTGTAGACCCTACCTACACCAATGGGAAGGATTCTCCCTTCGGTGTAGATAATCCACCTCCCCAAGAAACATGTAGCTAGGTTCAGTGGAAGAATTCTTCTGCTGACCTAGAGCTGTCTACACCAGGAGCTAGATCAGTATAGCTGCATCTCTCAGGGGTGGGAGGGTTCAGAATTTAGACAGGCACTAAAAATAAAGTTTCTAACCCTTATGATTTTTCTGTCTTCAGACAGATAGTTTCACTGCATTTGTTGCTGCCCATGGCTTTCCAAAAAACAGCAGAGTGAAACTGATCAGTTTCATTTCTACTATTCTTAGCTTTGGGACAATCAGTGACAGGACAAGAACCATGTCATTTTACTCTGCAACTTCTATTTTTGAAAGCTGCACATAAAACTTTTGAGGAGGAAGGATTTTTTAAAGAAAAAAGGGAATCTGGCAGTGAGATCTTCTAGAAATAGAGCAGCCAGGACAACTTCAAGCCAGGTTCAGGGGCTACAAAGGAGAAGAGAGAAATTTTTAGATACTAAAGATCAGCAGACAGACAACACAACTGTAGGAAACCTAGCACCATTCCCCAAAATTGGGCAGCAAGCTCCCTTATCAGGGCATTATTATTGTTGCTGCTCGTACTCCCCCTACATACTGGTCTTACTGTGTACATTTTTCAAGTTCTGAAAGAACAAATAACTAGTAAATAAAACTGATTAAATCAACACAACGTAAACTGGGCTAAAGTTAAAATAGGGTAATGCTTCATGGACAGGGCTTAAGATTCAAGCTCAGTTATTATTATTCATATTGCAATGCCTAGGATTCACAGTCACAGAAGCAGCCCGGGTCTACAGTACAAACTTACCTTGGTATAGCTATGTCGCTCAGGAATGCGGAAAATCCACATCTCTGAGCAACACAGTTATACCGACCAAATTCCCTGTGTAGACAGTGCTGACATAGTTACTGCCTCTCCGGGAGGTGGAGTACCTGCGTCAACAGGAGGAGCTGTCTCATAGACTCATAGACTCATAGGTCAGAAGGGACCAATATGATCATCTAGTCTGACCTCCCGCACAAGGCAGGCCACAAAACCCTACCCATACACATTTATAACAACCCCGAACCCATGACACATTGGCACAATGTGACACAATGTCACATTGGCACAGGTAATATCTTCACTAAGCGCTAACGCTGTGCTGTTGCAGTGCTTTACGTGCAGACAAGCCTCCAGACTCCATTGTGCCAGGCACCATAAAAACATTAAAAAAATTGTCCCTGTCCCAAAAAGTTCAAGTATGTGGCCTCCTCTGTAGATAACAAGTAGCAAATAAATATTCTTTCTTAAAAGCACATACAAGCAACTTACAAAATGGATTTAAAATGAAAAGAAGTGGGTGGGCAAGGTTCCGTGGCCTGCAATGTATAGGAGGGCAGACTAGATCATCTTGATGGTCCCTTCTGGCCTTAAAGTCTATGAGTTTAAAAAGTATCTGGTGCATATTCACCTACATACTAATACAGGTGATAACCAGAATGTAAAAGACGGCAGGGTCTCAGTCAAATATTGGGAAGTTACCAAACAAAGGTACTTTAGCAAGTCCCTTAAATTTAAAGGAAGCATTTCCTTCACTGGGAATGAGTTTGAAGGCACTATTTAGCCTTGGAATGGAAGATCCGGTTGTGTGTTTCAACAACCCATTTATCATCTTACTTTTTGAAATTCTCCTTCATTCACACTATCCTAACCACCCTACTAAAAGTATGGTCATACACACACAATTCTGCCTGCCTTCAGTTCATTAGCGCCTGCAAACAAAAACGAGCCTGCTACTGACGTAGCTATTAAAAAGAAAAAAACACTCTATGCACCGCCTTGGGACAGCCCTTCAAACTGAAAGACAGAGGCGAGGGGACCCTCCAGCCCGGGAGTCCCCTTCAAAGCAACTTCCCCTCTTCCGGAGGCCTGCAGAGGGGAGGAGGCCATGTGGCAAGCAGAGGGTCTGGTTATTTTGCCTGCTGGTGGAGAGAGAAGAGAGAGAGGATTCATTCAAACTCTGGAGCAGGCACTGAACATAGCCTCTTGTGTGTACCAGCAACTGGAATTATCACTAGAGATTTATGCCCGCAGGACCAGAAGCGTGGCCAGCAGCACATCACCAACGTGCGTGGAGAAAAGGCTCCTGCTGCTGCCCCAAGGATCTGATTTTAAAGGAAACCACTGGCCACAACCCCCGTGTGTAACTAACCCCCCGCACCTGGATCTCGCCCATGATGACCCCCAACACCGCCCTCCTCTAACTTCCCTCCAATTCGCAGCTTAGTCCCCGCCACTCAACGCCCCCTCCCGCTCGCCCCCAGCGCTGGGTCCCCCCCACCCTGTTCCCAGTCCCCTCACAGGCAGGCCTAGGCCCCCGCATCTCCCGGCGGGGAGGGCTACGGCTCCTGCGCCTGCGGCCCTGCGAGGGGACCCCTCCACTCAGGGTAACTCCCGCCCCTTCCTGGGGGGTGCAAGTGCCCACCCTCCTCCGGGCTCAGGCCCCCGCCCGCAGGGGGCTCGGCGGGGCAGGCTCCCCGCTGCGCCCAGCACTCACCCGCGCGCGGCCCGGCTCGCTGCCCGCGCGCTTCACTGCCTCGCCGCCGCCGCCATGTTAGGAGCTGGTGCGGCACAGACTGCGTCAGTGGAGGGGAGGGCGGAAGCGGGCGAGCCCCGGGGCGGCGTCGGGTTGGGGGGTGGAAAGTGACCGGGCACCAGCGGGGCGGGCCTCCGGGAGCAACGGCCGCCGTATCCCCGACCCGGCAGTGCGGAGACGGCCAGCTTGGCGCCTCGGAAGCTGCAGCCCACCACAGTGGCTAAGGGGGGCCGGGCCAGGCCGCTCCCCGCCTCCTCCCGCCGGCAGCGCCGCTCCGCCCCCTCGCCCGGAGTCACCCGCGCGCCCACCGCGCGGGGCCTGCCGGAGCTCGGGCCCTCCTCCGGCGCCTCGGGCCCCGAGCTCGCCGACGGCCTCAGCGCCCCGCAGCCCGCGCCGCGGTCCGTGTGCCCCCAGGGAGAGGGAGGCGGAGGCGGGTGCGCGGCCCCTCTCCCTGCCAGCGCCCCTGTGCCGACGGTTGCCAGTTTTGGTCCGACCTGTTCGTGGAGATTTCCTCCCCTCCCATCGTCTTTAGTTGTTGGGGGCTCCGGGAGGAGCCTGGAGAGTTAGCGGCCCAGTTCGCCCCCTCAGCCCAGCTGCCCTGAGCAAGGAGATGGGCACAGGGCCCGCAGCCGCTGTGCCCCGTGGGGAGAGGGCCTCGCCTTTCCCCTCCACCCGCACCCCATCCCTCAAGCGGGCAGTGCCCCCACATGCCAGAGCCTCTGACCGAGGAGAGGGACGCCGCCTATGCCAGAGCTCTTGTCCCCCAAGCAAGAAGAGGGGCATAGCCCCTGGCCCATGCGAGAGTATCTGTGCCCCAGTCAAGGAGAGGGCACGGTCCCGTGCCAGAGTCCCTGTGCCCTGAGCGAGGAGAGAGGCAGCAGGGGCACACGTACACACTTCACATGCCAGACTCTGCATTAATATATTATAAAAGTTGGCCCTTCTGTCAGTTAAAAATTAGCAAGTCTGTACAATATCTGAATATTGTTCACAAGAATGTTTGGGTAGCTTCCAGCAGGAACTTTGGGCCTGGACTCCAGTATCTCAACTAGAGAAAGGGCTGATGACACTCAGATGCCACATGATGGGCACAAAATAAGAAACAATTACATGTACTATTTTTTCTACAGGACTTCTGCCTCATTAAATGTACTCTGGATCTGGAGCAGGATTGTGTACTATTTGTACCATGGGGCAGTTGGATCTATGTTTGCCCATAACTAAAGGCCTGTCCCCTCAGCTTAGGGAAGGGACCACAAATTCAGGACTACAGCTGTGTTCTTGGAACAATACATGAAAAAACAGTAGTGGGAGTGATGTCAGAGGTTAAGAAAGAGGGATCCAGAGGGGAAAATCAAGCAGAGAATGCCAGACATCTCCCACTGCTCTTCAAAGGCATCCAGGGACTCAGTGGATGTAGCCCAGAGGAACTTTGCCCAGAGATGTGACTTCAGGGAGGAGCAGAAACAGCCCCACAATTGCAGAGCATGTCCCTATCCAGCATCCTCCTCCTGGAGTGGTAGATGGCAACCATGGCCAGCGCCAGGAGGCAATTGACAAGCAGGTCTCAAGACTTAGTGCTGCTGCAGATGTGTGTGTAGATCAGGAGAGCAAGGAAAAGTGCAGCCAGAAGCTCAGAAAGAGGTTCTGGAGGAGCCAAAAGAAAGGCTGCAACCTCAGGCACTCTACACAAGGTCTTCTGTGACAGGGTCTTATGTGACAGGGTCTTCTGCTTGCTTCAAAAGGGACAGGTGTTGGGGGAGTTTGTGAACTGCACCAGGTACACACCCAGAGGAGCTGCTAACTAATATCCCTGGCAGGCTGTGAAACTAGAGTGGAGTACAGGCTAGCCCACCAGGGTTCCTCACCCTCTTCAGGTGGCAGCAGGTCCACTTGATATCAGGGCAGGACAGGAGGGTGAGGAAGTGGATGGTATGAAGCATGAGCACATACAGATGTTCTCTGGGCATAGTTTGGAGGCAGACCAGCTGGAGGTTGTACAGCCACCTCTGGTGAATTGGGCCTAAGGCAGGAGATTGAGGAGAAATGACTGTCTCATGGGTAAGGCAGCTGAAAGCTGGATTCTATCCCTGTCTCTGCCACAGAGCCGTAGGTGATGCTGAGCAAGTCACTTAAACCAAACTTTTCACAGGAAGTCACAGCTGCAGCTGAAGTCATTGGGGAGCTGGCATTTGAACATATAAAGTGCTATGTAACATTGTTACCCTTTTAACCAGAGCATCTAGTAAGGTTCAGGCCCTGTGGGTTATCCCATTTAAGATGAAAAATTGACGAATGAGTCTGGTATTTTCCTTGATGTCATATTGTATGTTTACAAGGACTGTACAAAGTCCTGCTTCTTCGAACACAGGAGGAACCAAAAACAGTTGACAGCTTCCTTATTCACAGCACCAAACTCTTTCAGATATCATTCTAATCCAAAATCTCTGTCTAGGCTTTTCCCAGGTCCACATACGATAGCTCCCAGGCTCTGTAAGCTTGACTGTTTTCCTGTTTACCTTCTTTCTTGCTTCTCCTTGTCCTAAGCTGCTTGTTCCAGTTTGTGCTGTGCTGTCTCTCATCTAATGCACATATGCTATGGTAGCCAACTCTCCAGGATTGTCCTTGAATCTCCGGGAATTAAAGATTAATCTTTAATTTAAGATTATGTCGTATGATGAAACCTCCAGAAATACATTAAACCAAAACTGGCAACCCTAAGTCACATTCACTTGGTAACCAAAAAAGTTCCATCAATCAAATCCGTAGCTCCTGCATTTGAAATCCCACAGGCCACATGATTAAGCGTCTATTGAGCTTTTCTATGTGCCTGTGTTTTTGGGTGCTATTGCTTCTGCTTCAGGCACTGATTACAATGGCATCTTTATATTTATTTTGAACAGAAGGCAGTGCAGCCACATCTGGCTCCTAACAATACACACCGACCTATAATAATACTAAGTATTCTGAAAAATGAGGTCTTGGGTGTCTCAAATTGGATTTGTGAAGCACTCAGATACTAACGTGATCAGCATAATCGAAAAACTCATGTGGAAACTAATATTTCTGACTGCCATGAAGGGTTGAATAGTGTGTAGTAAATAAGGTCTTGGCCCACATGTTGAGCAATGAGGATAGAACAAAATATTGAATAGCTGCTAATTAGGTGAACATCATCCATCCTGTGCACTGAATGAGGGAGAGAGGTAGAAAAAAATTGTATGTGATCATGTAATTAAAGACTATTACAATGCATATTCGTAAGAGGGCTGAATTCAGGTTGCTTTGGCAACCTTCATTCCTTCCTAGCTTTTGAGCGCTTGTCTTTGAAACCTAAATAGTGTGCTTTTAAGTGTGTGTGTGAGCATGTGTGTAAAACAGCAAAGTTAATGACTCAGTAGTACTTCAGAATCGTAATGTATGTACAAGGCAACATTTTGCCTTCTTAGTATAAACTGGAAGTCCAAGATAAATGCTGAATAGAAAACTCATTGGGGAGAAGAAAAACAAAAAGGCATGATAATTTTTTATTGAAAAGTCTATTTCTTCTGCCTTCTCTGACTTTCACGGAAATGGGTCATCGGGGAACCCAACCCCTGCTCAACTGATGACACAACTTGCCTAAACTTTGCCCAGTAGAAGGAGTACTGCAGTACTGGCGATATATCGTACAGTTGTAGAGAGGTCAGGGGTTGCCCAGCTAAAAAGCTAGAGTGCTGGTACCTTGTCAGGCCTGCACCTAACTCTGGCATAAAACTGAATTGACCGCAGCCACTTCCTAACCCGACAGAGAGGAGCAGCCCACGGAAACTACAACTCCCAGCATGCAGTGCACCCAGCAGCCTTGGTGCTTTTCCGTTAATGATTCGCCTTATTTCCGGCAGGAGTGCGGATCCCAGCATACCATGCCCCCTGGTGTTCTGGGCGAGGACGGACCGCCATGTCTGGAGCATTGCATGCTGGGGCTTGTAGTCTGCACGGTCCCAGGCGGTGTCTGTCAGTGACTCGAGGTGGCCTTACCCTTCCCCTGCCCGGCGGCGCGACCCGGCTGCGAAACACGCTCCCCGCGCAGGTGAGCGGTGCCGGTGGGTGGGGCCGACGAGGATCTTCTGCCTTGCGGATCCGAGGAGCCCGGGGCGCCGCGGTGGGTGGCCGGTAGTAGCCGCGCGGGGCTTGCGGCGCCCTGTGCCGCGCCGCGCCTCCTTCCAGCTGTGCGCTGCCGCGTGAAACTCTCCGCCCGTGCACCCAGCTGGGCACCCTGGTCCGCGGAGGTGCTGGCCCGTGGTGGCTTCTGCCCCGCACGTGCGGGTCTCGAGGGGACCCTGCTCCCATGAGCATTAGCATGGCGGGGAGGGCACCGCCCTACGCCCATGCCAGTTTTCGCAGTTGTATATTTTAGCTATCTCTGGCTGTGTTTTCGGGGGGACAAAAGGCACCTGGCTGCTCTGGGTAGTACCCCCCTTTCGGATTTGAAAATCGTGCAGCAAACCACGGAGGGCTTGGCACACCGTAAACATGACGTTATATGTTCATAAACTAGGAAGCGTTAGGCAATCCAGATACAGGACGAATTACTGCTCTCCCATAACACTTGGCATACAGAGCTGTACATAGATTCATAACTCTTAAGGCCAGAAGGGACTTTTCCAGCTTAGAAGTGCTGTATGAATACTAGCCAGCTTATTGAATTGCCCATGGTGCTGAACTGCATGAAGTTAGCAAACGGGGGAAAAGCGAGGTCATATTTTGTATCCTACAAGCCTTGACAGTGTCTTGGCTGTGACAAGTGGGTGACGGGTGAAATCCACCCTGTTGTATGTCTCCAGTATCAACACAACAATGTGCTGATAAAATGACTTTCTTATTGTGCCCTGTTTGTAGTTATTGGAGGACATATAAAGTTCATCCTGAACTGAGAATGTTGTGGTTTTTACTGGTTTATGAGCCAACTTTAAATTCTTAATGTTAGTTTAATCTGTTCTAAGGTAATTTAATTTCTTGTCCTTTTAGTAAACCTTTTGCACAGTTCATAGAGAACTATATAATAAACCTGTTCTTTGAATAGATTCTTGTGTGTTTGTTTTGACCAATATATTTTTAAAGCTTATGGCAAATTAAATTGAACTCTATAATCATTTTCTTTGACCTCTCTTTGTAAAGAGTAACAATTAGAATTAATGTTGTTTTATAGGAGTTTTAAGAGCTTTGGGATAAATCATCTACTTCAGTTAAAAGCCTACAGGAGAGAGAAAGGTTATTAGAAACTGTGCAGTTCCATCAGGCATTGGTCCCAAGCTCTAATCCTTGAGATCGAAGTATTTGTGAGCTTGCAGAGGACCTGGGGGCATGGATGTTCTGAGCTCCATGGGGAAATCGTGTGGGATTCAAAATGTCTATACAGAAGGTCATCTCCTTTAACTCTCTTCCATGGGCCTACTGACCTACTTTCCTCCCCTCTGTCTTGCAGCATAGCTTGTTAACAGATGTGGCAGAGCCTGTGCCCTGTCAGGAAGTTTTTACTAAGTCCTGTGAGAGTTTTTCTTGAAACTAAGTCATTTCCTGATTCTCTAAACTGAGGGAAATACAAAAAGTAAAGTATTTAAAAAACAAACAAACAAACAAAACTCCTTAGTTTACAGTTCTATATTATTCGTAACACAGATAAGAAAATGTTTTAAAATTATTTTTAACTTGCCAATGTCCTTTTTAAAAATGTTTGTGTGATATTTAATTGTGTTATACAAATAAGCTAGGAAAATATCTGCTCCAGAGTTAGTTCTTCAGCAAGATAATATGGTTGTCCTAATTTTGATCTGTGCTTTCATTCTCTCAGAATTAGAGAAAAATTATGTTTCTTCAGTTCGTTTACTTTAAGTAGTTTAATAGCTCTTTTTAAACTCAGTCTTACTTTTGTGTTGAAAATTGTCTCCTGAAAGAAGAATCAGTTTCCCCTTTTGATTGTCTGATTGTGTGTGGTTTTTTCAACAAAACAAGAAGGAAAATCACTTTTTGGAAAAAGGGAAAATGTGATTGTGTAAAATCACAAAAATTTGCAAAGGATGTGGGGATGCTTTTAATTTATTTGTTGAAAAGGATCTCAAAAGTCTTTGATACATAGGTAGATCAGAATGAAAGCTTTATAGAGATCACTACAGTGTAGAATGATAGAAGAGATAAAAGTGATTTTTAAAACGAGTAGAAAGGAAATTGGGGTTATAAAAATATGCTTAAACTAGTCTGCGACTTAATAGCAGGGAAATTCCTATCCCTTTTGATTTTATTGTCCACTTTCATTGTGTACAGAGTACTTTACCTTGTGTTTAAATAAACCATGACAGCTTCATTTTCTTTGTTTCCTTATGTATGCGCCAGCATCAGTGATGTCAGCATGAATGTGTGTAACACTGGAAATGGCATATGATGGCTTTTGGAGGGTTGTGTGGATTTGTAGGTTTTTTGTTTTTTTTTTTAATTAAAGGTGAACTACAAGAATGAAAATTGTGACTACTCCCACTTCCTTCTGGAACAAGGTTAATTTATGAACTGTTCAAAATGATGTAGGACTTTTCTTTCCTTTGTAGGACTGCTGTGTTTTGATGGCTTGGGTTCGGTGTGATGCCCTGTGTGTGATATGCTGACATAATCACACCTGCACCTGAAGAGCACTGAAGTCTGCTGATGGGAACAAAGTAAATCCTGTTCTTGTTGATTATTGTATGTCCTACAGAGTGAAAAAATACAGTTGTTTGGGGTAATATTGTGTATGTGTGTCTGTGTACGTACAACAAGTATGTACCTGACACCAGTTTCCAGCCTTGTTTGGTGGTGAGAATGATTTCTTCAGTAGAAATACATCTTGGAGAATATCAGTGAGGAGAAAGCTGGTGCTGTGTGACTAATCTGCATTCCATGGCTGCTAAATGGCATGCATACCCACAGCCTGCAGAATTATTAGAGCTTTCAAGGGCTAGCAGCCACAGACACTGTTCTGGTCTGGATATAGCTCTTAAGTAACTAACTGGTTTGGTCACAATGTGCTGAGCTATTGTCTTTGTTTTGTGCTTTCTATAGTTTTGCTTTTAACATTTAAAAAAAAAAAGTTTGAATTGTTCTCATCTCTAAATCTGAAAATACATACAGTGCATTTTATTGTTTTAAATGTAACTGAATATTTTAATATCCTGTATGGGGGGAGCATTTGGGCCTTCATATAAGTCTGGTGTATTCTGAAGAGAAGTTAACCTAAAAGTTTAAAAGGAAGTAGTTTTAATTTTAGCTACTAATTATTAACTTACTTAACTGTCTTAAATCAATACTATTATAGATACAGTAGAATTCAATTCTATCTCTTCCCACAGTGACTATAAAAGATGCAAGAAAAACAAGTTTATGTGTCTCAAAATACGTCGTCTTCTTGCTCACAGCAGCTTTGTTTATTATGAAAAGTGAAAGAGGAAAACATTTTTCGGGGCATCTTAAAAGTAGCTTGTGGAGGTGGCAAAAATGCTTTGTTTCAGGCATATTTACTCATCTGCACTGAGACGCTGCCAGTTTCAAACTCTGAGTAGTGACACATTGCTGAACCAGTTAAATAACTGCACAACTGAAGATCAGGTCTTTGATCTTGTTGGAAGGAACAAAGCCAAACTTTCTGAAAAACATGTAGGAAGTGCAATTACTTTGCTGGGGCAATTTCAGAAGGAGAAGTTCCATCAGTTGAGGAATATTGACTATATAAAAAACCACTCCCAGTTTATTACTCTTCGCATATTAGCTGAAAACAAGATACAATTTATGGATAATGATCTGTTGGTGGATATGCTGTACCATGTATTGAGGTAAGCAATACAATATTAAATGTCATATAACCAATTTTAAATGAGCCCCGTGAATTACATTTAAATATAATCTTAAACATTTTATTGTTTGATTAAATAACATTGGTTTAGAAGTTAACTTTTTGGCAGCTTTTCTTCTTCTTTCTTGCCACTTCCCTATTCAGGGTCGGTAACATTTTATAGCTTTCTTCCAAAACTCATGACTGTACATCTGGCTGTCATGTAAATTGGTCTCTTTAAGGGCCATTAATATTCAGTCCATGTACCAAGTCTCTGGCGTCCCTGTTGGTTATCATCCATCCAGTCATTGCAGGGGCCATCTTACCAGTATAACTCTTGGGTCTCCATTGGACATGTTCATACCAGTGTAGCCTAGCCTCTCTTAATTTCTTTTCAGTTGGGGAAAACCACATTTTTGCTGTCTTCTCTCATTTGAGCAATCATAGATGTGACAGTGTTAGGCAGTACAAAATTCTCAGTCACAATTGTGATTTGTCGATGGTGTCCCTTTAAATATATTTTTTGCATTTGGTAATCTTAATGAAGATTAATTAATGATTTGCTTTTTCCAGTGAGCAACATGTGTATGTTTTTAAAATGAACAAACCTGAATATTTTGTATTTGGAAATGTGTTAGGCTTAGCTTCTTTTATTTCATTTTTTATATATAAATATATCCTTCCTGTGTTGTGATTAAAACACAAGGCTGGAAGTAAAGAGATCTGGGTTTTGTCCTGTCCTAGCTTTGCCATACCGACTGTGAGACTTTGGACAAGGCACTTAATCTCTCTGTGCCTCAGTTTTCCTATGTGTAAAACGGGAATACATATCTATCTCACAGGAGAGTTGCGATGCTTAATTCATTAGCATTTGTAGTGTGCTGTTAGACCTTTGGATGGAAGTTATTACTGGATATAACTCTTACATAGTGTCTTTGTAGCTCTTTTAAAGCAAACGTTAAAAGAGTTATGCAGCTCTGCCTGGTTTGTCTTATCTTTAATCATGAAGGTTGAAATTTGAGGCCCATGATTCTCTAGTAGAAGAACTGGTGGTGGAAGCGTGGAGAAGATTAGAAAGGTGAGTATTATACTACTCTTACCAGTAATTACAAGCATATTCATCTTGAGTTAATGTCTATAAAAGTTCTCTCACAGGGTGCTTGCCAGAGATTTAAGCATTATTTACATATATTTATATAATTATTTTAAACCTCAACTATCTTTTTGGAATGTCTCCTCTTTAGAACTGGTTTTGTTTTGTTAACATAATCAGGATTTGAGGATTGGTGGAGTTTTGAATTGCAGGTGGCCAGTGGAGGTGCTCAGATACTAAACAATGGAGGCTGCTTTATCTAGATGGATAAGTGGAGATTTAAGAATATGTGAATGCAGACACCACACACAAAGGAAATTCAAAATGGACATACTTACAGTTTTATATTGATAGATAAGGCAGGTTATGCTTGTTGTCTTGCTCTGTAATGGTGGTTATGCCCCTCTCTTCAGCCCCGATCTTAATTTTTCGGAAAGGCTGTTAGTATAGAACCCTAGTATTTTCCCTTCTTTGCATTTGTGTTTGTTTTGAGATTGCATTTTTGTTCCTCAGTCCCTAACTGAATGCAGGGGCTGGCATCACTCTCTTCTGTTGTCACCAACAGGACACAATAGCCTGTCCTAGCCTAGTTGCTAAGACACATTGACAGTTAAGTGAAAACCCCATACTTTACACCCACACCAAATGACTTTCAGATTCACTTTATCCAACATGGCAGCAGTTTAATGCTTGATAGAATAGTTTTAATCACTCCATTATGCTGGCCTTGCTAAATATAGGTATTCCTTCTGTACTTTACTAAACCATGTACACACACTTCTTAGTGTCATATTTTGATATGAAAACTCATAGATTTTTGAGCTATTCAGAACTCTCTCCTAATGGACTACTACTTTAATTTGGTTGAGGCATGAATGTTATTAGGAGCTGATCTATCAGGAAAGCATTTTATATTGGTCTGATTTTGATGGGGAGGACAGGGAGGTTGTTTCTTAATTTTAAACTTTTGTCTACTTGCTCATTTAATTATTAGATTAGTATTAGATGTTTATCTCCATGCTTTTATGGAAAGAAAAATAAATGATTACTGTTCAGTTTTCTTTTGTTTGATGCATCAACAGGTTTAGTCTGCCAACTCTGTCTAAATTTGCATTGTGTCTACATAAACAACAGATATTCTCCAGCCCTCTAGTTGGCAAAATAGCTCATATTGTGAATATGAACTTGGATTCTGTACAGGACACAAGGTAATTTTAGTATAGTGAAGCTCAATAATATTAGGTGCAATATATACAGAATTATTATGCCTTACTTATTCAAGAATATGATTTTTTTATCAACTCTTTAAATTTGGGCGGAGGCAAATTGTATAATGGCATAGGGTCAATCTTCATGGATGAATCCACTCTGGAGAATAGGAAAATTTAGATAAGTCATCTTCTGAGTCTCTTTGGGGAGAACATGTGCAAAACTTTTTCAAGAATTTACTTCATCCTTTTACTGTTCACAGCTTGCTTAAAAGAGTAGTTTTCTACTGTGCCAATGGAAAAGCAGGAGATATTACTGTACCTTGGCTCTGAGTCTTAGCTTTCCTTTTCTGAGGTTTTAGATTCAAGTGAACAGCAGGGAATATCTCCCACCAAGAGATTGGTAATCTTCCTAGTATGGAGTTGAAGCTAAATCAAACACTAATGACTACTGTGAATAGTAACAACGCTGATCTCTACTTGTTTAGCATTTTTCTTCTTCAGTGCACTTCCCAAAATTTAACCAACTAATCTTCAAAAATCCCTTATGTTGGACAGCTTTTGTCTTCTGAACTTACTGACCTCAGAGGGTGGTCAGGGATTCACCAAAGGTCCATGTAGGATATAGGGAAGAGGAAAAAGGCCATCTTTCTTGCTCACTTTTCAATTCCCCCTTGAGAATTAGTTTTGTTTTTTAATTTTCTTTGAGCCCAAGCTTTTGCAGTTTTTTATCAGACATGACACAAGTTCAGTTGAAGCAGTTTATACCTGCAAATACTCTGTTTCTTTATAGCAGAAAAATCTAAACTTTGTTATGAATCCCAGGAGAAACAGAATTTTTTGTCAGTTTTGCTTTAATGGAGAAAATATTTTTTTGCCCAGCCCTACTTTCCAGGTTGGATTTTAAATAGCTCTTGAAAGAGACATCGCTGAGAAATCCTCCCTAAAGTCTTTTCATTGTCCGTTTTCTGATTAGTTATTTCTAAAAATGTTGTTAGGTTTCTTAAATCTCAGTGTGTAAGTGTAAAATCTCTTGAATGTTTTTAGGGTCTTGTCAGTTTTCATGATCAGCATATCTCAAGTTATCTCAAAGAGTTTTCGAGAACGATTGATACAAAAGGCTGAACTTCTCTTGGAAACAGTGAATTTCGTTGACTTCAACCATGCCAGAAGGATGGTGCAGTTTCTTAAAAACGTCAAACTACCTTACCGACCATTGCTGGAAAAATGCAATAAAATTTTCCTTGAGAATCCCCATCGACTTGATCTAGAGAACATCAGTCATATCCTTGGACTTTACAAGCAACTACAGTTTACTGACACTGATTTTCGATTAGTCATTAAACAGAAACTGACCGAAACTATCGATGATTATAACAATCCTGAGAATTTCACAAGATTATTTGCTGCTCTAGGGCCCCTGGCAGGACCAGAGGTAAAAAAATGGTAAGTTTTGCTCTGTTAACCTCTTAATTATCTCTCTCGCACGCGCACACACTCTTCTTCAGACTAACTAATAAGATTACTGAAGCTGACTAAGACTTCAAGGATTTAAAGCATGCAAATCTTGAGTTTTCCCCATGCTTAGTATGTTATTAAAAGGAATCATTGTTCATGCATGCATGAGCAGAATGGCAAACTTTTTCTAGTTGGCGTAATTTAAACTTCACATTTGTTGTTACATTGTGATACTATCTTGTAACAGTGTGTCCCAAAAGCAGTTGCCCAGAAGGCTGGATTAAAGCAACCCAAGCAGAGGAAGGGCCACACTGCTACACAGCCCCAACCCCATAGCTCCATTACTAAGGCAGTGGTCCTGCACTCCCCTTGGAATGGAAGTGGCAGGCTCCTGAGAAACCAGGGCACCAATATGTGTGTCTTCTTTTCACACAAGAATAGCAGTAGCTTGGGGTCCCTCCTCCCTCTCCTGTCCTGGAGAAGCAGGGGTTGCAGCAGGGGGTCTTCCAGTGCTTAACCCAGCATCTGGGCTATAATTGGGTGTAGGGGCTGGTTCTGCCCACTCTTCTCATGCTACACACAGTTCCGGGCCTGTGCGGGCAGCCTCTAATAGCCATTGCTTCAAGTGATCTGCAAACTCAGGCAGACCTTGGTGCATCAGTTTCATTTGGTCATAATTTTCAAACTTTGCTATCATAAACTAGACTTCAAATGAAAGGTGAGATTTCGGTGTGTGGAAGTGTGCCTCCCCCCCAGGCACCTCCCACCAAATGAAAGCTGTGCTCATGCAGACTTGTTGGTCCACTGTAGAGAGTTTCTGGGCCAAACTGATGCCAACATAAACTGGTGCAAAAGCCCTGGATTAAAAATCCAAAGATTTCTATTTGACATGATTGATTTTGAATAATTGAACACGATTGTGTCCTCTAACACCAGATTAATTCAGTGCTAGATCCCATTGTTAAGAGTGTAGCATACTGGTTAACAGTGACTCACTCTTAGAGAGCCTCCTTTTAAATGTATTTTTATTCTTACAGAAGTAGACAATTTGCTGACTTCTAGCATCAGTCCAGATCATGTGCCCACCATATACTCTTTCGTCTCTTACCCTGTTTTTTCTACCCAACTGTGCTGAGGGAGGAAATAAAAAGTGAAGGTCTTTATTTTGGAGGAATGTGTTTCCATTATTTTCTACAATAGCACCTATAGTTCAAATCTTTTTCTCTCCTTCTTCAGACGAATATGCTTACTGTGTTCTGTGTTTATATAGGAGACTTGTTGGCAATTTGCAAAATACATCTTTTTCTCTCTCTTTTTAGGCTAATAGCAACTGCACTACTAATGGCAGAGGAATTTAACAATCACCAAAAGTTAGAAGTGTTGGAAACGATGCAAGAAATGGAATGTAAAAATTCACATCTGATTGAAAAGTAATTTTTTCTAATACTACTGCAGCATTATATTGAATTCTCTTTTTAAGCAATTTCCACTTCCTACAGAACAATACTCAGGCCTGATGAATCCTCACATACGAGGAAGAATTGTGCTCATATTTGAGGAGGGTTGGAATTGGAAGCTGATAAATCCAGGATATATGTGCAGTTATATCTGATATGCTTGTGTTTCTCAGGGTATGTGTACACGGCTGAGGCTGCATGGATCAATGCAGTAGGATCGATTGAGCGGGCTGTGGAGACCCTCTCAGTTGATCCTGGAGGTGCTCTCTGGTCAATGACATGACTCCTTCCCCACCACCGTCCCCCCGTCACCTCCCCCCCCCCAAAAAGAGTAAGGCTGCGTCGGCTGGAGGACGTCTCTCGTCGATGCAGCGCAGCGGAGATGCCACAGTATGGCAGCCTAAGGAAGTTGACGGGAGATAGGTACGTAAGCTACATTATGTAGCTTGCGCATCTCCCGTCAATGGTTGGTAGCAGAATATACCAGGACTCAGTAATCGCTATATTCTTGTCATGTTGTCACAGCTGGATCCCAAGTGATTCCACTTGTTCAGGATTTTTCTTAGCAATTCATGTGGTCTCGGCACCCTGACTATAACACCCTCAGCTTGTTCACAAATGTAAGTGAACTCTGGCTCTCTGGCCTGTTACTGACTCTCCTGGAAACAGATACAGACAGTTCAGAGTACATACATATGACAAGCTGCAGAGACCCTGTCCTGTGGTGCGAAAAAAGAATTTATAGGAACTCAGGCTCATCTAGGTACTGCAGGGAGGGTCTGTAACAGCAGCAGTTCCAGGAACAGAGGCAAGTGCCTGAGAAAAGGCTATGCTCTGAATGCAGCCCCGTCCGTCTTAGTTAAGAAACCCAAAACAGGAGGAATATTTTGGTATATTCTGATGTTTTGTTAAGCGTTCTATAACAAACATGTTGATCCTGCACATTTATTTGACTAGCTGTTCCAGTTTTCTGCTGAATTTTTTCCCCAGCGTATCGGACTCTATTTTGAATTATTAGTTCAAGTATCCTAAATACAGGGACCAGGCCAGATCCTCTCTTACTGTAAACCAGTATAGTTTCACTGAAGCTGATGGAGCTATTCCAGCTTACCCCATTCAGGTATCTAGTCCACTGATTTCCGTTCGCTAAATTTAATTGAATGCAAACCAAGTAAAAGGTCAGCATAAGAAAACAGGAAAGTAGATTATTATACTGGAGTGGGACCTTTCTTTGCTCTGGAAAGAAACGTCTTTTTCTTGTTAGAGCAATAAAATGCTGTCTTGTTTCTCAGATTGGTTGTTGAAACCCATTAGCTTAAACAGATCTTCATAAGATCAAACAATGGAGAGGAACCTCAGAGCAAAGCTAGAGATCTGACCTCCTCAGTCCTCACATTATAGAGATAATACAGGACTAATACAGATCAGTTGCCACTAGTTACTTCCTAAGGCTCTGATGCTACAATACATTATGAACAGATGGACTGCTGCATGTGAACAGAGCTCCATTGAAGTCAGTTGGGCTTCACATGGATACAGCAGTCCACCCAGGCATAACAAATTGTAGGATCCTAGACAACACCTAAGGGGTGTCTTGTTCATGGAGTAAGAAGTTCCTCTGTGATGTTTTCCCACAAAATTATAATGAAGGAATTTATCCTCATCTTTCTCATTGGTTTCAGAATTGCTTCTCTTCTGCATAAGCACTTGGGTAAATTCAAGCCACTGGAATTGGTAAAAATCACACAAGCCTTGGTGCTGCTGCATTGCCGGAATGCAGCGCTTTACACCAAATTAAGAGGATTGCTAGTTCGGTGCGTATTCTTTTTTGTAAATATAACTGTTTGTGTTGATTATTACGCTGAAGAGTTATCACTTCACAACTGTATACTGCTTGTTACATCTTAATGTTTTAGTAAAGATAAACTGCTGTAACAATTCAAATCTAAAAAAGCACATGACCTTTAGGTTAGGAAGTGAATGTGCTCTAGACTCTAGACATAATAGTGATCTATGTAATAAATAGGATCTCCACAAAAAATAGGAATATAGGCAAGGAGCCTTCTTGCACTGGAACTGTAGAATAAGGAGCATTCCAGCAAGGTCACTGTGAGAGCTGCTGTTTTGATTTTATTAGTGTTTGTGGGAACATATGATGGAAGGGGCATGCGTGACTGGAAAAATGCCTACAAATAATCCATTTGTGAGACACCTGTGGGACTCAGGTGTCAGCTGAAATGAAAGACAAAGCAGCACAAATTTAGTTTATTCTCCTTTAACTCAAGTAAACCTCATGCTTGGCCAAACTGCGGTGAACCCAGCCCTTTGTGTGTGAACCCACACAAAGATTAAGGGGGTTTGTTTGATAACTCTTAATAGTTCATGTTGGGGACTATTGCTTCACTGGTGAGGAGACCTTCTTAGGAGCCACAGAAAAAGAGCTTTCTCACAATGCTTCCATCCCATTGACCTTCTTGTGGGGGAAGAAGCTCACTCTGAATGGCTTGTTGGGGGTGAGAGTGTCTCTGCTTCCATAATATGCTATCCAAGGCTCCTCTAGGAAATGCCTGACAGAGGGAAAAAGTTCTTTTGGCAAGCTCTGAATGTCTGCAGAATCTCACAATCCTAAAACTTTCTCTTCATTCTCCTGCTATGTTGCTACAGTGGGGGTATCCCTGGCAAAGGATCTGTTAATTCCTGACAAGGGGGATTTTTTTCCCCAGAGGACCTAGCAGACAGGAAGATAAAAGCTGCCCTTAGAAGGAACATATAAGTTTCATCAGCAACCTTTAGAGCCTCATTGGCTGAATTAGCTCTTCTCTTCCTTCCTCCCTTTTCCACTACTTGGAAGAATGATTCAGAAGATAGAGGAGAAAGTGAATATCCTCATCATCATCCCAGACTGATGAAGAAGGTTGTGGTACTCCAATGTAGTGCAGATGTTGCAAAAATATCTCCTTTCTCCTCAGTAGGCAAGATCTCCTCTCTAAGAGCCTGCTTTTGCATCTCAGGCAAGACTATTTGAGCCTGACAGTTTGATGTCTGAGATATTTCTCTTAAGTAATAAAGAAGCTCCTAGCCATCTGAAGCTTTCCATGCTCTTGGCTGTGCAGCTCTTTGGACAGAATTCTTCTGCTGGTATTGAGATAGAAAGACCAACCCTAAAAACTGAGGCATCCCAGCTCATCTGAATTTCTGATAGGATGGTTTAAATTTGGGCCTAAGTCTCAGGTCTGAGACTGGGGAAGAGCACATTTCCAGAAAAGAAAATGTATCTGATGACTTCATTTTCTCCAGCTAACACTCCACCTCTCTCCTTCCTTCAGCATGTAGCTTAGTCCAATTGCCTCAGCTTCCACTTAGATCCTCTGCTATATGGCTTCCACCATTTCCACACCAGGGAGATGGCTCTAATGTCATTAATGACCTCACACTGATCAATCTGAGAGGTTCTTTTCTGTTCACATTTTGCAATCTGCTTGTATTTCAATAGTGCTTCCTGTTCTCTGCTTCTTAGGCTTTCATGGCTCTGGTTTCACCTGCTTTGGTTCAGGTGATTCTGTGGTGGTAGATTTGATGACGAATAATATTGGTGAGTAAAGTGACAGGAAAATGTTAGTCTCAGAATGAATAAGATAATAGTCAGTGCTTTGCACTTTTACCATATTATGGTAAAATAATTATTGTAATTATTGCAAATTTATGAAATGTAGATGGCTTATGGGGTTAATGCTTTTATGCGTATGGGGTTAATGCTTCTATTTGAAAAACAGAATTTATATTTACATAATTTATTTGCTGTTTTTTATCTGTACGTTTGTTTGTCAGTATTGATGGCTTTGTCTCTTTTCCGTTTCTTCCAGCTATTTACAAGTTAATGTTGTACCCCATGACATTTCCATGATAACTCATGCTCTGTCCATGCTTCCTTTTCCTCAAGTGAATGAAGTAGTGATTAACAGAGTTGATGCGGTTTTCCCTCAGTGCCACTTAAATGATTTGAATGCCCTTGCTACAGCTCTTGCCAGGTGGTTTACTCATGTTCAATCACATTGGCAAAGCACTTCTAGACCACGTGCGAAGCTTCTGCAAAACATAAATAACTGCGCGTATAAGAGGCTTCGGAAAGCCAGTGATTTGGATCTGTTGCTGGATGAACTTAAAAGCGTACCTGGAAAATGGTTTGAAGACATACTTATTGAAGAAACAATGAGTACTTGTCAACGCTTGAAGGAGCAAATTACCTGGATGAATGTACCAGAATTGTCACTTTTTCTCACCAAAACAAACTACCTCTGTATTCCATTACTTGATAGAATAGCTTCTGTGACAGTTCAACATATAAACAAGGTATTAATGACACATCAAGTGCTATTGCAATTTTAATGTCATAGATGCTATATAGTCGCTTTTAGAAATTTGGTTCCTGATGATACAATTACATGTGCTTCCTTTTTCCAATAATGTTTATATTGCAATGCAATGAGTGTTGTTTCGCCTCTTCCAGCTGCTTTGTAAATTATTCAGTAAGGCCTGGAAAGAACCATATTAACATAATGTTGGGAATGGGATTAAAGACAGAGGACTCGCTGATTTCAAACATATTAATGGGCTGTTCTAGAGGTTTTACTCCCAGAATGAAAATTTTCCTGAAATAGATATCTCACTTTCTAAGAGGACAGATGAGTTAGACTCCTTTTCAACTCTGTTGTCAATACAGTATCTTCTGCACAGAGACTGACAGTTTTAAGCTTATTTTATTTACTAGTTTTGTGGTACTAGGATGAAACTATGAGATTGTAGACAATGAAGTTGGACATGTCTGTGATTTTGGAAATAAGAGAATATTTATATTGCTATAGCTATCTGTTCCTATTTTTGCCCTAGTGCAGAAACTTTAATTGGAATGCTTCCAAATATTACTTGTCAGTTCTGTATATTTTAAAATATTTGTATACTGTAAAAGGTGAGGAGCAAATAAAATCATTGCAATTTAAAAGTAGCGCATGTATTCTAGGTCTTCTGCTTCTGAATTAGTTACAAACTTCTCCATTACAATACTACCTTAGACTGTGTTGAAATTGCTGCTTTTTCACTCTTGAAATGGTTATTTTTAAAATGTCTTATCCAGATCCATCCTTATGAAATGTATCCTATTCTTCTCTCCTTTGCTACTCTGAATTATGATCCTCCTCAACGTGAAGAGTTCTTTGAGACTTGCATCCAACATTTTAGTTGTGATTTAGGTAAGTGATGCTAGGCAATGTTGATGCTGATTGTGTCAGTTACTGTTTTTCCAGAGCAAAAATTTAGCTACACTTGAGAAAAATGAGAATTGGATGGCAATTGAAACAGATTAATTTTCTTTTCTTTTTCTAAGTAATGTTCAGCAGAATTCAGTGCGTTTCCATGGGAGTTCACAGCCTTATTCCACCCTTCAGAAATCACTGTTGCTATGGGACTAGGAATATATCTTGAATTATTGTACAAAGAAAGTGAGAATTTAAGCTAACTGATTTTCATGTGGGTAAATGGAAAATCCTTTAAAAGTAATTACTGTGCTCTTTCTTAAAGGACCCTAATTATCTGGGGGAGAGGAGAGATCTTGATGTTCATTACGAGAAGATAGTGAGGAAGGGAAAGATGATGAAAGAGCCAGATTTCTTGGTTTATAGTATAGTTTGAGAGTTGTATGAAAGCTTGCCATGCAATGTAATGCCTTGCTACTGTCTCTTCTAAAGCGAGTCAGTTTTTTTTCCTGCAGAGAATGTCATAATTAAGCCAGGCTTTTGTGCACTAGGTGAGAGGCAGAATTCGACTTTGCTGGTGTGACAAGCCTAGTTATTAGGAACAATAATTTTTACAATATTCACCTAAATTTACAGTGTTGGGGTTTTACAGTCCTGAGTGGGAAACCTGGAGAAGCAAGGGTGGTGTGTGTGTGTGTGCGTGCGTGTGTGCGTGTGCGCACGCGAGAGAGAGAATATATTTAACTCCCTTTGATAGTAAGAAAGAATAGAGCTCATTAGACTATTTTCATTAAACCTTTTAACAAAGGTATGTAATACATTTATATGGATGTGTTTGGTTTTTAGAATGCTTTCCGTCTTATCAACTGGTGGAGCTTGGTTATGCCTTGGCTATTGCTGAGTACTTTCCTTCAGCCCTGATAAAGGCGATATTTAATATTGATTTCCTAGCCAAACTGGATGTCCAGCTTGAAAGTAGGTATTTATCCCTCCGTTTTTTATTATGCTTTCTATAAAGACTGTAAAGCTTTATAAAATATCTTTTAAATTGTAAATGATCCCAGTCAATAACCAAATAGATTTAAAAATTACAAATACTGTTACCATGAAATTCCAATAACCATAATCTCTTCCTCTTCCTTTTACTTAAGGCCCAGTTTTGAGCATGTTGAGCTCGTCTGCAAAGGCACGCAACACCTCTCATGATCAAGCTTTTTAGATAAATCCTAAGTTTCTATTTCCACTGCAAAATCTTACTCCATCAGCACTTGAGTAGGGCAGGAAGTGCTATTTTTCTGCTCCTTTAGGTAATGATGTTGGTTGAGGAAGGGAGAACATGCACTCCTGAACTCATGCCTTGGCAAGTCAGTAAAAGAGGAATGTCTTTTAAAATATTTTCCCTTAAAATCAAAATATACTTGAAATTCAAGTCTTCATCCCAACTGCCTAGCCAGCTGGCAAATCTGTCAACTAACAAACAGGTTCTGCCCTGTAACAGGGTGAGATTGATACTATTAAGAATATAATAGTTTGGGAAGACAGGTTTTATATTTTACACAACTTGCTGAATTGTAACCATGGTTAGTTTATGTAGCCATATATTTCTATTGTTACACTTATGCGCCTTCCCTCACCCTCTCTGTTGGTTTGCTACACCCACTTGTTGCATCTCCTCTAAAGTTAGATTCTGATCCTGCAAAGAATGATTGTTGTTTCACAACTAGTTAGTGACTCTGTTATGTGAGGAAACACTGACTTCTATAAAGTTAGTCCTTCAAAAAGTTCTTTGCCTTTTAGACTAACGTCGGGATTGTAGCCAGTTATAAACTTTGCAAATTGAATTGTTTTTCTTTCTTTTGTCTGATTTAAACTAATGTGATGACGCAGGATGTGGCACAAAATGGTGTGGTAGATAAGTATACTAACCTAGAAATGGAATTACTTTTAAATAATTGAGTCTTTCTGGAAGACACCTTCACAAATACAACTTGATTCAGGTGGTGGTTGGAATGCTCGGTGCAAAGGAGGGGGAAAATCAGTGTATTGTTTTAAAAAGACAGTGGGAATCTGAACATCTTCAAGGATTTTGTGTGTTTGTTTGCAGTTAGCTTGTCCTCATAGGAGAGCTCTCATAACATTTTCAGAGTGCTTATTCATTTTCCACATCCAGTATGTATTTTGAAATAAATATTACTGCAGAAATCTTGCAAGGACTTTGTCACATGCATAGCTCAGGAAATAGGGTGAGGGTTTTGTGCACAACAGAAGACTCCCCCTCGGACTTCCTCACTCTGTAACCAAAGAGGTGAGCACCAGTACAAAACTTTGATTCCCTTCCCCTGTACACATTTTGCTACAGCTAGACTGGCCCCCTGCCATTTAGTTAAGAGTTGAGGGGTAGGAAATTCAGAACAGATGTTTTGAATGGCTGCATTTTTCTAATTCCTTATTGTTGAGTAAAAAGAGAAGAAAAAAAATTCCAGTTGAGGGATTTCCAAATTCTCTGTAAATTCTGAACTTAAGTGTATTAATACCCTGCTAGCTAAAAGGTCATTCTGCATTCATTAAGTAGGTATTTTGAATGCCCATCCACACTTCCTGTCTTGTAGCTGACTTTATAAATTCAGCCCTCTCAGATTCCTTTAATGAGAGCATCCGGTTACGCCTGATGGAATTGAACAGAGCCGTGTGTCTGGAATGCCCAGAGTTTCAGATCCCTTGGTTTCATGAGCACTATTATCAGCAGATGTGGCATAAAGGTCAGTATTTTAGGAGAGGCTTCCTAATTGTTGTTAGTTATGGAGGATCAACAGCTTGGTAGGTGCTATATTTCTTGTAGCATCTTAATGGAGTTATTTATATTTAGCATCCTATAAAAACTGATAATGGAGATACAAAGCAACTGAATACAATACTTAGCACAAAAAGAAATCAGATAGGACATCAGTTTTTAAGATCTCATCTGTCCTGCATGGATATGAAAATATCCTGTGGCAGTAATTCTAAAATGTAACGGTTTACTGCAATGTCCTTGGGCAAAATTTGCTGTCCCCGCCCCTTCCCCCCAAAAAGTTGTTGCGCCATTTGTGCACCTCGTTGCTGCTCTTCACCTCAAAGATGGTGGAGCTACATGTGATTTGTGAAAGGTTAGCTTACAAAAACAGAACATTAGTGTTCTATAGAAAAGCTTTAATCCCATAGTCTGGTTTTCAAAATTATACTGTAACAATTGCTGTTTCCTGTTTACCATGATACTTTTTATTTCAAGACTGTGTTGGTGAATTAATTTGTCCATTTTTTGTAGGCATTTACCACATAAGTACCGTGCTACAGCAACTTCATAGAATGGTGGGGGAGATCTTGGGAGGAAACCAGTATGCAAAAGTATCTGTTCTCACATCTTACTACTATGGAATAGGTGGGTGGTTAACCAGGTTGGTGGAAATAGCCTTTGATCCACAGTTAATTCCTGTAGGGATTATTATAGGCCTCAGTCATCTCCAAAACTCCATTGCTATGGAGAACCTGAGGATTGTGCCCCACATGTCTAAGGATAATAAGCCATCAAACAGAAAGTTGCTATTTTGGCCACTGGATACAAAGTGGGTCTGGGAAAAAAAAACCCACAACCAACTTTGCCCTAGATAATATAACTCAAGTGATCACAATAACTTAGTTTTCCTTAAAATAAATGTTAGCTATTAAATCAGATCCATTTTCCTCCTCTATTGATTATGTACTGGATTATTGCCTTTTCTTAGATTTTGAATTCATTCTGGATAAAAACAAAAAGCCTCTTCCCTATATGAATCAAAGTCTAGTTTTGGCTGACTTAGTGCAGCGGGGAGCAGACGTCCAGCTCATGTGGAAGAAGGGGTTACCACCTGGAGCTCAGAGGTTAGTACGTGGTTTTCTATGTGTTAGATTTTTGCTAATTAGATAAATCAAGTTTGTATATTCAGGCTTTTTCTTACCCTTCATGCTGGCTCTGGCTTCTCTTTTTAGTATACACACTGCGCCGTTTGTGACTAGGGTTGGTATTGAGTGTGAGGCAGCAGGGACAGCCAGTATCAGTATGGCCCCAGCTCTGTTTTTTAAACCTGTTATTTGAGACAAATGAAATCAGAGCCTCTTGGTAGATGCACTGAGCGCAGCTAGATGCAGAATTTTAGCAATACAGCCCGTTTCTCAAAGACTGCTGCTTTGCAGAGCTCCTGCAATTGCTGTTGAAGCTAGCGAAGCGCAGGTGTGTAGAACCTTAAAGGAGCAGAGCCTTATCCTCTGTGCCTCACTATCCCCACCTGTAAAATGCAGATAAAACTCACCCAGAGTCCAGTGCCAGGCTGTGGAGGGCTATGAATTATAGATGAGTTTTAAGATTCTTGGACGTAAAGGATTAAAAAAGTATGAACATAAGAATGGCCATACTGGGTCAGACCAATGGTCCATCTAGCCCAGTATCTTGTCTTCCGACAGTGGCCAATGCCAGGTGCTTCAGAGGGAATAAATAAAACAGGTAGTCATTTAGTGATCCATAACATTTTAATGTGTACAGTGGTTGACACTAAAACATCAGCCTTTCTCACCAGTTACCACAGCAGCATCTGAGATCCCAAACCTTTGCCTTTTGCTGATCTTGTTCAGATACAGGTATGTGATAACTGTTGATAAACCCTGGCTTTTCAATAACAACAGTCTCTAATTAGAAGTTGTTTCCAAAAAGCGTGTATGTGCTGGGTGAACAAACTTGGCATGTTGTATATCTACATGGTTCGATAACGTAAAGCTGCTAAGCTAGAAGGGCATTTCCATTAGTGGTATTTTATTCTAAATGCAGTAACACATTTGCTCCTGGGTTTGAGCAATTGATATTACATCTGCACTGCATTGGCGACCCTTCCAAAGACAGGCTGGTTTCATGTTGTCTGCTTTTTTAAGTCCTTCCCTGCCTATATTCAAGGCTTCCTCTTTGAACTTTGTCTCTAACTGGGTTTGTGCTGGCAACTGCCTTTCAGGGATATTTTTACTATTGTGTGCGTGTGCAGATAAGGTATTTGCTTGCACAAATTAATTAGATGCACAAAAGTTATGTAGGGAAATGGAGCAAAAGTGTATACATTGAAAATGTTGGTCTGTCTGTTTTCCTGTTTTGCAGCAGCCTTTAATGTACAAAGGAAAAGCTTTTTTTGGACCCACCTAGAGTTGAGTAACTTTGTCTAGTTAAATATGAAGAAAATTGAGTCTTGACTTAAAGAATGAGTTTAAATTTTTAAACCTTACTTTTCAGGTTAGTCTAATGGTAGTCTGGTTTCGATTATGACAATTTAATGGGGGGTCATTACTAGATATCCTACTAATATTTGAAAGTAACTATTTTGTTCGTTAACAGAATTGCCGTGGAGTTTCTTGAGTCTAAAGCTTTTTGCAAAAATTCATGTCACCTGAAAGGAGAATTTGCAATGAAAAAAAGACATCTGGAAATTCTGGGGTACAAGGTAGTTCAGGTATTGTGCACACAATCTGTTATATCAATATCTTATACTTGGACTGGTGTGTATAATGGAATCCTCTAAGCTTTCCCCTTCAAAAACTTGATCTCTCTCTAAACTCTAAAGTTTTTCTTTAACAGGAGAGGGCATACCTGAGAGGATGCTCTCTTGTATTTGCAGTGGACTCTGCAAATTCTGTAATGTTGTTGGGGAAAGACTTCCTACCAGGAAGAAATAATTATAGAAAGTGTGTCGTCTAGTTTCTCTTCACTAGGGGCAGCAAAACTGGAGTCAAGTGATCTTATATGCCCTTCCTCCATTATAGCATATTGGCTTCTTTGCCTCTGCTGCTCCTCTGCTCAACAAGAGGAAGAGAGGGAAGTGCTACTCTCTTGGAATGCAGCATTCCTTGGTAGAGGATTGCTGCATCCTAAAAGGAATACCAGGCTGTTGCTACCTCTCAATTGGACTGATACTTCATTTAAAAGGAGTGAAAGTCCATTTAAATGCATTGAATCAATCTGGGAATTTCACTCCACTCTACTCCACTTCAGTTCAGGTGGGGCTTTCTACCCTAGGACCCCCTAATTCTCCACTGGTTCAGCTCCAAAAGTGGAAGCTATGGGGTAAACAACACCACTGTGTTGTCTAGCCCTGGCATAGTGGAAATAACACGTGTCCTGCCTAAGCTACTGCTTCCACCGTTGCTACAGGTGGTGGAATTGCACCAGTGGAGGATTAGAGATTTCGGTTTATTATTCCTCCAACTGAGTGCAGACTTACCCTAGAAGTGGAGGTTCATGATAAGCAGGTTCCACTCTAACTCTTGCTTCATCTGCTGTAATTTGACTCCGAATCCTTTCCATCTGACTTACAGTTCTTCAGACCGCTTAATTTTCTCCTTCTGGTATTCTTCTGACACCGTATTGCACAATTTTTATCATGTCATTTCCTGTCTGAGGCCGTTTTTAAAATTTAAGAGTCAGATCTTCAGTGGGTATAAATTGCTAGTTTATACCAGTGGAGGAGTTAGACCTTAGAGGCCTTTTGAAATTCTGACAGGAAATGACATGATGGAGCTATGCCAGTTTACACCCTCTGAGCACCTGGTCCTACATCTATTACTATTATTTTAGGAACGCAAGCTAATTATTACCAAGAAAATACATTTAGCATTAAGAAATTACTAATATTAAAAATGAAGCATAGCCCATTCAAAGGCCACATCTCCCAAAACAATCTTAAATAGTACATATCTAAAAATGGAGAGCACAGGGCTTAAATAGAAGGTGCCATACATTGTGTATTTGTCCAAACTGTAACACTGTCTCCAGCAAGAAGACATTTGAACACTCATTTGCCATGTAAACTCTATTTTACAGATTCCTCACTTTGAATGGAATTCCATGGAGCTATCAACAAAAGATGGACAGATGGAGTATCTGAAAAAGAATATATTTGAAACGAAGTAATATAGAAGGGAATCATGAATATATATTTTTATATAAACATTTAACTTCATTATGCAACATTAAATATTTTGTAACCTGAAGACATTTATTCTCCATTGAAATTTCTTGATATATAGGCCACCTTGGATAAGGTTTAGCACTGGGAATCAGGAGATTGGAGACATAATCCTGAGTTTATCAATGACTTGACTGGTTGCAAATGTCTAAAAAAGTGATAAAGAAACTTTAACTTTACATTATCACCAAGTTATCGCTAATTAAGGTTTGCAACCAACTGGGACTACGGCAACTTGACCATGAAATGACACTACCACCTCCTCAGCAGGGATTGGGAAGGACATATGAAATTCACCAAACAAAACTTTGGAAGTGGGGTTATTTCAGGAACAGCAGTAAATTCTTCAAAAATGACGGATGCTCTTTGGTGTGTGATAGAATGGATAACAGGAACTGAATGCAGAATCTCACTGCTAGCACACAAACATTGGGAATGCAGGAACCTTAACCAAAGGTATTAAAGCAGGCTTTCTTGGTTGTACTGCCGCTATTTGGTACCTGTCCATCAATGCAGCAGTCAACCTAGCAGTCAAGGAGGTTTTCTTCTGGGGTTGGGAATACTGGGGCACTGGACTCTGGTATGGCTGAGGCCTCCTTGACTATTCCTTGGGGCCCAAGAAGTAAACTAGTTCTAAGGTGTGGCAGCCAATCAGCCCTCCCAGCTTGCATTGCATACTGTTCACATGCAACTCATGATGTGGCTGTAAAACTATAGCTATAGAGCACTGCAATAAAGGAGTTTCAAGGTGGGGGATGGGGGTAGGGAAACCTAAAGGACTTTAAGAGTACTGTAGGTCTACCTGAAGGATTTTGTTAGAGGTTGGGTTTGCAAATGGCTCATTTGCACAGAAGCGCTCATTGGACCTGCCCTTTGGTAATAAAACTATATACAGATTAGGGGGAAAACAGTGCAGAAGTTAAAGGTGACTTATGTTTGGGAGGCTGATGGAAGAAGGCAAAGACCTTCCAAAATGACAATAGTATCTGGATTACACGGCACATCTTGCAGCCAAATTTAAGTTCAAATATTAGAACCTAACTTCTCTCCTTATAGGGAGAGTACACATTATTTGGTGGTGGTGAGTTTGGGATGGAGATTGTGAGGCCTCAGTGTCCTAAGGGATGACGCTGCCTTACTTTAATGGCTAATGAGGGATTTTGCGGTTACTTTATTACTAATTTTCCAAAATCTAGAATGTCATTTCTGTAAGGGAGGGAAGGGCTTTACAGGGCACCGAGGACAAAAATGAAAATGTGCATGGAAAATTTAGGTGAACTATCAGGAAGGCCCTCCTGAGTGTGAAATCTCTAATACTCTCTTGGGACTGCTGGGAAAAGAGGTAACACCATGCCTACCTGACGCCAGGCTTTTTAGGTCCTTCCTGGAACTATCGGCAGAGGAGCAGGACTTCCAGTGGTCTGAGAAGCACTAAGGATGGTTGAGAAAACCTAGGGCAATGAGCTGCGGGAGAGGGAACAGAACAGTGTTCACAGGCGGCAGATATGAATGGCATAGCAATGCTATGCAGCAGCAACCCCCGTCTCAGGAGCAATTTTCTTTATGACTGCCTGGTTCTTAGGGATGTCCCTGGCGTTGGGCTGCCCTTTTAATGGAAACTTTTTCCCAGCATGCCGTTCTGGTGCTTTCCCTTTAAATTAGCAGAGGCAAGCAGCTGCAGCTCTAAAGCCCTCATCTTACAACTGGTTGCTGCTTCTCTCGTTACTGGCCAGTAAGTATTAACTTTTATTATACTGGATGCTGTCGTTTCAGGATTGAGGGGGAAAAACCGTATAGGTATTGCATCTGAGTCTAGGCATTGAAGGGAGTCTGAGAGAACTTGCCTGAGCTAGCCTTCAAGGGCAAGGCGCACTGTGAGAATACAAGGCACTCCTGTGAGAATACTAGCTCTGTGAGAATACAGGGCGCACTGTGAGAATACTAGCTCTGGGGGGCTCTCTTTACTCTGGCCTCTGGGAAGGCTGTAGGAAGACTGGGGCTGCTGCTTCTATGGCTGTGGGACGCCTGAGCAAGCTGACAGGCATTGCAAGGGCTGTGGGGGGTTGCTCCCCTGCACGACAGGAAAGCAGCACGGTAGAGCAGGCCTACCCCTTGCAGACAGCTTCCCGGGGACTCCACAAGCAGCACTGTACATCTTGTTCCTATTCCAAAACAAAGCCTCCAAACACGACCGAACCTATGAAAGGTAGAAGAGCTGCAACGCGACGAAACATAGAGTGGGCTGCTGTAAAATGGAGCAAAACCCATAAACTAGCCAGGAGCCACCTGCATGGACCTGCTTTCTCACAGACAGACTGCAGGCTACACCTAGGGAGGATAAGAAAGGAGTTGGGCTCGTGGCTGAAGGTGGGCGATGCTTTCCTCAGCATGCCTAATGGCCCTCTAGCTGGCTCGCATGCAAGACAAGCTGAACATAGCAGCTCTGCGGAAATGAGGCTTTTCATTACCATGGTAAAAGGGCAAGCGCACAGATCTTATGCCCATGCTGATAAATGTTCATAAATTACGTAAGACTGGGCTGTCTGCTGAAAATATGTAATTGCAGGAGACGTAAGAAGGAAATCAAAGTTGGTGCTGAAGTGGATTAAGAAAGTGCATTCATGGTGTAGAAGTGAAAAACCTGAAACAAGTGTTTTCAATAGCCTTTTTTTTTAAAGTGGTGTGTTTAATTGACTTAAAATTGTTTTAATTCTGAATTAGATCTGTTAGTTAAAAGAAAACTATTTAAAACCAATAGTAGATTTGTTTGTCCTTCCTCCTAACCACTGCCCTCTACTGAAAGGCCTCCCATTCATTACACTCTCTGAAGAAAGGTTGTTATCTTGTAGTGCTAGTAAAAAACAGAGGAGATAAGCCCTGAGAGAAGAAGCATCAATGTCTTCTAAATGTGACTTTTCTACTGGTACCAGCTAGTTCGTACAGTAAGGAATATTACTTGAAACAAAATGAATCAGCTAAATATTCATGGAACTAAATTAATTTTTCTTGAAAAAACCTACTATAACAATAAATAATTTGACTCGATGTCAAAGAATTCTGCTATATTGTTCCTCTAGAGTATGTTTTAATGTTATTTATTTAGTGCTGACTGTGACATGGTGGTCTCTGGCCAGAGGAGTTTACAATCTAAAAGGAATTACAGTTCATTTGTTAAGGATACTAACTGGCAACAAGTGTTGACAGTTGTCAATATTAGGGTCTCATTGGCCAGCAACAAGTGTCTTAGGACATAGAATTAAGTCAGAATTGGGCCTTCAGAGACAGAGTCAGAGTCTTTTTACTCATGACTGTGGCCCGTAGCAGAGGTAGCAAGAGCTCTAGAAGAGCCAGCAGAATAAACTGCAAAACCACTAGCGAGCATTTTGGGTAAGTGTTGAAAAACAAGTCCGAAATTGAGAGCCTGGGCGCTTACAAAGAGAAAACCCAGCAACTACCAATCAGTCTTGCTCATATCAGTCTTGGATATAGTGAGTAGAGCTGATGCCATGTAAGTACTTTGTCTTGATTTCAAGCAGTAAAAACTATTTAATTATACAGCACCAGCCCTACACCTCAATTGCAATTGGGGCCCAATTATGCTAATTGCTGTAGAAACATGTACAGTTCTAGTTTTGCTGCTGGCTCAAATACACTGGAGAACATAATGGGTAAGGTTGACCTGGAGCCTACAAGCCAGAATCTTTTTGGGTCTTGCAAAATATGAAAAACCTCTTACTCAAACCCAGTCGTTCTCCATATACTCAGGCACAAAGGATGCAGAACCTAAAGGCCTAATCCATACGTTAATTACCATTCGGGACCATATCAACACTTTAATCTGCTTTAAAGCGTCCTTTGCTAAACGGCACAAAGGCACTTGTAGTGTACAGGAAGTGTCCATGCGGGGATTTAGAGTGGAATAGTTAAAGCACATTAAATTTACACATTAAATTTACTCTAGCTATTTCGCACTAACTTCCCTAAGTAGACAAACCCTGAATTACCAAGGCAATCTAGCATATGGCTGACAGCAAAAATCTATGTAAACAGATATTCCTAAAATTACAGGGCCAGTTCCTCAACAGATGTAAATCAGGGTCACACCATTGCCCTAAAGGAGGCTATCAATTTACCCCAGTTGAGGAGCTGGTTAATACTATCTGCTATGGGAAAACAGGACATCTGGGAGTATACTTGTACAAGGTCATCCTTGGTGCCTGTGTCTTTGGGACATGCTAACTTATCTCCCCTAGCAAAGCAGAGCTGTAGGTAACTACGTTCAGAGTGCTCTGCGTTCACATTGGGGGTTCTTTTTTAACTTTCATGCAGTCCTGCTGTGTTTGCTACACTCATTTTGGCTTAGAGCAGCAGTGTGTCCTCATTCATGTGCCATAACAATACTGGCTGTATTACATTTTAAGGCTTGTATAATGCTAAATTATGTTTTGGTCAAAGGCTGTATGAAATCTATGTAAATTAAATTTGATAAAAATAGAATATACAACCATCAAAGCCATTGGTACATTTTCTTTGCTGGTTCCTACCTGCATTTGAGGGCTGGTCTATGCTTACCTCTGAGATTCAGTGGCAGTTGACGAGAGATATGCAAGCGATGTAAAACACTTGCGTAACTCACGTTGACTCCGCTGCTTCCATTCTGCATGGCGTCCATACAGGGCTGTGCCACTTTTGGAGCTGGTTTTCGTCGGTTGATTTCTGGATCGAATGAGTGGTCAGTATTGACCCGCTCAGTCGATCCAGAGAAATGGATCTGACGGCCATGAATTGGCTGCTGTCAGTATAGACCTAGCCTTAGTGAAGGTGTCCAAAATTAGCTCTATCCAGCCCTTGCTTTCCTCTTTCAAACTGTGGGAACCATTGCATGGCAGCCAATTGGTGGTGCTCGTGAGGCTTGTTGCTTTTCACAGGTCTCTGGAGTACAAAAGAGGCTTCAACCCACTGTCATTCCCCGGGTTGTAAATGGCACAGCTAAGTGCCTGCTGCCTGAAGGAGCTTCAGCTTGGTTGGGAGGTGGGAGAAAGAAGAGGTATCCAAAACAGAATTAATTTCCTTTAACCACTGCAGCAACAAAACTCGTTTGTCTTTCCCCTTCCTCATCTTATGGTGCTTCTCAGAACTCCCTTCAGTTTATTGATACCTTTCTAATATTGAACCCTATACACGAACCCTATACCCTACTGGATAGATTAGTTGGGTGTGGAGGTGACGAAGAGACTCCCAGCCCCTCTTTGCAGGCTTTTTTTATTCACACACCTGCACTCTCAACGGAAAAAAGTCTAAGAAGCGTTTATGAGGCCAAGTCCCATGGCATTGTTCCCACAAAAGCCCTTTGTTGTTTTCCTCTCCTGCCTCCTCTAATGTATGTAAATTATTAAGGAATGTAGACTTTTATATGATGATGAGGACTATGACTTGGTGAGCAGCAAACACCATTAAACAAGCACCTCTAACACTGAGACTGCCAGTCACTGGCTTTTATCATTTTTAAAATAATTGTATGTTGCTACTATTTAGAAGCCCTAATTGAAATCCATTTTCTTACTGAAAATATTTCCCTTTGTCACAGGTGCACAGCGAAGGTTTGTCATTGGAGGGCTGTTCATGAGATCTAGGTTACTGGTCTTGAAAATCTCTGAGAAAAACATCAGTGGCAGAATTTGCTTTATAAACAAACAAAACATCACATGCAAAACAAAAAAATTACAAGGATTCTGCAACCAGAAAAAGCAAAGCAAGTCAATTGTAGGGCTAATAACTAACCTATTAACCTTGTAAACTTCTGTTTTCATTGCTCGCAGAACCACTAGTACTGCATTAGCTGCAGCAGCTGTCCTACGCCTCATGATGTATCTTTGCCTTCACTAGGCTTATCCATATGTCAGATTCAATTACTTTCTTTTGAATGTGACATATAAAATGTTTGTAGATAGGACAAGAGGATGCAACTTGTGTATATAGAGTTGGAGTGGAAAATAAAGCTGAATAAACGGCCTGTCAATAGTAAGACAAATTAAATAGAACTAGCAAGTATCAAGAAGTTACTTTGCCTTAGTGATATCTTTTGTGTGTCTGGTGGCACTTCTTAAAATTGTTCCAAGAGAAGTGCCCAATCCTGTAAGCTGTGCAGAACTCCAGTTAATTCAATGAGAATTTCACATGTGGAAGAACTGCAATATCTTCATTTATTCAAAACCAGTTCCAGTCAATGTCAATCAGAATGCTTTCTGGATCTAACCTTGAACGAAAGGTTAGTTTTGGTTTATTATCTACAAAAATTAGTAACCATTTAAAACACAGATGCAGTAACAGTTTAAGGGATACTTAGCTATACATCTCTGAACAGTTTTTTTATGCAACAAAAACAAAATTGCCATAATCAAAATTCCCTCATGATCTTTAATTTCCCGGTCTGTTTACAGCTTTGATAGCTTGAATAGATTTAAACGTGTTGAAAGGCAGGAGGCTCCAGAGGCATAGCGAATCTCCTTCAACATGCCACTCCATTCTTTCTTCTCATCATCATACCTGCAATTAACAAAACACTGTGAAGACAGATCCATTCAATCTCTTAGAGCTTGATCTTTCCTTCTGACGCACGCGCACGCACACGCAAAAGAGAATAATCCATGTGTCAAAAGCTCCTAGCAGTCTTTGTCTTAAACTGTTTCTACATAAGGATCCTGCTAGCCCCTCAACATTCTTTAGACTGCGGATGCTTTTTCCCTCCTGCTCCTTTTATCCCTTTACCTTATTATTGGCTATGCATCTTGCAGATGTTCTCCCACTGCCTGTTCTCCAAGTATCACCTCTTCCAATCGCTCCTCAAACTCACTTCTTCACAGAACCCTTACTAGCTTCACACCAGTGGTTCCCCCCACCTTAAGTTACCTGAACTATGCAGGAGTTGCAAGATATATGGGATTTTTCACATCTTTGACCTGTTTCTGATTCAAAACCTAAGATCTGTGTGTTTGTGACTCTCCCTAAGGGAGTCTGGTTTAGAAGTATGGATGTGGATTGCAACTCATTGTCTATTAATGCATATGAAAGCGGTAATAGGGATAGTGCTCTCCATTTTGCTGCCTCTTTCAGAGCATCTTGCGTAAGAGAACCCAATGAGCTCGAAAAGGTTTAGGCAACGTGAGAGAGAGGCTTGCAGCATTGTGTGTGAGGTGACATCAGGTACTTTAGACAAAAAATCAGGGGGCAATATGTATTTCACTTCACGGGGCTGTGCAGGCTAAGAAATACTGCACCCTACTCTCCTTTTTCTATGTACCCTTGCTGTATCCTGGAACCAGCAGGACGTGACTTAGAATGCATTGTTTACATTATTTCACCAGAGGGGGGAAGTATTCTCCAGGTGTAAGTCTCACATTTATCTGTTACTTCATTGCACACAAAGACTGTGTTCACCAGACACTCTGGCACCAGGTCCCTTAAAAAGTGTATAAATAGTTCATTTATGAAACTAATGGGTAATACTAATTTGCCTCACTCCCTATCTCCTATAAACCTCATTTAGAAACCAAGATTACAACAGAACTTACTTCCATATGTCATTAACTTCATTGGGTGCAAATTCCTTCGACTCAAGTTGAACCATAGCAAAACCGCCAATAGCATACAGGGATCCGCTCAAGTTGACTAAACCGATGGAGCTTCTCTCCTGAGGGAATTCAGACATCACCTCCCACCTATAAGTTATTTAAAAACAAAACAATATCAGTCAGACAATACTTGAGAAATACTCTGAACTGAATGAAAGTATCTGAGAGATTCCCATGCTGACCACTTTGGCTGGCAGAAACATGGGGTTAAGGACTAGTTTGAGGCACCTGGGAACCTTACTTCATTAGAAAAACAAAGAGAGCCCATAGCACAGTAAAACTGACACTCTACTTCTCCATTCACCAGCAATAAGGCCAAAGTGTGCATGCTCAAGATTACTTTTTGCAGGGAAGGCCCCCATTACTTCCTGGTGGGTTGGGTGCATAAATGCTCTTTCTGTTCATTCTCTGGAACCAGCATTAACATAATGAAACAAAAAGAGTCAGAGCTCACTAACATCATTGTGAGTTTTCCACTGCTACATTGCTCTCCCCAGAAGCATGGACTGCCCAGGTCCAATGATGGATAGGGTCAACTGCAGAGTCAACGGGCTCAATGCTCCTCTCACACTGATGTAACCCATTCACTCCAGTGGAGTTGTTCCTGATTTACAGCAGTGTAAATGCAACAAGAATCTGTTAGACTCTCTTGATAAGAGAGGTTCAAATGCAGAATGAAAAGTGTATGAGAACCCTAAAAAGTATTTAAAAAGGATGATAGATAAAATGATCTATATTTTTATTTGCTTTTGTCAAACATTGAGCAAAAGGAAACATTTCTACAGGAAAAATTCATAGAATAGAAGCTGAAGTAAAATATATTCTGCCCTAAAGGAATGATTTTGTGGGTAAATCTTCCACTTCTTATATTATTAGTTTCATTCTAAGTATGACTTGCTCTGTGACAGAATATATTTAACATCAAGTGTATCTACTACATAAAAGATCCGGATATCTTCTAATTTGATTTTATGGATTTTACAGTAATCTCATTACAATTATGACCTATTATAAATAGTCACGGTATAAATTGTATTTAAGAGTATGGATTTAAAACTGCAAATCTGTTTGGTACTCTTATATTACATAGTAATAATTTGTGAAGCAAATAGTTTATCCTGAGCTGTTTTCCCCTGACCTGAACTAACAGCATTACCATTTTCCCCACGATAAAATGAATTACAAATCAGGCATGTCAGTCACTAAAATTGAAATAAAACATTGGTAATAAGTGGATATGCACTCACTTATTAGTGGTGAGGTCAAAAGCTTCGACAGAAGCTGAAAGGCCTTCTTCAGTAACACCTCCTGCAATCACAATTTTGCCTTTATGGACAGCCACTCCAAACATTGAGCGAGCCACTTTCATGGGAGCCAGATCTCTCCAGTCTCCCTTTTTGGGATTGTATATAAATACCCTGTTAGTACATTTCCTGTGGGGGGAAAAAGAAAAACTCTAAGCATCTCTGGTAAATCCTTTGAAGAGATATGTTTAAAGATCCACCTAATTTAAGTGGATTTTCTGTGTAACTTATACTTAGTGAAAGAGTGGCACACATCTAGAGCCACAGTGTTCCTGCTCATCACATTTTATTTCAGCCATAGGTAAATGGCTAAACAAAGGTTGGGGTGGTGGTGAGAAGAAATAAAGAAAGAAGATCTAAACTCTTTGTTTTTAAAAAAAATGCTGATACATTAATTAATCTTCCTGATTTAATTTGCTCTCCCACGTGCTGTACAAGGACTTTTAATGCTTCTAGAAGTCAATATTTACAAGCACAATTCATTAAGCTAGCCATGTGGTTTGACAAACCTCTGTCTGTGTCTGAGCTACTTTAATTATTGTCTTCCACTGGAGCTACTTTATGCAGTATTTCAATTCAGCCAATCATTTGGTGGAAAAAGGCCTACAGAGAGACAACATGCATGAAGTATCCTAGTCTTTCTTACTTTAATGAAATCTTCATAGTCTGATTCCAAATACAGTGCTAACAACGCTTTGCAATGATTAAAATCAGGACTTTCAGTAGCTGGATAGATCCCTCAGTGTGTGCTGCAGGTGTGCGTGGTGTATAATCAGACCAAGAAACTAGGAATAAACTTGATACGAAGAACCTACTGACAAACATTGAATCATGTATGCACAGCAGAACATAATATGACACAGACATAAGAGAGTCAGCTAATGAAGCCAATTGGCCAGAGTATATAGTGCTTTACATTGTCATGGAAGTTTTGGTCCATATATCATAATGGGATTCCATGTACCAAACCCACAACCAGATGCAGCTAAGTGGGGGCTTTGATTTTAGAGTGTGAGGACACCAAGCCAATAGGGATCCCCAACTAATCAATGCTACTATGAAATTATTTGGTACTCACTTGTCATCAGTCTTTCCTCCAAGACAGTATATCATCCCATTGTGTGAAACTGTTGCATGGCCATATACTTTGAGTGGAAGCTTTTTGGTCTCACTCCATTTTACTGCCCTGGAATTGGAAGATCACAGTATTAAGGCAGTTTAAATTAAAAACAGGTTATTTTAAACAGGCTCGATGAACATAAATAACTTGTCAACATACACAGGGTCATAGCACAATACTGAATCCAGAGACTCCTCTGTCTGAAGGTCCTTGCCTGCGATTACATACAGTTTGTTGTCTGACTCTCCCAAACCAAAAAGGCATCTGGCTGAAGGCAGTGGAGGAAGGCCTGCCCATTCACCAGCAATGTTATCCAGCTGAAAGAACATCAAAATAGGAAATGTCATGAAAGATGCATGGTAAAAGCCTGCACAATGAAAACTGCTCTGTGAAATAGATTTAGATGCAATAAGTGGATCAGCAGTGCTCTGTGTTATATTTAACTTCCCTTCCATTAGATCAGCTGATGTGTGCCAACTTTTACCCCCCCAGCACAGCTACTGCCCACTTTCCCTCTATTCTCTCTCCCATATCCTTGTCACTTTGTTTCTAATTATTATTAATTTTTATTTAAGTATGCTCTTGGCTTATCTCCCTCCACAGTGCACGTGGGGATCAGCAGCAGCTTGCTGCCTACGTTATTAAGGGCAGGGCAAGTACATCAGCCAGCACCCTTCCCATAGCACCCAGGAGACATTATGTCCTACTGGGCAGACAGGTTTCCTTGAACATTGCTGGAGTAATAAAAGTGCTCCTCCCATGACAGTGCTCTTAGACAGCTGCTCTGGCTTCTCCATTCCTTTCTCCCCCTTTGGGGAGTTGGGCAGCCTTGTCAATTTCACTGCTCAAGTTGTGAAATTGATAAGGCTGCCTGGCTCTCAGCAGGGTCCAAAAGTGCTTGGCTTTCTTGCCATGGCTTCCAGCAGGCGGAAGGGGGGAGAGAAGCTGCCCTGGCTTTCTTGTCAATTTCACAGCTCCTGCCGTGAAATTGACAAGACCACCAAAAGCCCATGTAAGGGACACCTCTACATAGACACTGCGCTGCCCTAACTACATTGACATAAGGCTTACAGTCTACGTAGGCTGTGTAGTGTAGACCAGCCCTAAGTTTTCTAGGCACTTGAAGTGCCAAGGCCAGTGAGGAGGAAGTGGTGAGAAGAGGGGACTAAGGAGGAGTGGAAATATAGGTCTACCATGTCAACACGTTGAAGGAAACAATCACCAGGCAAGTAATGCAAAAGAGTAGAGATGGTCTAGCAGTGAACAGTAGAAGTAGCATGTAGGAGTAGCAATGGGATGGATACACGCAGGAAGGCAGCAGAAATTCAGGGCATGGATCAGGGAAAGATGTAAAAAGAGGGTTCTGGCCATTATTAGCCTCACTCTTGTGGTGTCTGTCACTAAAAACCCCTTGATTGGATTTATAGCCTGATAATTCAATTACCTACTTCTAGATTAGATTAATTCCTGAAACAATGTAATACTTGCAACTCAAGCAAATTTTTGTAGCAACTTTTGTACTTTGGTTAGTGCTTTGGCTACATAAGGAAAAGAAACAGTGCTAATGTAATCTCTCTTGAGAAAACTGAGTTTTCTAAAAGTTTATACCAAGTTCATTACCATAGTATCTAAAAATTATATTGATCTATAGCTCTGTGAAAGTTGCAATAATTGCCATTTTCAATATCTGTCAGTGACTGTAAAATTCTATAATTGAGTATTGCTTTGCTGTACCATATGCTAACAAAGGACCTGATCCTGTTCTCCTTAGGCTAATCTCTCACTGAAGTCAAGGATTTGGGACCACAACAAACCATCCAATAAATCCGTGGCTCTCAACCAGGGGTACATGTATCTCTGGGGGTACTCAGGGGTCTTTCAGAGGGTACATCAACTCATTTAGATTAGTGTTTCTCAACCCGGGGGTTGCAGCCCCAGGTGGGGTCACAGGACGGATTTAGTGGGTTGCAAGTGCAGAGCCTGCATTAGGGGATAGCAAGCAGGGCAACTGCCCGGGGCCCTACACCACAGGGGGCCCCACAAAGCTAAGTTACATGCTTCAGCCTCGCTGCCGGGGGCTTGGGCTTCAGGCACAGTTCACAAGTAAAAAACGGACTCAAGTATCACACTGAAATGTAAGAACAATATTTATATTCCAATCAATGTATTTTATTATATTGTAAAAATGAGGAAGTAAGCAATTTTTCAGTAATAGTGTGCTGTGACACTCTTGTATTTTTGTCTGATTTTGTAAGCAAGTGGTTTTTAAGTTAGGTGAAATGTGGGGTACACAAGACAAATCAGACTTCTGACAGGGGTACAGTAGTCTGGAAAGGTTGAGAACCACTGCAATAAATGAAGAAATAGGTGAAATGCCCAAGTGTAGTGTGTAACTCTGTATTTAAAACCCCCAGCATAAATTTATGATATAAGCATACTCCATGAGCTTTTTTGGCTAATTTTGTCATAGCTGTGTTACTATATAAAATGTCCACATTCACTCTAGGCTGAAATACAGAATTTGGAGCATTAAATGTAGGCTTTTTGCCAATTTTAAAAGGTTGTGTTTAAACTGATGTATCTCAAACTATTTAAAGCCTTACAACTTTGGAAATCAGCCAGCTCCCAATATGTTACGATCCCTACTGATGTTTTAGGAGAAAAAGTGTTAAATTGGTTAGGACACTTAAGGGCCAGATTTTTAAAGCTATTTAGGAATCTAAAGATGCAGATAGGCACCTAGTGGGATTTTCAAAAGTGCCTAGGCACCTCTGATTCAAATCAATAGGAGTAAGATATCTAAGCACTTTTGAAAATCCCACTAGGTGCCTATGTGCATCTTTAGGGGCCTAAATCCCTTTGAAAAACTGGCCCTAAGTGATCAAAACATGTTACTTAAACTCACCTAGGACTTAATCCTGAAAGATAGAGAGAACATGCAATTCCCCTGGACTTCACAAGTCCTGGATGCTCAGCACCTCTTAAGAATGGGCCCAAAATGCGTATGTTCATAAAAGTTTTGGTTTTAATACGAATCAATTTAATACAGAAACCTGCCATTTAGTCTTTTGTTAAAAACCAAGCAAGTCAACGTGAAAGGTGACATTTGTCCCTAATGGAACACTGTTCTGGGAGGAATTTCAAAGACAATAGCAACAAGTAAAGTTTTCCAGGAAAAATAATGTAACTGAAATTAAACCAAACATTACCCTATTCTACATTTAGAGTTAAACCTAAATACTCTTCAGTAACTTGCAGAAAGTCTTTTTTTCCCATGTAGTGCTACCACCATACTGATGTACCAATAAATATGAGGCTTATACCTGGAAGAAGTATGACTGTAAAGGCTGATCCTTGTTCTCCTCATCCACATACAGTCCTCCGACGACATAGACCTGATTTTGTTGGGTGACTATGCTGGAATGATTTCTGGGAATCTGTTCTGCTAGGGCTGCCAGATAACATTCATTCTCTACAGGGTCATACGCCACTGCAGCTGTGTCATTGACCAGAAGAATTAGCTCTTTGACAAACATACCATGCCTCGGAATGTCATTTAAGTAACCAGGGAGTAAATCTTCATCCCCTACATCACCATTTACTTCCCCTTCACCTGACTTCCCTTTCTTTACGGTAGGTTCAGGCAGTTTTCCAGCAAAGGCATCTTTAATAACCTTGATTTTTTTCTGAAGATCTGAGTTGCCTTTGATTATATCATCCTTCTCAACATGCTCCTTGAAATATTTTTCTGTCATAAGACGAAAACGAATGCAGTCAAAAACATCTCCCAGGTTCTTTATTCTGTTTTCTTTGTCTGTTCGGACCCATTTCATTACTGCTTCAAATACCACTTCCTCCTTTTCTACATTTAAGCTGTCAGGTGAAATAATTGAGATGAGCTCATGGGGGGCAAGTTGCATGAAGTCCTCCTCTGTGCAAATCTGCACAAAATGGTCTGACACAAAGTCACGGGCAGACAGTGCAAGCCTTGGGCAGTCAAGGAGGAGACCTAATCGAAGGATGGCTAGACAATTACTAACAGCAAGTCTTTTCTGAAGATAGGAGACACACACAGTGAATACAGAAGGGATCTGAAAGCGGCTGGCCAAAGCAAAAATATCTTGCACATTAGAATCGTTGAGATCAATACTTGCAGAGTAAAGGTACTTGACAATCATATCCAGGATGCTGGGGTCCACATTGTCTAGAACTACCTCCTTTTTTTTCTCTTCACTTTGCTCAGATAAGAAATACTCACGGAAATAAGGACTACAAGCTGACAGAATCAATCTGTGGCAAGGTAAGCTTTTGTCACCAGCTTTTAGGTAGCAATCAATGAACTTTTTCTCATCCAGGAGTTCCTTGAGGCCATCCTGAAGAAGCGTGGATTGGTAAAGTCGAAGTTCTTCAGTGAGTTCCCTTTGGGGATCCATTTTGTGAATAATATGGATGTGTGTGTGTGTGTGGGAAACCGAAAGTTTTAGCTGTTGTCTGCACTAAGGTCTGTCTGTAAAAAGGCAGATCAATGTGCTCTGCCCAGCCTGAAGTCTCTGTAATTTAATCCTGCCAACTAAATATAGGTACAGCCTCTTACAAATTGGAATTTAGGGTGGACAGTGTGGAAAGAAGAGTTGCTCTTGCAGCTGTCATAGATTAAAAGAAGCAACTGTTACTTTTAGTTGCTAAGGGCCATCATTATGCACATTTAATCACTGAAACTTGCACAGTAAGATATTCCTCAGTGTGAATAAGGATAGCAGAATCTGGTCTTTAAGGAAATAGCTATGAACCAGTCTCACATATAAACACAATACAGAATATTCTGAAATAAAAGTAGTATCTGTAAAGGGTAAAGTTAGCAGCTATGATGATATCTTTATTCACAGTGGATTCACAGAAAATGTTTTTTAAAAAGATTGCTTCACAAAAGTTGCCCAGTATGAATGTCTGAGACTTCATTATGAGTAAAACTCATTGTGATTAATTATAGAGACAGATATTTTGTGCAAGGTCTTTTTTCATACCCACATACCATCAGAAAAGATAACTCAGTTCTGGAGAAATAATTTAAACAAAAATATGTATTTCATTTTGGATTTCTACTTAAAGCAAAACATGGTAATTTATTTGCAAACTAAAGTATGAAAAGATTAATATCTCCAAGCAAAATTCCGCTTAATTTTGTTAAAGTATCATTTACAAATAAAGTCCCAATTTTTTTATTCTTAAAATGTAATTCTCATTCCAGATCATTTTCCCACACCAACTATCAATTCCCTCCCAAATATTTGTTTTTAAGCTTTAATTTTAGGAAAACATTAAAAGTCATTTTAGTAAAGGGTATCCTTTGTCAATTTTAAAATGAAGGTAATAGGTACATTAGAGACAGAATAGAAAATAAACAAAATTAAAGCTACTACATGGAAGTTCTTTATCAATGAGAATTCCCATGAAATTAAAAAATGAGAAAAAGAGGTTCTGTATTAACAGTACAAACTGTTAATAGTTTAACAAATAACGAGAGCAGGTTTGGTAAAAATATACAAATTAGATTTCTACAAAAAGAATTTGTGGGTGTTAAAAGTTTCAGAATTTAGGCCAGGAATGCTTAAATTTCTATTACATTTGGAAATGTAGAAGTTCAACAATCCAGACTTTGCTTAACATGCTTTAGTGACAAAGGGCTTGATCTTGCTCCCACAGAAGTCAATGGCAAAATACTCATTGACTTCAGAGGAAGCAGGATTGGGCACCAACCTTCATACATACATTTGATATAAATAGGATTTCATTTATTTATATTTTTCTGTAGAAGCTTTATATAAATATTTAAGTCTTTTCTTCCTTTCCATGCCACAGTGAAGTCACTGGTGCAGTCAGCTGCTAAAACAACAGGTGAAAGGAGAGCTCATTTGACTTTTTCCATTTATAGGAAATAGTGTGTAAGGTCTCATCTCACTAGAAAACGTAACAGCTGCCTCTCCCCTTCAACAATAAATGAGTCATTTCTCTTTGCATGTAACACATAATATTCTAAAAGTATGACTGGTCAGAAACAAAAGCTATGCAGTGTGTGATTCTTTCCAGATTATCTTCAAAAACTAAGTTAGTCAGTGCTTTCTGACAAAAAATGGTAATGGAGTCTTTGGATGTCTGAAATGATGATTGAGGTTCTGTATGTAATACAAAAACTAGCAATTACATTTGGAATAGTATAGCACTGTGTGTCAAAATGATATCAATACCACGATACTGCCACAATGACTATTTCAAAAAAAAAGTTTCCCTCATTAATATATTTTATGTTTATTCCACTGAATTATATTTTAAGAACATGTCACAAAAGATGCTACTGAAATGTTATTTACATACCATTATAGATCAGTACACTTGTTTTATATAAGTAAATTAATAATTTAAAACTTCAGTACAAGAACTATATACAGAAACAATACACAAAATACAATTCTGTTACAAATGTACAATTTGTTCAACAAGTCCTCTTTCACAAAATAAGTTAACTACGCATTGTATGATATTTATGTGTTCCTTCTTTTTGGTATAGTAGTTCTGTCTTACCACCAGATCTTTAAGGAAATTGACAATATTTGGGTAACATAATGACTATATGAGTTAGGAAAATATTATATTAAATCTAAATTAGCCCATTACTTCCCAGAGTCCCTGAAGAGTGAATCCATCCTTCAGTTTCTCTATTGCAAGTCCCAGTTCTTCTGAAAACACAGGTTCCCGATCTTGTTGCTTTTTTGGAGGTGAAGATCATAAGCAGGAGGAGCAGATAAAAGACAAATTTAATTAAAGTCTGTGAATAGTTAATTATTAAATAATATCCATTTTACAATGTTGCTGTTCTTACCTTATTGCCGTCAGCAAAGTAAGCCTATAAAAAGAAAAACAAGTTTCACAAACCTGCCCAAATGATTTAAAATTGCTTTCTTATATGCAATTTAAAGACTTTCCCCTTTTACCATTAATACTTTTTTATATTTACTGAGAGATCATTTAGGTTTCTCAGTTCTATTAAAAACTCTCCATTTTAAAATGAATTTCAGTGTTAAACAAAATCCCTTTTCTTTAAAACTGTAGTTGGCATGTTCTCTGAGATTTACAAGTGTGCTTGGTAGAACCTTTTATTTTCATTTTATAAATAAGACTAAAAATTCACTCTGGGTTGAAATTTACTATGCAAAGCTTCAACCAGAAAGTGATTGCTTAATCTGAAATGATCAATCTAAATAATTGCTAAAATGTCTATTATTCATACTAAAGCTTTTTTTTTTTGTTTTGTTTAGTTGAAATTTGTTTTCAAATTAAATTTTACAGCTACCCTTTTATGAAATAAAATGGAGGCAGAACTGATGGCATGCTCGGAGTTCCCGCCTCACATGCAACAACGTTTACTATTCAGTTTCGAAAAATGGGCCCTTCATAATATCTTAGAGCATGTGCACAAAAATTAAAAACAACATTATCAAAATACAGTTGATTAGACAACATAACTAATGGACTAACCTAACACTTAACGAAAGTTATTCCTGTCTCAGACAAAGACCTCTATAAAGAGGTGTACTCTGTACCATCCCCCTGAAAATCTGACTGACTGACTGGACAAGCGCAGGAAGCAAATTCAAGAGTCCAAGGCTCTTCTCCGAGAGGTCCATGCCAGCAGCTCCTAGACCTTTAAATCTAGGGACTTAGCAAAAAGTGTTTCAGCTAACCTCAGCTCTCTTGGTGGGGCAAAGCATTTTCCCACATAGGCCTGAAATCACACAGGACTGTACAGAATACTAAAGCCTTCAATTACACCAGAAGACTAAAGAGCCAGCCTTTGGAGTTCAGATGAAATATGTTTCCTGTGGCAATCTCCGCTAAGCAAGTAGATCACTGCATTCTGTACTACCTACGGCTTCTAAATGTTATCCTAAGATAGTTACGTACAGAGCCCATTAGAAATCCAAAGTCAAAATTACAAAGGCATGGTTAACGCAGACACAATCCAAATATAAGAGAAAGGATTGCAATTGTGATGACAAGCTCCTACAAATAAAAGTACTCTGGGCACTGACGCCAAATAAACAGAAGGAAAGAAAAAACAAAAAGGAGATTATAGACAGAATAGAAAAAGGAAAGCTATAAAGATAAAAAGATTAAGGTGATCACGACAGATAAGGGATAGGAATGAAGAAAAGTAAGGGCAGACTAGTTGGGTTGGTTTTAGGATTGTTGCCCAACAAATTTCAAAAGTGAGCTATAACAATATGTATTTTGGGTTAGGCTACCAAATTTTAAAAAATACTTGTGTACTTTATGTTTATACAAAAAATAGTTTCTGGATGTAGGGAAAGAACTTCATTTAAAATAATTTCAGAAAAGACTCCACCTCATTAATATATCCTCTCAGGTACTTCCTTGAATTTATATCAACAGAAGTTGTGGGTGATCATCACTTCTTCGTATTAGGTTTAGGGACAATATTTAATATAACCTTTTCCTAAAATCTTGTGGAGGCAAGTACTGAGGTAACCTTTTAGATCACAACACTATCCTATCAATCTGCCTAGAAAGAAAGATGACAATTTTAATATCTGATGACCTGATTAAACTACAGATTTTTAGACCCTGCTGGACATTAAAGCATGTTTCAAGTTGCATTTGACTACTCCTTTAAATGCTAACTACCTTGACTTTCAATAACCATTTGAAATATAGCTTTTTAAAGAGCATTGAAAAAAGTGTATATATTTACAGTTAGAGACTACAACATAGTCTTGGACTTTATGTCCAAAAGACATCTAGATATGTTATATAACATTAGAAGACCAGACATATCTTATCTTTTAATAGGAACCCAAGTCTATAAATGATTTAGATTTAAATAAATCAGACAACTGGTTTTTGTGGAGAAGCTTACCACAAATGCATCTGTCTGTTCATCAGATTCTATTTCCACATCATCCTGAACCCGTTCCACTGTCAGATCTTCAAGAGGCTGAGGCTGTAAATTGAGACAATGAAGTCAACAAAGAAATTCATATATAATGTTCTTAATGCATTTTTATTTGTTCTGTTAGTGCAGTGGTCCCCAAACTCTGGGGTGCACTCCCCCCCAGGGAGTGTGTGGAGGAAAGTTTGGGGTTTGGGGCTGGGCAGGGCCATGCCCCAGGGGAGGCAGGGACAGAGAACCACTCAGCCCCAGCTGCAGCTCTGGCCCCAGCTCTCAGCCATGGCCCCAGTCACAGCTCCGACCTAGATGCCACTCCTGTCCCCAGCTTCGGCCTTAGCTCCCAGCATCAGCCACAGCTGCAACTCAGACCATGGCCCCAGCTCCCAACAGTGGCTCCCAGGCAGGCATGGACTGGCTAAGGTGGGGCATAATGGAGAAAGTTTGGGGACCATTGTGTTAATGCAATAACACATGTAGCTTGTGTAATAAAAGGAACAGAATACCTTTTCTTCCATTTCATAATCCACTCCAAATATAGGACTAGCTGAGTAAACTCTATGCAGTGAATTTATTTCTTTCACTGCCTCCTGTAGTTTCTCCACAGGGTCTATTTTAAAACCAAGTACATATCCTCCACTCTACAAAAAAAAGAAAAGTATGTACTCAAATGAACTAATTTTTACTATATTAAAGCTAAATATATACTTATAGAAAAAGACTTCCTCTTGACAGGCATTTGTTAATAATAACAATGAGGATTTTTATAGAAGCATTTTATAGAAGCATTTGCTGTACAAACCCTGGATGAAATTCTGGCCTCACTGACTTTAAGTGGGTTAGGATTTCACCCCTTCTGAGGTAGGAAATCTAGGCACTACTATTCTTTTTTATAGGAGATGGGAAACTGAGATATGGAGAGGTTAAGAGAAAACAGAAAATGAGTGGCAAGTTTAAGGTGTGTATTCAGGAGTTCCTAGCTGCTCAATAAATGCTTAATCCATTAGATCACAGTGCTATTATTAACATAGCTCTTCAGTTATAATGAATGCATTTGATTTAGCCAAAACTATTTTTTTCAACTGCAGAAACATTTTTGATCATGATCATCAGTAGAAAAAGTTACCAATATTTTACAGAGAGTAGCGAAGAAGACATAAAGGCATTTTTAAATGGTATTTTTTTAGCTGCATGGTGGTAAAAGTAATCCATTATTAGTGTCCAAATTAAAGTTCCTCTGTATCAAGGCATTGCCAGTTGGTGATTCATTCATCATAATCTTTGTTCAGTAAATTCTCAACTCAATAGCCATATTTTCACCACAATGTTGGCCTCTTATGTAACTAAGTTTGCTTGAGTTTAAACTTTAAAGAGCATACAGGAGTTCAGTCTAGTAGCAGTTTAAAAATAGCACACTGAATATCAGCATTACATAGCTATATAGGTAAAAATGTAAATACTTAAAGAATGCAATTCAATCTTCTTACCTGCTGAGAGCTTTCTATGACAAGCGCCAAGCCAAACTTTGAGTCTCTAATCTTTATTGAACGCTGGTTGTAAAGTGAAAAGAGGTAAAACGTGTTGTTTAAAAATGGTGATCTTTAATCTCCTGATACAAACAAGTTGTTAGTAGTACTAACTGCAATTATCTGTTCTGAATGCCTGTGATCCTTAGCCACTTGCAATTCCAAATCTGAACCACTGACATTGGTGGAGGAATAGTCCATCAGAAATGATGGCAAGGTCTAGGCAGTTTTCTTTCCTGAAAACTTTGATCACAGATGAATTCCAGGAGTCACATATATTTGTGTATACTCCTGGGATTGGACCAGCAGCATGGTAAGCACCAGGGAAATCAGAAATGCAGATCACATCCCAGGATCCGGCTCCTAACCATGAAAGACTTTATATTTTCAAATAATTTGAACAGAAAACCTGCTCTACAACTGATATTTAATAGAGCCAAATCTTCCCACAAATAAGAGCACACAACTCCCATTTAGTTCAATAAAACTTAGGTGGGAGAATCAAAGGTTGGAATTTGATCCATAGAATACAATTCTAGGTTTAAAAAAGGTCATTGCTATTAAGATACTTACAATTTGCAGATATGGTATGCTGACATTAAAGCTGTCATTCATATTTGCATGCCAAACTATTCTCACATTTGTAATGAAAAAGGTCCCCAGATTTCCCTGTAAAAATAGATATGTCAGAAATCCTTTGAAATGTATGGCCTGCTCTCATTCGCAGTCCCTACTCATGTCCCCCATTGAAATGCTAATATAATGGAACTCCACTCTCAGTTCAATCAGGGTTTGATGCTGCCTAACTCAAGTCAATGGGAGAGTTACCACTGAAGTCAATGGGAGCAGGAGCAGGTCTTTAAAAAAAAAAGGACGCTCACTACTTAAGTTGTGAAAACCCCTGCATGGATTACTATTATTGCAGCAAACCAGGATCACATTACAGCACAGTGAACCTAGAGGAGAATGTGAAACTTTCAAGTGTTGTTCACTGTATAGTTCCAAAACTGACATACTGTACAAGTACAATGGCATGTGGGTTAAATTTAGGTGATTGTGGAGATGTGTGCCAACATCAAAATTGGAGCAAAGAGGAAGGAACTCTTTTACTCATCAAGACTGATCTTGTGTCCATTTTGGACTAGAATTACTCAGACAAATAACAGCTTCTATTTTGTTCCATTCCCTAAACAAGTGCAAATAAGTAGTGCCCTGGAGAATAACACAGACATGTTATGCATGTCACTTGCAACTACAATTCACCCCCTCTCCCAAAGAAAAAAATCTTCCATTCCAATGTTTTCAGTTGTTAGCAACTAAAAGAAAACACAATCAAAAACTGCAAGTAGATTATACAAATACGCAGTAAAATGTTTTAGATATAGCACAGTACACTTTCAGGATGATACACAGAGAATTAGGTTCTCAAATACTTTTTGTTAATAGGAGATGTGTATCTAATTTCTTGTACACAGAGCTGAAAATCTCTCTCACAAATGTCATGACAGGTTGCTAAGAGAAGTATGCTGTTATACTGAATAGCATAGACACAGGATAGACTTCTCATGTAACCAACTCATGAACTGAACCAAAAGAGAATTCCTGTGAGGTTATAGCACTATAATAGTACAGTTGCTAGGAAGATGAAAAACAAAGCAGTTTTAGTAAAATTGTACATACTCTTCTTTTAACTATACCTGGTCACTAGATAAATTCCAGACTCCATTGATTTTGTCATATACTTGTTCTTGTGGTAGTAATCTCAGTTGCTTGTTCTGAATCAATGCACTTCTCAGTTTAAGATCACGGTACATTTTAGAAGTTTCATAAGCTCTACAAATAAAAATACATGCCAAAGCTGAAGATTTCAATGTTTTTCATAGTTTATATTAACAAAGGTTTGTAAAATATTTCAAATTTCCCACTTCATTCATCTACATTGTCCAAATAAGTTGAGCAGTGTTATTAAGCTTTTATTAAGTAGAATAGCAATGTTGTTTTTCTTTTTAAAACAAAAGTTTTAAAAATTATTTTTTAGCTTGGAATCTATTTTGGTCTTTTGCACTGTTTTGATGCATGCTGTCACTTTTCTGCACCTTACACTTCTGCTCTTTCAGCCATTAAAGTGCAAACTAAGCCTTGCTGTTCACACATTATATACAGTATGGACATTTAATTGTGCCAACTCAGATCAGGCACAAACGTGCTATATGTATAAGATATATGGAAATCACTTTTCCACAATTCTTAAATATGTATATAGTATACGTCGGTGTTTATGCCATTAGACCATGCACACATTCACATCTATATAACTTATTCTTTAGGGGTGAAATCCTGGCCCCATTGAAGTTAATGGACGTTTCAATCGGTCATGATTTCATCCTCGATGTACACTAAATGATTCACTATTATTGTGCAAATATTCCAATTAAAAGTGTACTTTATTTATTAATATTGTTTTTTACCCTGATAGAAGTTGAATATTGAAATTAGCTCTCCAGTGTTCATTAGAAATCAAAAAGCTTTTATTTTTCCCTGATATCATATACAGGCTACTTTAAATCATAGGAACTGTTTAAAATCATTATTTACAGAACTAAAAATTTTGTATTTGAACAAATTCCAGGTCATTTATGAAGGCTAGATTAATGTTTTTTGATCCAAATCAACTGGCAAATTTTACTTAAATCAAAACAATCAAGGCAAAACCATTTAGTGAATCTTCAACAGAAATCAAGGTTGACTCAATAGAAGAATCCAATAATTTTAGTTTCACATAACAATTGATAACTGTTACAATGAAATATTTTTCTCAGGTTTGCACTGGAGTTATTGTAACTTGTTTTTTGTTCCAGCCAGAGGCTTCAGTCTTTACTCAGGCAACATTCCAATTTAAGTGAAAGTTTTGACTGAGCCACAATGTGGGATATGGTCCCTGGTCAACAACATATATGAATGAAATGTGTTTTATGGTATTGATTCATTTAACTGGACATTTAATAGGCTTTTTCTTCCACCTTACACTTTAAGATTCCTTGCTTATATTTTGAATACTTTTGTGGACTTTATGTATGTGATGAGTGTATCAGTGACAATAATCCCAAATTCTGCACATATTCTTGATTTACTATAATTTTAAAAATCATTAAACATTATTTTAAGTATGGTACCTGTGTACAGCAATAACTGAAGTGAAGAGTCTGGGACTCCCAGGAACTACATTGGTAAATATGAACTCAAACCGTGTATTGTTACATTTAGTTAATATATAAAGAGCTTCTGTCTGGCCTCGTAATTTCTATAAGAAAAATTGTTAGTATTTAACATTTGGACATTACAGCATCTTGATTGTAAACAATCCAAACATATTTTTGTCATATTCTAATAGTAATCACTTAAGGTGAAATCCTGAACCAGAGTAGTCAACGGATGTTTTACATTTACTTCCTGGCCATTGGAATCCTGGCCCCACTGAAGTCACATTTTTTTTCCCCTCGAGATTCTTGTTATAACACACCCACTCTTTTATAAAATTAGAAGTTTATTTCTAAAATATTTAAACTAAAATTTTACTATTTTATTTCTATGATTAAAAACAAACTTTAAGATTATTTATATAGTGCAATCACTGTGTATGGTACTTTTACAGATTCTTTTTTAGTTTAAGAAGTATTTTTGAAACTTACTGAATTAGCAGTTCTTGTAGTTATATTTATAATGCAGTTGTAACCAACAGCTAAAAATTGGGGAGGGAAAAAAAAAGCACAGATTTGATAAGAAAATTCTCAGTTATACAGAACAATACTATTTGTAAAAGCGTTGCTTGCGATACAGATTGTGAAAAGCCCAGATTCTGATTGGCTGGCTAAGCCTTTTTCATTATGTCATACTTGTTCCCAGCTAGACTCACCCTTAAAAACAAAAATCTCTATCACCGTTACATTAATATTGTTGGGAGGATCCCAGGTACTAAAAGAGTGCAAAAATAATAGAAGCAGTTTGGCTGAGGGAATGGAAGATGTATATGAAAAAAGGAGAATAGGAAGAAAATGAGGGGACCGAGAAGAAAAAGGTAAGAGTTTTAAAATGCTGTATTGTCAAGTTCATAACAGTTTGTAGTATAAAAACTAAAGACCCCAATCCTCCAGTTCTTCATGTGAGCAAACCCACTGAAATAGATAGGAGTCTGATCTGAAACAAAGTGGTGTTTTGTCACTGATTGCAATAGGAATAGGGACTAACTAAAGTCAATTGGTCTATTCAAGGGCAGCAGAACTAGACCCTAAACTGGGACATGCTCAATGTTGTTCCCAATTTAGGCTTCAGTTCTGCAAAGAAATCTGAATGGGATTTTCTGCATTGCCAGTTGCAAGGATCCTTCTGCAGGATTGGAACCTTAATTTTTATAATAGAATGCGAGTTAAATGTAGCTGTTGAATGGACATGGGTACTTCTAGGAAACACGGTAAAAGATAAGGGTCCAAGTAGTCCAGGGAACCTTAAAAAATGGTTATAAAAATTAAAAGTAAGCATTGTCGAAAGACAATGGTGGCAGGTAAAAGGGTAAGGTTGTTTATATTTTTACAGGATGCACAAGGTAGTCTTTTTCCTGGTATTTTTGCACGTATGAATGCTACTTTCAAGGTAATCATTCAGCACCTATGCTGGTGTCCAGTGTGAAATAATCTTGAATTAGCAAACTCACTCACAAATGGGGTCATATTAATACTTGCTGTTATTTGTCAATAAATTATTTTGCATGTAATAGATAATGCATTACTTAGAAAGTTGTAAGATATCCATTTTAAAAATCTCTAAAAAGTTGAAGGATAGAATCGACTCTACTTATAGTAAACTTTACATAGCCAGGAAAAAAATGTCACCACAAATTAGAATGACCAAATAGCAAGTATGAAAAATTGGAACGGGGGTGGGGAGTAATAGGCGCCAGTATAAGAAAAAGCCTCTAATATCGGGACTGTCCCTATAAAATCAGGACATCTGGTCACCCTACCACAAATCCATAATACAATGTGTATGGGTGGGGGAGGAAGGCGGGGGTGTTAAGTTTGTGAGCACTGGGAATTCCACTTCCTTAGCTACTGGAAACTGAGTATCTGGATAAAATGCCTACTGAACCAATGTACCCTGACACATACTGTCCTTCTGCAAGCTACTTAAGCATATGCTTAACATTAAATATCTGAATAGTTGATTGACAACTCACATAAATGAAGCTAGACATGTGCTTGCTGAATCAGGGCCCATAGTAGTAAATGATAAGTTTTTGAGGAAAGAAAAACTGAGGATCAAGACTAAATCGGAATAAAGGGATGGCAACAGCTTATATTGATATGACATTTGGGTCATTCAAAATAAAGCAAAACAAAACAGTTCTTCCTAGGCATACCACATATGTTTCAGGAAAACTATGACATTCTGTTGTGATCTTCAGAATTCTATTTTGAAAAATTGTTATTAAACATTGACAGTTTATCTCGGAATTATTATATAAATTCCTATATTACTGAAAGCAACAATGAATATTGCTGGATTATAAGCAGGTTAAATAGCAATGGGAGAATGAAGACTTTGCAGTAGCTCATGGTATTAGACTGTAACTTTATTGCTATACTCTATACTGTTGTGAAAACTGAGCATATTACCACATAAGAAAACACAAAACTTTAGCCATCTTAATTAAAGGGGATACTTACAGAGATTGACTCTAGGTAATGCCAATGAGTGCCAAATAATTCGTAAATTTGTCACTAGAAGTCTCCCTAGAAACAAAGAATGCAAACATTTTTCATATAATTTGAAAACAATTTATCAAGATTAAATGTCAGATTTCCAGGTTGCTCCACAAACTTACAATTTAAACATAACTGCCTTCTTCTTTTTTCCTGAAAAACCACTACAGACCAAATACTTTTTAGTGTAAAAACCTTTAATTTAGATAGATTTCATGATGCCACACCACCCTAGAATGACAGAGTCATGCTCAGCACCTCCCTCAAGATCCTACTGGAGGAATGGGTTTCTCCCAGGTGACTGTGCAGTTACCAGAACAATGGTGGTTGTGAACTTTAACTGGGTCTCACACACAAATAGAGCTGTCAGACAGAGAAAGGAATAAACACCTGGTATGAGAAAGATCCATTAAAATGGCAATCGGAGAGGAGGGAAACAAATAGTTTTCCATACTGAGCTGGGTGATTTTTTTGATTAATAGCTTATTCGCTGAAAAAAAATGCAGGTTAGAGTTGGCCAAAACTATCTGCGAATTCGTGAGTTTGACTACTTTTGGTTGAACCAAAAAACAAAGTAACGTTGGTAATGTTAAAACAAATAATTTTGACATTTTCTGAGAGTGATTTTTTGGGGCTAGATTTACAGGACAGCAGGGCCAGAGATGATGGTGGTGGTAACAGCAGTGCTGCTGCATTCCTAATAACCTTTACCCTAGTTATTAGGCCCCTTACCTGGGATGTGAAAGAGACCCAAGTACAATTCCTCACCCTCTAACTGAGGTGGAGAAAGGATCTGAACTTGGATTTCCCATACTGCGGACTTCCCCAACCACTGAGTTTGGGGTATTCTGGAGCAGTTCTCTCTCAATCTCTCAAATAGTCATTGGAGCAGGGACTTGAACTTGGATCTTCTCCATCTCAGATGAGCATAACCACTATGCTGTAGTCACTCTCATTCTCTATATAGCCCAGTGACTATTCAAGTATTTTTTATACAAGGCAGAACAGGAGTGACAGAGATCTGCCTCAGATTATCCTACAGCCCAGTGGATAGGGGATTCTCCTGAAATGTAGGAGACCTTAATTCAAATTCCTTTTCCACATCAGGCACATGGAAGAACTGAATCCAGATCTTCTACATCTGAGGAGATTGCCCTACAGTTTATAAAGGAGATACCACCTCTTCCTTTTCCTCCAGTCATTTGGTGAATCTAGCCCTTCATTTCCTTTGCTTTTATTTTAAAAAAGTTAAAAGTGCTTAGAAATGAAACACAACATTTCAGGTAAAAGAGAAAAATGTTGTTCATTCCAAATCAATGTTTTTGTTGATGCCTTTGATTTGTTGAATTTTTTTGTAATCTACAGTTTTGGTTCAAATCAAACCAAACTCCCCTCCTTCCTTCCACCTGCTGCACTACTTGAAGGATACCCTTGACAGGACAGATCTATGTTCTCTGCCTGGTAGTACAAGTATACTAGTGTAGTCTGCAGTATGTTCTATATATTTGTTTTCCTAAGATCTTCAGAGAGAAGACTAATGAGTAATATCAGATACACATAAAGTAGCTCACTCTTACCAGGTCCACAAACAACTGTAGAACATTACATGTTATTTCTGAAAGGAAAATGCAGAACTATCATAAAAGTTCAGGTATAACCATTTTCTGTAATTCCTTCCTTCTTTCTGATAATTACGCATTCAGGATCCACTCCTGTTCCCACTGAAGTGAGTGGAAGCGTTCCCATTGACATCAGTGGCTGACGCATTAAACCGTCAATGATTAAACAAATTAAAAGTTAGAAAGCTGGTAATTTCATTAGGTATACACTTACCTCTGTCTCCATTGTTTCCTTTGGTATCTTCAATAGAATCTAAACAGTCTATAAGAACCTCTCCCGATCTCATTTTCATTTGTCTAAAAAAAAAAAAAAAAGGTAATTTGATTTGATTTAGACTCATAGACTCATAGGTCAGAAGGGACCAATATGATCATCTAGTCTGACCTCCCGCACAAGGCAGGCCACAAAACCCTACCCATACACATTTATAACAACCCCGAACCCATGACTGAGTTATTGAATATTTGGATATTATAGTTTTATTTAGCCATTTCCATTTAAACTGACCATGAAAAATACTCTTGTCTAGACTTAATAAAATGAGGTATAATTAAGGTATTATTAGATTTACCCTCTTGGGCCCTGCAAAGTGGTGATCATTTCTACTCCCACATATTTCCTTTCTTAACACCTTCTCCCCATCAAATGCAATATTTTATGGGCTGCTGGTAAGAGCTGTAAGTGTTTGTCATATGTGAAATTCAGGTCCTAGGTATAACTTCAATGGAGAGGAAATACAATCTCAGTACGTGATAGTGATGACTGTTAGTATACAGTTCAAAGCTCACATTGATTTTTAGATCCCAAATTGAATTTTAATTCCATCTTATTTGCTGTTTACTCTCACACTCATAAGTTTCTTTTGGCATTACTATGTTCTAATTATTTTGTCACCTAAATATTTGGCTGGGTGTTGAAATTTATGATGATGTACCATCAGGGAGGGTAGAAGGCCAAAACTGAAGGGGGAAACCAAACTGAACATAATTGCATAGAAACTGAACACATGGAAACAATAATCTAGTACTAATGAGTCAAATATATAATGCTAATGTGCTTTAGTTCAACAGTAAACCACTGAGAAGAGCAAGCAATGAAAATTACCAATTTTTTGGTGCTATTTATTTTGCTAGTTAACTTTATTCACTTATGAATCAAGAGAAACTATTTTAATAATACTCAACACTTAAAATGCTATTTATATTTTTGAAGTGCTGCACAAACATTTCTTTCACATTCATTTTTATGTTGTGCAGCTAATTTTATAACTGATTGGACGGACGTGGGGAACAAGATTCCTACATTTGGAACAAAATATTGTGGACCAAAGCTCTGTTAATATGATGGAAATATCACAATTAAGGTTAAATATTTGCAATAAGTATCATGGATTCTAGGACCATCATGTTTTTTAAAAAAATGTCTAGCATTATGCAGTGTTGAAGTTGTATTGGTTCTTGTCTGTCCAGCATTACAGTTGTTTCTGGCATTGAACATGTTGGCAGATATTTATCTGTTCAGTTGCCTAAGTAAATAGTTCTACAAACTGACTGTCCAAATGGGTCAATCTTGATTAAGAAAGAGTTCTACTGCTTTATAAATATTTCTAGACTATAGATTTTAGATTATAGTAAGATTTTAGGTCTTACTATAATCTGAAAACCATAATGCATGCAGTTTCAAGTCAAGACCGGATTACTGAAATATACACAGGACTATCTAAAGTGTAAATCTGTTGTCAATAGCTAGAGCAGTTATAGTGACTTTATTATTATTCAGTGTGGACTTTGAAGGGTTTTTTCCCTACTTGTTATTTTAGTGTGTTAACTTTATCTTAATATATATTGCTTTTGATGCCCCGTGGCTGCACAATATGACCAAATTCTGCTGCAGCAACATTGCCGCAGTAATGTTCAAATTCTAGAGCAACATCTGTTTTGTTCTCTCACCATGAAGCATCCTTCAATTTTATCCAGTAAGCTATGGATTTTAGTAGAAAATACTTAGTTATGCAAACTTTGTTGATTTTCTTTTTCTACCAGGATTATTGTAGAGGATGAGTGTTTCGTTATGCTCTCTCAAGGACCAGCTCCACTCCCTAGGCTTTGGCTCCCATGATGTTCAGCCACACAGTATAACTTAAGGATTTTTTAAAAAAAACTACGTAGAAGCCAACTCTGCTATAAAAAAACAAGAGGAGCACTAAATAAGTATGTGAGAGATAACTGTATGTTTCTGAAACTGCTTCAGTCAGTGACTGTGCAGCCACAATGAAGCCTGGATGAAGAGGTCAGATTTGGAGGAGAGGGGAATTACTCTTCCAAGCTTCACCCATGTGAGTCATCAAAATGAAATGCTACTCACTCTAGATTGTGCATAAATTCAAAACACAACCAGGTCTCTGAGCTCCCTTTTTGTAGGGCTTCAATATGGCTATGGACTCTGCTAGGCTTCTTGGGGGTCTTGAGTGTGGGTGGGGTGAAGGAGGGAGGAAGCAGCAGTAATCAGAAATGCCATTTACTTGTAGCACCAAACTTTGATTCACTCTCTAAACTGTAGAGAGCTGAGAAGATCCCTCTTTCTTACTAAGAAAATAGCAGTAGGAATAGACTACTGATCACCAGACCAAGATGGTGATAGTAAGTGTGAAATGCTCACAGAGATTAGAGAGGCTATAAAAATAAACTCAATAATAATGGGGGATTTCAACTATCATCATATTGACTGGGTACATGTCACTTCAGGATGGGCTGCAGAGACAAAGTTTCTTGACACCTTAAATGACTGCTTTTTAAAGCAGCTAGTCCTGGAACCCACAAGAGGAGAGAAAATTCTTGATTTAATCTTAAGTGGAGCACAGGATCTGGCTAAAGGTGAATATAGCTGAACCACTTGGTAATAATGACCATAACATAATAAAATTTAACATCCCTGGTGCAAATTTAATTTCAGAAAGGAGAACTACACAAAAATGAGGAAGATAGTTACACAAAATTTAAAATGTATAATGCCAAAAGTGAAATCCCTGCAAGCTGTGTAGAAACTTTTTAAAGACACCATAATAAAGGTGCAATTTAAATGTATACCCCAAATAAAAAAAACATAGTAAGAGGACCAAAAATTGCCACCGTGGCTAAACCACAAAGTAAAAGAAGCAGCTAGAGGCAAAAAGGCATCCTTTAAAAAGTGGAAGTTAAATCCTACTGAGGAAAATAGAAAGGAGCATGAACGCTGGCAGATAAAAGGAAGGCCAATTTTTTTGTTGTTGTTTTGAAAAATAGCTAGTCAAAGATTCAAAAAGTAACAGCAATTTTTTTTTTAAGTACATCAGAAGCAGGAAGCCTGCCAAACAACTAGTGGGGCCACTGCACGATCAAGCTGCTAAAGGAGCACTCAAGGAAGATAAGTCCATTGTGGAGACACAAAATGGATTTATTGCATCGGTCTTCATGGCTGAGGATGTGAAGGTTATTCCCAAACTTAAGCCATTCTTTTTAGGTGACAAATCTGAGGAACTCTCCCAAACTGAGGTGTTTTAGAGGAGATTTTGGAACAAATTGATAAATTAAACAGTTATAAGTAATCACGACCAGATGGTATTCACCCAAGACTTCTGAAGGAACTCAGATGTGAAACTGGAAAACTACTAACTAGTATTTAACCTATAATTTAAATCAGCTTCTGTACCAGATGCTTGGAAGATAGCTAATATGAAATCAATTTTTTAAAAAGGCTCCAGAAGCAATCCTGGCAATTACAGGCTGGTAAACCTAACGTCAGTACCAGACAAATTGGTTGAAGCTATAAAGAACAGAATTATCAGACACACAGATGAAGATGATTTGTTGGGGAAGCGTCAACATAGTTTTTGTAAAGGAAAATCATGCCTCTTCAATCTATTAGAAATCTTCGGGGGGAAGAGGATCATCAAGTATGTGGACAAGTGTGATCCAGTGGATATAGTGTACTTAAGTTTTCAGAAAGTCTTTGACAAAGTCCCTCATCAAAGGCTCTTAAGCAAAGTAAACTGTCATGGGATAAGAAGAAAGGTCTTCTCCTGAATCAATAATTGGTTAAAAGATAGGAAACAAAGGGTAGGAATAAATAGTCAGTTGTCAGAATGGAGAGAGGTAAATAGTGGTGTCCTAGAGGGGTCTGTACATGACCAGTACTGTTCAACATATTCATAAATGATATGGAAAAAGGAGTAAACAATGAGTGGCAAAATTTGCAGATAATACAAAACTATGCAAGATAGTTAAGTCCAAAGCAGACTTAAAATCGTTACAAAGGGATCTCACAGAACTGGGTGACTGGGCAACAAAATGGCAGATGAAATTCAATGTTAATAAATGCAAAGTAATGCACAATGGCAAACATAATTCCATCTATACATATAAAATGATGGGGTATAAATTAGCAGTTACTATTCAAGAAAGAGATCTTAGGAGTCATTGTGGGTAGTTCCCTGAAAACATCCATTCAACATACAACCCCAGTCATAAAAGCTAACAATGTTGGAAATCATTAGGAAAAGGATAGATAATAAGACAGAAAATATATTGCCTCTATATAAATCCATGGTATGCCCACATCTTGAATATGGCATGCAGATCTGGTTACCCAATCTCAAAAAGCCATATTGGAATTGGAAAATGTACAGAAAAGGGCAAAAAATGATTAGGGGTATGGAAAGATTAATAAAACAGGGATGTTTCAGCTTGGAAAAGAGATGACTTAGGGAGGATATGATACAGCTCTATAAAATCATGACTGGTGTGGAGAAAGTAAATAAGTGTTATTTAATCTTTTTCATAACACAAGATCTAGGGGTCACCAAATGCAATGAATAAGCCACAGGTTTAAAATGAACCTAAGTAAAATGAAAGAAGTATTTCTTATTTTAACACAATGCACAGTCAACTTGTGGAACGCTTTTTGCTAGAGGATGTTGTGAAGGCCAAGGCTATAACAGGGTTCAAAAAAGAACTAGCAAAGTTCATGGAAGATCGATTCATCAATGGCTATTAGTCAGGAGGGGCAACGATGCAAAACCATGCTCTGAAGTGTCTCTAGCCTCTGCTTGCCAGAAGCTGGGAATGGGTGACGCTGGATGGAGCACTCAATGTTTACCTGTTCTATTTATTCCCTCTAAAGCACCTGGCATTGGCCACTGTCAGAAGACAGGATACCGGGCTTCGTGGACCTTTGGTCGGACCCTGTATGGCAGTTCTCATGTTTCTTGAAGGAGGAAGGAAACAGAGAGCAGCCCTTAAAATCATCATCCCTAGGCACCTAAGTAAATTTAGATGTAAGCGCCTGGGGCACCATCTTTGCATCAGCGACGCTTGGCTCGCGTGTTCTGAACTGTCTTTGCAATCGCTGCGGGGAGAGGCTCACGAAAGCAGAGGCTGCGGGAAAGAGCCGGCCAGCGGGGGTAGGGCACGGTGCGCGCACCTGTGGCCGGTTTCTGAGCCCTGCCTACGGCGCAGTCTAGGGGAAACCCCAGGGCTGGTACCCGCGCGACCCCCCGCGCTTTCCCGGGGGTGCTGCATCGCCGCGCACTGCTCCCTCCCCGCCCGCATCGCTCCTCGGCCCAGAGAGGCCGATCCCGCACCCCAGCCGAGGGCCAGGCTGCTCCGCCGTGACCGTGACCGGCCCTCGTGGCCGGCCCTCGTGGCCCGAGCCCCGGTCTCTGGGTCTCTCGCTGACTGGACGAAAAGGCGGTCGCCCCGAGTCCTGGCGGGCGGGCGGGCGGGGCCGGGCCCCGCGGAGGCTGGGCGGGGGCGGGGCGGCCACTCACTGCGGGGAGATGTCGAAGCGGACATCCCTGTCCTCCCACAGCGCGTCCAGCACAGACGTCATCGCTCGCCACGGTCCGGCAACGGCTCCGCGCCTCGGTCCCCGGCCCTGGCAACCGCCCCGAGCCGCAGCGCCGAGAGGACCGAGCTTCGCGCAGGCGCGGCCGCGGGCTCCGCCCACAGCGCGTGGGGCGGGGCCGCTGCCTCCAGTCGCCGCCCGCCGCGCGCGCTCTTGTCCCTGAAGCGCTGCCAGGCCGGGCGGTTGCTGCCCCCTCGCTCAGTCACAGAGCGCGAGGCGGCCTCGCGCTGGCTGAGCCCTTCCCGGCCCTCGCCTGCCTCGGCCGGGCGGCTGCGTGTGGCAGGTCGCGCCCGGCTCCCTCCCCGTGCGGAGCGCTCCTCCTGGGCTCTGCCGGGCGGCGGCTGCCTCTCGCACTCGGGGCGGGGCCACCCTGGACCGCCCCCTCCCCGGGTGCAAAGCCCCCTCAGCCTGGGCTTTCACCGGGGACTGACTGGCGGCCCGTCTCCGTAACCCGCGCTTGCGGGCGGCCGCGCGGACGAGGGCCCCCGCGGACCGGGCGCTGCTGGGCGCGTTCGCTGGCTGCTCTCCGCCCCCGGGAGAGCACAAAGTGCAGCCTTGGGGGACGCGTTGGCCGAGGGGGTACAATGGCCACGCGCGACCCGTTGTTGGTATCGCCGAGTCTCTCTGGCTGCAGAGGTTTCATTAGCTAACGGGCGGCTGCGGGTTTAATCCGCGGTGGGGTGGGGCTGCCGTGGGTCTCAGCCCGGTCAGCTGTTGCCTTGTATTTATTCTCTGTCTTGAGCCTCTTGCTTCCTCCACCTCAGCTGCTGCTCTTCTCGCCGCCTTCTGGAGGGGTCTGAGTAGCAAGAGTTTAACTTCTTCCCCTGGCTTTTGCTGTCCATCGAGTAAGAGCAGGTTTGAAGATGCCAAGAGATCTTCATAAAAATAAGTTTAGCCCTCAGACAGTTCAAAAGCTTTTTCAGTATTCATAAATATAGGGAGAGTCCGAAATTCAGTATCGTGTGTGTGAGAATAAGACCATCTTGAGTCCTCCGGTCTATCTACTTTTACACATCTGAATGCCCACTTGTTTTTAAAAAAAGATGTTATTTGGAAATACAAGAAAGCTCAGTGTTAGTGGTTTCCTTTCTTTTGTTTAATTTCCACCAGCAACAATAAAAGTTCCAAAATAATAAATAGCATCCAAAAAACAAAACATTTATAATATGCCATATCTGCAGCAAAGTTACTTTGAAAAAATAAGTTATAAATTATGGATCATAAATAACCAGGTTGGCTATTACTGATGACTTTTGTATTGTGCATGTAAATTGAATAGTGAGTCTTCAGTCACATTTGGTACCATGATATTAGTCACACTTTGAACACAAGTGACATGTTTACTGTAAAAAGTATCAAAGTAATGCATGGTACATTTCCTATAGAAAAATATTATTCCTCTTAACTTAAAATTTATTTTAGTTGTTTACTTAAAATAATTTGATTACATACAACTACATATATTAAACTATTTTAGCAAAGCTGTCTTACAACCATGAAGCTTCTTAACAAAAGAGAAAATGGTAGTGAAGGATGGCAAGATCATAGCCATTTGGGGTCGGGACCATCTTTTTAGTTAGCACAACAGAGTCCTGATCCCTCATGGGACCTCTAGGTGTTACTACACTGTAAATAATAACATTACAAATCTTGAGATAATGTCATCCTTGGTATAAAACTCCATTAATTTCACTGTAGTTACACCATGGATTAATTTAGTCCCATGTTTAGAGATCAGAGATTTCAGCAGATGCTTTGTGTTAGTGAAAAATTAGATGAGATTAAGTTAAAGTTTTAGAATATTATAGGCAGGGCAGGTAGCACCTCCTAATATTAAGGTTACCTGATGCTTCTCAATTTTGGACTTTCAGTTGCCTATAACTGCCAAAACTTTAACCATTTGGGCTGCATACTGGGTGTCTGATTCAGGCTGAATTTTCTGGAAAACTTCAGCCAAAACAATTCGGTCATTTTGGAGAATGAGGCTAGTGAATATGATGTTTTGCCCATGCTAAAAAACTCCGGAAAGCTTTGAAAAATAGTAGTTTGCACTTGATCAGAAAAGAGGAGTTAGAACTTCACAGACAAAAACTCTGTCAACACTGAGCATGCTGCAACCCAGGGCTACACAGGATTTTCCTACAATTGCAGCTCTTGGCTGCTGCTGGGGGTGCTGAACTGAGAGAGAGCGAGAGCATGCATAGCAGCCAACACTGATTTGATCATTTGAATGTACTCTTTCTACACACATGCACATCATACATTATTGGAAAACTTGTTATGTCTACTTTAAGATGAGGTATGATGATATATGATGTCAAATAGTACCTTTACCTTTGGAAACCAGACTAAACAATGACATCAGCATCTCATTAAAATAACAACTCTGAAATATTTGCATTCATTTCTGTTAGTTTAATGACTGTATTATTTCAAGACATAAAACTGATTTCTTTATGATCTCAAAGCATACAATAACAAGTAAAGGGTAAAATTTAAAGTCTAATAAAAATGTATATGGGTATAATTGAAATCTATTAGTGCTGGTTAACATCATCACCATCTTGTTCATCGTTATGTTCTCCGAAGAGTTCATGGGTCTTCACCGCCTTGCTTTGAGCACAGTTCTGTGCAGAGATGATTGTGCAGCGACTCCTACTGGTACAGGCACGAATAATGACTTGTAGAAGTTCATATACCATTGAGCTTACAGGAAGACATTTAGCATCCATATTTTTCCATCCAAGTTGCAGTGGTTATCCAATATCTGGTTTGCCTATGTACAAAGACATCCTAAGCTTTGTTTGCCAAGATGCTCTTTTCACGTGATCTTTAAAACTGTCCTCACCTGGTGGGAGTTTGGCCAGTGACTTGCCCTTTCTAATGGCTAGATTGAGGCACAAGCTATTCAGGTTTCTGTGGGGTTCCTTTGCTTTCTTGCTCTGGTCATACAGCACTAGTACCAACTTCCTTGCTGCCAAAATTAAAGCTTGTCTACCACTCCCAATTTGCAAGATCTCTGAAGCAGTAAGTTCCCTTTGTTTTGACAGCATTAAACACATTTTTCCTCCAATACCAAATAGGGATGACACAGAGCCACATCTTGCTAATGTCTGTACATCAGGAAGCATGCTGCATCACAAATTGCATGGACAGGTATGAAGTGACACTTTTCATTTGTGTTGGTAAAAGTACCTGTTAACATTATCTATGTGTTCCAATTTTTGAAAGTAGTGAACAGCAAAGACCAAAACATTTTTATCAGGTGACCAAATTACTATGCTGTCTTTGACACCATGAGATCCAAAAGCCATGCTAGCGCACACAGCTTACCAAAGCATTCTTGTGTCTGCTTCCTCTTGAGTACATTATAAGTTTGGGCTTTTTCAGCACCTCTACCAGTGATGGACTTTGCTACTTCACCACTGGAAAAGTCTCCAGCAGGAAGGAGTATGTGTGTTGGGTGTACTCCTACACTCTCAGGTGCATTTTGAACTACATATTCACAGAGGAATTTTACACATGGCTGCTTGTTGGATGCCACATTTAGAAACTTTTTCCATGGAGGCACAGGGCATCCGCTAATCACACAAACTTAGATCCTGTCCAGCACTATCTTTTTGCAGTTTTCACAGAATTACTGTTGTCATATTTGTAAAAGACTGATTATAGAATTAGTTGTGCCAAATCCTTTTAGGAGCTGCCTCCAGTACTCAGCAGCCAGTTCACTGAATGTGTGGAATTTGTCTACAGCCATGGCATCTCTGATTCTTTGTTGCTTGCTCTTAGCTCTTGGATTCTTTCAGCTGAGTTTCCAGCTGATGCCCTAATTCAGCTTTGTCTGTTCTCATTGTTCCATCAGCATGGAAGAAGACATAGGCACTGGTCCGCTTGGATGACTAAGAACAGTTGCCATTGAAACATCATCTCTGCATCTGGCTAAGGACAGAGCTCTGCAGGAAGCAATTTCTGATAGCTACTGTGGTTGTCCCTCCCTGGCCAGACTTAAGTTTGGTCTTCTTGGCCATGTTACCAAATGTTTTTAAGCCAGATTTCTTGAATGAGCTGAAGAAGCTATGTGTTTCATCAAAGTCAAGTGCACCTCTTACAAATCTCTTCATTTGTTCATCAACATCTGCTATTTTCAGCAGAGACTATTGTACATCTGATATTACATGCAATCCAGTAGATACGTTGATAAGGACCTCAGGATGTCATCAGGGTCAAATGGGTTTCTCATATTATTGATGATATAGTTGGTAACATGCTCTTCATCCCTCTTCAATGCAGAGGCAAAGCTTTATTTGTGGACTTTGACTTCCCTACTTAGTCCACTTCTTTCTCTCATAGCTTTTGCATTTTCATAATATGAAGCTGTCTATTGTCATCTCACACAAATATTGATCTGTACATAAATGTCACTGAATTAACAAGCTAGCTTCTAGAATATTTCAAAGGCTAGTACTGCATGCACAGGCAATTACAAATTAAAATCTTCTACCAGGCTAGGCTAGATGCTACATTGTACTATATGTACAAAAGCTTACAAAGGGAGAAGCATTACCCTAGGAATTCATATACCTTTATATCTACCCACTATGCTGTGCAAACTATGGGTAGTGTAGTGCTACTGGTGCACAGCCTTCAGTGTAAGACTGAACTGGTCAGCAAATGCCAATTGAAAACTATTATAATCACTTGTGAGATACTTTGACAATTAAGAGTATGCCCATGTGAAAACATTTCTATTAGTATACTGCAAAATGTTGATATTAATCATTTTTGAACAGCTTAATCATTTCTGAAAGAAAATACTGATTCCTGCAAAACCAATACAAATCTTTTAATACATTTTCATTTGGTAGCCTTTGACCAATTAAAACCATATTAAGGAGTTCCTCCTACTCACTGCCCGGGCCCAGTTTTTACTGTTTAGGTTAATTTCAACTTTAAACAGTAAAAACAGTCAGTCATGTTGCAGTTCTTCTGGAACTGTGTAGCAAATGACACTTTCTCATTTTGGGCACCATTTTTTCACCTTGCCTAGAGGCATACAGCACCACTTGATAGCTCCACATCAGACCTCATCAAAGTGTATGTAACATAAGCTTTTAAATGATTTTGATGTGTGTGTGTGGGGAGTGGTGTCACTGGATCCACTCACCGTTAGTGGAGCTCCTACTGGTCAGTTTGTGGAATAGGTGATTCCATGTCTGATGACTCCCCTCAGCAAGGCAAGATGCTTTGTGTTTGTGGCTTAGGGCCCAGTCACATGTCCTCCCCTTTCCTGGGATATCAATTGCAAATGGGCTCAGGTGGTCTTCCCATTCATTGCCCAGCTGGTGCCACTTCCCCAGAGGGCACTGGGCAGTGCCCCTTCCTGGGCCCACCCTCTACTCTGGGTTCCAGCTCAGAAGCCCTCTAATCAGCAGTCTAGGTCTGTTCCATTCTGGAGTTTGCTCCCTTTTCCATGGAGGCTTTCCGAACCTTCTGATTCCCCCCCTTCTCTGGGTTTGCCAGCTGCAAAACTCCCTCCTCCCAGAGAATAAGCGTAGGCTACTTTGTCTTTGTAGCTCCCAGACACACCTCTCTTCTCCCAGGGAGAGACAGCAGACTCCTTCCTGTACCCCTCAACCCCCACCAACATCCTGTCTTTATAACCCCAGCCCAGTTCATCCCTCCTTATCTGGGCACCCTCATTATTCAATCAGGGGATTACTTAAATCACCCAATCCCGCCCAGTTATGGCCTGTCTGGGTAACTGACTCCCTTTTTAGCCTACATTAATCCTTTCAGGGCAAGTGCAGGGGTGAACACCCTATCAGAGGTGGGCATATTAAACTCTAGAAATATGGCCCTTTTTGGAGAACTGCTGCACATCAACCTCTCCTGTGCTTTCAGTGATGTCTTTGCTAGGCCCAGGCAGTGAGTAGAAGGAAGCTGTCTAATTTGAATGCAGAGGGGAAAAGAACTGAACCTTAGTAGATTGGGGCAAGGAACCTTTGGGGAATGGAACTGGTGGCTGGCAGGGGGAGAAGGAAACTGGGAATTGAGATGGGATTAGCTGAACAAAAAGACTGGGATTAGGAGTTGAGGTTGAAGAAGAGCTGAGTACTCAAAACTGAAGTCAATAGGAGCTGTGCTTTCAACATATAAAGTATAACATAATGCTAAGTACTCTGAAAAATCTTGTCTTAGATATAACAAATTTGGCACACAAAATTAGTAGATACTTTTTTATCTTAATCTCTGTATTCCTCAATTCCTAATCTGTAAAACAGAGATAATAATACCCCTTCATCTGATAGGGATGGGGTTATTGTGAAAATATATTAATGTTTGTGAAGCACTCAGATACTATAGTGACAAGTGCCCTAGGAAAGCCAGTGAGGAAATTAATAATTCTGACTTCACAGTAGGATTTGAATAGTATGCATTAATAAAGGCTGGGGCCACACATTGAACAATGAGAATAAAACAAAATATTAAATAGCTGATCATAAACTGAGCACTGTTCTTTCTGTGCACTAAAATAAGACAGAGGTCTTGTGGAAAAATAGTCTTGAATTACATGATAACCTACTATCATGAATATGTGCAAGGGGGCTGAATAAAGGTTGCACATGCAGCTGTAATGCTAGCATTTCCTAATTTTTGAGTGGTGGGTTTTTACAAACGTAATAAGGTTCTTTTAGCATTGTGTGTGTATAATATATTAAATAAAACAAGACTATTTGACAGTCACATCAGTTACTGCCAGTGGGAGGCAGTAAGCATCAATATGAACTGGAATAGTAAATGTGATATTTAATTTTAAAGTACACATCTCCTCTATTCCAGTAAATTTCACTATTTTGAAAAATTCCAGATTGAAAGTATTACATTCTGAAGTACTCTCCTTATAGTTCAGTTATAACACAGAGCATAGCACTTCTAGCTTCTTCAACTGTATTCTGCAGGGACCACTTCTGTGGGGAAGACACTAGATCATTTTTTGGTTTTCTCTGTTAAGACTGCCAATGAAGGTACAAATAATGATGTTAGGTTTTGTAAATATGTAGTTGGAACTAGACTAAAACCAGCAACTCATTTCATGTAGGCCACTGAAGAATTGTCAGACAATATCAATATTTGGTCACCAATGACTGGTCTGGAATCTGTGCTCTAAAGATATAATGCACATGGGCTTGCAGGGTTAGTAATGAGCTATCTAGTTCTCTTAGAATATTTAGGGAGTAAGTATTTAATGAAAGTCCTCACTGATTACATGTAAGATATGCAACATATGCCATAAGGATGAAGTCTTACCTCATATATGCAGTAAATGTGTAGATACTCTGGACTTACTGTTGCAGATATTTACATAAAACCCCGGATACGCAGTGATTAGCAGAATGTATATGAGTGCAGAGCATAACCTAGAAGGTTCAATCCAGTGGCAGTACACCCAGTGACTACAGAAGGAACATGTACAACTATAAGTGTTAACTGGAAACTGTGTGATTGCTACATATCATAGCAAGACAGCTCTTTAGTTCTGCAAAGCTGCTCTTAACAATGATCTCTGCTGGCAGTAAAAACAAAATAATTTTATTGCAAACAAGCTATGTAGTATAGAAGTTGATTAAAAACTACATCATATACATTTATGCAGAAAGATATAACGCAGCAAAGCACATTGGCAATGACTTAAAATGCAGAATGATTTGTTATTGATAGGCCTATGCTACAGTTGATCTTCTGAACATAAGTTAAATGAGTTTTAAAAAATGTTGAGGTTAGAATATTAAAATGCATTTAAAAATCAAACACTGCTTTCAGAAAAATAATACCTTAAAAATTAAAGAACTACTTTAGGACTAAAATGATCTATTTTAGTAATGCCAGTTACTGTTATAATCAGTCACATGTGTTTGTAGACATTCTTAAATAGAGTCATCATGTATCTTACTAGCCAACGGAAACTAAAGAAAGTCTTTACATCAGAAGTACTATGTATTTGTATAGTTACAAATATAATACTTTGAGTGGTTTCATAGTGATCTTAAAGTAAACAAAGTATTTATGCCTCAGACCCTCCTGTAAGGAAGGAGATTGTAGTATTGCTCCATTTTACAAATGGGTGGATTGAAACACAGAGGATGTATGTGACTTTCCCAAGATCATGGAACTATTAATTGATAAAGCTGGAAAAATAACCCAAGAATCCTCTCTGACACTTCCTCTTTATTATTTGTCCTTCTCTTTGAAGCTCTAATATTGGTAGACAGCAAGTTGACAGATATAGATGATGATAACCCCTGAGTAGTATTTGCTTTCAAATTTGTAACTTGATGTGCAGTGTTCTATTTAAGTATTACATCAAAATACGTTAAAAGTGTAAAATCAGCACTTGGGTGAAACTTTCAGTGTTTACTTAATAAAGGAAGTCTTCTTTGTTCCAGAATTCACATAAAACATTAGACTTCTGTAACAGAGGGGAAAGAAGGAACATAATTGTACTGTTCAGAGATTTATACAAAAGAATAAAACATATTACTTAAACCAAGCCATAGATACAATTTAAAATTGCCTACTCTTATTATTTTATTATTTGTTTAACAATAGCACTTAGGGATCCCAATCAAGGATCAGCATACCATTGTGCTACATGCTGTACAGATCTGTAATTAAAAGGTAATCCTTGCCTGAGAAAGCTCTCTGTACTACTGAATATGTTCCTGTAGGAAATAGTAATGTTGTCATGTAATTAAAGCCTGTATCATATTGCTTAGGCACAATGGAGCAACAGTAAGGTTGAACAAGCAGCCTTAATTTAGGCATTTTTTACCTTTTGAATGTTCAACTTTATGTTAATAACATTCGTTAACACTTTTTTGTATGTGATATGGGATACTAGATAACTAAATACGGAACCACATAAAATACTATGGAACCACATGAAATACTAGTTTTTAATAAAAAATTATAGTCTTACCTCCAGAATCAGATACACAGGCTTTTTTACAGTCATCTTCAGCATCAAAGCGATTAGCATTTCCATCACAACCGCCATACCAAAACTGAGCACAGGCATTAGCTTGCTTATCATAGTACCATTTTATTATATACACACGACATGACCCTTGATCTAATCTCAATTTACATCGTGGATCCAGGATACTTTCTTAAAAAACAAAGCATAAAAACAGTGCTCAGTAAGTGAAAATAACTTACATCTCAGTCTTTGTGCCTTTTAAACTGTTGTATTGCTGCTAACGTGATAGAACAATTTAAATTTCAGTTGAAATTTGGAGGCCTTCCTAGTTAATCTAATAGTGTTCCTGTGTGTGAATGGCACAAGCAACCCCACAAATCATAATAATTATATTTAGGAAGGTCATGCTATAAAATTATTATCCATCCAGACTATTTTTAAAAAATGTACGGAAACAGTCTGATAATTTTGGAAGCTAATTGTCAGCAGTCAGTCTTACCAGCAGCTAAGAGGGAGAAAAGATTGGTAGGCTAAAGAACTAGGTCGTATAAACAGCATTCTTGTATTTCACAAGTACCACGTGTGAGAGCTTCTGGTTCTAAAACCTTTATGTTATCTATCATCTACAATACATAATCCGTCTGAGTTCTGCTACTCCTGGGGGGTAGGGTGGACTGGGTAAGTTTGGGGACCATTGTCTTGGGGTCTCTGACGGGCATGTGCTCAAGTCCCACAGCTCATGCTGGCACAGCTACATTCTATTTTTAGCATGCTAGCTTGATGAGAGCTAGTCTTCTTCGTACTGGGACTCACACCTCCTAGTGCAGACTTTCCCTCAGGTTCTTTCTGACCCTGGCCTCTGTTGTTTCTGTTCCCAGCAGGATGCAAGCAGCAGGACTTGGCAGTTGGGAAAGGCATGGCATGTTGGTTGAAGATACTGGAGAAACAGTGGGACTGACACCACACTAAAATCCTAAAATGGCCCCTCCTCCCCATCATAGTATTACCAAACCTAGGAAATTGGCTAGCCCTGAAAAAGTAACTCTGGTTTCGGATCTTTATTAGAGGTTAATGTTCAAGTAACCAAACTTAAAAGTTGGGTATAATGTATAACCTGGTCTGGGTGTAAGCAACACAGAGGAAGCTGATGAAAGAGATGGTGACAGCATTTTGTCTGGCGATGATACCACTACTGTAGGTGAGAAAATATAATTGATTTTTGTCTGGCCTAGAAGAATTAGGAGGTGAAATAGTAAGGAGCAAGATGATAGTGAAAATACCTCTTGTGCTCCCTGAGGGCAAGGATAGCTGCCCATCTTCCTCAGACTCCTCTTCATAGTCTTCAGAAACTACCACATATGATTCTTTGGTCTGAAACAAATGTTTAATTTTCTTTAATTTTAAAATGCTTATAGGTTAACCATAACCTCCTAAAAAGAGATGGGCTCCTAAAGAATCCACACGTCACTATGATTTTTGAGCCCAGGACTAGATAGGATTCTACTTGGAAACTATCAGTGCTGTTTCTTAAAGTGTTAGGGTACCAAGAGTGATGAAAAATGGCACCATTTTAGTATACCAATTAGCTCCCTATGCAAATCCAAAGTTAAATCTGCTTATTTTTCGGACAAAAATAAGTTTTTGTTTACTCTGGTTAGCTAAGTTTGTAGTAATATATGAGAGTGAACTGTATTCTATTCTGGATCATGCATCAGCCAGAGAATTGTTAACTAAGTTATGGTGGGGAATATTTGTTTCTGTTGATCTTGCATGAGCCATAAGAATACAGTTTGATTCTCATCCCAAGACAGGTTTGTGGTTTTGGCTGTTCAAAACTCTTTGTGTAATCAGAAAAAATGTAATCATTGAGTTGAAATGCCACTTTTTAGAGTTACTTTTCAGAGTATAACTGCCCTTTCAATATCTCATGCTTTATATTACAGTACAAATGTTATTATATTTAACATGATTGTAATAATCCTTTTCTCTTCACGGATATTGTTCCTATTGTTAGCTTACTGCCAGCATGCTACATCAGAACTCTCGTTCACAACATAAAGCTCTAAGAATCCCCAGTGAGGTAAAGGAGTAACTCCACTAGCTCAACCAGTAGAGAAAGCTAGAAGAAAAAAAAAGTTATATACTGCATCCATTAGCAGACAAGGACATACAGACAAGCCAGCTGATTATTAAAATAAACGATTCGTTTTAATACCGGAACTAATGGTTGAGAAAGCTTGCTTTCTCTCATAGATGTTCCATGGCTGACTGATGAAACTGACTGTCCATTAACATTGTTGTTGCTGTGAAGTAAGTAATGTGAAGAACTGGAAGACAGTGAATGGATAGATGGTCCACTTATGCTTGCACCATTTCCAATACGATTATATATTAAGGCACCATGTTCGTCTTCACAAAACTGGTTTACTAATTTGGACTCCAAAGCTTAAAGAAAAGAGAACAGTGTTATTTATGGAAACAGAGACTTAGTCAGGAAATAAGATTATTTATACACCAAAATAAATAATAATAATAATTAATAATACAGACAACTCCTCTGGACTATTCACCATAAATCTTCCAGCTCTCTAAGACCTCCATTCCTTGCACTCCAATGTGCATGGCACATTATGTCACAAAACAAGATCTGTTGTCTGTAAACTCAGTCAACAGTGCTTATTCAAGCCTCTGAATCGCTTAAAATGTCTCATCATTAGTCATTACCTAGTAGTAGGCCAAATCCTGCTTGCCTTCTTCATGTAAATAATTCCATGGAAGAGAGTAAGGAAACAGGATTTGGCTCAGTGGGGCAAATGCATCCCCAAGATGATTCCCAAGATGCATCTAGTATAGATCAAAAGTTAGGCCAAGATCTCTGGAAGTTTACATAGAAAGAAAAACAAGCTAGTCTTTCCATTGGACAAGTTTAGCAGGCTCTGGATTAGTTTACAAATATTTAACAGAATTAAAACAAAATGCACTCACCTGGAAGGGTATTAAAATCATCAATGAGATACATATGTTCTCTGTCAGGATCTGATGCGATTAGATTTAGTTCTCGTAAGAATTCAACTTGTGTTGGATCCGAAGTGTTGACAATTCCTATTGCATACATTTCAATGTTGGTTGCGTGGGCCTCTCGGACGGCGATATCCAGTTTAACAGCTTCTCTCTTATCTGCCTGGCCATCTGTTAATACTATAGCTACTTTTCGCACACCAGTTCGAGCACCAAAAAATCCTTCCTGTGTTGCTTTACGGATAGCAGTTCCTGTGTAGGTACCTTCTCCCATGTACAGCATTTTTCTAATTGCTTGTTTCACGTCCTGTTGGGTTGTGTACTTCTGAAGTCCAAATTCTAGCCGAACCTCTAAACTGTAGAGTACAAGACCAATTCTGGTAGCATTTCTCCCTACAGTTACTCTATCTACTAAAGCAGTGACAAAGTCTTTAATTATCTCAAAATTTTCTGGTCCCACACTTTCAGAGCTGTCAATCACAAATACAAGCTCCATAGGTATTTCCTTACATTTAATACCACAGCCTGTAGAGGAAGAATAAAAATCAGAACATGATTAGTTCTGGTTTTATTATTATGCTTAGTCTTGTTGTTGGATATCACTTCCATTATACCCGGCGTAGGGCTTAATATATTGTCATACACTGACTATGCAATGATAACTTTATTCTGTACTCATGATAGAAGGAGGCGAGAAGATAAAAGTAAATTAATAAACAGAATCTGGAATATAAGATTGATTGAACACTTACCGCATATCTCTTTAATTAATTTAATTATATCTTCTCTCTAGGTAAAAAAAGAATAGAAATAACAAATGGCATATTATTTGACAATTATACTCTCTCACAGGACCTATAATATTGTCCTTGCCAATCATATTTAATTTCAGGTATTTGTTCTGAGCCAAAATGCCATAATCCTTCATGCTGTGAGTTTAGTTATGCCTCTGCTGAGCCTAAACTGCATTAGCCTAATTCAGCAAAACTCTGACATGAGTATTTAAGTCCCATTGAAGCCAGTTGGATCTTGTCAGGCACCTTTTGTATTGTTTCTTAAATGTGGATAGTATAGCCAGTTATGAGACCACTTAAGTTTTTCTCTCAATTTAAAACTCTATCAGGAAACATTCCCAATAATAATTCTAATGTGATACATTAACACATAACATCTTGCATTTATTTATATCTAGCATTAATGGAATTTACAACTTACTTACTGTTAGGCCTTGTTCTCCCTTGGGTCCAGTTCTGCCCTGCAATGATGACCACAATTTAGCTATTAGCAATTAATTAGCAACCATTGTTGTAATTCGAGCCACTATTTTATCAGCCTTTTAATTACATAATATTTAGCCAGTAAGAACTCTCTCTTTTCTATAAAAGTGTACAGTTAAAATATTAGGACTCAGTCCAACACAAAATATCTGCAGACTTCTGAGAAGTGCAAGTCCTGTGTGACTGCAACTGTAGTCAGAGTCTAGTCAGAATGATCAAAATGTCATGGAAACCAGAAGACCCCCAACCTCCAGCTGCATGGCCGTGAGTTACCATCTATCCAGGGAAGGAAGAACTCATACAAATTACTTCCTACTTGTCATGTTCTGCAAGTGCCTGTTCTCAAAACAGTCTGTCTCCTACCCTGTTACTGCAGGGGTAGCTGCAGGAACCCTAGGTTTGCCATAATTCCCCTTTGTGTTCACAAGTAGCCAATGATAGGCTCAATACCAGGGCTAAGGGCTGGGGCAGTTTTATTTAAAAAACAAAACAAAAAATCCCCACAGACAATGCCCACTAAACAAGAAGCAAATAGCAGAGTAGGGGTCAGTGGTCAGGCTTTTCCCATCTCTCTCTGGACTCCTTGCTGTAATGATTACTGGGGTCTCTCACCATGATCCGTATTCATTTCCACACACACGTGCCCCTGCTTGTTCATTTCTCTTTGTGGAGAGAGCTGATGGACAGTTAAAATTGACTTTAGTACAGAACTATGTGACTGTGTATCTTTAAGATGTGTTGATAGACTTTCACTTCTCTAAGGAAGAAGCTGCATCTATTTTGACACCTGGACTCTCACGGAGCATGGGAATGTCTATTTTATAAGGAATTCTGTCCTTAAAATCCTTGCATGAATATGATTTGTCTCAAACATTTCATGTTATTTGCAATGAAATACAATGAAAACACTTTACGCAGTCATATACTTAGAGTGTTCAATATTTGTTTACAACAAACTCATTGATAAATAGTAGGAACTCACAGGTTCTCCAGACAAACCAGGATCACCCAAGTTGCCTTTTTCTCCTTTTTTTCCCCTTTCACTTGCAGCACCGCGATCACCCTTGGAATGATGCATTAATTAGACAATAGCTGTAAGTCATGTCTTTCAATTAAACTTTTCATTGTATATCTAGCTGTCGTTGTTGAAGCTCTGTGCAGCTGGTGGAAAGGACTAAAAACTATTCTACCCAAATTCTGCTCCTTTCTATTGTAATAGGTTCAAATTGTCATATTTCAAAATATATTTAAACTGTAATATTGTGAGAGGTACTTTATAAAATATTAAACTGAAGGCCTGATCATATTGACTCAGCAGGAATCACTCAGTATTTTACATAAGGTGTTCTGCACCTTGCAGGATCAAGCCCAGAATTATTTACAACAGTACCTTTAAACTGTACCTCACTCAGATAAAGCTTTTCATTGCTTTCTTGCACTCTGTCTCGGGTAAAATGTCATCAAACTAATATCCAGGGGGAAGAAAATACTGGATTTGAAATGTTGGTGTTCCACCATGAATTGCTCATCAGCTCACTTTGGAAGAGGCGTGTTCAATGATGAAAAGAGGACACACCATATCGAACAGAGTAGGAGCTCCAAGGGGCTGACTCCACTGAGCTAGGTGGTAAACAGAACAATCTGCTGCCATATTAGTTTATTTAAAAGTTTATTTAAAAGTTTATTTAAAACTTTATTTAAAAGTTCTGCATACCACTGCACCTAAGCAGACTACAGTATGACAAGGTAAAATAGGACATCTGTAGTACTGTTTATTTTCCTCAGCTCTAATTCTATTCCCTGTTACATAAGTGCCTTACAAATTCTCATCTCCTAGTCTCTCACCACTGAATATCAGTAACTCCGGTAGCAGGAGTTGACTCCAGCATGCTGTCTTCAAGCGGAGAACTGAGCACCAAACATTATCATTCATTTATATACTGTACCTTTGGTCCAAGTAGTCCTTCCCCAGGAGGGCCCCGCGGTCCTGGCATTCCTTGAATTCCTTGCTCACCCTAATGATATTTCAGTCAGAAATATTAACACTCAGTGACCATTCATCGGGTATTAATGTTAAATGTTCACAACAAAATTGTTTTAAGCTACATTTTAATGACTATACTGGATGATATCACAGGTCATGTAGATTTCTTTATGCAGATATATTTGGGCATATGCTCTCCTTGCTTCCAATCAAGAATATTTTTTATCTTTCTTCTTTACCTAACCCACAGAAGGGCCAAATTGTGAGTCCCTTATTTACCCTACTGAGCACCTATTTGTGTAAGTAGATAAATTAAAGTGAATGGGACTTCTCCCAGGAGCAAGTTGTCACTGGGGTGAATAAGGGCTGCACAAGCTGGCCAGATATTTCCTTCTTTAATATTTTAAAATAAAATTAGCTTTTTCTGTTTCCCTTCCCATGTTCTCTGTGTCTCTCCCCCCTCATTTCTCTTTCCCATCCCTTTGGTCTGAGTAATCAGTCTCCTCTTATGCATTCTTTCGTAGCGTAAAAGTACCAATTACAGGAGAAGGGGAGCATGACATCTAGACTAAGTGCTGCGCCTTCTCCTTCCGACCTGACCGTTTACAGAACTACTCCAAGCTCTGCACAAATGTGCATCACAGGGACTGACAGAAAGGCAACAGGAAAAGATGGCCTTGTTTTTTGGTGCCCACTTACAAGAGTGCTAACTCTCTTTGAGACTCCATCTTGGAGGCTCCTGGGCACCTCCCCTTGGCCTTGCTCTTAATCTAGCAGTGAGGAAGAGGACAGTCACTGTTGATGCTCATGTTACTCTTTTCAGTCTTCTCCTTCAGCCCCTTAGCCAGCCAGGATATTTAAGAGAAGAAAAAGAAGGCAAACAAAACACCACGCAATAACAGGCAATCTGTTTCTCAATTTCTTTATACTGTGATGGTCAGTTTCTTTCCTGATCTACATATAAGCATTGAAGTCAATGAGTCTTTATACCTTAGTTCCCTGAATACCTTCACCTGGAGGTCCCAGGGGGCCTGGAGACCCTTGCCGTCCTACATTTCCCTAAATGGAGAAAACCCCACACATGTTAAATACAGTATCTAATCAAACACACATGACAAATTCTTATACCATCACACAAATTCATGTCATTCCTCTATAACACGTGATGTCCTCCTAGAAGTACCATGCCCAGGATTCATCAAAGAGACAATAAGGAGATATTTGTTTTTCAGATTTTATCAGCTAACTAATGGTTGAAAAACAATTCAGGTTTTAGAGGAATCACCAAGGACTGACAGAGCATTAATAGTGAATCACTCTCATTCCAGGAGGTGAACCATCCAGTGAAAGGATGAGGCACATTGGTGGGGAAGTAGGAAGAAGACTGCATTGAGGATAAAGAACTATAACTTCCAATATAGCATCTTCCACCAGGACTAAATTCATTTTAAAATACCTCAAGACACATGCACTAATTATATGGCCTATTTATAAAAACTTGTAATTTTTAATGGAATTCTAAAGAAAATTATGCATTTTCTCTGTGTTATTCATATGAAGATAACTGCAACCAACACATTTTAATATTCATTCATTTTATATAAATATAGCTCTTCAGTAATTCCCACTGTATCTCTTAGTCGAGATTAGAAAATAAACAAACGTTATTCAATAGACTTCGAAAAACAAAATATACTTGTTACTCCTTTGATTAATTGACCTCTATACACGTAACTTTTGTTTTCATCATTTGTAAGGGTCAAACCATACAATGGATCCCATTTACAGGCCTGATGCTGTACCCAGTATATCGGCTGTGGCTGCTCTGTGGTAGACAGACATACCCACCCCTATAACTGTGTACCATGTGATCACTGCATCAATGTAGTCATAGATCCATTGGTAAAGAACCTATCCACCATGCTAATGTGGATTGAACCTCTGGGAGCCTTGTTCTGCAATGTACAGGCAATACAAAACCAGTTTGCAGGCTCCCTGCATCCTGCCTTGTGTAAGCAGTTCTGTTACATTCAAGGGTTTCATGGCTGGGGATTGTAGGGAGGCAGGATCCTCACCATAGTAAGCTTGAAAAAAGTGATACTTCTTTGACAGATCTCTATCCCTAAATTAACAAATTTCTTTGTTTCTGTGTGTAATAAGAAACAAAGTAGCAGCTGGCCTGTGAGTCACTTAAAGACGGCTTTATCTCTGTTCTCCAATCTGCAAAATGATGATACTGACTTCTCCTTCTATCTTACTCATAGGACTAGCTGTTTTTAGAGTAGCATGAAGACAGAAAGTACTGCAATGTGTGTGTGTGTGTGTGTATAAATATCTGTATTATATTTTTAGATTAAACATTTTATTTCTTTTTTTAGAAAATAGCTGTTGGAGTGAGATGTAACTGTTTAATTGACTTACTTTTGGTCCTGGAAGTCCTTCTCCTGGTGGACCAGGGAGACCAACTGGTCCTCTCACACCTGGATCACCCTGAAAATTGATACTTGTAAAGAACACCTACTGAATTCAGGCATGGCTTTATGGGTTCAATTGCACCCACAGAAACCATGAAACCAAGGGTGCAAAAACACTGATTTTTTTAATACTCCATTGATAGGTATTTATATTGACACATCATGAAGCACTGTCATTTTCACTGGACCCTAGGCAAACAAACACTTCTCCCACCAGTGTGGGGGGGAGGCCTGGGAGTGGGGAGCCGAGGGGACTTAGAGAGTGAACCCATACTGCACACACCCCACAGCAACATTTTCTGTCCTGCAGGACTGGGCCTGGCTGCCCACTATGGGCATTGTGATTTGGTGCCATTCAGGTTTGGGTGGTTGCCCCAGAGAGACACTTTGACCCTGTGTGCCAGATCACAATGCCCAGAGTGGGGATTTGGGTCCATCCTGAGGGGCTGAAGACATTGATTTATGATTTTGGGCTTCCCACCATATTTATAGTACAGTTTAGTATAGTGCACCTATTGAATTGGGAAGCAACATCTGCCCCTGAGTGAATACCAGAGTTTCACTTGTTTTTATTATTTCCATTGTCTGCACTACTCAAAGGGGGATGAAAGGAAATAGGGGAATTAGTTAAACACCAAAGCATATGTCTGAAAAAGTTTAATTAAAGAGCAGGGCAGGGTGGGTCAAAGAAAATAAATTAGGGATGACTGCTGGCAAGTTGTCCAATTTGATTGAAGAACAAAAGACTGGCTCCTTAGCTGGTGCAAATGTCCTTTGCCATAACTACACTATAATTTCAGTACTCTTATTATACGGTAACCAGGGTTTGATCCAGCTCCCACTGAGCCAGTGGGAATCTTTCCTTTGACTCTAATGGGAATTAAATTGGACTGCATGTTATTTAGTTACTGTTTGGTGTGGTGTGACTCTATACCCCTCAGGGGTATGGGACAGCCATGATTATGGTCACATTCAGAAGGAGTTTTATTTGCTTATAAAATATGTCAAGAGATATAAAATGTGATAAAACAACTGTAGAAAGCCCATCAAAGTACTTGTATAATTCAAATCAGCTTGCCAGCTTCTTTTTATTTACTTTATCAATTGTCAGTACGTCTAGGTGACCTTCATAGAAGAGTGAAGTCAGATCCCATTATGCTCTGTACATTCACTTGTCATTGGAAAGACCTATACAGGCTAAACATTGATTTTTATCACTTAATTGGCATCACATTCAGACAGGGATAACTGAGCTCTAAAGCAAAGTTGGAAGGAAAGAATGAAACACGTTCCATAATAAATGTACTAAAGTGAAAGGACATTAAAGGACAATTACATTTATGGTGATACTGCACCATCTCTAAAGCATATATCAATGTTACATGTATTTGTTCATTATAGATCAGGCTCCCATTGGAATCAATGGGAGTTTTGCCACTGATTTTAACTGGAGCAGAATTTGGGCTCTGCCTACATTTTGTAGATTTCTTTGAGCTACTTCCATTTGTGTACACTGTCCATAGCCCTCCATTGCCCTCTGGTGATGTGACCATGGAATATTCATTAGCAGTTACTGGTATCTCCCATGGAAGCTGCCTGAGATTTTAATTGGGCAAATTATTATTATTATTTCTATTCTAAACAGGTTGTAAGTGTCCTTGCATGAGAAAATGAAAATCCGTTAGGCTACAACTTCCTTGACTACGGAGTGTGTTTGCTCTCTGTTACCAATGATATAGTTTTGAAAAATACAGAGGAATATATGCTGTGAAAAAAGCACACCTTCTCCCCACCCACTAGAAATCTCTGTAAGGGCTTATATTTTAGATAGTAATGAATAAACCAAACCTGGATTGAACAAACCTGACTGCACTTCGAATATAACCCATCTGAAGGAAATAACATCTATGCAAAGGAGAATTTACTTTTTACTTGAGTTTAATGGCCTGTACCTTAGGTCCTAGTAATCCAAATCCTTCGGGGCCTTGTTCACCAGGAGCTCCTGGAAGACCTGGAAGTCCCTAAAATGGAAGGCATGCACAGACAGACCATTATTCTAACCTGAGGCTACATCAACTAGATGGAGAAAATACTGGCAAACTGATATGTCTCATAATTAGAAATGAATGGGTTGTGTTTTCATGGGACACTCTTTCTTTGTAAATAATGGATTCAATTCTAACTGCAGGAAAACACACACTGAATTCAATGGGAGCTGTATGCATGTTTGGAGACATGGGTTTCCCCGATACTGTGGGCCAGATGCAAGGGATCCCAGTGTCATATTTCACAAATGCATCAGAAAACATAACAAATAATTTGTATTTTGTCATTTACTAACTTGACTTGAACAACATTTTGACACTTGTCAACTTCTTTAATTCTTAAATATTAGAAATATTAGAGAACTTAGCACAGATCAGCACTGATTCATCATCATTAGACACTTTGGGCTCTATTCACAATAAATGTTCACTACGCTCTGGAATGTTGGCACTTCAATTATGTAACCAACAGTTCCTGCAGGGTGTGTTGCTGTACACTGCAGGTATGCAAGTGGTTAAAGGTCAGATTATGCCTGACTCATGCACACACAAGCAAAGAAGAGCGTACAAGGAGCCTCTTCTCTTCAAACTCTCTTCACAAGGGCTGGGGACCATTTGTCAACCCTAGCCTGAGAAAGGTGGCTGAGAGAGGTGAGAAGGAGGTGGGGCCATTTCTTTGTCCCCTACTCACCACATAGGTCAGCAAAAATGGCCAACAGCAGAGGAACGTGTGTACCACTTGCCCTTTAAGGGTTCTGTGGTGCCTGCTTTCTTTAGGAGTTACTTCAGGCATGATGCCTCCAGACCTCCCACTGGTGCACTATCAGTTCTAAAAAGCAAGCACTGCTTTTCAGAACTGTAGCATAATGCCACAGTTAGCTCTACCTATTTTTCCTGGCTGGCTAACAAAATGGTCAAAAGGGACGAACCAGTTTCTGCATTAGGAGATTAGGGATACCGCTTGAAACATTAGTATGGCATTAGAAATTTCCCACTTGTAATCTCTTGAAAATTGTAATCAAAATGAATGAGAGGCTTTGCACCTCAGAAGGAGTTGGAATCTTATGCTTCCATGAGGAAAACCTTCCCTTTCACTCTCAACATTATGATGAGCCTCCATGGCAAATGAGCCTAGGAAACCCGTTCACTTTCTGTGGCTCAACAGCCATGGAGGCTAATTTCCTCTGGTTATGCCTATTTGTTCACAATTGGCATGTCAAATATTGTCTACTTACAGGTGGGCCTGGATAACCATCTCCCTTTGGCCCAAATGGTCCAGGTGGTCCTGGATGACCACGGTCACCCTGATAACAGCAGAAAAATAGTTCAAGTGCATGCTCGTACAATTGCTGTCAGGTAGGTTTACACCAAAATGAAACTCTTCCACCAGATTTGGAAAACAAATACTGTAAATGACTTGATTTTATTTGTATATTACAGTTTATCAATGGCTGTTGTAGTTGATAATTTAATAATGGGCTAAATTTAGGGGACTGAAAGGCTCTGAGGATTTACAGGGCCTTTCATTTCTAGGATGCCAGTTCAAATCTTGTCGAAGAGCTCTGTAATTACCATATATTGCTACAATTCGGTGGCCTATGTATAATGAGTTGATGGCCTCAGTCCAATTCCCAATGTCCACATCTCAAAAAGCACCACTCCATGCCCCTGTAGGAGTTAACTCCCAGGATTGGCCCCATAACTGGCACCCTTGTTGACAGTGTCAGCAGAGAGGCATGGAGACTGAATTACCCTCTAACTGCATGGGACAGTACCTGCAGTGGGGGTTGCCAAATGGCAGCAGAGCACTGGGAGGAAGTTAGCACTGCCATTGCATATACTGTACCTGTTCTGCAGGTAAAACAGGATTTAAAGGGAAACAATCAACTTGAAATTGGGTCAGTTTAGAAAAATGTTTTAAAAGTAGTTTCACGCATTACTTCTGTTCCTGAGTTCCCCGTTAGCTTTTGTGGTTTCAAAAATCTCATTTGCTTATATTTTAAAATGTTTTTCACTCTCTTGTTACTGTGTGAAAGATTGACATGGGCAACAGCTGTCTCTGACCGCCTGTACTCAAGGGACTGTGAGAGGCAACGAGTCAACAAAAACTGGAAAAAGAGGAATAAGAAAAACACCCAACTTTATGTCTCCTTAATATCAAATGTAAACAGCACCACTGCTCAGCTTTCGGGATGTCTAGCCAAAATAGCACCTGAATGAAGAGCAGCTGACTAAAGACGAAGCTAGGCAAGACTGAGGGGATGCAGACAGGAAGGGGGATGTGCTTGTAATAATTTGCCTCCCCTATATCATCTCTCACTTTCAAGAGCGTCTGCTCTAGGGTCCTTTTGGTAACTATTAGACTCTGACTTGGCCACGCCGGTGATCCTACTGCAACTCATACTTAGGAATGAAGCCACCTCCTGAAAAAACTGCAACAGGGAGAAAATGTGGCAACCTATGTGCATGGCACATACATTTTTGTGATCATCCAGGTGCTCTGCTGTCCGCGCTTGCTTCCCAATGAACAGAGGAAACAGCTCAAGGTCTCCATGAAATTGACCCTATCTAGCTGAGAGGTTGTCTCACCTTCTGTGGCCATGGCCTCTCACAAAAGCTATGGAATAATTAAACTGTCCATCAACCTGGGGAGGCTTGTAAGTGCCAAAAACAGAACTTTCACCCAAGCAGGCCCTGGATTATGGAACTCACACTCTCTCTTGAGAAGAATGAGGACAGACTTCATCATTTTCAGAACTCACAACAAAGCTGATTTTTAAACTTAGCTCTCCCTTGATTAGTTATTCACATTCATAACACACCCACCCACACATACATGCCGGAAAACGTACCTACTATATCCTTTAGCCATTCTTAAGCCATTTCTCCTACTGGCTGTAAAAATGGCAGAACGTCTTTTGTTTTAAACTATTTAAAATTCTTAGTAGTTGCTCAGAGTACAGTAATGGGGACCATAGAGTTAAATAGAAACACATGAATAATAAGAGTTAATAAACTTACTTTGTTTGACTTTCTGTTTGCAAAATTTTTACCAACATTTAATTAAATATACTGAGCCTGTCTTACACAAATATCTTGAATAAACTCCGCTGTGGCTTGGAAGAATAAAAGCATTCAATGAAAGAGATTTTGCTTTCAAGTTTTCAAATGGTTATTTATAAAAATGATGATGTTAAAGATGGCTTTAAATGGTTCTGCAAATCTACTGCAGCCATCCACACTGACAGTTATAGGGCATTTGCTGTTCTAGGTTACCAGCTGTTCTACTTATGCGGTAAGGCCAGCCTTGGGTTCTTTATGTTTTTACTTTAAGCTACCAGTTTGGGGTTTACCTTTGCACCAGGAATCCCAACGCCTGGTTCTCCGACTGGGCCAGCAGGACCAGGTAACCCTATGTCACCCTACAATTAAGAAAATATATATTCTGGCTTAATTAAATTGAATACTTCAGCATATGTTGTATTAAATATATAGCAAGTGCAATAGCTGCAAAATTTTAGAAATGAAGTTTTTAACAATAAGATAACAATATAACAAGGCAGTGAGAGAGTGAAAAATATTTTGATGTTTGCATTTTCCCCTCACTTTTCACTTGTTAGGTAGAAGGCATATGACCTACTGCACATGGAGAAGAATTATTTTAAAAATACACTATTATTTTTAAAGCACCAACAGTGTACCAGGTGCTTTACAGACAAGTACGAAGACAAGGTCCCAGCTCCTTGAGAGATTATAGACTGTATAAATGTTTATGACCAAGATCTGCTGAAATGACTAGTGATTTTGGGTACCTTCATTTTTGGGGTGTCCCACCTGAAACAGTTGAAAGTGATTTTCAGAAAGTGCTGAGCACCCACCCTCTAAAAGTCAGGCTCTTTTAAGATGTCTTGAGTTTGGCATCATACAAGTGAAGCATCCAAAATCATTAGTTACTTTTGAAAACCTGACCTACCACTTTAATGGGAATCCAATGTGGAAAAAAGTGCACCTCTTTTCATGACTTTCAGCCCAGAAAGTCAGACATCAAAGAGCTCTATCCAGATGACAGCCTATGCAACTTTCTTGACCCTTAAGCAGTGGTGCTCAACCAGCGGTACGCATGCCTCTGGGAGTATGCAGTGGTCTTCCAGGGGGAACATCAGCTTATCTAGATATTTGCCTAGTTTTACAACAAGCTACATAAAAAGCACTAGTGAAATCAGTCCAAACTAAAAATTCTTACAGAGAATGACTTGCTTATACTGCTCTATATCCAGTAGGCATACCTCAGTCTCGAGAGACAACGGGTACGCACCCCTGGTTTTATGGCAGCTGTGGCTGAAGAGACCGACTCTGAGAGAGACAATCCCTGCCACATTTGTCATATTTAAAGGTGATGTTTCAACCTTTTGATCTGTGTCTGCTGTGAGCTCTTTTCTCCTCTGCTAAGCTGGACTGCTTCCTCTTATAGCTTTGCAGACCTTCATTGAGTTCTTGCTTCCAAAGATTGTGGTCCTGGGTGTAAGCTTCCCAGTTATCTATATCCATGCCTATTTCTTTGAGGTCTCACTTGCACACATCATTGAAATGCAATTTGAGGCATCCTTTAGATCTTTTTCCAGATGCTAATAACTCTACACCAATTGAGTAAGGACTTAAAACCGATGGCTGCTGCCTCCTATGTTGTGTCGATGTTCAAGGTGAAGCTGGAGTACCTCTCCAGGGTGCAAGCCTGGGCAGATAATATGGAGATCCTGAGTTGCCCGTGCATCAGGGCCCCCCTTTTGGCATCACCAATGAAATACAGAGGAGAGGAAGAACCAATACATCTGGTACCTGATCCACTGCACGAGTTGCTGGAAAGATACTGAAATGTTAGTACCGGGCCGCCTTAGGAGCTCCACTCTGGATTTTTTGTCCGAGTTGACTCTCATAGCCTTACATTCTCCTGAATTCACCCACAAGGCAGTGGGGCTTTTCTGTCAGGGGTTGCTCCCTTAGACTTTTGCTCTCCCGGGCTATCCACAAGGCAGTGGGTTTGATGAGCCACTGGTAGTACTGTCTACTCTCATTACAGTAACAGGCAAAACCTGACCTGATCTGCACTGCTCTATATACTGAAATGTCAGTATAATATTTATATTCCAATTGACTTATAATTGTATGGTAAAAATGGGAAAGTAAGCAAGTTTTCAGTAATAGTGTGCAGTGCCACTTTTGTATTTTTATGTCTGATTTTGTAACCAAGTAGTTTTTAAGTGAGGTGAAACTTGGGGTATGTAAGACAAATCAGACTCCTGAAAGGGGTTCAGTAGTCTGGAAGGTTGAGAGCTACTGCCCTAGAAGATCACATATGCTGGTCATGTAGTGGGTCAACCTATGCAGGAAGAAGGCCAGCCGACTATGTAAAGCCAAAATTAAAGGACTTGTCCTCTCCCTCTCTCCTGTCCACAGGTCTACATCAGGGAATTGTGGGGTTGCTCTATGGGAGGAGAGTGCGTGTAAGTAAGCCTCCATTCTCTCAGGTACCACAACTCCCTGTCCTATATTTTTGTCCTCTTTGCCTCACTGGAGACATGCAGCCCAAAGCAGCTGTGTTAGCACTAGGGCTGAAGTATCTGCTGTGTGCACCTAGTGGAGGGAGAAGAGAAATTGTCTAAACTAGCAAGGTTAAAAAGCAAAAATATACCTGGCAGGGTGGGGAGCTCTTCTACCTCTCTTTGCTGCTGTAGAATAGCTAAATTCTTTCCTCTGGTACCATAGGACAGGACTTACCCCTCAATCACTGTTGCAGTATGTGTGTGTGTGTGTGTGTGTGTGTGTGTGTGTGTGTGTGTGTGTGTGGCAGATGGTTTTTCTTACTCAAGAGGGGTTACTTTCCCTCCAGATCCTTGTCTGGTATGGCGGTATCTTCAACCAGATAGACTCCCATGGAGATGTTAGTACAGGACCATGTAGCCCCACTAAGGATTCTTCACAGGCATAAGTGTGTCACCCTAGTTTAATTCCTTGTACCTAATAGACAGCTTCACACACATTGTAGCAGAGATGGCAAATTCATTCCAGCGAGATGGCAAATTCCATTTTTAAATTATGGTCCATGGACCAGAGCATAAATGTTAGGAATAGATACTATTCTCAGTTGGCAGAGGGTTTCCCACTAGTGTTAATGGGAGGATTACACAAAGATCAAAGGTACAATGTGGTCTTTACTCAATCACGCAGTCTGGGATTTTCAAAGAGAGCCATTGAATTTTATTTGGTTTTGGGCACCTATCCCCATTAGAGTTCTTTGGAAATCCCAACCTAAACTTTTAGTTATCATTGATTAAAATGTGTCAAAGCCTTATTGTTGTATTCAGCATCACTCAGTAGGAAAATATGCCCCTCTTTAAAGTCACCACTATTTCTGCCCTTTGTTTCTCTTCTTTCCTCACCAGCCTTTCTCTGTTTCTTTCCTTTTCTTTGTATTCCTTCTACATTTTCATCTCTGTGAAATAACTCCTAATTTTTACCACCTAGGCATTTCACAGCCACTTCCTTCCTTATTCCACCTGCTAAAATGAGCAGAATTGAAAAAGCTGCTCTTAATGTATAAAGTGTCATCGTTAGGTTTTGAGTTCACACACCAAGGAGGTGATTGTGGGTGGGCAAATTCACACCTCTCAGAACTATTATTTTCAGGCTGTCCACAGACTCAGGAAGACACGACTGCTTTGGTTTATGCTCAGTTCACATCTGGAAAGTTCTTTTCACAACAATGAGGGCTAGACGCTTATTTTTTCTTTTAAAATGAAAATTTAGAGCCTGCAAAATCTGAATATGCCAAGTAGGACACACACACAGATCAAACAGACCTGTAGTTGACACCATGGCTCTATAAAAACTGGACTAAAGACAATCCATAACTCTGCCCAGGGGAAAAGAGCAGGTTTGGGTAACCTCATAAGGAAAAATTGGCATTTACACTTCCAAAGAAAAGTAGGCTTCTCTTTATAGGTATCATATTTTTTAGCTGCATAGTCTAAGAGCTTCTGTGGGCCAGTAGCAAATCTGGCCTGGGTACAAGTTTCTCTCACATAAGAGAAAATTCAAAGTATTACAAAACCACAATACTCCTTCAATATTTAAATTTGCAATAACATGCATGAAATTATTTAAGCTCACCATACTGTTCAATGCATGTTTAATATAGTCCATATGTTGATGATCATATACATTAGGCAGCTTGGAGTGCAAATGTTACCTTTGGCCCTGGGATAGCTCGACCAGGAAGGCCTGGCATTCCAAGGCGTCCTGGCCCACCAGGTTCACCCTACAGCAAATGAAAAGAGTAGAATGGATTTATGAGATGCTGGCCTGAGCACCTCCTGGGTAACATTTTAATGTTCTATTAAACAAATTGCAAGTGATCTTGGATAAGTTTTAACTAGTGCGATTATACTGGCTACCAGCATAGTACTGATTCCTCAGTGGAAAATGGGATTCTTCTTTTTTCTAATTCGGTGTACAATATTTAAGGTTAGAAGATCCTTATACTAATGTACTACAGGCTTGGTCCAAAGTACGCTGAAGTCAATAGGAAGATTCTTGGGGTTTTACTATTGGAATAAACTGAACACTAAGAAATTCAGCCACTTTTCTCATCTTAAAATACAAGATTTTCACCACAGAATACATGTGACTTAGATTTCTTAGGCGTTTATTTCTCTATATTTTACTCTTTTTCAATTTTTCCTCCTTTTATGTGTTTGTGAACACCAGAAGAATTCATAGAATGCTGGAGGAGAGAGACATGAAATTGCTACAGGTGATAGGCTTGATTCTCGTCTCATTTCACTGAGGTAAATCAGGAGTAACTTAAAGTCAGTGATGTTACATTAACATGAAATCAGTGTAAATGAGAGGCATATCAATCCCTTTCAGTCCCATACGTATCTATCCAGACTAAGACAACCTCATCACTGTGTTATCCATGTACCATACTTCCCAAATATTTAAACATAGAAATAACAACAGTCTCGTTTTCTTTCCCAGATTATAAGAAAAACAGTGGGATTAGTTTGAAGGTTTTTTTAAAATGTTTGTTTGTGTATATGTGAGTGGGTATGTTATGTTTCCATATGTAAAGAACTTACTAGGCAATTCCATAGCTGAAGAAGTGAGTTTTGCAATAAGTGCTGAGAGTGTTTACTTTTGTGGTCATTCATATCTCTTGCAGGAGACAGCTCATGGATTGCAGGGTTTTTTTGGTGCATATGACAAGACTGCAGAAGTGGGGGGTGAGGAAGCAACCGGAATTGACCGTATTTGAGTGGCGTTGCAACCCCATGTGCCAGGTTACTATGTCACTCTCTCAAATTTGGCCTGGCTGCCCCTCTGTCATGACAGCCACCCCTCCGTCATGATTTGGGTCAAATGTGAGAGTGCATGGCACTGAAGCCTGATGCATGGGGTCACCCATTCAGATTTGGCCTGACTGCTTTTCTGTCATGCCGGCAGGGAAGGAGCTCTGGCATTACACCGCACAGCTTAGTCAGGGGCCAAGGAGAAGACCTAGGCCTCCTGCCCTGCCCCGCCCCACTGCACCCCACCCCACCCCACCCCACCCCCATTGAGCCTGACTGAGGGCATGGATTCCCATGTTTAAAAAGTGGGGGGCAATGGCCTTTTGGCCCCATTGTCTCCAGCACCTATGAGTTAGATCTTTGACTTGAGATCTCAGTTATCAAACTGTATAAACAGTACAAAACTAAGAGTACTTTAGCACCGGCAGGTCCAGGTACTCCTGTAGGTCCCGATAATCCACGTACACCTCTCTGACCTTGATCACCCTACACAAATGAAAAAACATCATTCTGCATTTATCAACATGGTTAGCAAAAGTCATTTGAAACCTCTTGTAAACATCAGTCAAACCAGGGCCACACAGGTCTTTTTGGGGCCCAGGGCAAAATCTGAAACTGAGCCCCATACCCCCCACCTTCCAAAATAACTACCACTGAAGGGAAGCAAGGGTTAGGGTGCAGGTTGGAGAGCAAGCCCACCCTGCACTCACCCTACAGGTGGGGGTCCTGGGACTTCTGTCCCACAGGGCTTGGCCTGGCTCCCTGCTTCAGGTGCTGTGACCAGGCATTCAGGATTGCAGCACCACTCAGTTTGGCCCAGTGATCCCTCCATCCTGACAGAGAAGTTGTGGAGCCAAATTTCAGTTAATTGTTGTGACCTCACACAATAGGTTGCAAAGCCACTCACTCAATTTTGGCCCAGCTGCCCTTCTGTCATGACGGTGGGGTTGCTGGGCCAAATCTGAACTGCACTGCAACCCCACATGCTGGGTCACAACACACTTGGTTTTAGGGCCCTCTCAAAAAGGGGAACCTGGGAAAACTGTCTGTTTTGCTCAACTGCCCCAGGGGGCCCTGAATTAAGGAGGGGCCTTATTCTGTAGCTGCTGCATCTGAACAATTTCCATTAACTTCAATGGGAAGGCAATTAATTTAACTTCAATTGAAGTCAATGGGCCTAATTTTCCTCTAGTTACATCTGTGTAAATCAGGTATAGCTTCATGAATGTCAATGGTGCTACTCTGGTATAAAACCATGGTGAAGAGAATCAGACCCAAAAGGAGCTGTTTGCTTGTATCAGCAAAGTCCAGGTTACTGGGTGAAATCAAATAATAGTGAAATTATTTACATGAAATAATTTTAATAAAAAAAACTAATAAATAACTTGAGAGCCATTTTTTTACTAAAAAGTAATAAATACTCCATACATATAATAGAATATTTTTGTCTGTCAGGGAAAATCAATAAGCCAAAACACCCACCCTGATTAATCTGTTTATATACTTCTAGAAAGAAAAATGCTAAGATAATGTGTAGGTTGTGAAGAGATATCTATTAATACATAGTAGAACATAGTTATAACAAAAATACACACGAGATAGTGGTTCAGAAAACTTAAACATTTGAAAGTCCAGAAATACTCAGTTAGGTTCCCAACCGCAGCCATAACTGTCTCTTTACCCTGTAGGATATCACCTAAATATATTTCCTAGAGAGGAAATATTTGGAACTCATCTTAGATACTGTAATTTCCAGTCTTCACTTTCCCTGAGCCCTTAAAATTTATTGTTACAGTGACCCTACATCTATTAAAAGAGGACTGGGTGTTGGTCTATCCAGATACTGTCAACACTATTTTTTCAGGTGTCCAGAGGTGTTTCATCCTCCTGCAACCAATCATGCAAATATGGGCCTAATCATGCAACCATTTATTTGAGTGATCCTTACTCAGATGACTAGCAATCCGATTAAGGGTTCACATGTCTGAGGATGTGCAGGATTACAACCTGTAATCTGTAGCAGTGTATTGTATTGCTACTGGATTGTTGGGTAGCTCAGCTCTGAATGAAAACTTGTCTTTAATTGTCTTTTATTAGTTTCACTAATTTTTTTTAATTGGGTTGAGACTGAAACCAACCCGTTTCATAACATCATTCATAAAAACACATGGTGCACTTTTTCTTCATTAGATTTATTTATACTCCACCAAGATAGGGAAAATTATGACAAACCTATTCCCTGAGCGTTGCTTTTGCTAACTTTAATTTTCATAAGGAATTCTTACCTTCTCACCCTGTATTCCAATCCCTGGGGCACCCTCAGGACCTCGAAGGCCAGGTAGTCCTGGCTCCCCCTGTAATGAAATAAACAAATCAGCACTTGAAGTTAGTTGTATTTTTAATTAGTTGTATTATTAAGTTGTAAGGCTGGAGACAGAAGTCCTCTTTTTAATCTCAGAAATTATATATCCAGGTAGCAAGTCCTGCATTGCTTACTTTGGGTAAGAGATGCCTCAGAAAAGTTTGAATATAAATTTGTTATACAATAAACTCTGAATTAGTTTGAATAAACTTCAGCTCAGAAGGAGCAGGAAGAATCCTGGCCCCTTTGAAGTCAATAGCAAAACTCTCATTGACTTTAATGGGATCTCAGGTGTTCAGACTGCCTCATTTATGGACTCTTGCAGGGGAAGCACAAGGCGACATGTTTCTTCTGGTGATAAGTGAGGATCACACATGCTCAGAACATTATTGTTAAACATAGGGGGCATACAAAACTGTATTATAACGATTTGCCACTGGGTGGCCCTGTGCATAACATACAGTAGTTTCCCTGAGCTGTAATAGCTAGAGTAGCGAGAGCATCAAAATGTTTTATGGTACGTCTACGCTGAAAACGCTTCAGCGCTGCTACTCTCTCACTTCAGCATAGACACCACCTATATTGACTGGAGGGGTTTTCCTGTTGGTGTAGCTAATTCACCTCCCCAAGAGATAGTAGTTAGGCCGATGGAAGAATTCTTCTGTTGATCTAGCACTGGTTACACCGGAGGTTAGGTTGGGATAGCTACATCTCTCAGGGGTATGGACTCTTTTTCCAGCTAAATAGAAATAAGGTACTTGAAAGTCATAACATGTTGCAGTATTATAGAGAAACCAAAGTGCACCTATTTGACAAAGGAAACAATGACAAAAGAAACACAATGGATTTATGAGTGCCTGACGGACCTTCAGCTTGGAGTCTAGGTAACATTCAGTCACATATACACCTCTCTGAACCAGAACTCTTCTTCTTCTTCGCACCTACCTGCAAGAAAACCTACAGAAGGGGTTTATCCATCCATATCTCTGGCGGAGGTCTCAATCTTCCTTGTTAAGAACGATAGCCCCTTGAGGCCCTGCCTCGATTCTATATTACATATAGAATTATAATATAATTATATAATATATATTATATAGAATATAATTATATATAGATTATTGGAATCAGTTCTGAATAGTCACTCAACAAGGTGACTATTCAGAACTGATATCTGCTCCCTGTCATCCACAAACTCTTAGATCAACTGCACTCCAATCGAATTTTCACAAAACTACACCTGAGCAGGACCTATCACTTAGTGCGTGTGCAAGATACCTGCCAAATCTGGGGAGAACTTCCCACTTTGGCCCACTTCTCGCCGCATTGCAACCTTCAGCCAATAACCGTTCAGGGACAAAAAGAATAGTGGCACTCTCCCATGCTAACTTCACTACTAGGAAACTAATAGGTTCAGCTGCATTGCCCTGGAACTGCCTAATTAATCGCAGTACCCGTTGACTGCAGGATCAGCAGCCTGATTTATAAGTCCAGCAGCAACAGTAGAGCACCGGCTGCTCGACACACATGCCCATAGATTCTCTGCCTTCCTCTGCTCACCTAATTCCTAGTCCTGCTCCAGCCTAAACCCTGCTCTGTACCTGGCCTCGTTCCAGTCCCATCCCAGCCTTACTCCTGCCTTGGAACCAGCTGTTTTCCTACTTTTCCTGACTCCAGGTAACACAGTTCTGACCTTCAGCTGGGCTTCCTGGTATTTTGACTCTAACTACTAGGCCTGACTCCTGCTCTGACCAGGTCTGACTGGCTTTGACCTGGTCCTCTGACTCAGGTAACTCAAAAATGGCTGAATGTATTTCTGTGAAAGATTTCCCTGAAGATAATACTTTTGGACTGAGAGTTTTGAACCAAATATTTATTTATTTATTTTTGAGAAAGATAAAAGGCACTGACAAAGGTTTCTAGCTCACGCTCATTTATACTCATATCAAACTCTGATATCATTGGCAACATGGGAAACCCTGTCAATAATTGCAGACCTGTGATGGGGTGTTCACCTCACACCAGCCCTGAAGGGGAGAAGGTGGCTCAGAAAGGGCCCATTAGCTATATAGACTGCACCTGGGGGAGAGCCAGTGGCTGGTAAAGGTTAACTGATGATGAAGCCCAGCTGGGCATGGACAAGTTGAGCTTGTAGAAAGGAAGTTGGTGGCAGAAGAAAGTTGCTACAGGTGAGGTTAATGACATACTTCAAGGCAGGTATAGCACTAATGAAGTGTTTATTTAGAGCACTAACTGGCCTTTGTGGCTTAAACAGATATTTTTTTTTAATAAATAGACCCAAAGATGGACTCTGTAAGGTGAAAGAAACAATTCATAACCTTTTATAGCTAAATAAGGGCTTCGGTTTAAAAAAAAAACTTTCTAAGGAATTTAAACATTTTAAGGTAACAAAAATTACATTGTTATTTAGTAAGATCTTTGGGGAAATGGGGTATGAAAAGATACTGTTACGTTACCTGAAAAACACAGGCCCGAGAGAGAATATAAAATGCTAAGTAATGAGGCATTATGGCTGGTGATAACTATAAACTACTCAGTCGAATCTGCTTTGCCATGAAAAAGAAAAAGAAGGGTCTGCAGAGAGATGGTCTGCAGTCACTCTCTGGAAAAGAGGAAACCCAGGAGGGAGCATAAACCCTGGAAGACGGGCCCTGAAGAGAGGACCAACCCAGAGGGTTTGAGGTAAGAGAGGCTTGAGCAAGGCTAGGTTGGAAGTGGTCCAGGGAAATAGCAACAGGGTCTGGGACTGAGCAGACTGGCTGCATAGGGCTGCTAGGTTGAAACCTTGCGTAGTGGGAGGGCCAATGTTCCTGTACCAGCCACTGGGAAAGTGGCATGGACTTGGAATTGGCATGGAGGACTGTCTGGGATGATGTATGGACAACTGTCCAGTGGGACAACTGGTCCAGTGGGACTTTCAGAAGGGGAGGACTATACAGTGACCCAGATGGAGGACTGAATCAGAAAGAGGGAGTACGTAAGGTCATCTCTATACGTGGATCTCCTTTTCTCCATGATGAAAGTGCTCAACCCTTCCTCATCAGTGTCAATCCCTTTCTTCCAGACTCCAAGGAAGGCTGTCTGCTGGACCAGAGTATCAATATGAGGGATGGGGCAGGCAGTATGTGAAGTGAGGAAGGAGGGGGAAGATTGGGGATAAACAAACAAACCAACCTTTTGTCCTGGAGCTCCATCTTCCCCTGGAAGACCGGGCAGACCCGCCAGTCCTGAAGAACCTGGTTCACCCTGAAATAAATAATGGAGAAAAATAAAAATATGTCCACATTTTAAATGTAACTATAATACCATTATCTCTTATTCTCAGGGAAACCTTTTTTTTTTTTTAAAGGCTTCTAATTTTTTTGCAAGAAAAACCTTTATCTTTATCTTTATCTTTATCTTTATCTTTATCTTTATCTTTATCTTTATCTTTTCTATGTGTATGTGTATGTGTATGTGTATGTGTATGTGTATGTGTATGTGTATGTGTATGTGTATGTGTATGTGAGATCTAACTTTGCAGTCACTTTGTACACAGCACTCTTCTGAATTCTAGACATGGAAGGAAGGAAGGATCAAGAAATACTGTACTGGCTGATTATTAAGAACATACATTGTATATTAAGGATTAATTATGTAATGAATGTTACTTAATTATTAAGTCTCTATAATTATTTTCAATTTACTTTTATTTAAAAGTCACTATTCTATCATTTTAACTAATAAAAATGCCAGTACTTAAAGTAAACATTAGAGTTGAGCGAATATGAAATAATGAGCCCAAATTTCAGCTAATATAAATCAGCATAGTTCCACTGAATCAGTAGAGCTAGGTCAATTTACACCCACTAAGAATCTGAGCTGATACAGTAAGATTCAGATTAAATGTGGTAATTTTGGATTCAGATAAACATTTGTAAATGTTTTTGTTTTTAAAAACCAGCCAACTGGTCTAGCTATGTATTTGGTATTAGTCTGTCCATCAGTGATTGATTTTTGGTCTCTCACAGTTTTACACTGACAGTCACAATCTGGTTGCTGTTTCCCCTGTGTGTCACCAGGGGAAGGAAGTTGTGCCAGCCCTTGGATATAGTGGCTGGTGATCTGGGGGCAGAGCCCAAGTTCTAGCTCACCCTGTGTCCACTTTTCTGAGAGGGGGAGTCACTGCCCATGGCAGCTGCTGTCCCCCCACTGTTTAGGTTCTGTTGATGTGGATAGCCTGTGCAAGGAACTGAGGCAGCTCCTATGCCCCCTTACTTTTGTGAATGGTTGTTGTGCAGCCAGGCTGGATGAGGCCTAAGCACCATTGAAGCCAAATTATTGGCTAGGCACCTGGATTGTTTCAACCCTACTAAATGTGGCTACTAGCGTATAGTGCTAATAACATTTTAAAACACACATTTTTGGATGCTGTTAAAAGTTAGTGGCCAAAGTTTTCAAAAATAGGAGCTTGAAGTTTAGCTCTTAAATCCATGTGCCTAAAGGTGGGCTTTTCAAAAGTGCCTAAGTAATTTTGAAGCACAATTCCAACTCCAAGAAGAGTTGTCTATTAACACCCTACCTTTGAACCAGGTTCCCCAAGGCCTCTTTCTCCCGGAGCCCCAGTTTCTCCTGGCAAGCCTTGTTCACCCTTAAATAGAAAATGTTTTTGGAGAGCTTTAACACCAGAAAGATAAGAATACATTTACAGAAAACACATATTTTTTTAAGCTGAATGCTCTATCTGAAGTCCTAAGTTTTTAAAATTTTGACCTAATGGGTTCCATTCTCCAGTGCATTGTCTACTTTGTGCTCTCTAGGGAAACTTGTCATGGGAACTGATGAATGCTGTAAATCTATGAATAATATGCCTCCATGAATGGTTTACTCCAATGTAGAAGACATTTTGACAGCACATCTGACTTTCAAATACACTTTACTCTTCTCTCTTTAAATCATGAGTAGAGTACAGTAGAATCTCAGAGTTATGAACACTAGAGTTAAACGGACCAGTCAACCATACACCTCATTTGGAACTGGAAGTATGCAAATCGGAGTAGCAGAGACAGAAAAGGCAAATAAGTACAATATTGTATTAAACAAACTACTAAAAAATAAAGCATTTTTCTTCTGCATAGTAAAGTTTCAAAGCTGTATTAATATTCAATTGTAAACTTCTGAAAGAACAACCATAGTGTTTTATTCAGTTACTAACATTTCAGAGTTATGAACAACCTCCATTCCTGAGGTGTTTGTAACTCTGAGGTTCTACTGTATATCTCTGGTATTAATCATTCCAAATGTGTTCCCCAGTTACTTTTCTTATCTGACAGATTGCAAACCCTGTTATATCCGTATCAGACTCCGAATGATGTAAAAGGATTCAGAATTGGGACCCTTTGATGGGTTGAGTACCCCACACTGGCCCTGAAGGGGTTAATGTGGGCCTGAGAGACCAATTAGCATATCTGGCAGTACCTGCAAGAGAGAGAAAGCCAGGCTTAATTGATAATGAAGTCTGGCTGGGTGGTGATTATAAAGCCAGGAAGTTGGTAGCAAAAAGAGGCTGTAAACACCTACCTGAAGAGAGTCTGAGGGTGATACTAAAGCTGTACAGTGGTATATGGGGAATAGTGAGGAGTCAATGGACTAGAAGAATGTGGTTATTTTTCCATTAAGGAAACCAGGCAAGCTTTGATCCAGGCCTAATGCACGCAGGCTAATTGTCCTTACTGCATGTTTGGGTAAAAATAGTAACTGAGAGATTGGTTTCATCCTTTGATGAAAGAGGGGAAGAAGCACAATTAACCATATTGTAAGGATAGAAATGAAAGGATGAAAAGGTATGAGAACTAAAATAATTATTATAGTAACTTTTCTGGATATTGAAAAAAGCTTATGATATTATAGAGGAATGGCTTACTCCATAAAGTGGCTACCATGGGTATAAAAGGAAGAATATATAGGTGGATACGGGATTTCTTAAATAAAAGAACTATGCAGGTCAGAGGAGGGAAAGGCTACTCCGGTATATAAATACACTTACAATGGCACTCCACAGGACTGTGTCGGCAGTCCTACTTTATTCAACATCATGGTAAATGATCTTCTAAAAGAGATGAGTGCAGGAATAAGCCTCACTTTATCTGCTGACTATTGTGTCATATGGCCCAAAACAGAAACCCTGAAATAGCTGCTTAAGAGTCAATGTAGCACTAAGAAAGTGTGTGGAATGGAGAAATGTGGGGCGTTAAATTCTCTTTTGATCAAACGAAGGGAATAACATTCACAAAAAGGAAAATTTAAAAAAACTATGAATTATATCTATAGGGACAGCAAGTAAGTATATAGTTAAAAGCTTCACATTTTTAGGTGTGGTATTTGATAGCAAGCTCACTTGGAAGGATCATATTTACAACATTAGAGATAAATATAAAGGCAGAATCAAATTACTTAAGAGTATTTCTGGAACTCCCTATGGTGCAGATAAGAGAGCCTGGGTAATGCTATTCAGAACGCTAACAATCACTGAGTTTAGGTGCCAAGCTTTCAGTTTGGTGTCAGAAACAAATCTGAGAGAACTTGACTCAGCCCAGGCTCTGGTGTTGCAAATTGCATGTGGTGCCTTCATCACAATGCTGCTGCATGTGGGTGAAATGCCTATTACTTTAAGAATGAAGCTTTTGGACTTAACCTTTTTGGTTAAAGTCACTGGAAATGGAGAGGACGAAAACAGTAAGCGTATATGATGAATGCTGGTAATTAAGTGGTTGATGTGTAGGGCAAAAATACAAAATGCCTCATGTAAGTAGGATTAAAGCATGGATAAATGATCTTAGTGAAAAAAAAGACCTAAAAGAGGTTAAAATGTATAGCTTTAGGAAAATGCATTATAATTGGAAAATTATACCTCTTAAGATAGATATGGAATTTTAATTTTATTATATGAGGAAAAGGAGTGTTAAATGTGCAAGATATAGCAAATCAATATGGTTTGAGTGATAAGTAGGGATGCTACTGCCAAATGTATACAAATGGCTCCAAAAAGTAAGAACAGGAAGAGTGGGACCAACATTCTGCATTCCTTTACTTGGAATCAAAAAAGCTGTAAAGCTATCAAATTGTGTTGCTGTTTTGGCAGCCAAACAGGCAGGGATAATGCTGGCATTAAACTGGGTGTAAAGGTGTGCCTTGTCATCATGGTCATCCTGTCTGATTCCTTATCCAGACTACTAGGGATAGCAGCAATTATATACTTAATGAAATATTGCTGTTAACAGAATTGACACAGTAAGCATAATGATAGCATGGATCCTGGGGAATGTAGGGATGGGCAGCAATGAGCTGGCTGACAAAGTGGCAAAAAATGGTGTCAAATATGAACAAGCTGATTTAGAGATCCATTTAAGTAAACTGGAGTTTAGAAATCTAATTAAAAATGAGTTGAGAGGAATGGCAGGAAATACGGACAAAAGAAACGAAGGGAAAAAGATTCTGTGAAATATGTCCAAGAGTTGAAAATGCTGATATACTTCATGGGGAGAGGGAGAGAGAGAGAACGAAGTGGGTCTATTTGGAATGTTTAAGGCACAATGACCAGTTAATAGTAATTTGTTTATTAAAAGCAAACATAAAGATGGATTGTGTTGGACGTGCAAGGTCCAGGAAACAGTTGATCACCTCCTGTAGGAGCACAGCATATACCATCGAAAAGAGATATTTATAGGAAAAGCTTAGGGACCTTAAAGTATTAAAATCTTCATTGCAACACCTACTAAGAGCATCAGGAAAATGGGTCCCCATAAAAAAACAATATTGCAATTCTCTTGGAATGCTGAGAAAGGTGAAAGACTTAATTCACAAATCAATCTATGGTGTCCAGTGCTTGGTGGTCATAGACTCAGTAAGTGAGTCTATAGCCCTATAAAATACAAGCGGAAGAAGAGTCTGTAGTCACTCTCTAGAGGATAGAAGAGGTAGGATGCAGTCCAGGGAGGCAGCAAGGAGGCTGAGGGAGTAGACCTTGGCAGACAGCATGGGCAACAGGTGATGCTTCCCCTGGGGGAGGCTAGCTCCCTGTCCCATCTCTTCTGCCTGCAGTCCTGCCCACGCTCCACCCTAGACTTCACCCCCTTCCCTGCTCAGCCCCAGCACCACTGGAGGGACATAGCAGGGGGTGTCACCTGAGGGAGGGGGGTGGAGGAGAGGAGCAGGGGTGGGTGCCTTGGGGAAGGGACAGAGCAGGGATGAGAAGAGGTGGGGCCACCACAGCCCAGGTGTCTAGCAGTAGGTCAGTGGCACCTTCCCTAGCCTATTATGCCCACTGCCCCTGGATGACAACTATAGGGTCCATGGGCTGGAACCCAGAGTAGAGGGAAAGTCTGGGTTCCCCTATCAGCTACCAAAGAATGTTGGGTGAAACCCTCTAAAGTAAGGGGCATAAGGACCACAGAGCCCAGAGACAGATGGAAGATCTATTGTAAAGTCACTGGACTATAGCTAGGTTGAACTCTGTTACCCCAGAAGGGATGGACTAAAATGTGACCTGGCCAGAGGGCCAAGCTGCAAGAAGAGAGACCACTGCAGAGATGGGGTGACCATTGGCAGGGGGTTCCATATGGGGATACAGCCACTATGCCACACCTGCTCCTTTGTGAGTTAACTCCTTTTCAGGTCCATATTTTTTGCTCAACATCCATACCTCTTTTCAGAAAGCCCCTTTAAATCTCCTGTCCCAAACACTTTCAGGGTGACTTCTTTCACCAGCAATTCCATCTTTTGGGTGAATACTTTTGGACTTCAGTTTTGACACTCAAGGATATGATCCTAATTAAATCTTGTGCTGCTTTCTAACATTTCTAAATGAGGTGAAATACAGGGATAGGCACCAGCACAAGCAACCAGAACTGAAGGCAGTCTGTAAGACAATGACATGCTGCTGTGGAAGGGATGCAATGTGGTGAGGAAGAAGGATGCTGCAGCGTTAGGTCTGATGTGATGTTCAGTCAATCGTAAACAAATCTTCTGGAAAGTTGAGAAGAGATCAAAAGAGCCTGCAGCCTTTGTAAGAAAGCACAAGTATGGAGCAGAGAATCCTGCTATGTGAACAGGAGCCTGGTTTTGTGTCTGGAATATAGAGTCCCAAAAGGTTTCTTGATGGCAGCAGGCCATAGAAAGAAGCTAAGCAGATAGCAGTTGTGTAGGTTTAGCAAGGCCTTGCAATGGGTTAATGCCCAAATTTGCTATAATATTAATACAGAAAAGCAATAATTTATTGCAGCTGAATCAATGTTCCTATTTACTTTCAATACTTTAATAAGAATCACCACGAAATTAAGCCATTTCTTATATGTGACATATAATGCTAAAGCCAGAAATTTCCATGGTAGCTCTTACATCAGTGAATTTCCTTACCTTTGACCCAGGTAGTCCTTGTCCAGGTGGCCCTCTGGGACCAGGTGGTCCTTTTGGGCCTTCTACCCCCTGAAAAAATTTTAAAATTAATCTTTAAAAGTAAAATATTCCCCCAATATTACAGAAATACTTTAAAAATTAAAACCCCACCTTTTCTCCTTGAATCCCAATGCCAGATAACCCAATAGGCCCAGGTAAACCTGGTGGGCCAATTTCACCCTGTTGGACAAAGTACAATTGCTTAACTGTGTAAAGATATGGAAACAATTTGGGTCAGATCCTCAGCTGGTGTACACTGGCACAGCTCCTCTGAACTCAATGGAGTTGCTTCAGTATACACTAGCTGATACTCTGACCCTACACTCTCTAAAGAATCCATTTATACATCTTAGCACATGCTGGTTCAGCTGCTGCAAACAATGGTTAGTCCCTTTTTCTCTATTCCAGATCTTAGCTTTCCCACAGAATTAATCACGTTTTGTTCCATCTCACATTTTACTATGGAGAGATGTTAAAATAGGTGGGGGGAGTTTATTGGCTATAAATCTCATCACAAAATACAGTATTGTGCAGCTCCTATTGTAGATACCAAATTCTTTATTTTGCTTCATTACATCTTTTGAAGCTAATATCAATCCCCACTGCATTCAGATGCCTTTGTAATTTGTTAACCCTCTGACATATTTACTGCTCACCTTTTCACCTTTCATGCCAATGCCTGGCTGGCCACGAGGTCCTTTTGGACCATCAAAACCACGGTCTCCCTATATGAAAAAGATTACATGATATCAGCGTCAGCAATCCATAATTATTTACTCTCTTCAGTATAATAACCGAGATTATAATAGCATAATGTTGGCAATCAAAACAAAAATCAGAAGGCAGTGACTGAATTTCTTTGCTTCCTGGTGTATCAAAGAGGTCTTCTTTTCAGACGAGTACATTCTTCGGTTTGAGATTGATCACAAAAGAGAACTGAACAAACTTCTTTTTACCCTTCCTTCCATTTCAAGCACATTAGGCTCAATCGTGCTTCCATTCAAATCAATGGCAACATGTCTATAGATATAAATGTCAGCAGGGCTGAGCCTCATGATCTGCTCGAGGCTAAATTCTGCTCATTTACTCATGTGAGTAGTCTCGGAGAAACAAAGTAAGCAGGCTTTGACCCTCATTGGTTTGCTTGAATAAAGATTTCAGCACTGAGTCCATGGGTCATTGTTTCAATATAATTTGAGAGTAGCAAATGGTTTTCTCAGTATGGCAGCCAAGCATTAGTGATGAAAATGGGAGGTGATTAGGAATAGACAAGCGGCATTAGTGAAAAAGGGTTTGTCATACACAAAAGGAATTTTTAAGAACATTTAACTACAAAAGAAGGTCTTAAGGAAAATGCAAGTTAATAAGGAGAAAAAGATTGAACTTCCTTGTATTTCTATTACTAAAACACTCAGTGGAACTATGACGATTTGCACTGACTGAGGTCCAGTGAAGTCAATGGAGCTAAAGATCTCTCCCCCCCTTACATTCCTCTCCCCAATAATCAAATTCCTCATTTTAGTTTTTCTTTTTCTTTTTTGAAATGTCCTATGTAAAATAACATTCCTTACTCCTACTACTGTAGGACATCTGCACATATTTTCCTTCTGAATGAATTATTTTAACAAATAAGCTTTCTTTGAAGAAGCAACTGTATAATTTGTTTTAGATTCACAAATCAGCTTCTAAAATACATGATTTAATGTCAGACACCTGACATACTTGGCAACAGTGCACAAAAGCATGGGAGAATATACAATAATATAGAATCTGTTGATACATGTTTGGCTTTATTTCAAATTGGCAGTAAAATATAGTACATTTTTGTAGGCACAGGAGTGCTAATAACCCTGTTGTCCTGGCCAAATTCCAATTTGCTTGAAATACGTTCATTCTGCTTATCTAAATTCCCTCTGTAGCTTCAGTTAGATAATGCATTCTTCACTTCCTTAACCTGTTGTGTAGTGTTGCTGGGCACTGCTAAATAGTGGCTGTATTTCAGTGGTGATGGCGTGATTTCTGTGTGTTTTCTTCAAAATATTTTCATCTTTTCTATGTAAATTTAAGCAATCAACATTAACAACATCAGAGAACTTAAATAGTTCCTCCTAAAATATATATATATCAGAAATTATGATGAATTTAAGTAAAAATGATTATTCCGATAGCAACAGCCAAAATCAAACCAGCTATTGCAGTACTGGGCTAAATAAAATGCAAGAGAGTTGGAGTTGAGGGAGAACCAATGTTAGCATTTTGGGCCATACCTGCAAAATGATTTTTCACCACTTCCCCAAACATAACTGCCTGACAACCTGGACAACTTTGCCCAGGATCACCATGGGGCTTTTGGGAAGAGTTAGTTCTTTGGACTATACCTCCACCTTAACTGACTCATTTCACATTAAAACAAAGTATGGGACAAGGTAACTCTTTAGGCCCTCTGCCTGCACTCCAGAGGAACACAGCTGCTTATGATAGGCCTATGCACGGTTGTGAACATTTCTTAAAAAATTCTGCGAAGGACAATTGTTCAGCTACACTGGGGGCTTGGGTGTCATGAGGTCTCCAACCACTGGAAGGTTTTATGTGAATTCTGGTGACTTTTAGCACTTGTAGAGCATTTACACATACGAACTGCATAATCATTACAGTTTCCCTGGGAGGTATTTAAGATCACTCTCCATTTGTAAAATGGGATAATAAAGTAGAAAGTTACATAGACACCACAGAGGTGCAGAAGTCCCTTGTGAGTCCCATTTCCAGACTGCTGTGTGTCACGTTGTTGTCTGCTGTTATAGCCAGAGATCACACTGGCTTCTTAACCCAGGAGTTGGCTCAGCTTCAGGCCAACATCTGGAAGAGAGCTATCAATGTTTCTAATGCTGTCCCCTCATCAATGAACTACAATATATGAATGCCAACAACAATAGCTTGGGATGTATTACCCTCAGCTGACTTGGGGTTCTCCCCAAATTCAGGGACCTATGGCCAAGATTTTCATAACCCTAAATGCCAGCACTGGATGATGGTAAAGGGATTGCATATAAAGATTTAGGAAAAATCAGGGACAGGTGTTCACCCTAGGGATCACATTAGATTAGATAGTCTTGAAAACAATCTTCCACGGTAAAGTGCTAGAGGGTTTTTAAAATTAAAGCTCCAATTCTTTCCATTTTTAGGTCCCCCAAAGCAGGGGGGAGAGGTCACAGGCTATGGAGGCCTCAAAGGCTAGCGCTGACTAGAGATCACATTCTGAGCCACTGGCTTCAGTGAATTTGTACTAATTTAACTGAGTGGCCTATTTGTTCCCAGGGCATTAGTTTGCCAACTAATTTGACTAGCTAAACTTTTCACCATAGGTCTGGTCTTGTATACATTGAAATAAATAGAAAGTGAGTCACTGGTTTAAATGGGATCAGGATTGGGCCTTATCTACTATCTGTTACAGTACCTTTGGTCCTGGAAGCCCTTCACCTGGCGAACCTCTTTCTCCTTGAATCCCTTGTGGTCCGTGAGGTCCCTATTAAAATAAATTTAAAACAGCCTAAAAAATATATCAACTATTCAAACTGATGGTAGAGCGATATGTCTTGTTGTTGGTCTTTAAACACCCTTTGAATTTGGTGCATAGTTATAACCTGTTTAAAAATAATACAGTAATGTGATTGTCACAATAAATCAACACAGAGCATTCTGGCCTGCAGCTATAGCATGTTATACAGGATTACTTTAGTTGTTCACTTATGAGTCATTGAAAATTCCTCCTCTTTATTCATCTTAATTCTTTCCTCCCCATCCTTTGGTTCATTTTGGAAATTATTTTTAATGCTTATTATTGTTTGAGCATAATATACTGTTCGGAGAGAACTCAATTAAAGACGACACACGATAATGTGGAAGAAGATTATGTGTAGAGAACTATGACTCCATGGTAAGAACAAAACAATTGCATACTTGCTGGTGGGAGGATGGTCTAGCAAACATGAGTGGGCTAAGATCTGTGTTAAAGACAGATTCAGAATCTGCATATATTAGGCCTATTACCCACTAGCTCCCTGGATCTGTCTGCCTCTCAACCTTACCCCTGGGAAAGTGGCAGGCACAGAATAACAGATTTTAATACTTCAGTGGAGTAGAAGCCATAGATGCTAACTGTGGCTGGCGAGGGTCCTGAGTACATCTTCAGAACTATCCTTAATTTTTAGGGGGGAGAAAATCCAACAATAAAAAGGAAACTCCCTTTCAAACAGTTGTATTTTTCAATGTTGTAATTTTTTTTGTTTTCCAAAAAATGTAACCAGAAATATGATTTGCCAGAAGAGTTTACAGTTCATTGATAGAGGGCTGGAGACAGTTGGTTGTTAAATGATTGTAAAGCAAGTAGGAAGTGCAAAAGAAAGGAGGAGGGTATTGGGCGGGTTGAAGGTATTGATTCTGCTGCCCCTCCAGGCTGATATTCCCACTGAGAACTTTGAGCATGGAGCAGCTGCAGACCCCAGCCCTGAGACTAATATTGAACAGAGAGTTCTATTATTGCTATGCCCTGAGCCGCATGTATAGGTCAGGGCATTGTTGCCGTAATCTGCTTCCAAGTCCCCTTTTCTGCACTAGGGGATACCCTGATTCAGTCCTATACCTGGTAGAGTGTACATCTCCTGGTGCAGCTATGGTGGTTGGCATATGGGGGCATAGCCATGCCTTTGTCCATTCCCCACCTCTTCTCATCCACATACATGGAACAGAGGATGTAGGGCCTCCGCAGAGGCTGCTATTTCCTGTGTAGCTACCCGCAGTATGGGTAATCAGCACAGGTGATGAACCTTCACACCTTTACTGAGCGACTTTCACTAATGGTATAATTAGTAAAGCTGTTTACCCTGTGGATTCAAAACCCTTCAGAAAGAAGTGCTCATCCTTCTGCATGAATTTCTTTTCAAGCTGGGCTGAGGTCAGTCTATTTCTCATCAAATACCTCTTTCTCATTTTAAAGGGAAAACGCTGTATGAAATGATTCTTACAAATCTCTGCCAGTTCTAGGGAGGCGAGGGGGAGGGGAAAGGTACTTCAGAATCATCCTCGACTACATTTTCCTCTTGGCTACAGTGGTGCAACCTCACTGAACTGAAGAAAATTTGACCCAGAAACCACGCTGATTTGGAAAAATGATTGTACTGGACTCTGAATCTGGGTCTACTCCGAGAAGTGACTCTAAAAATGGTGAAGTGGGCCCCAGGTTTGCCTCAAGTATGCTCAATTTACAAGTAAAAAGATATGCGGCAAGAAGGAGAAAGAGGCAGGATTCCTCATTGATACACCTACAAACCCAGTCACACTGGGTTCCTCTCTTCATCATGAGTAAAAAATGGTTTTGCTGATAAAATTTATGATTTTTAGGGACACCTATGCAACCTAAATGCCTTTATGGGGATTGCACAGGTACACTTATCTGGATTGTAACAAAGAATTAGGTTGATGATCCACAAGAAGGAAAAGAAACCAGCTCCCTCCCTCAGCTGTGTTTGCTCTGTAGTGCTAAGAGAGTGAAAAGCAGTCAGCAGATGTGGCTTTGAATGCATGCAGAAGCTGATTGATTGATTGATTTTGAGTAAGAAGGTGCCATTTTTTCATAGTTACTTCATGGAGAAGAGCCACAGTTTAAGATAAGGAATGGGAGACAGTCTTCAAACAACTGCAGGAGATGAAAGTCATAAAGAATTTCACAAGTAGAACAGAGAGAACTAGACTAAAGGTTAAAAGAGTTAGCGTAATTTAGCATGCAAGTACTTGTTAATGTGGGCCTTCAGAAGCATTCTCTCTCTCATCCTTAATAACATAAACATACCGGTAGCCCTGGCTCACCAGCTCCAGGAGGGCCCACAGGGCCTGGTCGTCCCATCAAGCCAATATCACCCTTCAAAGGAAGACGCATAAAAAACCAAGCTTTTAAAATATATTTGCACAATATATAAACACTTTTAAATCAGGGATCCTTTGTTTGGGTGTTTAATCTACTGAATATAATAATAGTGGGGTAAATCTTAATCTCCTCACCTCCCTATCAGCACATAAGATGCAGAAGACAGTGGAACTGGTGCAATTTCATGACATGGGGGAAAGGACAGAAAGCTGCAACAAAGATTATGGAGCAGCTTTGCTGCTACATCACATATAGAATCCAACAGATCAATAAGTTGCTTAAAACCATGGTTTATAACCACCCATCACATCTTATTCTGATGTGTTTATAACCACCTCTTAGACATGCTACTCATGTCAGCAACGTGCTTGTAAAATCTATCTATCTATCTATCTATCTATCTATCTATCTATCTATCTATCTATCTATCTATCTATCTATCTATCTATCTATCTATCTATCTATC
>ML675620.1:39301670-39476819 GCA_007922155.1 Mesoclemmys tuberculata
ATCTATCTATCTATCTATCTATCTATCTATCTATCTATCTATCTATCATTTTAAATGTAACCTTAAGCTAAAGTGTGTTCTTTTTACATATAAATCATCAGATAAAATATAACCTAATTATTATTCAGTGAATGTTAATTAAGGTGGTTGTCGCACTCCATCTCCTCCTGGCAGATGTGCACATCACAAACACACCATCATTGCTGAGAGTAACCGGCAGCCTTCAAAAGGCCAAAGACTGTAGATGGTATTTGTCATGGTTTCAGGGTAATTGCATCTGTATTGTCTCTCCAGGTCCCTTGAGGACACCCACTTAAGGTTCCAGCTCCCAGCAGTCACCTCTCTAGGGAAGAGACCCATGTCTCTCTCCCTCCTAACTAGCATTTTAAGGCTGCACAGCTCTCTGTGCAATATCTGCCTTACACTGCAATATCCCCACCTGTGTGAAGGCCAGTGCCTGGGCTTTGCTTTCTCTTTGAGAGCTATGAATTGTGTATATAATAATAGTGTATTGCCAGCAGTTACAAGTTACCACACATTGCTTTCTGAGCAAGCACCTTTATTCTTCAGGTAAAAAGTTAGAGAGAACATACTAATAAAAAAAAAGTTTGGATACGCATGATAAAAGCTTACCAGAGGTCACCCATCAACCTTTTGGGGCCCTGGTAGTTCAAAGCCTTTCCAAGCCTTCTGCAAGGGTTGGGGTCCTTGGACAGCAGGCCCTGTCTCTTTGCTGGATCAGAACAAATGCCCTGTGGCAGTTCAAGCTCATCCTTTGATATCAAACATCCTTTCTTTGTCTCCTAATCTTTGGAAAACCCAGCCTGAATCAGTATATGCAAACCACTCCGGAAGGTGGTGCCTCTCTACAGTTGTGATTAAGGTGAAACACTGAAACTAAGCTTCTAATTGACTTTAGTACCTGTAGGAGTTGTGGTAACACTCTCCCATTGAGTAGAACATGATCATACATAAACTAGTCATAGACTTAATACAATATGTTCCCCAGAGAGATTGCATATGATTAAAATATCTGCCACAACATTGCTTTTCTTTTATATAAGGAAAACTTTTTTCTAAAATAAACTGTTTTCAAACATGGTTTTGAAACTGAAGCTTTAAATTAAACATGGACCATGATTCAGACCTACATGTATGACATATAAGAGCATGCACTGAGTCTGTTGGTAAGTCTGTGTTTCATATTAATATTTGTCAATTATGATTTTTGATGACAGTTCATTGGCAAAATGACTCCATGGAGAATTCTTCTGAACCTTAACTAAGCAGCAGAGTTTCAGCAGCTGAGACATTGTTTGTTTTAGAAAGAGATCATAGGAGTGGAAAGGACCTTGCAAAGTCATCTAGTTCAGTCCCCTGCACTTTTGGCAGACCAAGAATTATCTAGACCAGCGGTTCTCAACCTGTGGGTCGCGACCCTGGCGGGGGTCGAATGACCAAAACACAGGGGTCGCCTAAAGCCATCGGAAAATACATATTTCCGATGGCTTTAGCCGCTGAGAAGTCGTGCTACCATCTGTAGCAGCGCTATTCAGCTGGAACGCACACTGTTATGGATGCGCGTTCCAAATTGAATGCCTGCGCGCATGCGCAGACGTGATTGCATCATCCGTCCGGGGCCTAAGGGGCGGGGGAAGCGGGGGGAATGCTCCACAGTCCATACCAGCGCATTACGTGTGTCCGGCGCTTGCTGACGTCATCAGTGGGCGGACGCAGCAAGCGCCGGAGGACAGAAGCCTAGGAGGCGGAGAGCCAAGAGGCGGAGAGCCAAGAGAGCCTGCGAGACAGCCTGCTGGTGTAAAAAAGGTTAATAATGTAAAAACAGTACACACACCATACACACAATACTGTGTAAGTGTAAGGTGCTTTGTGTGTAATCATTATACAATGAGAATACATAATGCATATCAGGTATTTACATTCCGAATCATAACTGTAGCAAAATTACAGTTTTGAAGTAGCCACCAAAATTATTTTTTGGTTTGGGGTCACCGCAATATGAGGAACTGTATTGCGGGGTCACGGCATTAGAAAGGTTGAGAACCACTGATCTAGACCATCCCTGACAGGTGTTTGTCTAACCTGCTTTTAAAAATCTCCATGATGGAGATTCCACAACCTCCCTAGGCAATTTATTCCAGTTCTTAAATACCCTGACAGTTTGGAAGTTTTTCCTAATGTCCAATCTAAACTGCCCATGCTGCAATTTAAGCCCATTGCTTCTTGTCCTATCCTCAGATGTTACAGAGAACAATTGTTCTTCCTCCTCCGTGTAACAATTTTTATGTACTCGAAAACTGTTATGTCCCTGCTCAGTCTTCTCTTCTCCAGACTAAACAAACCCTTTTTTTTTTTCCAATCTTCCCTCATTGGTCATGTTTTCTAGACCTTTAATCACTTTTGTTGCTGTTCTCTAGACTTGCTCCAATTTGTTCACGTCTTTCCTGAAATGTGACACCTAGAACTGGACATAAAACTCCAGTCGAGGCCTAATCGGTAGAGCAGAAGAACTTCTTTTTGTATCTTGCTTACAACACTCCAGCTAATACAGCCAAGAACGATGTTTGCTTTTTTGCAACAGTGTTATATTGTTGACTCATATTTAGCTTGTGATCTGCTATGACACCAGGATCCCTTTCTGCAATACTCTTTCCTAGGGAGTCATTTCTCATTTTATATGTGTGCAACTGATTGATTGTTCCTTCCTAATTGCTAGCAAATAATTAAGCAATCCCAGTTCAAGCTACATCAGATATTGCCCTTATTCATAAGGCTAACATTTTGGTTATAGTAAGCTCATATTTTTATGCCAACTCTCTGGACCACCAACCGAGTTCATAACAGATTATTCTTTTGTTTGTGAGACTATGTATGTTTCTATGCTCAGACATGTATTCCCTGTTTTTAATTATATCAGTACTGTAAAGTGGGGGTTTTTTTTTGCTTTTCCTTTTTTGAATTTATGAACACTTTCTGAATAAATATCACAAACTCCGCATTTATTGTACTTTCAGATATCATTGGGTATATGTTACTTCAGCTGCTGTTGCTTTTGTTCTTTTACAAAGGCATGCACAGTATACCATATTATCAGCATTTTTACCTTTGGGCCAGGCAATCCTATTCCAGTTTCCCCAGTCAATCCAGGAGGCCCAGGGAGGCCTCTTTCACCCTTTTTGAAAAACAAAAAGGAAATAATCTTGCTTTGTAAAACATTTCAAAGCTTTGTACGTTTCTAGAAGAACTAGAACTGTGCAATTTGTCAGAAAAGAACACATTTCGAATATGAATCGTATTTTTTGTTTTGTTGCCCCTGTTAGGAATTGAATATTTCCAACACAGTGTATTATATTGCATTGTTGGTGACCCAATCCACTGCCTTCTCCCCAGACCTTTATAAATCATTCTGTGTAAAATAAGCTAGCAATTTCTTGCTCAGTGATACTAACAAAAAGCAAACATGTTACTGGTTTCATTAAGAACATGACAATTTTTTCACACACTGCATACTGTGTATAATTTTTCATTCAACACACAGGATCTGGTGTGATTGTGCACTCTAACTATGCCACACAGTCTACACTGAACTGAGCTAAAAGGAGGAAACCTTTAAAAACTAAAATAGCTTCCCAGAAGTGGTGCAAGCCTAGGCAGCTAGATTATTTAGGCCCATGGGTCAAAATGGGATTGCAAAAGGCATTGGGAAAAACCAAAATGGTAGTGAGAGAGATTAGGTTATCTGGGTTAAATCCCATCTTAAATCCCAAATCTTCTTGTTTGTATTACCTCTGTGTCTCAGTCTCGATATTTTAAAGAGTGGTGACTGCTTCTGCTTCTGGAATTTAGCCTTTTGGATTTATACAGTGAAAAGGAAAACTTGGTCCACAAAATGTTAATATTAGAAAAGGATGAAGCACCAGGAGAAAGAGAACATTTTCCCAGGATTGTTTATGGATTATATTCAGAAACCCTGCATACCTACAAGTTTAACTGAAAAGTTAGTTTATTAAGTGACTGAATTTAGAAGTCCGATCCAAAGCCCATTGAGGTACATGGAAAGGCACATACTGACTTCAGAGGGCTTTGGATGAGGCCCCTAGTATTTAACACTCAGGAGCTAGATTTTTAAAAAGTATTTAGGTGCCTAACTCCCATGATTGCCTGCCTACTTCTATACTTCTTTTCAAGTCTATGGTCAAGGACTTGATCTTGGTCCTTTTGCTGTCAATGGGAAAAACTCCCATTGAGTTAAATGGTGACAGCTTAACCCCTACTTGCAGGATTGGTAGCGTTGCAGAAGGCTGGAGTCCTAGGAACATAGGAATTGCCGTACTTGATCAGATCTGTGGTCCATCTAGTACAGTCTATTGTCTCTGAGAATGGCCAGCACCAGATGCTTCAGAGGAAGGTGTGAGAATCCTGCAAGAGACAAATGTGGGATATTTTGCCCCCATCATTTGTTCTCATTCTGATCTCTAACTGATAGGGATAGGTTTAAGCCCTGAAGCATGAAGCTTAATATTCCCTCCAACATTTTTATCATTAATTATAAATAGCTCCAGATAGTCTTATCCATATAAATGTCCAAAATCTGTATGAACCTGGCTCAGTTTCTGCTGGTGACAGAATGCTAGGAACCTAGAGCTGACCCAGGAATCTTGGCACCAAGGCACTAGTGATTCCCCCTTGGAGTGGATGTAATTGGAGGGAATGGGATGCTCAATGGCTTAATTAGTCAGGAGGCTGATGAGCTAATGAAAACAATCAACCCATTGACAGTTAAAGGAGAGAAGGAAGTGAAAGGGAGGAGGCTGGCAGAGGCCAGGGAACACAGAATCTCAGAATGGTGAGCTCTTGCCCTCTCGGTCCCTGGAGAGTACACTAAAGGGAATGTTTACTTCCAGGTGTATGTTACTGCATACAGTTGTACTGCTGGAGGGGACCCAGTAAATAACACACTGATGTCATAAACTTAAAAGCATCCAGCCTGTTTGTGGTGGTTCAAAGGGCAGAAAAAGGAACTTGTTACACTGCCGTAAGAGTTTCTGTGAAGGCTGGAAGGAAGATAGTGCTAAAATAGAACCACCTTATTCAACAGATCTGTTCAGTGCAGATTCCAAGTCTGATTTGTTTACCTTACTGAAAAATGCAAGTTCTGATTTTGATTTTTACTTCTTCTTAGCACTGCAGAGCCAATTCCGCTATGAGAGAACAAAATGGGCATGATGCCTTTTTAACGCATAATCAACAAGACTATTCAATGAGATCCAGTTGCAGAATTTGTATTACTAATAAGAATGTATAATCCAAAAGGAACATAGTTTGGCTTTCAGATCCCATGCTGAATTTCCATGGTTGGCACTTATAAGCAAAACATGTTGTTTTCTAAATTGAACACATCTGATACATGAAGTGGTAAGAGACAACAAATGTTTATAGTAATACCACACTTTAAGTGCCCAAGTCCTAGAAGAATGGGATATAAGTTACTCTATTGAATAGACAATGTCCGGCTGAATATAGTGTAGTAAACACCAGGAGTAGACTAACACTTTGGTAGGTGGCTTTTGGGATACTGGATAGATGAGTCCCTATTTAGCCAAAACCCCTTGAATGGAGGGAGAAGAGGAAGGTAGGGAAGAGCATTATTGTGATATGTCTTTTAATATATATATATATATAAAAGAGGAGATCCTTTTATTCTTGCCTTTGATCCTTGCACACCTTCAGGCCCTTGGTCCCCAGGTAGCCCTTGGGATCCCTGTTAAAATACAAAAAAAAGAAAAAAAAATCAGAATTTTTCAGGCTTTCAGAGCAAGGCGTTTTTGAGAAACAAGCAATAATTCACTGCAATCCACATGAAAATCGTTGTCACAAACATTTCAAAACTGAACAAAATTCAAAATCTGCCCTTGCATGCCAGACTGCAGCTCCTACTGAAGTCAACAGGAGTGGTGTGTAAGCATCTGAGGGCCAAATTTGCCTCTTGAGTAGAATAAAAGTAATAGTAGTCAAAATTTACCCACTGCATCACCCCAACAATAACCTATTATGATGGCAATACCACAAGCTCCTCTAGGTATTGGTAACGTAGGGTTTGGGGATTCTTTTACAAAACACTGTTCCCAGTAAAAGGGTGATATGGCAAATTCAATCTATTTAAAATGTGTAACTTTGACTTTCTTGGGTTGCATCTTTTTCATAAAAGTGTTCTGATTTTTTTGTTATTGATTTGTGTGATACACTAGAACAAGCTTGTTTGTAGGCCAGATTCTCTTAAAACAATAAGGATAGGAACAGGCCATTTTAAGTCACAAAATCTTTGCTTCCAGTGGGAACAGAACTCATCCAAAATGTGCAAACTGGCAATATTCTGGACTGTTCTAATTCTTTCATAATATGAGAGTATGATTTATCTACGTACACCACCTTCAACCCTTTGTGAAAAACCGTAAAATAGACTAGCTCTTCAGCAGATAAAAATTGACATAGCTTCACTGATGTCAGTAGCTCCTTTGACTTCAATGGACCTATGCCAGTTTCCATCAGCTAAGGATCTGGCCCAATCATTTTGATTTATATGGGTCAGATCTCACCAGTGCGTTCATTTATTTCAACAGTTCTATGCCTAGTGCACCTAAAGGATAAGGCCCTACGTTGTTAAGTTATCAGTATTATTTCTTTTCCATCATTGCTTCTTAAATCAACTACTCTGTTATGAAGGGACAGTGGTTGGTAGGCCTGAAATTTTGTCTGATGTCTGTGTACTAAAACTTGTCGCATCTTGTCATCTCCTGCCTAATCCAGAGTTTAGTCACTTGCTTCTTATTCAGAGCAATGAAGACAATGAGGATGAGATCTTGGTCCTATTGCAAGGTGTGGGAGTTTTTGCTCCCCTGGGGCCAGGAGTTTTGCCCCATTAGGGAGAGCAGAATTAGGCTCCAGAAGTGTCACCTTCTGCTTCCTTAAGGAGAAAACTCTAAGACAAGAACAAATAATTCTGTCACCCTAAAGATGCAGAATATGCCACTCTAAATTAGACAAAAGATACAAATGTGTGAAAATCAATCCTTAAACTATTAAATTTAAAATAAACACGTTTTCTTGAGGGAACAAAGTCTCTGATGCACAGCAGGAATCTATACTCTAGTTAGGCCAAACTGCCTGAGGCCCCAATTCAGGAATAAATATATGCGTAGTATTGCCCACAGCATCAGACATGACAACAGCACAGTCTTTCCATTACTGTGAGGTCCCTTTTCCTGCACACTCCACCCTTTCTGTCAGTCCGTAATCATATAACACAAAATATTCAGTTGTCTGTATTGGACTCAGAATCCCTGTCAATGTTGCAATGAAAGCGGATTCATGTGTCAGGCAGGCACTGAATATTTTAGGTGGGACTGGCTCTGGAACTCCAGGCAGCTGAGCCACCTCAGCTTGGCCATGTTGTGAACAAAAGTGATTTTGCAGTTTTACAAAGCACCAAGGAAGCAAAGTGCATCGTTGTTGTTGTTGTTGTTTTTTACCTGTAGACCTCTCAGTCCTCTGTGACCAACTGGACCTTCTGGACCCTGAAAAGCAAGGAGAAAAAAGGGCCTACAAAAATCTAAAAATATACTTGGATACATTAAAATATAGTACGAGGCACAGCAAGAAAAGAAATTGAGAAGTCAACAACTTGCAAGAGAGAACTGCATGAATATGAAAACGGGGTTACAGCAGTTCAATTATAGTAGGAGAATGAATGGGAAGTCAGATACTAAGGGCCAGATACTGCATGGTCAAGTTTTACGTCTATTTCATTCAACGTGCTTACAGCTACCTTACACTGAACCTTCAAGCCCACTGCAGGAGTTAAAATCTTGATTTTCATTTTCATAGTCATACACCCCTCAGTCCCACTTTCCCTTTAAGAGTGGGCCTGATCCTGCTCTCACCAAAGTCAGTGAGAGTTTTGCCATTGTCTGAAGTGGAAGTAGGCTTGGGCCCTAAATGCAACGACACTAAAATATCAGAGCAGCTGGGATAATTATTGCAAAGTGACCTTTGTTCACTTTATCTTTATTTGGTTGATCTTAAAATTTGGTAACTGTACTCTTCCTCAGCTTTATATATAAAATCTACACTAAATCTACCACAATGCCCATTATTAAGGGATACCAAATTTTAAATCTCAGGTGATTGTGTCCTATAACTTCTTCACATTCCATTTCACTGTATATTAGGAGAAATATTGTTCTATAACATTGTATTCCCTGAATGGATACTTACTCTGTCACCTTTTATTCCGGGAGTGCCGCAGTCACCTCTTTCACCCTTAGGAAATAAATCATAAGCATTTTAAAAAGTTTACTTAGCATCTCAAGGATATTTTTATTCATTGTCTTCCTGCCAGAACACATGACCCAAATGCTACAATTTTTCATAAGTAGCCAACCAAATATGTTGATGTGTATAACTACAAGACAATACCAACATGTCAGTAAATGTTTGTACTGAAAACCATACCTTTTCTCCTTTGTAGCCAGATTTTCCCTGGGACAAGAAACAAAAAAGATTGGAAAACATTTTAACCTGATTTAAGTAAATTAATTTTGACACTATTACACAAGCTGCAACTCCATAATATTTATAAAAAAAAAAAACCCAAAACATTTCAGGTTCTAATGAACATTCAGATACAACACTGGTTGATGTGGCAATATGGTTGTTTTTATGACAGCTATCTACAATAATATATATTACTATATATACAAAATAACCTATGTCAATGCAATTTTAAACTGATATTTTAATTATACAAACGTAGGAGGTCTAGAGTTAAGGCTGACACCCCCTTAAGTGTAAGCGCTAGAGTAAGGTTCTGGAAAGGTAGAGGCGGTGTGGACATGGTGGGGACATCAAAGTTTGAGACTTGTTGCAAATTAAAAAAAAAAAAAAAAACTGGAGGAAACTAAGCATGGGAAAAAATGTTCAGTGCCCTGCACACAACAGGGCGGCTCTGAAAGAACTACTACATTTGTGTCTTTCCAATCCTTGTATGATAGTTGTATGAATGTAAAGGCTACAAAGCTGAACCCAGACCGCAGGTGACAAAAAGAAACAATGCAGATATTCTTTGCATTGTTAATTAGGTTTCAGTCCTGCATGGATATCTGCCTGTGCAGACCCCAACACCTCCATGGAATCTCACTGACGCCAGGAAGGCATATTGGTCATGTTGCTGGATCAGGGAGACAGTGACAACTACTTTACTGGTAAATGTTGATAACTCATATCAGGAATTCTCAATTTTTTTAATAGAATGGACCACATATCAGAGTGATTTGAAGACCACCTTCCCTCACGTTCACCATCACAATCACCTTTGCCATTTATGATCACATACTTTCCCTATGCCAACTACAGAAACTTTTTAAATGGAAAAGTAGTATCTTTAATATATTTTGGTTGTCTTTTAATGCAATTAGACCTGTATTTTGCAGGAAGTCAGGGTAGATGATCAAACTGGTTCCTTGTAGCCTCAAAAATCTAGGAATCTAACAGAAGGAAACAGATTAATAGTTTCCAAGGCCAGAAGGGACCATTGTGATCATCTAGTCTGACCTCCTATGTAACACAGGCTATAGAACTTTCCCAAAATAATTCCTAGAGCAGCTCTTTTAGAAAAACATCCAATTTTGATTTAAAAATTGCCAGTGATAGAAAACTCATCATGATTCTTGGTAAATTTTTCCAGTGGTTACTTACCCTCACTGTTAAAAACATATATCTTGTTTCCAGTCTGAATTTGTCTAGCTTCATCTTTCAGCCATTGATCATTTTATTTCTTTCTCTGCTAAACTAAAGGGCCCATTATCGAATATTTCTTCCCCATGTTGGTACTTATAGACTGTAATTAAGTCACCCCTTAATCTTCTCTTTTTTTTTCTTTTAAGCTAAATGAATTGAGCTCCTTGAGTCTATATCACTATAAGGCATGTTTTCAAATCCTTTAATCATTTCTTGTAGCTTTTCTCTGAACCCTCTCCAATTTATCAGCATCCTTCTTGACTTGTGCACACCAGAACTGGACACAGTATTCCAGCACCAGTCACACCAGTGCCAAATACACAGGTAAGATAACCTAGGTACAGCTACTTGAGATTCCCCTGTTTATGCATCCAAGGACCGCATTAGCCATTTTGGACACAGCATTGGGAGCTAATGTTCAGCTGATTATCTGCCATGACCCCTAAATCTTTTTCAGAGTCACTGCTTCCCAGGACAGAGTCCCTCATCCTTTAATTATGGCCTACATTCGTTGTTCCTAGATATATACGTTTACATTTAGCCATATTAAAATACATACTGTTGCTTGGTGTTAACCAAGTGATCCAGATCGCTTTGCATCAGTGAACTGTCCTCTTCATTATTTATCAGTCCCCTGATTTTTGTGTCATCCGCAAACTTTATCAGTGATGATTTTGTTTTCCTCAAGGTTTTTGAAAAAAATGTTAACTAGCATAGGGCCAAGAACTGATCTCTGCAGGACCCCACTAGGAACAAGCTTGCTCATTGATGATTCCCCATGTACAATTTAGGGATGTAAAATTTTGTTTAATTAAGAATTAATTGATTATAAAATAATGAATTGTTTAATAATAAATTAAACTTAAATAATGCATAGACCGGTTAAACGTGTGGGGGGGGAGCCATGCTGGGTTCAGCTCCTCACCTTCAAGTGAGAGCTGCCTAGTTGCGGCTCCCCCTTGCTGCACATGCAGAGCTGTAATTGGACAGCTCTCACTTAAGGGGAGCTGAGCCAAGCCCCGCTGTGGCTTTCCCTCCCTCCCCTCCCGTCCGGCACTGGGCTCTGTGCCTTCGCGCCAGCGAGCTGCCCAGCTGCTCTTGCTCGCAGGGAGCCAAGCCCAGCAGCAACCTCCTCCTCCCCTTTAAATGGTAATCAGCTGTTTAAAATGTTTGGTCAGCTGATTACCGTTTAAATGTTTAAACGTTTAGGCTTTTACATCCCGAGTACAATTACATTTTGAAATCTATTGTGGAATCTTAGAGCTGTAGGGCAGGAAGAGACCTAAAAAGTCATCTAACCCTGCACTGAGGCAGGAGCAAGTATATGTCGGCCATCCCTGACAGGTATTTGTCTAACAAGTCCTTTAAAACTTCCAGTGATGCGGCTTCTACAACCTCCCTTGGAAACCTATTCCAGAGCTTAACTATTCTTATTGTTAGAAAGTTTTCCCTAATATATTGCCTAAATCTCCCTTGCTGCAGATTTAGCCCATTATTCTTGTCCTACCTTCAGTGGATATGGAGAACCATTGATCATTATCCTCTTTATCAGATCTCTCCTCAGTCTTCTCTTCTCAAGACTGAACATGTACAGTTTCTTTAGCTTTTCCTCATAGATCAGGTTTTCTAACCTTTTATCATTTTTGGTGCTCTCCTCTGGACTTTCTTCTATTTGTCCGTATCTTTCCTAAAGTGTTTTGCCCAGAACTGGACACAATAATCTAGCTGAGGCCTCACTAGAACAGAGTATAGTGGGGCAGTTACCTCCCATGTCTTACATACAACACTCCTGATAAGGCACCCCAGAAAGATATTAGCAACTGTTGACTCTCATTCAATTTGTGATCCACTATAATCCCCAGGTCCTTTTCAGTAGTACTACCACCTAGCCAGTAATTCTCCATTTTGAGTTGTGCATTTGATTTTTTCCTTCCTAAAAACTTTGCACTTACCTTTATTGAATTTCATCTTGTTGATTTCAGACCAATTCTGCAATGTATCAAGGTCATTTTGAATTCTTATCCTATCCTCCAAAGTTTTTTCGACCCCTTTCATCTTGGTGTCTTCCACCAATTTTGTAAGCCTTCTCTCCACTCCATTATTCTAGTCATTTAATGATAATATGTAATAGTACAGCTACAGGGCTGACCCCTGCGAGATCCCACTAAATATCTCTCCCCAGTTTGACAGTCAGCCATTGATAGCTACTTTCTGAGCATGGTCTTTAAACCTGTTTTAACCCACTTTATATTAATTTCATCTTGACTACATTTCTTGGGTTTGTTTATGAGAATGACATGTGGGACTGTGTCAAAAGCCTTAGTAAAATCAATATATTTCTTGTCTACAGCGTCTTCTCATGCAGGATAGGCTGGTGACCCTGTCAAAGAAGCAGATTGATTCTGATGGGACTCAAACCCACATCCTTTGAATACCCTCTGAGCTCTAGAATGCTGATGCACTATCCACTGTGTTTTAGAACCTCTATTAGTTAGCAGGCCTCTAATCCACTTAATATGTGCCCTTTTAATTTTGTATTGTTTTAGTTTGTTCATCCAAATGTCATGGAGTACCAAGTCAAGCATCTTACAGAAGACTATTACATCACCACAATTACCTTTATCTATCAAACATGTAATTTCATTAAAAAAAAAAGATATCAAGTTAGTTTGACAGGATCTATTTTCCATAAACTCATGTTGATTGCTATGAATTATATTATCTTCCTTTAATTCTTTATTACTTGAGTTCCATATTAGCTGCTCCGTTATCTTGCCCAGGATCGATGTCACACTGACAGGCCTATAAATCCCAGGTATTCCTGGTTACCCTTTTTAAATATTGGCACAATATTAGCTTTCTTCCAGTCTTCTGAAATTTTCTTAGCATTCCAAGATTTATTTAAAATCACCAGCAACCCCCTCAGTTAGCCCTTTAAAAGCTGTTGGAAGAAAATTATCTGGACTTAGTGATTTAAAAATGTCTAACTTAATAGCTGCTATTTAACATCCTCCTGAGATACTAGTGGAATGGAAAGGGTGTTATCATCCTCATCTGACATCACTACATCATTTGTTTTTCCACAGATACAGAATTGAAATAAGTATTGAATACTTCTCTCTCTTCTGGATTATTATTGATAATTCTACCATTTCCATCTAATAGCAGATCATAGCATAATTATTATACTTACTTAAAAAACACTCCTCCTTATTCTTAACTCTGCTGGCCATAAACTTCTCCTTGCATCCCTTTACTTCCCTAATCAATTTTCTACAATTTCTAACTAGGAAGGTTGCCAGTGCTATGTGCATTATATTGTAAATTGACTATATCAGATACAAAAGACTAAGCCATTTGAAGGCAGTATACAATCCCAAGGTAAATCTGTAATTGTAACTCTCATTACTATTAAATAGGAGTTATAGATGTTCTTTAAACAACAACATAGTATTTCTTTTCAGTTTTTCAAAGTCTTCCATTTCTTGTGTTAATGAATCATTGGCTGGTAAACTGGAACTGAAAACTCTGCTTGGCTGTTAAGTTTATTGCAAACATGAGATCACTTCCTTGAAGTAAATGAACAATGTAATGAATAGAGAAAATACTGATTTCCTTTTTACCTCTGTTCCATCTTTTCCTGGAATTCCATTAAGACCTGCCTCCCCCTATGAAGAATCCAATATCAAGATCAGTCATACAAGGAAAATATAATGTTTTTAACTGTATTTTCATTTTCTCTTTAGTATAATTTAGTACACAGTAAAGGAAGCATACCAGTTCCCTCTTCCAAAGTTTTAATTATATGCAAAATACTAACATAGAAGTTTTGTTTGCAAATTACCTTAATGTGTATTTTACTTCAAGAGAAAGGGAAGACTAAATAACTTAGATGAACTATCCCAGTTCATAAATGCTAAATATGTACAGTACAATTGCAAGATTCTTTCAGTTCAGATGAAAATATTGGGTACTTTTATCAAATCTTAAAGTCATGTCACCTTTGCTCCTTTCTGACCAGGAGTCCCATCATCACCCGGACGACCCTTTTTACCCTTAAAAACAGCAGAATAAAAAAGTTATATAATAAAAGTCTCGTATTATATGCCCCTCATCCCAAATTCTGTATACATCAGTCAGTGTTTTTAGACTGGATCAAGTAACTTCACCACAAAGGGAGTTATTAAATAAAATTACTTTATTTGACAGAATATGCAGTACTTTAGGAATTATATTTTGGTCATTTGTTTCCTGAATATTATCACAGATGTCTGGGAGGGACGTGCCCTCTTCCACAGAAAACCTGTTTTCTTCCTAACATTGCTGTAAAGCACCTAAAACTGATTTTCCCTGAAAAATAGACGCAGATATTTTTGTAGAGGTCACAATTGTTAATTTTAGCACTGTTAAAATGATGTGTGCTTTTTATGAGCTTTTTAAAATGAATGCTTTCATATAAAAGATACCTGTGTTCTTCCAGTAGTGATATCTTATGTAACCTAAACTAAAACTATATATAATAAATATTACTTTAAATCGCTATTCCATATGAAGAAGAGGCAGCGAGGTTTAATGTTTAGAACAGGTCCAATGAAAAAAAATAGTCAAGACTGCTGGGTTCTATTTCTAACTCTGCCACAGACTGTGACCTTAGGCAAGTAATATATAATCCTTATATACCGCAGCTTAATTTAATTAGTATAATATTGGGCTGTTCAGACCTTCAGGATTCAGTTTGACAGCTAAACCCTGCAGTTTAGTTCATCGGGTGTGGTGTTCATCTGTTTAACGTTCAGGAAACAATACTTCAGCGTTGAGGGTCTAGTTCTATGTACTCTCCAAAGGAAGCCCACCCTTCTCTACCCTTAGTCCAAGCCAGTTCCCTCTTGAGTTGGCAATTCCTAATGTTTCACTCTCCAGGATTTTCTCTTTCTCCTTTTCTCTCTCTTTCCCTCTTGCTCAAAGCACCTTAGTTTTTTATGCTGAGTTGAAGCTAATGAGAGCCATCTGGTCTGGCTGTCAGACTGAATCAGTAGAACAGCTCTGTACTTCCACACAGGTGAAGCTTCCCTCTTGCCCTTTAACCATGCCTATTTTTGTATATCTGCCATGACCAAAAGCAGATCTCTGGCAGATCATAAATCACACAGCTGTTCCTTTTCAGAGACAATGTTGCAGGAGGAGCTCATGGATAGCAAGCAAGCTCTCTGCACGTTTCCCATTGATCTGACATTTTCACACAGTGTAAGTGCAAAGGAATACTTATTATAGCTCTAACTTTGTGTCTCACGCATCAGATTCAGAGGATTAATCAAAATGCCTACAACAAATCTAATTGCAAATTGTTATACATTAATCACTAACAGAAGGAAAATGAGAACTGACAGCTACTTACAGCAGGGCCAGGAAAGCCTCTTTCCCCTTTCTCACAGTTACACGTGGGAGCTTGAGGACACTTGGAATGAAAATGTTCACAGCAAATGAGTATGCTTTAATGGATTAGCCAGAAAACATTCCAACATTTCTTTCCAGTTCCCATGTAATTACTCTACTAGCATCACTAAATTACTTTTGTAGAATAAAGAAGTTTGAACTGCCAGGGGAAAACATGTCAAGATCCACCAAGGATAACATGGAAATGTACAATAGAGGCAGAACTGAAAGCTATCAAAATGACATGGAAAGAAGCTTAGACTGCAACAGGAAATCGGGAAAAATGTAAGGCTATGTGAAGGTCCGATGTTCTGCATGGAATAGAGAAGCATAAGATTATATGTTATATAAACACACACACATATCTACATATCTCTGTGTTATTTAATTTAAATATATTGCTGTTACATCTACAACAAAAATAATTTCACTAAATAGCTAATAGCTAAGAGATATATAAATTTATGAAAACTTATTACTTTAGCTTTATCTGATGTCAACATATATTTGAGATAGTGTTCTCTGTGGAAAATTTGAAGTATGTCAGGGAAACAGAAATTTGTCGTTTTTCTAATTTTTGTGAATCACTTCAATTTAGAAAGAAATAAAGATTCCAATCCTGCAAACACTAATACATGAAACTTCACTCACATGAATAGTCCCACTGAACTGGATCCTATTATCAACTCCCTGAGTAATCTAGTCCCTCATACATTATTTTTCTGTTACATAAATACTTATGTTACATATACAATTTACAGACTAACATGATTAAACAGTCATTCTGATATTTTGTTTACTAACTGTGCAGAATTAATACTTACCCCTTCCTCAGCCAGATCTTTCTGTGAAGATAAACATTGAAAATAACATTAGAAATTACAGGCCATAATCCACCTATAGAGGAAAACCTGCATGTTGCTGACGCGTATATAGCAACAGATAATGAACTAGACAGCAACACTCAAGTACACTTATGTTACATTTTAAAACACAGTGGAAGAGATTTAGACACATATAGCTTGTTTCAAAGTCCATTGAAATCAATGGAAAGACTCTCATAGATTTAAATGGGCTTTTGATTAGGTGCCTATAGAGGATTATGATTTCCACTTACTGTTTTGAGAGAAATGTCTATAGCTAATCATTGAGATCTAGGTCCAGATCTTCAATGCCTAACTCCCAATGATTTCAATGGGTCTTGGGGACAAAGCAATAGCTTTTGATAACTATTGTTATTAAGCATGCTTATTTTTAGCTTTCAATATGGCAGAGTTTAACCTTTTTTATTTGATGATCTACTGAACATTTCTGGTTCATTTACTAAGACTTATGGGTTTTACAATAAATTGGTGTTAATTGTATACCTGTTGACTACTTCAGTGTCTTGCCAATAACAAGTCTGTAATATGCCTTTCCATGCTATACCATCTGTCAGTATTAAATGGTAAAAGTAGAAATGCCAGGATGGTAAAGGAAATAGCTGCGGTAATTGTGGTATCTGTTTGCAAATGTTGACATTTTACTGGTAACCATTGAAAGAATATTCTCATACAGACATGGATAGGTGATGACAAGAAGTAAACTGTCAAGACTCCTTTATAAGAAGTGAGACAAAATTATTTGCCTATGGCAATACTGAGCATTTTAATGTATATAAATTGATAATTACTGGTCTTAAAGTAACACTGCTGAAATAAAATGTTACTTCATACTTCAGATTGTCCTGTTTAACATTTCTCATCTGGGTTTATGCAGCCTTTAATTGTGTTTTTTGCCATGATGATTCCTGAGCTGGTGTGGTCTACTGGGCATAACAATCTGGGAGTCAACAGAAGTGGGTTTCAATCCAAGCTCCGGCACTGTCTTGCTGGATAATATTGGATAGGTCATTTAGGCCCAAATTTTCAAAGCTACTCTCTGAGTGCCTCAAATCTGAGTGCCCATCATTATGCTTGAAGGATCTGATTTTTCTGAAGTGCTAAGCGCTAGCAGCTGCCATTGAAGTAAAAAGAGGTTGATATGAGCAAGGCATACTCAGCACTTTGGAAAATCAGGATCTTTTTGTGCATAATGTTAGGCACTCGAAATATAAGAGGCACCTAGATAGCACTTTTGAAAATCTGGCACTTATCTTTGTTCTCAGTTCCCACTGACATTGTGTGATGAAGCCCTAGATGTTCCACACTGAATTAGCTATGTGATTTCTATTGTAGTCCAGGGGAACTGTGAATTTTAAACACCCCCACAACATTTTACCCTTGCATTTCAAAACCGGAGTAGCCCCTAACAGTCCTTAAGTAAATGCAATGATGCGCAACGATGCAATACAAATTCCATGATTTTCATTGGTTTCTTATAGAATGTGCATATTTAATTCTGGCAATCTACAGAAAATGATTTAAACTGGATAGCAGCTTTGATTTCCACTACAGATACCTAATGGTTGCTATCCTGTATGGAACAGCCACTATCTGGTGTGCTTAGTCACTTGAGAAGTGGCTGTTGTCGATGACACCATTGCAACATAGAGAGGCATATAATCTGAAGAGAAGGTAGGTGTTCACTCTGTCTGAGCTGGATTCACTGCCATGACTCTCATCAGTGCTGCACTAGCCTGTAGTTCCCTCATTATGCAAGAATCCCTCTATATATATGGATAGAAGGTTCCTTTTTGATTTAGCTGGTGCAAAGAAGCCTCAGTTAAGAGATGAATTTCCCTCTAGTGTGCCGTTCTGTATTACTCTGTTCTGCATCCTGCCAAGACTGATGTGCAGTTTGCAGATGCTGCTGAACTGTCACTGTTCAGTGTGTACCTTTCAGCTGCACAGTGACTGTAGGTGTTTATTTCAGTCTCTGCAGGGAAGCCAAGATAAAGCAACCACACTATAAATCAAAACAACCGACAGGAGACACCTGACTTAAAGTAGCACGTTTATCCTAAGATGGGAACAACCAGCCAAAAGGGGCATAACTCAGAATGGCTTGGGACCAGGAGTGCATTGATTTGAAAAGCTTAATCTGAGAAACAGCCCAGACTGAATGGGGCATTTGCTAAAGTAGCACCACAGAAGTTAGGTCTGCTACCTTTTAGTCATGGTCTGCTTAGGCGATGTAGAGAGGCAGGTTGTCAAAGTGAGTGGCAGTCAGTGTGGCTAGGTTGAATAGTTGCTTGTTAGAGTGCTGTCAGGCATAACCCACAATTTTGTAGGCCCTTTAAGGTCAATTGTCAGTTTGGCTATGAAAGTCTTTCCCTTTTATTAGTGTTTCCTCTAGGATTCTGTCACATGTTTGTGCCATCATATTTATACTGGCATGGGGAGATGGCTTTGTACTCCTCCCTTGCGAGAAAATGCTATTTAAATCAAGAGTCCACAACACAGTGAAGAAGCAGGAAACTTTCAATTTTGGAATCACATTTGCTGGACATATTGCCATTAAAGTCTGTGGAGGACAGCCTGCTTATGCCAGAGGTGAATTTGGCCCCCGTGACTAAACAATATAATCTCTCTGACTTACTGCAGAAAAAAAAACTAGACTGTTAATTACCCTTTCAATAAAGAACTAATTTTAAAATACCTTTCCTGAGGAAATAAATAATAAAAATAACAGTATCCCAAATCTTTTAGGGGCAAATTCAGCTTCCAGCATCCAGCCTGAATATTTCCACTCAGGAGATCCATGGAAGAAAGTGAGGGAGAAGGTTGGCATAAAGACAAATGGCAAATGAACTGTATCAGACTGAAATTCAGAGTGTTGTTTCAACCCCTAAAACAGATTTTTTTTTAAAAAAAAAGAACATCAAAAATTAAAAAGGTTGGGAAGAGACATCTTTTTAAATATTCTGCTAGAACAATTTCAAACCTTTGTCCATACCTACCATTTCTTTGACAATTTTCTCCACAACTCCTTTCTCCTGGAGATTGAAGACAAACTTTGAGGCTGGGACATTGGCCAGAAGCCGAAGCTTGGCAGCGTTGGCCACCTCCTCAGCCACTCTGGTCATTCCCACAGTGAAGAAAACTATTCCTTGATGTTTAGCATCAGCAGTAGCTGCAAAAATATCTGGATTTCTTGGATGGTCCACTCCATCAGTCAAGAGCACAGCTGTTTTCACGCTGCCATGAATCCCTTCAGTCATGTACAGTTGTGTGAGATTGGTTATGGCATACGTTGTGTAGGTACCGTGACCTATGTAGGTTATGGGAGCAATGCGGGATTTGAAAGCTTCAGGACCCTTCCAGTCGCGGAAAGTTTGCTCTATGAGAACAGTGCTACTGTACTGAAGTAAGGCCATTCGCCAAATGAGAGTACGTGCAGAATTGACTTGCACTCCTTTCATACTGTTCACTGTTTCTAATACAAATTTTTTCTGCTGTTCATGATTATAGTTTTTAGCACTTTCTGAACTGTCCAGTAGAAAAGCCATTTCAAGAATGCAATCTTCATCTGGAATAAATTGTTAGATAAATTAGTTTAATTACATTCAGAAACTGTTACTCATAAAAATGATCGATTTTTGTATGCAAATATTAGGCTTTGAGTGGAAATTCAGTTTTCTGGAACTTTTAGATTACTTGCAAAATAAACAAAGGATGAGGAACCTTCTTAAATTTGGGATAGGCTTAGAGTCTAGGGGATGAGGGAACCTTCTGAAGTTGGAGAAGACCTTCTGGCTGGAGAAGAAACCTTTTGAAAATGGGATGATCTTCTGGGATGAGGAATGTTCTGAAGATATTTAGAACTTAATTCAGAACTCCTACCTGGTATCTGACTAGGAGGAGGACCCAGAAGATTAACTTTTGGATAGCAAGTTGGGAGAGCTGGTTCCATTCTTGGCCCTGCCGCTGACCTACAGTACGATCTTAAGACAATCACTTTATTTTTCTGTGCCTTTGTTTTTCTTCCTGCCTTTTATCATATGTATTTCGACTGTGAGCTCTCTGAGATAAGCATATTAACTCTCACTATAGGTGTGCATACGACACCTAGCATAATGGATCCCCAACCTTTGTTGGGACCTCTAGATGTTACTGTAATACAAATAATTAATCATCATAATCACAGATTTGCATCTCTGACTAGGTGGAGCACTGAACTCTTTAGAACACTTCATTTAGTGCCCTGTCCTGCTTCCACTGAGTACATCGGTGTGTAAACCTAAATGTGAACATAAAAGTTTGCAAGCTCAGAGTCTAACATAGTGCAAATTAGCTAGTATTTATTTTCTGAAAACTTAGGAAAATTTACTTCTGAATAAATGTATATCCGCCACTCTTCTTTTACTGACAATACTATGGCTAACAGCCAAAAATATTGAGAATGTAATAGAAGAATCCTCCCACCTTGCTCTTTTAAGCTCCTCTTCTCCCCATCCCCCAAGTAAACTAAACATTTTCATTTGCCATACTTTTACATTTAGATGTAAGTGAGACTAGCTTTATAGGTTGTAAACATTCTGCTTGGGGTGCAAGTTAACTATACAGTCCAGAATCTGAATAAACATAAAGAAAATGTGTTAAATGTCACCTTGATCACTTGGACTGGAATATTTATCTACAGCATTTGACAGAAGATGCTTAGATTTTTGTCTTTTTATTCCACTTCTTGTGTCTTCATTGAGATTTTGTGCCAAAAACACATGCTGTCCTAGTATCCACAAAAGCCACCAGAATCTGTAGAACATGTTTTGTTTTTTTTCTTAAAAAAACAAACACAAAATACAATAATGGTGCACATTATTATTTATGCTGTACAAGGACAATGAGGCATGGGTCTGCTTTGCTCCTGTAATATATAAACAGTGTTAATTCTTTAACAGCAGAACATTCAAGGGGTCTATTTGTTCATTAATATTCAAGAAGTTTCATTTAATAGCTGCTGTTAGCATTAATGTGAATTACTCACCTAAAATCTAATAAGATGGTAGAATAAATCTTTAAAATATTAACTTAAAAAAAAGTCAAATGAAAAATTTGGTATTTTAGTGCGGTGTTATTAAGACCTATATTAGGTTTTATGCTTTCCTTTACCCTAATGATAAAGTAATTCATGCATGAAGCCAACAGATAGTCCTTGTGAAACCCCTAGGGTATCTTCCAACAAAGATTACATAAGGAAACCTTTACATATACAAAGTGAAATATTTTTAAAATAGAAAAAACCTACTCCTAGGACTCAAGTATTATGTGAATTTACAGATGGAGAAAGTGAAATAGAGCATAAGGCTCAAATTGTCAAAATTGTTGCTACTTTTAAGTGCCTGAATTTGTGGATGCCCACCTTCAGACACCTTCGGGTATCGGATCCTTTTGGTGATTTGTGAAAGGACACACAGCAAGACAGTATTGGAGCCAGGAGTAGAATTTCAGAGCTGCTGTCTGCCCGTCCTGCACACAATCCACTAGGCTATGCTTCCTCTTTATATTTCCATCTACCCACTCTTTTAGATGGAAGTCAATTCACTGGCTATTGAATCAGTTTTTCTGGAATTCTGTGGAAATTCCCTATCCAGTCACTTTGCCTGTGTGTACTGTAATATTCTTCTTCAGGTTTCTTAATCCTGAAATATCCCTACTGCTGCTCCACCTGGAGCAACCAGCAACCATGGGAGCACTAATGCAGTCCAGCCACAAGCTACTTAACCACCATGTCTTTTAAATCTGAACAGGAGCAGATACAACACTTGAAACTAGTTGTAACTTATTTTTGTATTGATCCTATTTGAAGTTACTTGGGTGCCTGTTACAACTATCAGGATTTCTTCTTCACATGGACCCGCTGCATGACAAGGGTGTATAGACGTTCCTTTTTCCTGAAGCACGCTGTACACTTTATCAGCAAGGAGAGCAGCTGAAATAATTCTCTAGCCTTTGGCAGCTTCCCAGTCACTTACCATCTCAGCATTTCCAGCACCCAATGCAATGGCTCGGGTTACCTTGCAAGTTTTCAAATATATTTGACAGTTGAGTTCCTAGCAGAACGAGCTGTTTTTAACTTCTGCAAACAGGAATGTCCTTCCCGCTGCCACTGGGATGATATTGTATTTGGTAATAAATAGAAACACATCAGACACGTTTTCAAGCACAAGGTAAATAGGTTCAGTGCTGGAGACAAACGGATGCAGGCACTTTCAAAGGATTTGGTTTAAAACCAAACCAAAGGAAAACACCCCCCCCTTAGCAGGCTACATGGCAATGTTTGTCAAAGGGGCGTGTCTCAGGTGGCAATTCAAATACACGGACGCTCGCGCTTTTACCTGCAGGTGACATTGTGGTGAGTTGCGAAGAATTGTTATTCGACACGCCCTCGCAGAGCTGCCAGGGAAGGGGGGAGAAGGAGTGGGACCCAGTCCGGTTTTCACTCCCCTGCTGCTGTCCCTCTCAAAGCAGCTGCGGGGCTCCCCCCCCCCCCTGAAAGGTACCTGAAAACCCCAAGTCGCTCTCCCCGCATTGCATGCGGCGCACGGGATCCTGCGCCGGGCTCGCTCCCAAAGACGGAGCTGCTGAAAGGTCCCGCGGGCGGAGGCACTTCCAGGCTGGCTGCGGCGCGGGTCCTTCACCCCCCGTCCCTCTCCCCCGCCCCCCGCCCGCAAAGAAAGGCGGGGCGAGGACCAGCCGAGTCCCGGCTCGAATGCCTGGGCGCGCCGCACGTGCAGCGCGGGGACACAGGCTCCCGCCGTCGCCGCGCGGACCGCGCCTTCCCAGGGACACGCGGCGCCACGCGCACGCGGGGCTTCGCCGTTCCAGCCGCCCCGCCGCGGGGCAAACTGCACGGGGCAAGAGCCGCAGGCGGCCGACTCCCGGGGCGCCGGAGGAAGATGCTCTGCGCGCGCCCGGACGCCGGCTCCTCAGCCTGTTGGGGTCACCCCCTCTGGCCCTCTGCACCGGTCCTTTACTCCGGGATCCGGGCCGGGGGACCCGAGACACATCTTGCAACGCGTGCACCGATTACACGCTGTGCCGCGAAGGATGCGCAGGGCCGCCACTCGCCCCTTAGGGATTAACCCCAGGCGACCCATCGCCTGCCCCGGCCAGGCGAATACCCGTGCACGCTCGCTCCAGCCCCAGGGGGTGACTGCCCTGAGCCCGTCACAGACCCCCCCCCCATTGCTCTCTCCTGCCAAGCCTCTTCCCCTGGAAACCTTCCCAGTTCGGTGAGGATGGCAGCGCAGGGAGCGAGCGGGGGGAGGAGGGGTGACTGTGCTGGGGTGTATTTCAGCAGCAGTAACCCGAGTCAGAGCCGTGCGATTCACACTGCAGCGCGCGTGGGTGGGCCGTGATGTTAACCCACGTGGAATGAAGTTTCCCGGTAGACGGGCTCCTTGCACTAACGCGTTCTACTGGCACATGCACCCTGGCCACAGGCGCAGGTCCCGGGCGGGGCAGATCAGAGATGCGGGCGGGAACGCATTTGCCCCTGTCAGGTGGACTCCGCTGTTTCTTGCGCTAGGTTCAGAGCATCTGATCCGAGGATGGAAGGAATGACATGCAGAGCCCGGGCAGAAGCATGGGCTCCCCCTGCTTCTAAACGCCCTCTGCAGGTTTCCTAGCCCTCCGTGCATCCCGGGCACTTGCACACCAGCAACAATCAGGAATCTTACCTCGGTGCTTCGGGCGAGTGCAGTGAACGGCTCCGTGCCAGGAGTTGGGAGCGCGGTGCCGCCTCTTCCTTGGCTATTAGCAGCAGAGACCTCCTCCCTGCTCTAGCCAGCTCTATGGAGTGGGGAGGGACGGGCAGAGGAAACAGCCGCTTCTTGTGGGAATTCATGTTTTGTAGCAGGGGGCGCCAGCACAGAAAGGAAAGCAACTGGATAAAGAAAACGGAGCACTCACCTCCCTATCCACACCCCTTCACCTCCACACCCACTCACTTTTCTATCCGCACCATCCATTCACACTCATCTCCCCTGCCACATCTGCCAGCGTGTGTATATATGTGGATTGTTCTGGACTGGCTTCCGTCTTTCTCAATACCAGTATAAATTATCACTATATAAACTAAGCAGCGATAAATGCTTTTATAGATACCGTTTCAGTACTGTAACTCTTACTTTTAATGCAAAGTCTTGCCAGTGTTCTATTTATAAGTTAACTATTTCAGACGTATGTTGTGAGAGTTACATGAGTCTTCATAAACTGAGGGCTTATATAAACCATGCTATAAATAATAGAACTACAAAGGTTAGACAGTCTGACTGTTACAGCTTTTCAGTCTTTAACTATATGCTTTGAAAGAGCTTCTGCTTATAACTGTGCCAACTGTGTTCTGAAGCTCTTTTCCCCCCCTATTTAAAACCTGGAGGCAGCAAGCAATTTGTATGGATCTGTCACAGTGGAATGCATCAAAAAGCACAACCACGAAAACCTCTCTAGTTAGGCTTCTTAGTTGGATCTTAAAAGGATCTAATAGCTATATTAACCCATTTCCCTACATTTAAGTGGCCTGCTTTTCAAATGTGCTGAGTACCTGTAATTCCCATTGAAGTTCCTGGTACCCCAGTTTGATCGTTTTGACCTAAATGCTTATGTTTCCTAGTATCTCCTTTCACTGATAAAAACACAAAATCTGCTGGAGGTGGCAGCTTATCACATAATTTTACAAACATTCTTAACGTTTTCCAAAGTGTTTTCTTCTCAGGTATATAAAACATAGCTATCTCCCTTCTACAACATGCCTGTTTATTCTTCCTAAGTTCCTATCTTTAAAAATAGCTTGGCAAAAATACGCTCCAGATCAAAAACAACACTACCCTTCGTTAGAAATGGCTATCCTGAAGTGTCTGAGACATAAAAACTGGGGATTCTTTTGGTTTATTTTAGAGCTGTCAAACGATTAAAAAAAAATCACAATTAATCCTGAGATTTAAAAAAAAACCAGGTGCGATTAATGATAGTTTTAATCACACTGTTTAACAATAATAATATAAAATGAGCACTCTACACTTTGTATTCTGTGTTGTAACTGAAATCAATATATTTGAAAATGTAGAAAAAATCCAAAGTATTTATAATAAATTAAAATTGGTATTCTATTATTGTGTAACAGTGTGATTAAAACTGTGATTAATCATGACTGTTTTTTAAATCTAGTTAATTTATTTTGTGTTAGTTATATGCATTAACTGCAATTAATTGACAACCCTAGTTTGTTTATAGATGTTGCAGATCAGAATATGAACCCACAGAAGGGGAACATATTACACAGGCTCATATTTTAAACTTCTATACAGCCTACTGTGAATGGTAACTCATTCTGATATCTGATGGGGATGGAGTTTATTTTGTGGGCAGAGCATAGAAGAGACCTACTACCTATTGCTAGAGACCTATCAATTTGACTTCTGGTGGGACCTTTAAGGAAAGGAGCACCGACCCATCTTTTGCAGCCTATACTCCATAATTGGACTTTTCACTCTCTTATTGAAAAATACTTTTCATAGATTAACTTTTTAAACATATAAAAAGTGAGGGGTTGTAGGCTAAAAATATTTTAAATTAAGAGCAAGAAATTCCCCAAGTTTCTGAATGATGTATTAAGCTTTAGTTACAGTCAAATGATTAGGGCTCCGAGTCTCTACGGTAATACTACTGCTACACTACTTATATAACTGGCAGACTTTCTTCAGTTCTGTACACCTCTTAAAAGTCAGCAAATAGTAACGGGCAATATGCACTTTGACTCCAAGCAAAAGATATTCAACATGCTTCAGGCTTATTCTCTCTAGGGCCAAACACTGTTTCCCCCTCTCTAGATTAACCAAAGTTCTGCATACAATAGAAGTGTACAGCTCTGCTGCACAAGATAGTAGGCCACAGAGAGATTGTCTTCACTAGAAAATTGTGTCATCTTTGAATGTAATTGGGGAGAGTTGAGTTTGCTGACATGGTGCTGGCCATGGCTTGGTGGTCGGGGCAGACTGGGGCAAACTGAGTTCGACGTCACGTTGGCTTAGCATGATTAAACTGTTGAGACTAACAACAGTGTAATCACGATTATCTGACACCATGCCAAATCCAATTTGATCAGGTCTACCCTGACTTCTCAGTCATAGTCAGCACTGTGTCAGCTAACCTGACTCTTCATAATTGTGTTCAAACGAAATAACATGTTCTACTGAAGACAAGTCTGAAGAGTCTTTTCAGGGGGACCCTCTACACCTGTGAGTTCCACACCTCCACTACATGGTGCCTTGCTCCACTGCAAAATGAGGAAGGGGCTTATGGGAAGGCTGGTAGGAGGGCTGAAAGAGTAGTCAGAGGATAAATGGAGCCCTCCTTCACACTATGAGCTGTAGAACAGCTTCAGCAGTGGAACAGTTGCAGTAACTGCTTTGGCCAAATAGACACCACAAACTTTTATTGGCATACTTATATTTGTCAGGGGTGAGAAAAATCCACACTCACTAGCAGACATCACTAAGCCAGCAAAACCCCCAGTTTAGATGTGGCTAGGTTGACATAAGAGTGCTTCTGTCGGCATAGCTTGTCTTGTTCAGGGAGGTGAAATTATTATGCCAGCAGAGAAATTCTTTCTGTCAATATACACTGTGTCTACACTCAGGAGCTCAGCTGGCATCGTTATACTGGTATAGCTGTATCAGCAGATCCTGTGTAGTGCAGGCTGACCCTTCATATCACTTTTTCAGGTTTGGTGAGGGAGATGTTTACTTCTCTTCAGCCAATCTTATTTACCCTGTGCAAACCTGTATAGGTTTTGTGTATGGCGGGGAGAGAAGGAATGGGGGAACATTTTCCCCTTAAGGAATTAAAATAATACATTTTAAGTTGTATCTTTATCATATACAGTAGATCTAATAAATCTCATATAACCTATACATCTTATCAACCAAAGATCTAACACTAGCAAGAAAAAACTTGTAACGGTGGTTCGGATTGTGTGCATCTTATAAGCAAAAGCTTATTAATTAATTAATTAATTGTGTTAATTCATATCTTCAAACATAGGTGGCAAATAATTTCTTATCTGATTGACTGTTTTGTTTATTAGCAACTACTTGGCTTCAGGTCATTTTCTTTCAGTAACAGGCAATAGCTACCCTTAGGATAGATTTCTTTTTTCGCCCAGGTGTACTCTTGACTTGAAAGCTTAGCAGGGCCTCAGCAGTTTTATAGATGAATGCATGTGATGCATGGCCTTAGTCTGACCAGAATTCCAGGTATGTGACATGTCTTCTACCATACTATGCACTTCTAGACTTGTAGTCTTTTGAAATTGCAATGTTTTCAATATCCACCCTATGCTTAAGGTGACAGTTCATCAGATAAATGAATGATGCAGATGTACAGAATATATAACTTTGATGTTTCTGAAGTTATTCTAAAAAGAAAGTTAATAAGGCTTTCATCATTTATTACAAAGATAACATAAGTTAGCGCCAAAATGCTTATTTCAGCAATTCTTTGGTGCATTATTTACATTTATGTAATGTTTTACAAACATCAGTTAAGACTAGCAATAATTTGTATGTATTTAAAAAAAAATTTTAGTCAGTGTGTTTTGCTAAAAGAATGTGCTCTAGAGGATAAAGCCAGTTTTGTTTTGCTCTCTTTAAAATGGTATAAAAATTACTGCTAGAATTTCTTTTTAGCTGTGCATCCAACACAATTAATTTCTTCTGAAAAAGGAAGTATCTATTTATATATAAATACTGTCATCTTTTTATTTTAATGAATCTAAGCCTTAATTCAGCAAAGCACATAAGCATGTATGTAATCCCATCCCTATTCAACATAATATTTAAACACGCTTAAATCCCATTGGCTTCAATGGGAAAAATAAACACATGCTTAAGTGCTTTGCTGAAAGAGGACCTAAAGTTTTTGCTAAACTGCGGCCCAGGTACTCATATCACACAGACCACCATCACAACAGAATAAGAGCATTCTGATTGGCAACCTCTGCAGAGACCAAAGACTGAATAGGTATAGAGCCTGCATTTATACTCACACCTATACAGGCCATCAGTCTGGATCAAGCCTGACATACACCAAACTTCTGGATACTATCTAACTCTTTACTTTAAACCCTGTCTCAGTTTTCAAGCCCTCCACTCTTGCTATTTCAACATCAGAAATGATGCTCAGCAACTCTTGGAAGAATTTAATAGATCCTTCAAGTGATCACTGGCTTAAAAAAACGTAGATAAACAGATTAGAGTCAATCAACAGAAATTCTTCATCAGTTTATAACAGTTGAAAGATACTAAGCTCAGTCCCGGCTGTGTTTGAGCTCCAGTAAGCACAGCTAAGAAGGAGACCAAAGGTGATATTATGCCACTTTTATGCCTCCATTACCTTAATGCTAGCTGGGGGCAGCCTGAGGTCTATATTAACCTGTGTTGACTAGTAATGTCCTCTAAGGTTTTATTCCACCAGTTGGGGATTACTGGAATGCAGCAGTGCTCTGACTATGCTCCTGTCTTCAGCCATCCCCTTCACATGCAAACTGTACCAAAGCTGGGGAGGGTGTAGTGAAAAGCTATGCTGACTATGCTGTGCCGATTCTATGCCATCTGGGGATTCCCCTATATTGGGAGAATCCCTTAACAACCAGTTAAACTATTTTCTGGAGCAAAACAAAGCAGAATCAGATCCAAGTTCTGGCTCGTTATTGGTATATGTTGGTATATGTTAGGCCTAAAGAACTTGACATTATCTCTTTAAAGTGTATGTTTCCCATTTATGACATCTCAATGTGAAGAATGCACATATCTCATCTGCTGTGAAGTGTTAAAGATATGTAAATTTCCAAAATCTCCTTCTAGTGTTTCATGGCCTCAAGACACTGTCGACCATTTAACCTGCATGTCTGTTTGTATCATGCAGTTATGTCATTTAAAAGATATTAATACTTACAGTCTTTATCAGGATTTTCAGTTTAACTATGAGAACTTTATACACTTTTATTATGCCATGTAAGTGCATGACTTACTTACATAGAAGAGAAAATAAAGTTGCATGATCTGGAGTTATTCTGGATTTAGGCTGCTGTAAAAGTAAGAGGAGAATCAGGCCCACTGTTTGCTATATAAATGTTTGTAATTATATGGTTGCTCATGTTGGAAGGCACGGCTGCTGATACTGAGGGAAGATCTTCAGTTGATGTAAACTGACATAGCTCCATATGACTCTAAGTTTTTAAAGATAAAAAGAAGCATTTAAACTTTTGTTTGTAAATTAAAACTTAAAATGTTGCAAGGAATGTGACCCTGACTCTATGGAAGGATCTCAGAAGGACATCAAAGCAGTTTATCCATTCTAAATAATGTTTACAAATCTTTTTATTTGGGAATGCTGCAGCATGGCACACTGACATGTTTTTGCATGTAATTTATGCTTTTATAGGGTAAAAAACCTAGAGCACCACATGATGAGTAGATGTTTAATTAAATACAGTTATTTCTGAAGTGAGTGAGGTTATGCAAGTGTAACCAACAACCAAATATAGCCTTTGCTGTTTAATCCTGCTTGTTCTTAATTCTGCCTGCTTAATCCTGATGTAACTATGGCCTTGTCTACACTTGAAAAATAAGTGGACATATTTATGTCAACTTTCAGTGATGGCTCATGTTCACACTGCTCTCCTTGGGTTGTTGGAGTGCGCCCTCACCTTGTCCCATGAACAAGATTCCATAGGTATTTTCTCTTACAAGTATATGACAGGGATAAATCATGCATGCAAACCATGCATCAACATTGTGAAACTGGCTACAAATGCAATACAAAAATATTCAGAAATTTAACAAATGGAGGAGAGAGGCGCTGAAAGGACTCCTTGCCCAAGGCATCCTTTGTTCTAGGGTAGGCCTTGTATACAGGAGGTCAGACTAGATGATTGCACTGGTCCCTTCTGGCCTTGGAATCTATAAATTCCTTACTTATTTGTGGAACTACAGTGCTGACAACTGGGCAGGAGTTCAAATAACACAATTAATTGAAATAAAGGGAGCCACCAGAGTTGTTACTAAAATGGATTTTTTTGACCATAGCTGGTTCAAGGTATGGCTGCCAACTTCCAGGGTGCACCACACTGCTGGCTTTTTGCTTTCTGTTTGTTTTGTTTTTGGCTCAGCTGCTCTGGGTGGGAGCCCTGAAAATGACACAAGGGTCGCTCCTGTATCTGACCCATCAAGACCAGGCATCCTGACTTTCTGTGGCTTGAACCAAGAAGGGTGAGCTCTCACTGCACCAGCCAGGGAGAGGATGGGGAGCTGGAGAGGAGCACTGCTCGCTCAAGGCAGGAAGAGCCGGGGGAGCTCTCCACCTGCTTTTAACAGTGGGGAAGGGGCACTGCGACTCCCCTCCTCGCCCCTCATTTAATTGCAGCTGGTAACATCCAGGTAAGAGGAAGCAGCTCATGGTGCAATGACAGAAAAACCTCACGTCATCTTCACGTCGTGGCGCTCTGCATTAGCCCTGCAAGCAAATCTCTGTGCCTTGATTAGCAGCATAGCAGCAGGACCCGCGGAGCCCAGCAGGGAGCGAGGACGGTACAGCACAGAAACGAACCTCTCGTGGCCGTGCAAGGCGGCTCCAGCATGAGCCCCTGACACGGTGGAGCGTTGCATGCTGGGGCCTGTAGTCCACAGGTAGTCCTCGGGCGGAGCTGTGCACGCTGGGAAATGGAGTTTCCACCGGCGTCGTCCCCTGGCACGAGGGCAGAACGGCCGCATTGGGGATACCAGGCGGGACACTTTTTCCACTACGCATGCGCCGTCTCTCCGCGCCAGGGTTGCTGACGTCAAGGCGCTTGCGCGGCCGTTGCCTGGCCGTAAAAGGCGCGAGGGCGCGGTACGGCTCGTGGTGGCGTCGCCATGTTGCGGCTGGGGCTGGGGCTGGCGAGGCCGGGCGGCATGGCGGCCCTGCGGGCTCTCGCCAAGGACCGTGGCGGCCCGGCAGCAGGAGCGGCCGCCTCCCGCGCGCTTCCGCACAGTGAGTGGGGCCCGAAGGGGGGTGTCAGCCCGGCCGCGCCCTCCCGCTGGGCCGGCCACCGGGCTTCCCGCTCTCCCCGCGCGGAGCATCAGCTCCGCGTCCCTCCGTCCCCGCCGCTGCCCCCACGGCCGCCCTGCTTCGCCCCTTGCTCTGGGCCTGCGGCGCCTTCACCCCTGGGGGCCGGGCGCTCCGCGGCTCTGCTGGCTTCCTACGGAGGAGGGGCCGGGGTGCGGGGCCCGGCACCGCGGTGTGGGGGCGGAGGGAGGCAGGAGACTGGGTCCCGTGCTCCGCCCGTGACTCCCCTAGTCCTAGCTCCGAGCTGCCCGCGGCAGCGGGGACCCTGGTGTGGCCCTTCCTCAGCCCCTGGGGGCTCGTTCAATGAAGCCGGCAAAACATGCCCGAACAGCCCCGTCGGCCTCACTGTCTCAAGCGATGATATTTTTCTGCCCACCTTCATCTTCGCTGGCCTTTTACCGTGTCCGCTGGCTCTTGTTCTGAGGCACCGCTTCTAGGCGTATGTGGTCTGAAAACGAACAGAACCAAAACGTTGTGGCCGTCAGACCAGGGCTTGCTTTCATGTTGCTGGTTGTCAGAAGCACAGCACAAGACTTGAGAGAAGCACTGGACAATTAGCTAGATGCAACCTGCTCTCAAAAGGGTTCCCTCCACACCAAGTATTAGTTAGAAGGCCACTACCAGAGGCAAGATAGTGACCCTGATAAATACTGGTGTGTTTGAGAGTAAGAAAGCTTATGCCTATTATCAGAGAGGTTTTAGGATGGTATGATGTGCCTTCTGAACACTGATGCAGAGGCCCTCACACACTCTACAAGATGGTGAATGCTGCACCCCTTTCTAAATTTTGCTTTTATTGATTTACACCTGTAATTAGGAATCAGCTGTACTTGCTGTGTCCCTGCCTAGGATGTAACCTACTGGTAAAATACCATACTTTATTTCTTTAATCCTGAGTCTTCATAGTAAAACGTCAACTTAGTCCCACTTCTAAAAGGTTTCTCTTAAGAGCACTATGTTTTTGTCATGTTCCTAAAGTCTTTAGCAAGTGTGAAGTTTGTACTTCATTAAAATACATAAAAATGAAGAGAGGGCCATGTTTCCAACTAACAGGTTAGTTGCCCTAATTTTGATTCTGGTAATTATTTTTTGTTAGGGCGAAATTATGCTGCCAAGACTTCAGAGTCTGCCAAATCTGGTACTGCAACAGGCCGTATTGTTGCAATTATTGGTGCTGTTGTTGATGTCCAGTTTGATGAAGGCCTTCCTCCAATTCTCAATGCCCTGGAGGTGTCAGATCGTGAAACGAGATTGGTTTTGGAAGTTGCTCAGCACCTTGGTAAGTCTGTCTTGTGATGAAGACTCGGCATGATCAGTTTTGTTAAGCCACATTCCTTAATTGTCAATAATTCCTGCTAGTTCCTACTTTTTGGGCTGCCTTGTCTGAGGACTGCAGCAAGCTCTCTAGCTTCATTTTACCACTGTTAGCTCCAGGGTAGTTTGCTAGCTCCTATTGCAGAGACTTCATTGCTAAGACCCTTGTTTTACTGCAAATTGCACTTTTGAGGTCCCTTTTGCTATGCCTAGTTGTGTACTAGCTTCAGACGTTCTCCCTGCACTTTGGAGTATGGAGCACTTTGGAGCACTCATGGACCATGCCTCCATCATTCCCCCAAATCTTTCTGCAGCAGACAGATCTTCTATCAGTGCTGGTTCTACTCCTCTTCATTTGTATGGTCTTGGTTCTTCAAGTAGGCTTCCTGCTTCTTTCCTTTGGCCCTAAGTTTCCTGGATCGACTGTGCAAAGCCACTTTTAGGGGAATGCCCTCTCACACTTTGGCTTCTCTGAAACCTACCTAGAGAAGGCCATTAGGAATGTTTTGAACACTGCTTTCTCTGTCCAGGCCTTATGGAATCCTGTGTCCCACAAACACCTCTGGTCTCTGTGGGTGCCCTGTAAATTAGTATGGATTAGTAAATTAGTATGGATGATCAGGATCTGGCACTTCATTTTCCTTGAGGCAAGATCCAGTCTAGAGCAACCTTTTAAGAGCCTTATCCTAACATGGACTTTGCCCCTCCAGTCAGTTTTCTTAATTTTCCTGCCATTCTTCCAGAGGTTTGAAAGGCTCAGATCCGTGATTCTCCTTTCAAGAGAACCCTTCCTTTGACTAAAACCCAAATGCCTTTTCCATTTATATTGGATCCTCATAATACTAAAGGAATGGGAGCTGGTAAAATAAAGACCCACTGACTTTGGTCCCATGGCAAAATAGTACCCAAATGCTCTTGAGGGTTCAGATAGGACACTTCCTGTTCTAGATCGATACCAGTGACCCCTCAACTCCAAATCTGTTTTACTTGATAATCTCTTCCTTCTCCACCCACAGTCAGAGGTAGATTTGGCTCTTCTCAGGGCTTGTGAAATCATGTTGGTATGATGCTGTAGCAAAGGGAAAAAATGGTATAAGACTTAAAAATTCTGAAGTCTTTTGTTCAATGTAGACCATTGAATATGTATATTGGCTTTTGTTATATATGAGAATGTAGTTTCTCAACCTGTGGTATGCGTACCCCTGGGGGTATGCGGGACACAGGCAGGGGGTATGCAGCAAAAAACCCAGTGAAGGGAGGTGGGCAGCAACCGCTGGCTTCCTACCAGGTCCTACCTCCTAGCTAGGAGGCAGGCGGCAGCTGCCCAGTCCTGGGAACAGGGTGGCAGCCACTGGATTTTTGGGAAGCCGGGCAGCAGCAGCCTGGATCCTTCCCGGTCCCAGCTTGCAGGTTGGAGGCTGGCAGCAGCCTCCTGCACCTTGCAAACTGGCTCACAGCTGGGTGGCTGCCACCCATGCCCTGGCTGAGAGCCAAGAGACATCCTTCCATGCCCTGGCTTGAAGATGTGCAGCAGCTGCCTGCCCACGTTCCCAGGTCCCAGCCTCTGGAAGCCGCCTCTGCCCCAGCTCAGATTGGGTGGCAGTCGCCCACCTCCTGGGCTGGCAGTCAAACAGCAGCTGCCTGCAACTTGCCCAGGTGGTAGCTCCCTTCTCTGGCTCAAAGCCTGGTGCCTAGAAAGCCAAGTGGAGAGTCCAGCGGCTTGCCTAGTCCTGGGGCTGAGGTCTACCCACAGGTTTACTTGTCAATTTCACTGCTAGACAGCTAGAGCAGTGAAATTGACAACTGACAGCCCCAGATTTTAACAGTATACAAATCTTAAGAGGGGTCCACACAATGTGATTTGGCCCAGGCCTGCAACCCCTTCCCACTGCTCCCCCAGGAACTGCCATGGGAATGCTGCTATCCACTCTGGTGGGACACTCCTGTGTGAGGAGAACGTGTGATCCTGCCATCAGGCCATAGTGATTGGCTGGTGTTGACCTTTGCACCTATGTGGAGGAAGAAGGGGGGGGGAGAAACAGCTGTGGTTTTGTGATCTACTATAGCTCACAGCATTGCAGAACTCAGAACTCTCCTGCTTTATTAGAAATAGTTGTCCAGTGGTAAAGGGGAAAAATATTGTATTTCTCAAAGTGGAAAATTGAGTGTTGAGGTACTTGCTATGTAAAAGGTTGAGAAACACTGTACCAGAAGATTCCATACATTGTTGCTTCTGTAGGCTGAGCTCCTTGCATCCCTTCATTCTTCCCAATAAGCTTTCTGTGTGCCACCCTGCCGCCATCTTATGTTTCTGGGACTCATTGCAATTGCAGCTGTCCCTTCCCCACCGTGTCAGGGGCTCTCTGTGCTTCCCCTTTCCTACTATCAGAGTGCCTCATTCTCTTCCATGTCAGGGGCTTTGTCCCCTTTCTCCATATTGTCCCTATGTCAGGAAATCTGTATTGGAACCAAGGACAAAGCTGATATTCAGGGGTATTGTTGTGCTGGGAGATGCTAATGGCTGCCACCAACCAGCTCTTTGATCTAGAAACAACTGCAAAGATATTTAAAACTGCTGCATCTGCTAACTAGATTCAAGAGGCTCCATGTACCCTTCAGGTTTTCTGTTCCTTACTAAAATAAATGATTGTCCGTTTAGGCCTACAACATTCCCTGAATTTTTTTGAATTGATTGGATGTGGTGTTCCAAAGTTACACATGACAGACAGGTGCTCTAAAGTTGAGTGTAAGCAAGGCCCTGTGTTAATTTAATTAATCTCATGATATACCCTTAATTTCTTTGTCTTCCCCGAACACATAAGCTAGTCAATTTCTGAGGATTTTATTTCTATAAACTCCAAGTAGCCCAACCCCAGGTGCTTCTATTCCTGTAATGTTGTTCACGAAAGTTCTCAGAACCTCCTCTTCTGCCCATCCCCTTGGGTGCCAGGAAAGTGAGGCATTTGTAATTGACTTTAGCTCTCACTGCTACATCGTTCTCCAGACATCCCAGCTATCTGGCCTACACTCTAGCTGCCCCATACTCTCTGGCAGCAAGCTGGGTTTCAGTTCTGGCTCTGTGACCTCTTGCTACTAGGGTCCAAGGAACGCTTCAGGGATTGTACAGTGTAATCCAACTAACTCTCTCTTGTGGGGAAATCTGGAGAAGAGAGCTGTAGACAATTCCTGGCAGGTCAGGTCTGGGACAGGAAACCATATCAGGCACCTAGCTGCAAATTACCTAATTCTTCTGTGCATCTACCACTTTCCCCAAGATGCCACACAATTGCAGAGTCTGTTGGGCTATAATTGAGCACTCTCTGATGCTGTCTTAGTTTATCTGCAAATGCAGGCCAACAGCTTACATTCAGTCCACATTTTCAAAGTTAGTTTGACAACCATAAGGGCTAGACATTTAACGTAATTCAAAATGAAAGCGAAGATTCTGGAGCACAATATGTGGTGAGCAGGTGAGTTCTGCATATAATTAACGACCATTGCAGAGGAAAACCTTATGTTCATAGTTGGAAAAAAACTCTAAAACAAGCTTAAAAATACTCTAACTCTGGATAATTCAGTATGAACTCTGTAAAGACTATGTAGAGTACTTTTTAAAAGCATTGCTAAAACTCAAGTTCTTCTATGTTGCTTTTATTAAAGCTTGATTTGCCAACATAGGAATCTTGTAATTGATTTTTGGCAAGCCAGCCTTAAGTCAGAAAAACTAAGTTTTGCCTCAGTTGGCTGAAGCATTAAATGTCCAATTTTATCACATAAATTGACTCTCTGTTCTGAAACCTCTGAACATAACTACATAAGTTCTGAAGTTATATTGCAACGAGGTAAAAGTTCTCTGTTCAAAGAGCAAATTTAGATTTTGTACGTTTAGGTGAAAATACTGTTCGAACAATTGCCATGGATGGCACTGAAGGCTTAACCCGTGGACAGAGAGTTCTGGACACAAATGCGCCTATAAAAATTCCAGTTGGGCCAGAAACACTGGGAAGGATCATGAATGTGATAGGTGAGCCAATTGATGAAAGAGGACCTATCGCGACCAAACAGTGAGTGTTTTTAAACTCAATTGATTTAGGAAAGAAATGGCTGTTACTAGTATATTGATCTGTAGCTATGCTTTAAAGAAATGGTGAGGGTTTATGAATCTGAAGCAGTGGTCCCCAAACTTTTTACCTCTTGCTCCCCTTTACCCTGTCCATGTCCCGTCCCCCCGGCTGGGGCCATGGTTGGGACTGCAGCTGGGGGGTGGCAGGATCGGAGCAGAGCTCAGGGCAGAACTGGCTGGGGGGGTCCCCAGCCCATTTGGGGACTTCTGATCTAGAGGCTTGTCTAAACCTAAAGTTATACCACATTAACTATACTGGTATAGTTAAAGTAGTATGACCTCTCTAGTGTGGATGCAGTTATACACACACTTTTATACTAGTATCAGAATAATTTATTCCTGTATGGGAAGAATAAGCTATAGTGATATTAAATTAAAAAAACCCATCAAATTAGTGTTATGAAAGTTGCAAAGTAATCACTGAAAAGTTTGGAAATGCTAGAATTAAGGTTGCTTTTGCAACCTTAATTTGATGTTCTTGTGCATATGCATTATGATTGTCTTCAATTATATCAATGCAAATTACTTTTTCTCACAGGCCTCCTGCCTCATTCATTTTACAGGTAGACCTATACAGGGGATGAATCAGGGTTACGTAGTGAGAAACCAGACTGCATGTCTCCTGCCTCATTTGTTGCAGAAATGTGCAGTGATGTAGGAGAAAGGATGATCTCTCGGCTCAGGAAGTTAAATGCTGCCCTGAAGCAGTGGTGTGCATGGGGGGGAGCAAACAGTGTCATGGTGGGCCCCCCTGAAAATCTCTGCCTCCCTGTAGCCTGGTGAGGGAGGAAGCAGCAGGGTGGCTGGTTGTTAGCCAAGCTTCTCCTCCCCCACCTTTACAGCTGCTGCTTTGCCTTCCCTGCTGCTGGAGTCCTGCTATTACTTTTGCCTCCACCTCTGACTCACCTCAGCAGGCAGTCTGCAAAGCAGGCAGCAGTACTGCTAATCTAGCAGTAGGGAAAGAGAAGCAGCAGCTATACAGGTGTGGGGAGTAGGAACTCAGCCAGCCGCCCTGCTATTTCCACTCTGGTTTGCAGGGACATGGAAAGTGCTGCCTCCTTGCTGCTGGATGTCCCCACCTTAGGTGTCTTGACCCACTGCACCCAGATTTCTCATATGAACTTTTCATTTGTGTTTAATGTGCCCCTCCAAAAGCAGTCGGATTTATATTTGTGTGCATGCCCCTACCCTGCAGTTTTGGAATTCCAGTGTGATACTAGTCAAGCAATTTAAATAAATCTCTTCCCACATGGCCACTAACTGTTCATTTTCTGGGTGCTTGACATGAGACCTTGGTGTTTGACTTGCAGAAGTGGGGAGCGCACTCAGCTGCATCTGAAGTCAAGAGAGCTGTGCCTTGAACATATGAAGTGCTATATAATAATGTGAAAGTAATGCCAGAAGGGTATACCAGGGCTGGTATAAGGGCCTGAAAGGGCCCAATGAAGGGCAGGGCCAAGGGTATTTAAACCCTGCGTTCCCTAAAGGAAGGAGAAGGAACACTGCAGGAAAAGCTGCCAGAAGGTCTGGGGCAGCAGCAGGAGAAGGTTCTCTCCCGATCAGGAGACAGAGTTCTGCTACAGCCAGGGGAGGTGAGGTAGCTGGGAGTGTCCTGCCCATGTGAGACAGGTGTAAAGTATGAGACCCATGAGGGGGAAGCTGGCAACTCACCACAATAAGTCCTCGGGGGGGGGGGGGGGAAATTGGGTCGTGTGTCAGTTTGGACACTCAAAGTTAGTGGACATGTCTGACCATCTCTTTGTGGCTTGGTTTCTATCTGTAAAATGGGGGTGTTATCCCTTCATTTCACAGGGGTTGAGAAAATATATTTAATTATAAGGTATTGCATTAATAATTATCCAAACAATTGAAGAAATACTTGTCTATGGTACTAAATAGTAACCACAAACTGATTAGTACATTCAAATTCAAGCATCCTGTCAACGAAGGAAATTGGACTTGTAACCACCCAGCTAATCCTTCTCTTCCCCCCTCCCCAATAAATAAATAAATCATAATATATAATATAAAAAAATATACTTACAAGTCTTTGCTGACTTGAATGGGGAAGATAATCTTCCTCTCACCCCAAGCAAACTGAAAATAAACCTGGAAGCTTGTAGTGGCTGCATTTCTACTACACTTACTGGGGACAGAATTTTGAGCTCCGTTTACAGCTCAAGTAACTGCAGTTAATGCTGGAGAATTTCTCAGTAACGAGTGGGAGAAGGGAGCAGGAGAGGCACCGGCAAAGGCCAGTCTGTGCCTTCATGTCTCCTGTAGCAACTTCCTTTGTACATGGGGAGAATGGCTATTGGGCATATTGGTGGATCAACAGGCTCTGCTGCATGTGGGGAGCTGGGTTCTGCAATTTAGAAAAGGCTGCACTGGCTTTACTAATCCCACTGGTTGCACTGCAGGCAAGATCCTTTGCATCTGCAAAGGAGAAGCAGCATATGCCATAAAAACAAGGAAGGGAAATTTATTTGTGAAACATCAGAACTTAAATGGAGATCATTCGATGTCATTTCCTGCAGTGTTCATGAAACTTGTAAATGGTTAATGCAAAAACCCAGTAGAGCATTAAATGAAAAGCACCATTTTTCTGAGACTGGAACAATAGGCTTTTAAAAAATGTTTTAAGGTCAATTTATTGTTATAGTTCTTAACTCACCTAGGACTGAGTCACCTGGTTAGACTCCCTCTTGCTGGAGGCAGGGAGTTTCTTGTGGTAGCTGGGTCTCCCTGACATAACCAGCTTTTCAGTTGCTCAAGCACTCTGCTTTGGGGTATGGCAGCCCTAAATTTGCCTTGCAGTTTAATTGTAGGTGTATCCCAAATCCCCAAGTCCCTTTGAATGATTTCCTTTGGATATCCAACCTAGAACATTGGCTACTCACAGAAATTCCAGATCCTCTACACCCAAGGGTACATTGTAACCCAGTTTGAGTTTTATTGTAAATCACTTAACACTTGTGAGCATTTAAGGTAAAACAAAAGCAGGTTTATTTGAGAGAATACAATTTCTCGAGAAACAGAAGTGCATGGTGGAAACGTTGTCACAATACATAACAAAATCATAAAATGTGAACCTGAGTCTAAACTTACCAATAGTTACCTTTCCTATGTAATAAATTGCCTGAATGGGCAATCACCAAGTCACATTATCTCCTGGTGACTTTCTATTCCAAGTTCATAAAGCTTACTTCCTGCATAAATATAGTATTCATTATATATTTCCTGTACATATCTCTTGCAATGATTATGAATCTTGACAACTTATGAGCTCTCTGTAGATACCTTGCAGGTTATTTATCCATAAAGAGTAATATGTAAGGTATGTGTTTTGGTATAGTGAATTTGTCAATTCTGGGATAAGTTGTTTCCAAAGAACAAGGGGATCCTTTGCCAGGAGATCTATCACAACTGTCATATTAATACTGTTTGAATTAGACACTTCTAATTTGTAATTTTCACTGATGGAGCTGCTGTTTCTAAAGTTTACATAGAAGTAAACATGACTTCTGGCTAGGGACCACTATTGTAATCACCCTTATTCAGTATCTCAAAATTTTTCTTGAAACTTTGATAGTAAAAACAAAAATATGTAAAATAGTTAAAGCCTTTCTTTACAGGTTTTCACCTATTCATGCAGAAGCTCCTGAATTCCAAGATATGAGTGTGGAGCAAGAAATTTTGGTGACTGGTATTAAGGTTGTAGATTTATTGGCTCCATATGCCAAAGGAGGTAAAATTGGTAAGTTTTTCTTCTGAAGCAAAGAGATGTACTGTAAATTTATGCAACAAGTACATAAAGCATTCTGTACTTCAATTTGAGGGAGACTTAAAAAGTGAATAGTTATAAGTTTGCTTTATATAAACTTTTAAATTTTAGTCTGTTTCCTAAATCTGTGTGCTTACTAGAAAGTGTTGTAGTGAGGAAGAGTAAACAAACTTGCTGTTGAAAATGGATCAGGCTAACAGCAGCAGTTTTAGCTTGTTTTGTTCTAGAGTTAGCTTAAAATATTTCTACACTAGTATCAGGCATTTTGTGGTATAATAGTAAAGTATTGGAGCTTGCTATAATTGCATTGATGGTTGATCCCAAACAGCAAAATCAACTGTGTGACATAAACTGTTGTTTCAGGACTCTTTGGTGGTGCTGGTGTAGGAAAAACTGTACTAATTATGGAGCTTATTAACAATGTTGCTAAAGCCCATGGTGGCTACTCTGTCTTCGCTGGTGTAGGGGAGCGTACTCGAGAGGGTAATGACTTGTATAATGAAATGATTGAATCTGGTGTCATCAACCTGAAGGATGCATCTTCCAAGGTAAATTTCAAAGGGTGTGAGTATTAACACAACATTCCCTCCCCCCCCGTTTGTGGTACATTAGACTGTATTATTTAACAACATACTGTGTTAATGCAATTTTCCAGGAGAAAATACTTTCTGTATGTGAGGTGTAGAAATTTGACTTACTAACTTTCACGTTCTTTCAGTTAGGGTGGTCCACAGATTCTAATAGCGGGCCTTCAGTCACCCTTGCTGCTTTTGTGGCATACCAACTTATTAGATCAGGGTGAAAGTTAAGTCTGTAAAGCTTCATTTAGTCTTCTAAAAGTGCTCACACTTTAGAGGGGGGAAAAGATTACACAGCGCATGTGCTATTGTCATCTGGTCCCTGGTCTTTGACTCCGCAATTTGCCCAACACATGAGGGCGTTGAATATAATACATCTCATGTAATGTTGATGATCTATAGAAAATGTAGTAGCCTAATTTTTATTTCTGTGATTAAATTTAAATTCCAGGTTTCACTGGTGTATGGTCAAATGAATGAGCCTCCAGGTGCTCGTGCCAGAGTTGCCTTGACTGGTTTGACAGTTGCTGAATATTTCCGTGATCAAGAAGGACAAGATGTGCTTCTCTTTATAGACAATATCTTCAGATTTACCCAGGCTGGTTCAGAGGTTAGTGCTCATAATAAGATCCAATACAATACTTTCGGAATAGTTTTTACATTCTGAAATAGAGCTCTGAAATTGGAACCTGTTGTTTCTCCTGTCACCTTCACCCTCTCCCCTAAATCATGAAAAACATCAAACATTTAAGCAAAAATTCAGTATCTCCTCTTGCTTGGGAGGAGGGAACTCTGGATATTTGCATATGCCAATCAAGTCTTTGAAAAATTGGCCTAGATGTCTTCTGAACTACGTACAAACCCCTAAAATTTTCAAGGGGAAGAATGAAGCCTTTAGGTGTATCCTCCGTATAACATCTTTCAAATGTGGGCCACCAGATGCACTCCAAAATCAAATAATTAAAATCTTCTTTAGAAGCATAAGATCCAGGCCTAAGACAACTTTAGAGTGGACTTAACAATAACCAGACAGATACCTTGACTTAAACAGAATAAAGAAATAAACACGCTCAAACCTCTCTTCCAAGGGTTTACCTTTATTAACTTAAAATAATACAAGAACCCCTCAGCCTAAGCTTTCTTCCAAGTTTAATTTTTCCTAGATGCCTTTTCTCCTTGCAGGACTTTCTTTCTTGGAGATTGCAACTTTATTTCTAGTTTGCTATTAATAAGACCTAGCTGAAAAGCATAGAGGGCATACTATAGAAGAGAGCAATTGAGGGCCTGAGTAAGGAGGAGTGGAGAAGCGGTGGCCAAGTGGTGACAAATATCTGAGAATCCAAAATAGGAAGAACAAAATATGTCCTAGTGCTGGTGACTAGCATGGCTTCAGGAGGCAGGGGCAATTATAGGCTGCCCTCACAGCATCATTGTTCTGGTTTCAGCTCAGTGTATGACTGAGTGGGCTGATGGGGAGCTAGTTTCCCAAATCAGCTGGTGTTGGGTCTGGTAGGAGAGAAACTGAAGAAGGAATAGATGCTCTGCTCAAAAGACGCACCCAGTTGGTCCCCTTGTGGCAATGCTTATGGCTGGAGTGGTGAAAGGTGTATGCAGTTTGGTGACTTGGTTGCTGCTGGGTAGACAAGGAATGAAATGGTGCCTCTGAAGGCCCTAGTTCTGCCGCAGATTCATGTGTCTTTCTGTAATTGGTCTAATTTTTGTATTGGGCACTGTAGAAGTTCCATTTGGCCTTGTTGGGTCTTGCTTTCAAGCTCTATTTAAAACTACTTTAGTGATATAGAAAACTTTAGATAGTAGCAAAATAGCCACATAAGCTAGTAAGTATATTTTTATCTAAAGCAATGGTTCTGAACCTGTGGGCTACTTGCAGCCAAGTTAGCACACAGTTGTGGTCCATGAGACGTGCTTGGGGCCATACAGGTAGGATATATATTGTATGCAGTCCACATAACTGAGAGCTGCTTGTGTGGCCCACAATGGTAAATAGTTTGAGAACAACTGATCTAAAGGTAGATGCAAAAGAATTGTAGACCTGACTAGTTAGTTGCACTCTTTGCATCCCAGATTACAGGCTTTCATTTTTGTACTACACATGCCTTTATGTTCACAGAACAAATATGCTTATGAAGTGAGTCATGTGCTATCTATAGTATGTTTTATTTTGTAAAATCTTGGCTGTTCTTGGGTTTTCTTACTGGTCTCTTTAAAAAAAAAAAAAAAAAATCTCCTCAGGTTAGGGAAAATTGCAACACCCTGCTGGGAGGTGGGGATGTTTGTGTCTGATACCCAAAATGGCTGACCTCTTGCACTGTCTGAAGGAGGTGGAAAGAAAAGGTCTTTATATCATTCTGCTGTCTCCCCTTTATTTTCTTTGTGGGTACATTGTTCTCATTTGTTTTGTTTTCCCCCCTTCATCCTCTATCTCTGGTTCTTGTGCCTCAAAAATTCACTGTCTGATCATACCCTCTGTCTGCCTACTTCCCCTTTCCTGTGCCCTTATGAATGCACACAGTGCTCCTGGATCAACTGACGTAGCCAATTTGACTGCTGAAGTGAAAGAAGACTGTTCCAACTTTCCTTGCTGGAAAAATAAGACTAGAAGAATGAAATGGAGTTCCACCCTGATCTTGTCGCCACTCTTTCCATTTGGTGGCTGAGTAAAGGCTGGGAGTAGAGCTGCTAACTGTTTGTGTCTTCTCATTCTACTTAGGAAGCATAGAGGACCCAATAGTAACATTTTAAACTGCACAGTTTAAAAACCTCTGATGTAGCTGAGAAAACAAACTACAAGAGTTGTTGCTACACTATTGTCTCTTTCGATCTTCAGGTATCTGCATTGCTGGGTCGTATCCCCTCTGCTGTAGGGTATCAGCCAACATTGGCTACTGACATGGGAACAATGCAGGAAAGAATAACTACTACTAAAAAGGGATCAATTACATCAGTACAGGTATGGCATTAAGCAGGTGTCTTTGTACCATCAGTAAAGGGTTCACTGCTTAATTTCATGAGTTGAAGATGGCAGTTTATAGTAAGAATATTATGAGGCATAACGAGTAGTAACTTTTTTACAAGACCTCGTACTTTGATTTTTTCAAAATGACTTGTTTCAGGCTATCTATGTGCCAGCTGATGACTTGACTGACCCTGCTCCAGCTACTACTTTTGCGCATTTAGATGCTACCACAGTATTATCCCGTGCTATTGCTGAACTGGGTATCTATCCAGCAGTGGATCCTTTGGATTCTACTTCACGTATCATGGACCCCAACATTGTTGGCCGAGAGCATTATGATGTGGCTCGTGGTGTACAGAAGATTCTGCAGGTATTCTGTTAATTTACATTTCTCCCAATGAATTTCATTCAACCTGGAGTTGACTGAGTATTAAGACTTAATCAGTGAAATTCAACTCCAGTATATTTTTTTAAGAACATGCAGTATCAGTGCATCTACACATGGTAGCAAGGGATTACTTAATTTGAGTTGTCTTCTTTCCCTGTAATAGGATTACAAATCCCTTCAAGATATTATTGCTATTTTGGGGATGGATGAATTGTCTGAGGAAGATAAACTAACCGTAGCCCGGGCTCGAAAAATCCAGAGGTTTTTGTCTCAGCCTTTCCAGGTTGCTGAAGTCTTCACAGGCCATGCTGGAAAATTGGTGCCTTTGAAGGAAACAATCAAGGGATTCAAGAGCATTTTATCTGGTAAACTAATATTTTCATTTGCCTTATTTCCCCCCATTTTCAAACTATATTCTGGAGGCTGCCAGTTTCCTTTAATGTTTGACACTCGCTTCTGCAGACCACCTTATTCTTGAATGCATTTGCTAAATCTTGCAGCTTTTGTTGCTGTTTTAGTAAAAGAGGTGATCATCTCACTCTCTATTGTGGTGGGGTCTAAGGGCCACAGCCTTGTTGTGCTGAGCACTACAAACATGAAAGTTTTCTCTCAGAGCTTGCAGTTTACAAGATGTGGGGAAAACAGATGCATATTGAAATGGATAGGTGGAATACTGGGCAATAATACAGCCATGCCAGTGTGGAGCATGATGTGCAACATCTAATATTTAAGCATTAGTTCTCAAGAACAGATTTATAAGAGGGAATTGAAATCAACTTGGCTCCCAAATTTCTTCCCCTCCATTATCAGAAGTACTGAACCTCCTTGGCCCCTGCTTTCTCTCCCTGAGAGTCATTGCCTGGATACTATCTTCACTGATCTTCTGCACGTGCCTTCATCACCCTAGGCACTGTGCCACTTTCTAATCCAAACCTGTCCCAGCTGCATGATTCAGGGAGAGGTAGGAGGACAAAGGAGCAGGATCAAAGCTTGCCAGACAAAGGTAGGCAGGATACTGCAATAGTTCAGTCCCTCTTCTTAATAGCTTTAAGACCAATCTCCTTCCTCTTAACCTTTAGAACTGGACAATGTTCTAAAATCTAAAATGTGGCTTTATATTGTTTCTAATGAAATTAGAGGGAGAAGTGCCCTACAAACGTGCCACTGAACAGTATATTTCAGGGGTGTTGAACTCATTTGCTATGGCGAGTCAGATTTGAATTAATGTACTTCAAGTGGGTCATATGTACAATAATCAAAATACTAGGCGGAACCATTTTATGTAGTACAGTTTATTTGCTAGATATCAGTGATACAAAAACTGCAGTAAGTTCACTTCAACTACTATTTACAGTTAAAAGAATCGATCAATGATTAAGAATTATTGTACTGCACGATGCCTCAAGACCACACTATTCCTCTCCTGCCTTTTGGAGCGCTATGTCTTGCGCACACAGCACTCCATGTGCTGCCGCCAGAGTACACAGATCTCATGGCAGCACGTACCGCTGCAAAATCTTGCGTTTTTTGTACTCTCAGGCGGCAGCACATGCTGCTGCAAGATTTTGCAGCAGCACACACTGCCTCCAGGTGCTGGACCAAAAAGGTTGGTGAGCCGTGTCTGGCCTGCAGGCTGGATGTTTGACACCCCTGGCATATTTATTATCCTAGATAATTACTTCCAATTTCATTAGAGTAATTACTGATACTAAAAGTGCTACTTGCACAAGTGACTACATAGCAAATCAATGTTGTGGGTGGTTGCAGTAATACAGCTTTCAAGCACAGTGCTAGTAATTTCTTAATTAGGGTTTGTTTTCTAAAATTAGTGTTTTTTTTTTAAAGTGGAGGGGAAATCTGTTATGCATTTTGAATCTTTGTAGACTGTTCATTTGTTTTTTTTTCCCTTCATGAGTTTAATAGGAAGTCTTTTTGAAATCTGGGCTAAGGCTAAAACTTTTCCTTGGCAATTCTGCTAGTCGTTATTGAACAATATTCTTTGAACTGTCAACTACAAAACATGGTTGGGAGATTTATCCTGAATAAGTCTGGTAGAATGGTAGCTCTAGTGTAAGGCTGTTGGATGATGGCTTAGTTACGACATTTATAATGCATAAAAGCTTATGCACTGTACATGCAAGCTTGACTGATGGAGGCCAGATGCATTCAGGCCTAACTGGAAGGGAGATAGTGAGGTGACTGGGTGTGAATAAATCTTCTCTGGGAGCTGCCTTTTTGTCAGATCTGTTTGTAGAATAAGGGTTTGCTGTGCAGCTGCTGTTGGATAAAATTTTTACTGACAGCTGCTGCCTTTCTACCTCCACATAGGCCCATCTCCCACCCCCACTTAAGCATTTAAAAAACCTTAGAAATAAAAACACAAAGCTTGTTTGGTACCAACCCTATCTGTTTCCACAGCATACTTGAGACAAATCCACAAAAGCCCTCTATTCCTGCACCCTTGTTACTGCCATTACAATAAGCAACAAACCATGCACTGCAACCTTGTCTCTACCTTTGTAGGGATTTCATCATTCAATCACCCCATTAATTGCCCTTCTGCAAATACCCCTTTTCCAAACTGTCCTCTCACAGCACAAACAGCTGCTGCACTAAACACAAATTACTAGTTTTGGAGAGTGGGATGAGTTAAGGTTGTAATGTAGTCTGCTATGTACTGTTTTAATAAAAGTAGGTGTGTATGTCTTGGTGGAGAAGTAAATGGTATGTGTTGCTGGGTGGCTTCCAAACAGCTTATTTTTTTGTGTATTAAGGATGGTCTTGACCAAGGGTAAGATACTTCCGTGTAGTTTTTAAGACACTTTTCATTGCTGTGCTGTTTATGTACCACTTAATCTGGTCAGTAACAATACCGTGTTCACTTTTGTTTTCTAGTTCTGTGCATTACCATAATAATGCTTAAGTACAAATAATTTTTAAACTGAAACAAAGCTGAACACCTCTAAGTGTGGAAAACATATTGGGTTTTGTAAACTTGCACTTCTAAAAAAACTACAGTAAACTTTGGGAATCTACTGCCTTAGTCTTCATACCTTAACTTTCTTTGTATCTTTTTAATAATTGTCCTATTCAAATTGTATCATTGCAGGTGAATATGACCATCTTCCAGAACAGGCTTTCTACATGGTTGGTCCTATTGAAGAAGTTATTGCTAAAGCTCAAAAGCTGTCTGAAGAACATGCTTAAACTGGACTATTGTATTTGCATGCACTCTTTTAAACTTGCCATACATGTAGACTTTGTATGTGTGTTTAAAAAAAAAAAAAGTTTGTTCCAAACTCATGGTTCCAGTTTTTCACATTTCCTGGAGAGAATTGAGGCCCTTTTTTGCACATGTGGAAAATGCAGTATTAGGTAAATGTCACCCAAATGCCTATTACAAAAGCCAGACATCTTGTTTGTAAACATTCCTCTGATTACTGACTCTTTATTTTTGTTTAGATTGACTAATCCTTTTACCGCTGGAAATAGTAATTTAAGGCTATCCTGAACATCACAGTTAACTGCCATGAAAGCGGCATTTGAAAGGTGATGTGTGATTACTTTTTCCATCTTAGAAAAGGTGGTGGCAGCTAACCTACTGCATTTGCCCTTTCTACCTGATACTGTTTGTTTGGCTTTGGGATTACAGAAATAAACAATATAATGAATTGCAGAAACACAGATTTTTACTGTAATTGGTTATATTGCAAATGGAAAAACTCTGAACTGTACTTGTCTTTTGTTTGTTAAATTGGCCTGCTTCATAGTTTAATGAGCAAAAGTTAAATCCAGTTTTGAGCAGAGACGGTTTTCTACCACCAGTTCATGTTACCTTTTGACTGGTAGGACACTGCTCCTGTCCAAACAAAATGTAAAACATCTTTCTGGAAGTTCAACAAAATATTACACAAGTGTATTAAAAAGTGGCTTTTCTGAGATAATTTGAATTTAAAATTAAATTCACAAAAATAATCTGAAGGGGTAATCTCTTCACTGTGCCTATAACTTAATGGTATGGAAAGGTAGAGTATCCGTATGCATGAAGAAAATAACTCTCTCCTCCTGTAAAAAGTTCATTGATACAGAGCACTCAAATTAACAAAACCTTTATGTACCAGGAAGACAGTGGAAATACTCTGCATCTTTATCTTGGACTATTACAGAATGAGCTAGCTCCTTCCATTAGGGTGCCTTTATCTACAAGCAGTAATTTATCAATAACTGCATGTTGGCCTGCTTACAGGCTGCTACTTGTTGCATTCCTTACTGGAATAAAAATAGCGTTTTACTTAAAACATGCAGGGACAGTTTGTGTCTAAAAGCATAAGGCTGGGATGTATATCATAAAATAGGTCTCCTTATTTGTATCCTGAAGCATGCAGATATTACAAGCAGAGAACTGACCAGCTAATTCAATTATGCGAATGTTCTAGGCCTAATAGAAAACATTTTCTCCCTGTCCCAAAAAGTCTACTTAGAATGAGTGCAAATCACTGCCAGGTGATACTGAACATCATGGTGATAGTAATCACAGACAGACAATTTACACACTTTGCCTGGATTAATTTGGAAGATTGTTCTATGACTGAGGTTACAGATTCTACAGATGCAAGTAATTAAACATTTGGTGTTTTTGGCTATCAGTAGAGAATTCTGGGGGGAGGGACATTTCTGGTCTGAGTAGTTCAGAATCTTGCTTTGTCTAGGAGTATGAACATATCTGGAGATGGCTAATAGACAGCTTTTTCCATTAGCTTCCTTGATGTATCACTAGGTGACATTCACTTTTGTCTGACTCTACAGGTTGAGAGGTAAGTTTAGACATTTCAGTGCTGGTGTGAAGAAGAAGAAAGGAGTCTTTTCTGTGTATGATTGAGTGCTAGGAAGACAGTCTTTCAAAAGTTAATAGATTTTGGTCAGGTCATGTCAACATCTGCCTTGTTGATATTTGCTACTTTAAGGGGTACATTTATAGATGTATTTACTTATTCAGATTGAGGTATTTAGCACATACTGATCTCTATTTTAAAAGTGAGATGGAAATGAGCCATTGACATACTTATGGGGTATGGATGCAGACAGTTTCAAAAGACCCTGTCTGGTGAATTTTAAAGTGTACATGTGAGCAAAATATTGTAACCTAACAGGCTGAGTGAGAAGAGAATAAAGGTAAGCCTGTAGATGAAAGGCTAACTGTGAGCATGGCAGTCTTCCATGCTACAGCCAAATGTTTTTCCAGCAAGCCATCCAGTGTACACTGTGATTTAGTGAGTGTGATAACTGTCCACAATACAACTTTCATATTAGAGATGTTGGTGTTTACAGGTAATTCTCCTAACTCAACTGAAAGTTTTGTTATTCCTGAAAAGGCTTCATGAAATGAATAACAAAAGAAGCATACACATTAAATGAATTGTCAGACCATATTGTAAAACCCAAAATCAGTGTCCTAGTGGATTGGATTTACAGGAGTATACTCCAAGGTTAACAATGTTAAACACCAAAAATAACTTACACATTTTAACTGTTGGAAAACTAAAACTTTTTAGTCTTACCCTAGTATAGTAGAAAAATAGGAAATACTTCCTTTAATTTTATAACTGGCAATTTAACATTTTGAATCAGATAAAGCTGTTAAAACATGGTCTTGCCACTATTAAAATAAACAAAATTGAACTGATATGGAGGTGCTAAGTTCTAATTATTATTGTGAAACATTTGCAAACTGAAGAACCCACACTGCATTCTTCTTTGCCTATTGTCATTACTGGATATGTATTACTATTGAAATGAGACAGTAAACCAATAATGAGAGCTATGAAAATTTCTATTAGTTGCATATTAGAGTATTGCAGTGACCTGTTACTTTAGAGGGCCTGATTCTGCTAACCTTTCAGTAAAGTATTACTAAATATAGACTTCCATTGATTACTCAATCTGAGTAAGGGTGGCAGAAGTGAGTCATCTATGAAGAAGGGCTAAAAACCAAAAGTTTTTACATACAGGCCCATATAGAATGGAAAATAAGAGGAATAAATTAATTTAAAAAAAAACCAATTTATGCATTGCCCCTATCACCATGGTGAATTTTCAACTGGATTTGATTGTATGCATGACTAAACTGCTTTGAAGTTCAGACTTGAAAACTTCCAGAAAAGCTACAGAATATAGCTAGTTAGAAAGGCAGTAATTAGGTAAAGGTTTGGCCACTGGGTGTCATTCTTTACTCAGGTTTAGCACAGTTTAACAGCTATGTTTCTGCAATCTTGAGAGGACCATTGTAATTTTTCCTCTAGATAACTTTCAGAGCAATCCCACTGAATCATTGGTACAAATCTCCTTTTGAAAACTTCTGCAAATGCCTAGAGGCTATCTGTAGTGGGTGTGTCCTGGGGCATGAAAGCCACAGCTTTATTACTACTTAGCACAATGGTTCCCAAACTTTTGGCTCGACAAATGGTTTACAACTGTGAAGGGCTGCTAGTTTCAGCCTGCAGGTGTACCCCCTCCCCATGCAGCCAGATGGAAGGAGTTCTTGCTGATTTCCTGTCCTGACTGCAGCAGGGAAACTGCACCTATCCTGTAGCCCTATATGCTTCACCTGGGTCCCTAGGCAGTGCTTCCCTTCTGCAGCCAGGGGCACAAGAGATCAGTGCTCCCCTCTCTCTGTCTCCAGTAGGGACCCAGGTGCATCTTTTTACTGCACTGAGCTTCAGCAAGGAGCCTGCACTGGTCTTGTAGCCCTGCGGTAAATGCACTCTGCCTAGGTCCTTAGGCAGCAGATCCCTTTTGCAGCCAGTGGGAGGGGAGCAGTGGGCCATTTTGAGAGACCCTGTAGGCCACATTTAGCCCCCAGGCCATGGGTTGGGAACCATTGGCTTAGTGTGTGTGATACATCACCAAAGTAGGGTGTCTACTTCTGAACTTTTAAATACTTTTTTGGGAGGAGGGGGTGGGATTGAGTTTTGCATAGCTTTGGAGAAGTGTGTGTGTTCTACACTACAACCCTATGGGATGGCATCAAGCTGATTAAGGCTGACTCCGTCAGCACTATTTTACAAAGCATGAGTTACCTTTAAAGGGTTCTTGCCATGGAGCTGCAGGATGAAGGCTGAGGCCAAGAAGCATTGAGATGCTGGGAGAGAGGTCTGTTGCATGGATAGCTCTGGCCACTAGAACTCCTGATTTACAGAGGATTAGGTGGCTGACTCCTAGCCAGTTTAATGAAGTTTTTGTCCTATTCACATTTTCCCCATGTATCTGGTCTTTTTTTATAACTAGTTCATCGTTTGATGGAAGTTCAGTCATCCCTTCTGAAACTCACAGAAAAGGATTTTTCTACTGTTCTATTGTGATCTTGAAAACAACTTTTTTTTAAAAAAGCCATATCTTTAAGACTGTGTGACAAGCTAGGACTGTGACTGCAAGCTTCCACCAGTATAAATAGTAAGGTAACCACAATAGCACAGGCAGTGGTGGTGTAGCTTCATTGGGCCAAATACAACCCTGTCTGAACCCCGTATTTTGTACTCAATACAGTGAAGCTGTGCTTCCGCTGCCATTGTTACCATGGTTACGCTACTAGTATTTGCACTAGTTCTCATTGAGCTACCTTATGTGAGCTGTGAATCCCATCCTAAGCTTGCAGGGTACACATACCAATACTTTTGGTTTTATATATCAGCATGGTACGATGGAGTGCATTTACTAGTAGGTTATGAAAACTATGTACACCGAACAAATGCCTTGTTTTTAATAAACCTTTATCTTGTCTAGTGACCCAGGCAACAGTCACTTTCACCATGCAGGTGAAAGTTCTGATCTGCTAGGGTGCCTTAAAACAAGGGGCATAGAAAAGGCAGCACGGGAGTCAGACCTGCCAAGCCCTATATGAAAGTGTGGGATTCTGATTATTAGATATGTTTCCACTAAGTGGAAGATACTTATTCCAAACCTCCAGAAAGTCTTTCATGGCTAAAAGGCTGATATTTCATACTTGTCCAATTCTCCATGGCTCACAACTTTACATTTCACCTTTCAAAAGTCTTTGAACTTAATAAAGTTGCACCAGCTCTTAAAAAGTGAGAATAGTTCCAGAAGTTACCCTCAGGAAACAAATTTCAAAATCACCAAGTTATTCATTCACTGCCAGTGACTCCTTGAAGTTGGACTTTAGTGTGGTTGTCTAACTCTCCCTCTCCCCCAGGGGCAGATTTAGCTCTTCAGGTCATTGCATGTGTCCATTCCACTTCAGGTGTCAGTGCTCCATGTGCACTATAGGAGCTTTTCTTCAGCAGTACCTATTGGGTGCAGTGCATGCACCCTGTGCTGCCTCATGCTGCTCTGTGATGGTATAAAGGGCAGAGCTGTCCCTGACCCTGCGCAGATCCTTCTTACCACCTGTGAGAGTTGTTGGAATGCTCTTGCTACTGCACGTTTTCCCTTTTACTTTTGTATGTAGGTGATATTTAGTAGTAGGTTTTTAATAGCAGGTTTCCTTTTTATTAAGCTTTATTTTTGTACCCTTAGTTCCTACATTGGGGCATGCCTCAGTCACCATTCTTCAAACTCTGCAGTGCCTGCAAGAAGCTGATGCTGGTTCGTGGCCTGCACTTCAGATACCTGAAGTACCTAGAGAGGCTCACATTGATGACAGGTGACAAATCTGCAGAGACTTTAACCTGTCTGTCCTTTTTAGTTTTTGGGTTAGACTTAAACCTTCAAATAGAGGCAGAACTGTACCTATCCACAGAGCCTCACTGGTTGGAGTATGTACTAAGCACGTCTGCTTGAGTTATGAGTGCTCCTCTCGTTATGGCAAATTCTTGATGCCCACCTCCCTTTCCAGTATTGAGGAAGAGGCATAAGAAAAAGGCGCTGAAGGACTCGGTATCTGGCAGATGAGTCTTCAGCACCAATGTCTGGGGGACATGCTGGCAAGGAGGGTAAAGGGCCCTCTAGTCTGAGGCACTCCGTAATGCAGAGCTTTCCACAGGCAGGGTCATCGACTGGTGTCAATACCATCCCTACTGCGACAGTGCTGCCTTAGAGATCAGTCTGGCTCAGTGAAACCGTCTTCACCAGTGCCGCAGCAGCAGGAGCCTATCCCAGTGCTACCAATTCCTGAGGTTTACGCTGTGGTTAGGTGACCTACTGAGTCTCTCAGTGCTGGTTTTGTTGATGGTACAAGAATCATCTTGCCTGGTACTAATGACCACTGGCCATCCGCTGTGGCTCAGCCTCCAGTACTGTGGGTATTGTCTGCCACTCTTGTTCCTGCTTTCGAGAGGCAGACCGGCAATGATCTTACTGATGCCCGCTTCTCCTGATTCAGCATCAATCCTTAGCACCAGGAACTTCGGGGTCAGAAGAATCCATTCTTTATCAGAGTTGGAAGTTGTCCTTGATGGCTGCAGCATGTTAACCGCTGTTGCCCTCTGAGGGGTTACCACCCATGGTACCTGGCAGAAGAGCCATTTTGGCAAACTGAGAGAGACCCATGTTCAGGAAGGAGTACACTACTGGCCATTTTGGAATCTTTGTGAGTTTCCACCTGTCTCTAGGTAGTTTCCACACCCTACTAGGTCTGCTTCATTTAGTAGACATTAAGGTCAGCCCCTCATGAGCTGTAGGAGACCACTTCCAGTATTGGGCTTGGTAGCTGAGCAGGAGCAATCTGCTCTGGTGAATTCCCCACTGTGGAGGAATGGGAAGAGGCTCCAGCTCAGCCAGCCTTGGTGTCCATTTCCTCATCACTCGAGGAGGCAGTGGTGTTGGAGAGCTGTTCCCCTCTACTGAACATATATTGGGCCCTACGTGACCCTTGTGAAGAGGGTGACCTCCTCCTTAAATATTCAGGTGGAGGTGAATCAAGAGAGGTCTTGCAGCCTGTTGCTATGGCTTCTGTGGGGCCTTCTCAAACGTGCTTCCTGTGAATTCAGGAGCCTACTATAGTGCTGTGGCAAATGCCATCTTCCCTCCTTTCCACAGCAAAAAGAATTGAGCAAAGGTATTATGTTCCTTGATATGGGCTCGAACAGTTTTATGCCCACCGTACTTCTAAGTCATTTGTAATATCAGCTGTAAATGAGAGGGAGCCACAGGGACAGCAGGTATCTATCTCCAAAGTCAAAGGGTGTAAAGAAGCTTGGTCTCTTCGAATAAAAGCTTCCTGCCAATGTCTAGATTACAGCTCAGGATTGCTATACTGCAAGCACTTCTGGGTTGCTACGATTTTGATCTCTTGGGCATTGTTTTGAAATTTATGGACAAAGTGCCAGAAGAGAAAAGTCAAGAGTACCTTGCTATGATAGACAAGGGAGAGTTAGTAGCCAGGACCTTGCTTCAAGGTTTGGAGGCTGTGGACTCTGCAGCCAAAACCATAGCAAATGTAGAACCCTATTGGAATGAATCTTATCTCTAAAGCTTGTTATATGTAGTGTGGTGATTTTTGGGGGGGGGCCCAAGAAAGATGCATATAAGCATGTTGTATCCAAATATTAGTCCCCAAATCTAAAACTACCACTATTAACATTTGCACAGCCCTGATATAGTATCACTGTTATGTACAACATAAACTATTTTACACTTCTGTATTTAGACTTCTTCTAGTCCAGACATTTTGCTGGGCCAAACAGGTAGAATTTGCAGAGCTCCTAATTTTGGTGGAAATTCCTAACTGATACATATTTCTTCCCTGCACTCTTACCCCTTCTTCTGCATCAGGCAGCTGTTCCACCACAGCTGTTAGTGAAAACTTCTATACAAAGGGGGAGGGGAGGAAAGAATGGAGAAGTCCTTTGTCAAAGAGATAGAGGTATAAATTTACTGAAGCCATTATTACTTTGATTTCTTCTAGGACTGGCTCATGATATACTCTTTCCTTGACTGGGCCCACTTATGCAGATAGGTGAGAACTGCAGCAAATCCATGTCTGTTTCCCCAAGTCTGCTCAGTGTCACCTACAGAGGTCAAAAGAGACCTCCCTCTCCCCAGCTGAAGAGCTCTCTCCAGAGACCAAGCCCTTAACCAATATTAACCATTACTTAACCAAGTTAACAATAATGGATATTAACTATAATATTGTTCTAGTTCATATTATTACTGGACCTGCTTCTCACTTTTTGTATAAATCAGGAATGAGCCCCATAAAGTCACTAGAACTGCACCAGCATAAAACTTATGTGAGAACAGAACCAGGACCACTCCCCATTCCTGATAAAAAGAGCTCTAAAGCAGAGAAGGCATGTGCCTTTCTACTTTCTTTATCTACAGTTTTAACCCTCTCAGGAGAGCAACGATAAGATTAAAAGAACCAGGCTTTCTTCCTACTATCTCCTCCCTCCTACCTAAAGAAATCCATTAAGAAGAGGATCAGACCCTAGACACTGAATTTGACCCTCCTTTATCTGAACTGGTAGAAGAGGTGCCTTTCTTCAGATACTCTGACAAGGAGCTCACCTTTGCAAATAAGTATTTAAAAATTGCAAGGTCCCCACCCACCCCCACTGCCAGAGATTTCAGATGAAGGAATGCAGTTGTGCCCTGTGTTTCTGTGGAAAAATATAAGCAAAACTACTTAAAAAAATGGATAGGATTCATCCCAAAATGGCTAATAAACTAAATTCCACAGCATGTGTGAGAAGGTTGCAAATTTAAGTGCTCTCCCATTAACAAATGCCCACATTAAGGTGCATGCAAAACTTTAACTCTGCTACTTTTTGCATATGTGTTATGCTACCCTTTTTTGGACCATATGCTATTATTTTATAGGTTGCATATAAATTGTATGATACCCAATGAAAGAGGAAAAAGTGACATCTATTTACATTACTAAAACAAATAAGGGGAAGTATGTAGTGATTGCAACGTCTATCAAAACTAAAAATGCTATCTTTTCTCTGGATACAAAATCCTGATCATAAAAATTACTAATGTAAACAAATCATATGTAAATATATTATTTTTAGTCTCACTATTTGATGAGTGGACTTTCTTCATTTACTGCACTTCCCTTTAATCCCTACTAATGCTAGTGGATACTTGATGATCTTTATCCATAAGGTGATGTCTTGTAAATGATTATTTTCTATTGCTTATATTTAGATGTAACTGAAAACAAAAGGAAACCCTTATATACATATATATATTTGTTTTATCTACAGTAAAAAGGTTTTTAATCAAGCTAATTTGTCTGACTATTAAAAAGATTGAAAGGTTTCCATAAGAAACTATAAATACTAATGTATTATGGAATAGGAGCAAGCTGTCTGGGCCATAATTCAGACAAGATGAAAGAGATGCTGATTGTTGGGGTGGAAAAAAGTATGAAAACGATGGTGCCTGCTCCCATTATTGAGAGGGTTCGCTCTTCCTTCCTGAAGGAGATTTGCAATTCAGGAGTATTTCTTCATACTTGAAACTGCAGGAACAAAGAAGAATCTTCCATGGGCCAAAGTGCTTTTTCCCATCTGCTTGTAATGTGTTAATTACATCTGTTGAAGATGAGAACCTTGCTACAGCTTTTGACCTCCAGGTTGAATCACTGTTTTGTGCTCTCGAGGGGCCTAATCATGAAAATGCCGAAGACTGACTACATAATGAGGTTGGTTAGAGAAATCATTGTAGATTACACTGGCTTCCTGTCTGGCCAGTTAAATATGTGTGATATTGATCTATAAAGTCCTACATGACTCTGGTCATTTACTGGAAAGATCACCTCTCTCCTACGAAACAGTGCAGCAGGTCCAATCATCTGATATGTTCTCCGTCTATTCTCATATTTGAACCTGAGGGGAGACAGTGTTCCCAACTGAGGCTCCTCAACTCGGGAGTATTCCCTATTGGTCTAATAGAACCAGAGTTTCATCTTGCTCAAACTGGCAGATTCTTCAAGTGCTTGCTCATGTCCATTCCAACCGTGTGCCAGCCTCTGCACGGTTACCGAAACTTTTTTCCCTTTAGCAGATCCTGGAGGGCTGGCTCCAGCGCCCTCTGGAACTCCATGCACATGCCATGGCATATGAGGTGCTGCTGGCCCTACACCCTCTTAGTTCCTTCTTTCCGCCCATGATGGTTGTTGGAACAAGCCTTGCTTGCATTGCAAATGCTATTCCCCCTATTTGGACTTGATTATTCTGTTTTTTAGCTCCCTGGGCTTTTACATGCCTCAGTCTTCTAGGCATCAGTCATGCCCCCAGAGGTGGCAGCAAGGGTTTCAACCTAGGCCATTCCAGTCCTATAGACAATGGGACAGGAATAGGGGGTCTAGAAGATGAAATCAGCCCATGAGTTCATCCTTAGCCCCCCAACAAGGGCCCCCCAGGAGATCAGGCAATCAAAGGAGGCACTGTTGACGGGGTGCCTGAGGGTGGTGCCTGACCATTCTCCTGGATCCATCCCACCCCTTTTTTAAACTGCCTAGCAGCTTTCCACTCAGAGTGGGTCAAAATTACTTCGGACCGCTTGAGATAATTCCAGTAGGCTATGCCTTCCAGTTTACGTCTACTTCCCCCAACAACCCTCCCCCTCTGTCCCTCTTCAGGGACCCCTCTCACGAGCAACTCCCCATATAGGAGGTGGAGACCCTCCTTAGCCTGGGAGCAATAGAAAAGGTCCCTCAGGACATGGCAGGGAAAGGATTCTATTTGAGGTACTTCCTCGTTCCCAAGGCGAAAGGGGATCCGAGGCCCATATTAGATCTGCATTGTCTCAACAAATATATCAAGATACTTAAGTTTCGCATGGTCTCTCTAGCTTCCATAATCCCTTCTCTGGATCCAGGAGACTGGTATGCTGCCCTCGATATCAAGGATGTATATTTTCATATATCTACCCTCTGCAGCCACGGGTGCTTCCTTCGCTTCATGGTGGCTGGCTCCCACTACCAGTTCACAGCCTTGCTCTTTGGCCTATCTTTGGCCCCGAGAGTGTTTACCAAGTGTATGTTGACAGTGGCTGCCCACCTGAGCTGAAAAAGTGTGCAAATTTTTCCATACCTGGATGAGTGGCTAATCAGAAGCAGGTCCAGGTCCCAAGTGCAGTATAGCGTGGCCCTCACTTGCTCCAAGTGCCACAGGCTGGGCCTATTCATAAATGAACAGAAGTCCACATTAACCCCAGTGCAATGCATAGAGTTCATTGGGGCTGTCCTGGACACTTCCCAGGCCAGAGCCTTCCTGCCCCAGCCACATGTCATGGAGACAGTCTCTATCATCTCCCAGCTGCACCGATGCCCCATGACAACAGCCAGGCATTGCCTGCCTCTGTTGGGTCACATGGCAGCCTGCACCTATGTGGTGAGACTTGCTTGTCTGAGACTCAAACCGCTTCAGGCATGGCTGGCCTTCGTATATGTCCCAAGCAGACACCCCCTGGGACCGGGTGACCACAGTCCCTCCATTCCCACCATCCTAGCCTCCCTCCACTGGTGGAGGACCCCCCCCCGGGCAGTGATGACAGGCATTCAGTTTGATATCCCCTCGATTACCCTAATTTCTGATGCCTCAGACATAGGGTGGGGGGCCCATATCAGCGCCAACCTTGGCACTCTGGATCTTGTGGAGAGAGGTGAGGTTCCTGCACATCAGCGTGAAGGAGCTGCGGGCCATTTGCCTAGCGTGCAGTGTTCCTCCGCTTCCTTATGGGCAGGGTGGTGCAGGTGCTAACAGACAACACCGCAGCCATGTTCTACCTAAACAGGCGGGGGGAGCGCGCTCCGCGGCCCTCTGCAGAGAAGCTATCCACTTGTGGGACTTTGCTGCATGGCACAATTTCTACATGATGGCCTCTCATCTCCCGGGAGTGAGGAACGATGAGGCAGACCGCCTCAGCAGCTTGTTTCTACCCCACCACAACTGCACGCTATACCCAAAGGTAGCGTCTATGATCTTCCGGAAGTGGGGTTCTCCCCAGGTGGACCTGTTTGTGTCGGCCTGGAACAAGAAGTGTCCACAGTTCTGCTCTCTCCGGGATCGAGAGACCGGGTCGATTTCCGATGCTTTCTTCATGGACTGGTCGGGGAGCCTCATGTACGCGTTCCCACGCATTCCGCTCCTGCTCAGGGTCCTGCTAAAGATCAAGAGGGACAAAGCGGATGTTATACTGATCACTCCAGCATGGCCCAGACAACATTGGTTCAGCATGCTGCTGGACCTCTCAATCGCCCCACCCCCAAAGCTCCCAAGATGGCACGACGTCCTGTCCCAGGACCATGGTCACCTCCTGCACCCAGACCTGAGCTCCCTGCATCTCATGGCATGGAGGCTCTTTGGCAGATGGAAGACAAGAGAGCCTGCTTGGTGCAGGTCCAACAAGTCCTGCTTGGCAGCAGGAAGCCTTCTACACAGGTCGTGTATCAGGCTAAGTGGAGGTGGTTTACCTGTTGGGCGGAGTCCCGGGCTATCCTGCCCAGACTCTTGCCCACACAGGCGATCCTGGAGAATCTGCTGCAGCTAAAGCTCCAGGGTCTGGCAGTGGCCTCGTTGAAGGTTCATCTGGTGGCCATTTTGGCCTTCCATCAGCTGCTAGAGGAGAGATGGCTGATCTCTCACCCAATGTCAATCAGGTTCCTCAAAGGGCTGGAGAGGCTCTATCCGCAGGTCCATGACCCGGTGTCTCCCTGGGATCTCAACCTGTTCTTTTCAAGACTCATGGGGGGCCCCCCTTCAAACCCATGGCTTCATGCCCTCTGGTCCTGCTTTCATGGAAGGTGGCCTTCCTGGTGGCCATTACCTCTGGTAGGAGAGTCTCCAAGATTAGGGCAATGACCTTGGAGCCCCCTTATATGGTGTTTTATAAAGACAAGGTTCGATTGAGGATGCACCCGGCTTTCTGCCCAAGGTAGTTTCCCAATTTCATTGTAATCAGGATATTTTTCTCCCCTTGTTTTTTCCCAAACCTCACGGTTCGGAGGAGAGGAGAAGGTGGCACTCGCTGGTCATGAGATGGGCCCTGGCCTTCTGCATCGAGCACACAAAGCTGTTCTGGAAATCAACGCAGCTCTTCGTCACAATGGCGGACCAGATGAAAGGCTCAGCTGTCTCCACCCAGCGCATCTGCTTGTGGATTATATCCTGCATCAAGATCTGCTACGAGCAGGCAAAGCTACTGCTTCCAGGAACCATCACAGCGCACTCAATCAGAGCTCAAGCTTCGTCTACAGCCTTCCTGGAGAGAGTGCCCCTGCAGGACATCTGCAAAGCCGCCACTTGGTCATCGGTGCACACTTTCATGTCCCCTTACGCCATCGTCCAGCAGGTGAGAGAGGGTGCGGGATCTGGCAGAGCGGTGCTGAGGGCAGCTCATTGGTAACGCCGACCCACCTCCAAAGGTATTGCTTGTTAGTCACCTATAGTGGAATGGACATGAGCAAGCACTCAAAGAAGAAAACAAGGTTACTTACCAGTAACTGCTGTTCTTTGAGATGCGTTGCTCGTGTCCATTCCACAACCCACCCCCCGTCCCCACTGCTGGAGTTGGCAGAAAGAAGGACTGAGAGGGCATAGGGCTGGCAGCGTCTCATATACCGTGGCATGTGCACGGGTCTCCAGGGGGCTCTGGAGCTGGCCCTATAGGATCTGCTAAGGGGAAAAAGGTTCCGGTAACCGTGCATGGAGGTGTGCACACCTATAGTGGAATGGACATGAGCAACACATCTCGAAGAACAGCAGTTACTGGTAGGTAACCTTGTTATCTTTCAATCCAGAAAAAGCTCTTTAAGTGTGATCAGTGTAATTTAGTTGAACATTTGAGGAGTTGAAAGGTTTTGAGGCATACTCTGTATTTAAATGAACTTGGTCACACATCAGCTTCTTTTAGTACCAAGAAATAGTGAAATGTCATGATGTAGAAACAGGAAAAAGCTCCTTTTCCAATCTGCACTGTGCAATAATTAACTGGGTATCTAAAGTAAGCTGCTAATTCAAAGATCAAAGGTTTGAGACTTGTCTGAATTGTTTTCATGTGTATATTTTAACTAAAATGCTAAATTAAAATAGAGTAAAATGTTACTTCTCGCTCTAACAAGGCTCAGGCTCGTGACCTGTGGATTAGTAAAACAGCTCTTTTACTGTAACTAGTCAGCCACAAAGGATTATGGGGAACTAGGGCATTTTCATTAGTGTCTCTTCTACACTGCCAGATACAAAGGGATACAACTACAGTTTTGCTGCAAAAGTTAAATGGTTAAAAAGTAAAATGCTAAGGAACAAAAGGGTTTTGGGGGGAAAATTGAGACGTAACCTGTTGTTTACTTTCATTGCTTTTGTATCTGTGTTTTTACGGTGTTACTTAAACATATACAGTTATCTTTAAAAAGCCCTTCTAATTCGCCAGTTTTTACAGAGGGTATGTTGCATAGCTCTGCATTTAAGCCTTACAAACAACTTTTCCAGTGGAACTGTAGACAAGATGAGTTAATTGTCTCATTTCTTCAATATGCCCTGCAGCTAAATAGATAGAGCAGTTATATTGCTATTCTAAGTATTGTGTGTTGCAAACTTTTATGTACCAAAAAAAAAAAAGTAAATTTTTACATTGTTTTTCAGTTAAGACCTATTCTTGAGGAATGCTGCTCACCCTAATTTCCTATGGCTTTCAATACAGTAGCTCAGCAGTAGATACCTCCTTGCAGGCATGGGCCCTTGAAAAAAGGATCTTGACCAAAAAAATCTCAAATGCTGGAACAGCAGATTGTTAGTCATTTCTACTGGCAGGTGGTAGCAATGGAAAAATGATGACCTTGATTTTGATGTCTTAGGAAAAAAATTAAGCTATTTAATGACAAGTATTATCAGCAACAAGCTGCCCTGTGTTGCCTTTCCCCTTACTGTAAGTTCTAGCTCTGAAAAGTGGCTGTGAAAATGACATTACAGATTTCCTTCACTGATATCTGTGGAAAGTATTTTCATTTTACAAGTAAAAAGATATTTTTTCTAACTTCCAGCCTTTTGATCACAACCCCTGCTGTGAGCGTCAAGCTGGGTTCTTTCTACCTTTTGTATTTTTACCAGTAGTAAAGGTTCTGAAATTAGGACTGGATACAGCTCTCGTTGAAATCAATATGAATTTTGCCTTTAACTTCATAGAAAGCCCTTAGTCTGCAGTCCAGAGTATTAACTTGCTGTCTCATACACCTCTACCACATTCCCACACCTATGCAGCAAAAACTAGGTAGCATGTTTACAGGGCCACCTGCACCTCTATCCCCTTTCGTGGTTTCTCTTCAGTCCACCCAGTGTCAGGCTTCATGTCTTTACCTCTCCTGTGGTGGAATCACAGGAGTCTCCCACTCTCGGAGCAGGCTCTGGGCAACTACCTTGTGTATCAACTGCTTACCTAGCAGATCCAACTGAATTTTATAGCTGCAGTCTTCCCTTCAGGAGTTTGTGACTAGTGGGATTTGGTGACAAAGCAGCCTTTTAAAAACCAGGGTATTGTTTATTTTAACTGTAGAAACAAAGAATTAAAGGATAAAGGATTTTAAAACAACAATCAATCTACCCAGGTCTGTTTTACCTAATGGCTTGATTGTAGCCTAGGCAGACCTCACTTCCTCAGACATGCCAGTGAATACCTGTGTCTTAATCTTGTTCCCCCAAACAACTCCCTCTCTCTTGAGAGAGAATCCCATTTAAAACGGCTATTGTCCTTTTGATCGTGTGTGTCCCTGAGCTTAAACCCTTCTGGGAAAAACTGATCTGCAAGCTGGTCGGTGAGAAGGTGAAGTCTTCAAAGCTACCACTTTGGGCATTGTCCTTAGCAGCCCTCTCGACTATGCTGGGGGGTGGCTTATCGTGAGCCCATTCTGATTTCTTCCTACTTGTTCTTCCTTACAGCTCCCAATTAAACTAAACCCATGTATTCATGTAGTAAATATGCCAAGAGCCAGGTCGACACAGTATTAATCAATTATTACAGAGCAGCTCCTCCTCCGTCATGCTGGATCTCATTGCTCTCAGACAAGTGCTTCATTTCACAGACCTATGGCTGCTTAATTGGCCTATCATAAGAAAGAGGTCTTGCATATCTGCTAAAGAGACTTGGACACACAATTCATGGAACAGGACCAAATTTCAATTTATTAAGCGATGGTTATCTCCAACTCTGAGAGAAATACAAATCAAAATGGTAAAGGATTTATCCAGCCTCTTCTAACCCTATACGATTAACAGCCCTTTCTCCTTATGGCTGAAACAGCTGTTTGCATTATAGTTTCCTGATTATATACTTAATGGTTATGTCTCTATTTTGGGGGCTTCTGGACTCAGATCCAAAAGCATACAACAGGCTTTTAATTCATGTGCCACTAACCCCCAAGTATTAATTCATATACTTTCCCAAGTGCTTTTGATGGACTGTCACTGTCATCTCTGTGGGTAATTGATTTGGGCTGCTAAGAAAATAGATGCCAGGTAAAATTGCCAAAAGTGTCTAAGTGATGTGGGAAAGAAAGTACTATTTGCCTAAGTGACATAGGCCTTACGGGCCTAAGTCTAATTGAAATCCACCATTAATATTACGTCATTCAATGTTTGACCCATTCCCAAGAAAAAAAAATTCATCATCTATTGTATGATTTATTTAGTTACATCTTTTTGCAATTAAAAGCGTGACTCCCGTGGGAAATGAAATTAAAATAGTAATTTGTTGAACACACTAATTTGAACATTAGAGGTGGGGCTGGTAGCACTGCTTATTTATTAAGATTGCCTGACATTTCCATTTGTAAGATCCTATTTTTAATTGTTTATAACTTTGCTAAACTTTAACTGTTTGGGTTGAAATTTTGCAGGCAGAATGTCTAACTCAAGTTTTTGAAAAATTTCAGCCCAAATGGTTTATCCATTTCTGAAAAGAAGGCTGGTAAATATATGTTGTTTTGCTTATATTAAAAAGTTCTGGCGTTCTTTCTTTTTGTGCCCCCATGCTTTGGAGCAGGGACTTGAAATTTGTTAGGGGTGGGGGTGGCCATTCTGTCATGCATGTACCTTTTGCCATCCTTGTGAAAGTCCACCTAAATTTGGCCAAGTTATAAACCTTTGAAAAATTGTAGAGGAAACATGCTCAGTGAGGATAGAATCTTCAGAGATTCTAGCTGTTAAGCTCTAGCAAGTCTCCACTGAGCCAAACAGGTTCTACTTCTGACCGCACTGCAAATGCACCATCGCACAGAGTGACTGAGCGAGTCACAGCCCAGGATGATGAGGCTCTGAAGGACTTTCCTTATAATGCTTTCCACCTACTTTGAGCTAAGGTGGGGGTGGGCACAAGAGCAGGGAGTCAACTGGCACCCAGGCAATGTGGAGGAGGAAGCTATCGGCTTCAAATGCAAAGTGGACAAAAACTGGTCTGAAGGGAAGGAAAAGAATAGAGAACAGGACTGGAGAGAGGAGAGAAACAATGACAAGAAGCTGGAGGGGAGGCTGCAACTGGCAATCATGTGGTTGGGGGAAGGGAACACAGATCAGACAAGGAGCTGGGAGATGAAATGGGACAGGGCAGAGCGAAGATAGATCTGACAAGGAGCTGAGGCACTTGGGGAACTGGGACTGGCTGGGCATACAGACTAGGAGCAGGAGCTGGAGGAAGGAGCCAGAGAGGGAGACTGAAATTGGATGAAGAGTCTGGGGAGGGAGACCTGGACTGGGAACCAGGGGGTGGCAGGGAAAGAGACATTGGACGAAGAGCCAGGAGGAGGAAGTGGGATGGGGAAGACAAGATGATTGGGACTGGGTGTGGGGAGAGGTAAAGACTGGCAGTGGGGTTAGGGAGATAGGGGCTTGGAAAGCAAGTGCCGAGGTGGAAGACTAGGACTGGCTGCGTAAGATGACTGGGATGAGAAGCCTGAGAAATGGATACTGGAACCAGCTAGGTGAGGAGAAAGGATTTGCCAGAAGAAGCTAGGAGTGAGGAAGAGACAGCGATTGGACAGGGCAGGTTGGAGAGAATGGGGCAGAAAAGATCAAGCTTGGTGACCTCTGACATAGAGGATGACAACCTATTATTGCTATTCATTATGCCATTAGTTCACGTGGCAGAAGTCCATGTAGTGGATCTAAAAACTGCAACCTTGATGATGACCCATATGGGTATCAATATCATGCCACATAATGACATTTCTGCTTTTTCAGTTTTTTAATCTAGGAAAAAATAGTATGTAATCATGTAATTAAAGGCTATCATAATGCATATGCACAAGGGGGTGAGTTAAGGTTGCACTGGCAAAATTAATTCTGGCATTTCCCAACTTTTGAATGCTTGACTTTGTACCCTTATTAATATTCCTTTATCACACAATGTGTGCAATATTTATATGTATTATACATATGCATATGCTAACATTTTTCTGTGAAGGTAATATATGGCCTTCAAATTCACTGATATGTAAAAATCCACAATTTGAGGAGAGGTAAATTCGCAAATCTCCTGAAAAACTGCCTCTAAATCAAGTTTTTAAGCCATGGTCTGCCACTAGTAACAGTTTTTTGCATTCTTCTTGTAGCCAAGTTGGTCCCAGGATTTTAGAGAGACAGAGTAGGTGAGGCAGTATATTTTTATTGGATCAACTTCTGTTGTTGAAAGAGAAATGCTTTTGAACTTACCCAAAGTTCTTCTTCTGCAATGGGTTCAATAAAAGATATTACCTCACCCATCCTGTCTCACTAGTAACAATAGTATAGAACGGCACCTATCTGAAGGCAATAGCAAAACTCCCATTGACTTTAATATGAGCAAGATCAGTCTTTAAGTTAAATGTAAGAAGTTAGAAATTTCTTTTTTGTTTTAAAAGGGTGTATAGTACAAGACACTTAACACTAATGTTTGACTACGGTATATCACCAATGTTCAGATACTGATGCCTGCAGTCCTTAGGCAGGAAAAATTCCCACCCATTTCATTAGGAGTTCTGTTTGTCTCTTCATCACCTGATTCTGTAGCCCGTCTTTAAGCAATGTCTTTCACTTCAGTGACAAGCAAGTCACATGCCACCAAATTCTGTAGCTCCCTCCTCTACAAAGCATGTAACTCTGAAAATATGTATCAAAATTCAGTCCAAATAAAGAAGTGTTAGGAAGACTAATTCTTCTTATTTGTCCTTATTCATTTTTTCACTTCAGACACATGCAAATCAAGCAAGTATAAATATACAGCTCGCTCATAAAGTGGAAAAAAAACCCAAACCTTTAGATTCTGTATGTTGTGGGTTTTGTTTTGTTTCTTTTTGCATTTCTGTCATGGTTTGTTTCAAGATGATCTTTGTACAGATTTCATATGAAGAGATGGGCTCCAATTTTTCTCCACATAAGTAAAATGTCCATTTTTTCAAAAAAGCTGTGGTTAAGATATCTCAGCCTTACCCTAACTCATCCAATCTGCAGTAGGAAAGTGCTTGAGTTATTTAAAAATAAATTAATTGGAAATACTTCTTTACTGTTGTTTCCTTTCCATAGTACAAATTATACCTATTGCTTTTAGTCAAGGTCAGACCAGGATACCTGAATGGCACAAGATGGTGAGAAAAAATGAAATTAGGATTAAATTTCATTTCTAAGAAGGAGAAATTGATAGTAAATCTATGGCTTGCTTAATGGCCTGGGTTCAAACTACCAATTTTACATTTCCCTCATTGCATATTTATATACTTTATTTGAAGAACAGTTACAATTCCAAGTATAGTAGATGTGGTTATTGTTAAACGATGGTGTTTTCCTCCATTATAGGACAAGCACAAAATGTATGTGGAGATTTATTTTGCTACCCTGTCTGTTAATTTCACTTGAGGGAGTTTCTGCTATCAATATGATATTTCTTGCATGCTTCATACTTGTTGTTTGTAACTGATTTAAGTTTACACTGCATTATGATAAAATGATGGGTTGAAAGAGTTATGAGTGAAAGAGCCCAGATTACAGACAGTGGGAAATACTTTACCTGCTAGTACCATTATTACGTGCATCTTAAACAACCACCACCAAAATTACAATTAGATACATGTGTAATGAATGGGAAAGGAGGAACACCTTAGGAATCTTTTCATGAAGACATAAATTATTACTAAAACTGGAAGAACAGCTGCAAATTTGAGAAAATTCCCAGTCCTTTGCAATGTTCTCACTATGGAAATAGCATCAAGTTGTCTGTGCAACCCTACCTATGCATTTTCTTAATTGATTGGGTTCAAATTTCTCCAGCCTTCTATTTTCATTTTCAAATATTGTATTGCTCCTTCTATAACACATCCTTTTTCCAGTCTGTAAGTTCTAAAGATGACTCTCCTATTTTGTCAGATATTTTGGGAGGGATTATACCAACCAAGGCTTTCATTTTCTTATTCTGAGACCATAACGGTTAGGTGGAATACCAAAATGATTGGTGATAGGCGGTCTCTGCAAGAAATATATAGTTTCCTGAAAAGTATAATGACAGCAAAAAAAAAAAAGATTTAAGAATTGTTAAAGAACAGCAGAGTGAGTTCAGGGTGAGTCTAAATGAGGTGGGGAATGCTTTGTGGCTTTCTAATCTATGCTGAAATTGAAATCAATACTGGACCTTTACATAAATGCCATTCAGGTGTCCTGAGACATGACTACTTCTACTTATGAAACCTACTGTTGACAGCACCCTTAGAGGAGAAATTGTTTATAACAATGACACTTATTTGGGTACACAATAAGTTTGATCACTTTTGCAAAGGGGATCAGGGAACTGAGCCTGCTCTCATGAAAATCAGTAGGAGTTTCACCTTTGATTTCAATAGGAACAGAGGTGGGTCTCAGGAGAATTTAAGAGGAAATTGATTGTACTGTGAATAGTTCCAGAACCCCTCAAAAACAACACAGGAAGTGAAGTTTCTGTCACATAAAAACATGGTGGGTTGTTGTAAAGTTGATACTCTAGAATAAATGTGAATTTTTGAACTGGAGAATTGCAGTGAAGCCCATGGAAGGAAGCCATGAACTTTTATCCTCTGTGTTGAACAGTTACCTACAGAGAGACTGAGAGATCTTGTATTTCAGTTCCGTGCAGCTTGTCCACTATATCAGCCTGATATTCAGAAGAGGAACATAGACAGATGTACCTAGGTGTATGATATATTAAAAAAACCCAAACCTCTACAGGAAAAGGTGCGGTGGGTGTAATTTGGCAATGTGGCATTAGAAATAGAGCCTGTAAATGACTTTATCTTTGGAAAAAATGCGAGTTGTTCTGAGGGCAGACTTGCTGCAGGATTACTAAACATCAGTGGTGATTGCAGCTGTTTGTGCACAATGGGGCAGATCCCCAGCTGGGTAAATTGTAAGGGTCAGTTTATGTCAGCTGAGTTTCAGGCCCTCAAGCTGTAAAGGTGCCTACTACTTGTTTTGCTCAATGTTCAGTCTGTAGTTAGTAATATAGCAATCTCGACATTTCTACAAGCTTATTAAGAGTTAGTTCTGCTTTGAGACAGGACAGGAAAAGTGAACTCTGGTCAAAAATCAATCCTTTTAATTTTTAACTTCACTGCGCCTGGTACTTCTTTAATTAGTAAGCGATATGTCCAATCCCTGTAAATTAAAGCTTTCACAGATTTTCTGAGTGCTTGCTTACAGGAAAACAAGGAGAACAAACATTTCCCAATTTGTATTTTGCATTAAAACGAGTAAACAACTGAACATGCTGTATTTATTCTAAACTTCTAAATGGAGTAATTGCATTTCCTTAAATCTAAAATAATCTTTGCTGATAACTATCTTTGAGATCAGTTCACTTGATGGTAAAAGAGAGCAGGGAGCTAAGCATGAGAACTACATTAATAGAAGTGATCCTTGGAGCTATTCTTTAGTTACATTTCTTATACCATCCTTTCCCTCCAGCTTAGTGGTTCTCAGCCAGGGCTATGTGTACCAGTCGGGATACAAAGAGGTCTTCCAGGGGATGCATTAACTCATCTAGATATTTGCCTAGTTTTACAACAGGCTACATAAAAAGCTCTAGCAAAGTCAGTACAAACTAAAATTTCAAACAGACAATGACTTGTTTATACTTCTCTATATATTTATATACTGAAATGTAAGTACAAATTGATATTCCAGTTGATTTTTTATACTCATATGGTAAAAAAGGTAGTTAAGCAATTTTTCAGTAATAGTGTTCTGTGACACTTTTGCATTTTTATGTCTGATTTTTGTAAGCAAGTAGTTTTTCAATGAGGTAAAACTTGGGGCATGCAAGACAAATTGGACTCCTGAAAGGGTTACAGTGGTCAGGAAAGGTTGAGAATCACTGCTCTGGCTGACTCTGGCTTTTATTTTGACCTGATTCTGCTTTTCCTTAGGCAGCCAAACTCTCATCCAAGCCTCATTTGTTGGGGTACGGGTTGCAAAAATCAGGTCCTTTGTTTAGCTGATGTGGTTCAGTGGAGAAAAAGGACTTCAGATGAAGAAAACAGTGCTTCTCTAGTGTCTCTTTGTATGGCGATCTTTCCCAAAGATGAGCTGTTATCCTGGCATTGTATTTTACTGTCTCACAGCCCTTCAGCAATAGGAACAGTGGAGCTGATTCATTGCTTAATTGGACTCAGTAAGGGGAAGGACTGAAGAAATCCTTCAAATATATCTGTGTCTGAATACAGCAACTTCAATAATGGAACAGAAACTTATCAAAACCCAAACTCCATTGAACTAGCTGTAAGTGACCAGAGTTTCTCTTTCGCACAACTACCCAAGTTCATATTTGGGAATCAGTGATCTTTCTTACAGGTAGAGGAGGAAATGTGGACAAGGCGTTTGTCAGCTTAAGTAGGAACTCCCCTGGCTTTTCCTCTGAGCTCAATTAAAATCTCTAAATCCACCCAAGATAAAAATACTTTTTGAAAACTGTATGTCCCGAATTAACACAAGCATCTTAAGGCAGACCAAGGCACATCCTATTATTCGCTAACTGGCTGGGTTATCCATAACCCTGTCTTCCTTTCAGTTCATGTGGTAGTGCCGGGCAAGCAGCAGTACGTGCCTGGGCGTGAATTGGTCAAACTGTTCCGTTCTAATTAAATGTAGCCAATCTGTGTGTTTGCTTTTCAGACACCCATTTCTATAGAAAGGATCGGCTGTGCCCCTGTGTGGATCCCTTCCTACCCCTCCCCTAGGCGTTGTTGTGGGATTAAAACAGCGACGGCCCCATACACAAACGCAGCTGGTTCCGTTTGGTCAGCCTGAGCCTTGCTGTGAAACCACGACAAGAATTCCAGTAAGTTGGCAACATAACACAAAGAAAACAACAATAGGAGAAGTCCTTCCGTGCAGAAAGGAATGTTTCCAGCACCGTTCTCCTACAGTGAAAGGAGACAGGGAGGGAGGGGAGGAAAGAGGAGAGAGATTTGAAGAGGGCCGTTTTTTCCCCCCTCGCCGCAGCTCTGGATCTTGTGATGGAGAGATCTTATCCTCTCTCTGTGATTCAGAGGTGCCAGGAAGCTCATTGAATATTCTGATCTGCCCCAGTGTTTCTTGTGGCTTGACCCCGGTGCTGTGTCGTACCACTACACCACGCAGCCCCGAACCTGCATAAATCACAACCCTGAAAAGCTTACACTCCACATCTTATCTTTCTTTTTGATCCCCCCCCCCTCCAGAATGATAGATATTAGAAAATCCTTACGGAAACGTTTGTGGGATTCGTGTCCTAAACGATCGAGGCAGAGAAAAATCGGTAACGCCTCATAAATAACAAAACATGCCTGGAGGACTTTTGAAAAAGTATAAATTACAGGCACTTTGGAAATTAAAGTCTGTGACAGGACCAAGGAAAGTTAAGTAATGTTTCAGAAATGCCTGTTAAACTGCAAAAAATAGCTACAGTTTAATAGAAACGGTATAAGGGCGATGCAAAAAATACGAGTCTGTATGGATGGGACAATTAAAATGAATAGGACAAATGTTGCCAGAAAAATGCATTTCTCTCTCTCATACCAGGATTTACACAGTAATCCTTGGTTCCTACAGTACACCAGTATGTTGTATTTCATATAGGAGGAGAGATTGAGTGTGGCTGGCTAAATGAAGTTCACCTAGTTTTGTCATAATAAATTTCTTCTCTAAAAGGGTGCCAGCCCACTTTGAGTCATGATAAACGTGAGTCATGTTAAACCACATGATTAACTCCTGAGCAGTTTTACCAGAATTAAAAATAATTTCATATCATTTCTGTGTGCACTACCTTCCCACCACAATCTTCTGACAGGCTCCAAAAATACTTTAGCCAGATTAGATTAGAAGGTAATCTCAGAAAAATGCAAACATATCCTGTCTTTCTTTCCCCTTTCCAATCATTTAGTTTCCTACAGCAGTCTTGTAGCCTTCCTGAAATGGCAGCACTAGTTTAGGGCGGATGGATGTTTTTACCCGTGATTTATTGTGTACCTGTGACACACAGGCCCTTTGGCAAAGCCAGAACCATCATAGTACCCTCTGTTGACAAATTAGGAGCAGAGGTATTAAAGTTTCCTTTAGCAAAGTCACTATACAGGGCCCAAACTGACTTTCTCTCCTGGGAAATCCATGAAAGCTGGTGGAGAAATAAGATTCATTCTGTGGTTGTCCCAAGGTTTCAACAGTTTTAGAAGCGTTTGGCCGCCTCTCTCGATGGCCTGATCACAAAAGCAATGTCCGAAACTTTACACCCACGGAGGGCTTTAGCGACTTGTTCTAAAGCTTTATGAGGCGCCTTTAAACCCCTTTTCTTTGCCCGGGGCCTACGGTTTGCCAGCAGGGACCCGAGCCTGAGGAGCATCAAACGCTGGGGCCTGTTTGCGATTTGAAATCACCCTGGATCTGGCCAAAACGCATCGTCAAGCCCCACCGTGATGTAAAAAGTCCTTGGCGTGCGGCGGTGTGAAAGCATCCCTCCCTACCCCGCGAAGTGCAGAAGGAGGGGCAGAGGCAGCCTGTGGGCTGCAGGGGCCTGGAGCAATGCCTGATTCCCTCATGCTCGTTCCGGGGCTGCGGGTATAAAGAGCTTTATGCAATGTCTGGCGGGTGGGAGGCTATAGAAAGCGCGATGTCTCCGCTGCTGAACACGCCTTTCGGCTGCAACTAGCGGGCTCAGCAAAAGACACCGGGCGGCTTGGGCTGGGGCCGGCCGAGCAGCCTCCGTGAGCCCAGCGGCCAGCTCCCCAGCGAGCTGCAGCATCCCCGCCCGGATGGGACCTCGCCATCGGATGGCCGGAGCCGCGGCCGCCTCTTGCGGAGCGCTCCTGCTCTTCAGCGCCTGCCTCATGCGGGCGAGCGGCCACGGTAAGCCCCGAGCCCAGCCTCGCCGGCGGGGGCGGGGGAGGCAGATGAAGGCGGCGGGGCTGCCCCGGGGGCTAGGAGCCGCCGCGTTCCCGCGCCCCGGGCGGTGGAAGGACCCCGCTGTGCGGCGGGGAGCAGCGCGAGGGGCCCCGGGCTCAGCAGCCAGGCTCTGCGCGCCCGGGGCCGGCGGGGCGGGGGTCCAGGCTGGACGGGCCGCGCGGAGAGGCAGGCGCCGCTGGCCCCGGGGCGAGCTCTTGGCCGGGAGCCGCCTGGGGCTGGAGCCCGCCCCGCAAGTGCAGCTGGGCGTGGGGCGCAGCGCGGCGGGCGGAGCGGGGCCGCGAGCCGCTGGCGGGGCACCTCGCGGCCCCGGACCGGTCTCTCCCGGGGCTGCACCAGCCCGGCCGCGCGCGGCCGCGGGGCCCCGCCAGACACGGCGGCTCGGCGTGGGCCGCGGCGGGCGCCGCGCGCTCGGTCTCACGCGCACACGGGAAGTTGGGAGAGCCACAACTTTTCCCTGGGCTTTGCTGTTGCTAGGCTACGTTTGGGAGCATGTGACTGGCGGAGCGGGCTGAGCGCCGCGGAGCGCACCTCCGCCGGCTCTGGTACTAATCTGGCTGCGGGGATGGGGGAGTCCTATCTCCGCTCACTCCCACCCTCCGGCGGGGCCCAGCTCGCCCCGTCTCTCCCCCGCCCGACGTCACTGCCCCACCAGGAAAATGAAAACCCCTCTTGTTCCAGCAGGACGGGATGAAGGGCATTTCCTGGGCCACCTATATTGGCCGGGTAGCCCCACGGTTTCGTGTGTGTGTGTTAGGTGGATGGATTCAAATTGTTAATCTGCTTTCTTTGCTCAACTCTTAGTGTAAGCTCCTTAAAGGGAATCAAGTAAGTAATTATACAGCAACTGCTGCTAACAGCTCCCTTTTCTGAGCAGGGAAGTAGTTAGGAGATAGCTAACGTACAGCAGGAGCATTGCAAAACCTCCAGCCAAAGAGGTCACACTGGGTAGAGAGCTAATTCCTTGCACTCTTATTTACACTGCATAGAACTGAAGGTACAGTGCTGACTTAAATGTTTATTTCCTTGCTCTCTGCAGCCGCTGTAGAATATTCAGGACACATGCACAGTCAATGTGAATGTGAATTCACCGATTGTTTGGTAAGGTGAGAGGAAAATCTTGAACTGGCATCCAGAAGCAGGGCAGGTGTTAAGAATTTTGCTGTGCTGGATGTAAGAATTCTCAGAATAATTATGCTAATAAGATGATGTAATGTTAGTTATGGAATGGATGGTAGTAGCTCTTTTAAACCTCTGAATAGTATGGTCAACTCTTGGGATTCTCACCATATTTGGTGTTTTTCTTAAAACTCTAGTTCTTGGATTATGTGAAGATTTCAGCTTTCATTTAAAAAAAAATGATTGCAGACCTCATGGTTGGAGAAAGAAACTTGAAAACACGACCCAAACATACACTAATGGCTCAAAAATCAGAAGCCCTCTTGCCCCCAATTTATTATTTAAAAAAAAAAGATGTCATGATTTTAAAGCCAGTCTCATGACATTTTGAAGAATGACATTATTGTTTAATACTGGCAATTTGAATTTGAGAACACTGAGGGCAAACTGGTGTCTCCATAAGCCTGAGAAGACTCAGTTTGATCTGAGTGCTTGTGCCTATATTAAGCAGTGTTGTGCCTTCTTTCTTGACAAGTCTGATTTCTGAATGCTTGTTAAACATGCCACTGGATAAACTGAGAGAAAAATGACTCTTCTCACAGTCCATAGTTACACAGGACTTGATCCTGCAACCTTTACTCATGCCAACAGTCTTTATTACTTAGAGTTACTGTCCTGGGTGAAGATTGCAAGATGGAGTCCATATGCTGACTAATTTAAGTTCTTTCACTGTGATATCCAAAAGTAGCATTTTATAAGGGTTTTAATGTTTTATGTTAGCATAGCATTTCATTTTGAAGAATTCCAAAGCATGTCAGATATCTACCTGTACAGCACTGCTGAAATGCAGCCACATCTTGGGTGGAAGTGTCACAGCCAGGTGGATGTTGCAGTGCACAGCAGTTGTGTGAAGGGCAAATTTGGATTAAGATCACCAGGGCAAATGACTGAATTTACAAAAAAGCTTTGCTCTCTTTAAGAATTTGTGTACTCACACAGTACTCCATTTATCTAGCATTTATTATGGGACTCATGGAAGGACTGATTCTAGCCTGCTAAGGTATGACCCACTAATTCCTGGGCGTGTAGATGCTTCAAACTTTGCTGCTTTTAATAGTTCACTTCCCCAGATAGTGTTCTCTGTCTCTGTTCTTGTTTTCTCTTTATAATCCATGAATAAGAAAGCTATTTTCCCTTCTTAGAAGGAACATCCCTCCTTGGACACGCAAATTTACTTACAATCCGCACAAATCCAGTGTTATTAAATAACATTTTTGTAACCTATGTTCAATTCTTCGCAAATCAGTTAAGCTTCCTGCATGAATGACTTTTTTCTGAAGAGCCTTATTTTGGTTCAAATTCAGCAGAGGTGACAAATCTATCAGAAAATGAATATGTATAAGTAGCCAAGTAACTCCTATGTATTTGGCATTCAGTTGATAGGCAAAATGAGGTAAAATACATTCTAAGGAGGATGACAAGGATTTATCAGGAAAAGCATAAGATAGTGGAGCTCCTACTTTACCTGGTATTTTCTTGTTAACTTCTTTTCCTGCTACACCCACTTCTGTTTCCTCAGTGTGTAAGTTGCATTAATTTTTCCACCATTTAAATATCAAACTATTGCAATTTACAAAACACTGTCACTCACACCCAGTTTCTGCAAAATTCCCATTGACTTCAGTAGGACCATGATTTCACCCTGATGTGTAATTTACACAACGTTTCAATTACTGCCTTGAATCTCGTCTTGTCTGTGTTTGCTGCTGAGTATCCTAACATTTCCTCAGTACTCTTCCCTGAATTGCATTAAATAAGACCTTTTTTCTTTTATCTTGGCCAGATCCTGTCTATTTAGCAAATTAAGAGTCTAGTTCAAGTCAGTGGGATTATGTGTGAGCAGTGATTGCAAGACTGGGCTCTGCATTACCATAGTTAATAAGTAATAACATGATATTGGTCTAAACCTCCAAAATGCTGGAGAGGTGAGCATTTTTGGTGATAGCCTTTCACCTTGCACGGACACACTTGTTTGGTCTGTGAATCCTCTGGATACTATATAAGGGATACAGCTGCCTGAGAGTACATGCTGCAATAAAGTTGATTTCCAATTTTTAGTCTATTTCTTCTCTTTCAGTAGCTCCTCATTTCCTGAAGCAAAATCCTCATAGGGTGAGATTTTTTCATGGTTGGCCTTAGGCCAGATGTGAATTTTTTTTATAAAGTTTTAACAAATCTGATTCCTCTATTTTATGTGTATCTTGAGAAAAATATATATCCTTCCCAATACCATCTGATCAGAAATTTTGCAAGTGAATAGCACAGTGGCTGGTGGTAGAAATATCAAACTTGATTTATATCTTAGATCTCATTGAGCCTAGGGAGGTGGTGGAATCTCCATCTTTAGAGATTTTTAAGGTGTGGCTTGACAAAACCCTCATTGGGATTATTTAGCTGAGGTTAGTCCTCCTTTGAGCAGGGGGTTGGACTAGATGACCTCCTGAGGTTCCTTCCAACTCTAATATTCTATGATTCTATAATAAGAGAAGTATGAAGCAAATTGGTAGAATAGTTTTAAAGACATGGAGAAATCCTGTCCCCATTAAAGCAATGGGAAAACTCCACTGATTTCAGTGTGCAGGCTTCCATCCAGGAACATTTAAATTTGGAAATTTTGCACTTGCACAGTACAATTTTGCTGCATGAGCCAAGATTTACTCTATTTAAGGGTTTAAAATAAATTTCAGAGTTATCTGGCCAATAACATGGAGTGGTTTTAGGAGAGACTATATTTTAAGTCTATACAAGGGACAGATTTAAGGTTGAAACGTCAGCTGTGATACTACAATTCCTGTCTGTTGAGTGCTTGATTGCAAAACCTTAAAATGTTAATGGTTATTCAAAATAAAAATGTAATTCTGCTACTTGTGTGAAAAAAATGTTAGTCTACGTAGTGGCATCATAACAGAGGTTTGTAGCTTTTATGTATATTGGTGAATTCATATTCTGTGACCATTTTTAGCCAACCTCCACTTTGCACAAGTTTAGAATTGGCTCATGTACCTGTAACTGCATGTATAAACCTCAGACTGGATATTTGGATGAGCAATTACAAATCTCTGTGTGCAAATATGAGCACTAATTGATATAAAAAGTAGCAGTAATAGTTGGGGTTTGCTCATGCATGCACAGATGAAAATATGTCCTGTGTTTAAATGCAGTATGGTAGAAAAGCAAATCCCTTAACAAGCAATAGTGGTGAACAACTTTGGGCAACCGGAATATTCTCTCAAAAGGAGGAGGTGATTTCAAAGCCTTTTAAAATGTAACACAGGGGCATAAAATGGCAGAGTGGATTATACTGGGATACAAAAGTGAACTCAGGTTGCTAGTTTAAATCCAGCCCACGGCTGAATGTACAGTGACCTGTGTAAAATTAATAGGTGATCACAGTCCATATCCAAACAGGTGTCCACGTTTCAAAAACCACAATCAAATTTGGCATGAATTGACACTTTTGTTCACAGTTTCACAAAAGAGGCCAAATTAAATGAATGGGCGCGAATGGTTCTTACAGACCAGGACTGCTACATATTGCTGGGATTATATGGAGATGTTTGCACTGCTACTATCTATTATATCCGTTCTGTTCATGGTAGAAGCCCAGAAGGTCTGAGCAGAAGATTATCTCCCTTGCATAGAACCCCTGGGTAAAACCCCTACCCAGAGGTTTTACACAAGGGAGGAAGGATTTGGGCCTTATTGGGGGGCGGGAAAGTCAACTAGGTGCTTCCAAAAGAAAATGAGGATAGTCCAGTGGTCCCCCAGCTTTTCCTCTCAGGCTTCTCTCACCCTCCAGGGCAAGGGCTGGGGGCTGAGATCAGGGGCTGGGCTGGGAGACGGAGCCAGGGGTTGGGGGGACAAGAGCAGGGGCAGAAGCAGGGCTCCATGGCGCTCCATGGCACTCCTTCCCCGCCCCTTATGGGGGCTGGCCCAGTCTCTGCCACTCCCCCCCAGATGTTCCGCTGTACCCCCTAATGGGGTATGTCCCACAGTTTGGGGACCACTGCTATAGTCCAATTTATAGACTGTTCTGCTGGTAAACGAAGATATGGGAGAGGACCTTTGGGTAGAACTGTTTATTAAAATCCTGCACTGGTGTAATTTTCTTGCACTCTGTCAGTGCACATTTATAAGAGGAATGCTGGGCTTGAACTGTTCTGACTGAAATCAACAGCAGAACACCCGCTGACCTCAGTGGGAGCAGGACTAGGACCTCTGATTTTGGGGAGGAGAGTTGTGATAGCTTGAAAATTAAAAATACCCATCAGAGGAACACATTGCAATCTTCTTACCTTTTAATTGATAAAAGTGACATTTCTATGAACTCAGTGGCAGTATTCTATTTTGTAATGTTTTTTTGTAAGGTTTTTTTTTGGTTGTTTTTAAATAAGTAATCTACTTGTAGTAGTTGCCTTGATCTTTCTTTAATTATTTACTCCTTTTCTATATCCTGGGCAGCGAAGTATATCAGGAATTTGCTAAGTAATCACCTAAAGTGAAGAATAGGATAAAAAACAAAATTTCAGTTAAAAATTGAAAGCAGTAATTAGATGACACCTGGTTAGACTTAAATTCTTCACTAACTGCTAGAATTACAGTAAATAATTAAGCTGCAGGAGTCAAGACAAACAAGGACAGGACATCCAAGGAGATTTGAGCTAAGATAGATGTGCAGCATATGCAACACTTCCTATACAACAAATCAAAACCTTCTTTTATATATTGAGCTGACTGGAAATTTGAGCAATGAAATCCCACTTTAATCCCGCTTTACTTTCCTTGTGTTTTGCAGGAAATGAGCAAAGATTCGTTGGGGGTGTGTGTGCGGAGTGGGAGTTAGAATGCAATTTAATTAAAGCCTTTTAATTCTTTTCTTTTGGGGGCTTCCTAGATTGATGTGAATCAATCACTCTGCCCCAAGCCTTTACCCTGTATCCACCTTTTGCATTGTTAGATTATTGGGAGATCAAAGATCCCTAGTATTTGTTTTTTCTTCTAGTTACTTAGGGTCCAATTATACATCTTTCAGTTTTTATTTGGTTCTTACTCAGGGAAATGTCTGTGGAAGTCAGTTGATTAAGAACTTCAGGATTTGACTGTCAGTAATTAGTTTTACCCAGCATTCCCCTGACGCATTTTTGAAATATCATCTCCCATCTTTGATAATGTTGTATCCAATGCTGTTCACTTTTATTGGACACAATCTGTTTTAGGACTGGGAAGCTGTTGAAGCTCTTCAGAATTATAGATGCAGAAACCCCGTTTCCCATCATTTTAAATTCTGCCTAAAAACTGACGGCACAATATAACCCTTAGAGTGGAAGCTGAAAAGGAAACAACACTTTCTAGTAGAGTCATTGGTGAGAAACATAGAAGATTTTTCTTAATGAATCATCTACAGGTTGACACCTGTACAAAAACTAGCTAATGTTAAGATTAGGTTAACACTGTGGTTAACTAGCTATGGCAATCAGATAATTCAATTATTGGCTCGTTAATAGTTTACATTAAGTCTGGAAAATAAAGGATTGAAATGTGATACTTTAAAAACTAAATATATCTCTTGATATAACTTCTTAATGACACATCTTGAATGTTTTTTCCTTCTTCAGCCTTATGAGATATCTTGAACCAATTCCAGCTTGAGTCTCCTCTTACTTAAACTAGTTTAACTCTATTAATTTTAGCTGAGCTATTCCTGAATTGCACCATGTAAGGGAAGGGAGTATCAGATCCAGACACTAAAAAGTAGATAGTAAAAATGTCTTTCAATAGTTTACTGTATTTTGAGATGTGGTTTGAAGTCCACTCTCTTACTGAAACATCCAGTTTATTAACTGGCTTTTGCTCCTCCAGCTCAGCACATTTTTTAGAACGATTTTGAAAAATGAAGCTTAATGAGTAAACATGGAAATGTTGAATGGAATGGATATCCTTTAGCGGATTCCACAATAAGCTTTTATGGTTGGTATCAAGCTTTTTAATGTTTTTTTTGTTTTGCAATTCTTCAACTGGATTTGAGATCTAAGGATCACAATTAGTAGTTTTGCTTTGTTCTGGATTAAAATAAAAAGATATGTAAGAGTTAATGGAAGCTGTTTTCTTTCTGAACAGTTGTATTTTATCAGTAATAATCTCATTGGTTTGAATTTGATTAACTATATAGTTTTACACTCCTATTTAAGATAAAGGGGGTCAGAGCCTCAGTTGGTGTAAATGGGTGCAGCTCCACTCAAGCCGGCTGATTTTCTGACTCATTTTTTTTTCATATTTAGGTAGCCCTTGTTTCACACAGGTGGACGCAGTTCCAGCCTGGAGCCCCGTTGACCTCAGGTTTCTATGTGGATACTGGGGTCTTCTTGTATATTACAGGTTGCGGGATTGGGGCCTTCACTGTGGTTTGAGGCATGGTTAGAACAAACCTCTTTGCATCATACACAGATATTGCAGGAATAAAAATAATGATGTCTAGTGCTTATGGAGTGATTTTCAGCTTCAAAAAACCTTTATGAAAATTAACAGATCAAAGAAACATACTATTGTGATTCCATTTTTGGTTTGGGGAGTTAAGGCCTTACACTCAGGTGAACAGTCCCTTCAGGCATTTCCAAAATAGGAAAGTTACCAAAAAAAAAAAAATTCCAGTTGGTGCTCTCAGCAGGTCAGCACCAATGAGAGCCCTCATTTCATTGTGACTGGACCCATGACTAACATTGTGTCAGGTGAGCCTACTCTTCGGCAAGCTTAACTAACATGTAAGCCACCAGAGCCTTGCTTACAGTGGGGCTCCCATCAGGGATATAAGGAACCAGTGTCAGCACTGGTGGGAATCCTTTGTACAGTTCTCCCATGTAAGCACAGCACTTGACTTCAGCGGAGCTATTCGTGTTCACTTTTGAGTAAAGATTGCAGGATTGGGCCCAATAAAGGAGCTGGAAGATTTAGAACTATAACAAGAATGCTACTGTAACTGATATTAGCATTTTTGCCATATGAAAAGGCTATTCATGCATTAATTTTACTATTATGAGGTATAATAGGCTCTTAAACTATTGCACTTGAAGCAAATTGGGCTACATACTTGTCTGAAATTAGCAGCCGTGCTTCTAGCATCTTGCTTGTTATTGTAGGAGCTTTCTTTATTAGTTTTTCAGTTTTTGCCTTTCCTTTCTCTTTTCAAACCAGCCCTCAGGGTACCCTTTAAAAACTTGGCCCACTTCACCATTTGAAACCAGTTTAGCTCCTAATATTGTGTAAATGCATTGAAGCACTAATATTCTTTTCATTACCTCTGTGGTTACTTGAAAGGTATTCACTGTAGTAATTAATCTGGGTGTTGACAAATGTGAACTGGCTGAACACCAGGAAATCTGAATTGAATTTCAGATACACGTTGAGGGGCCTATTCTGCCTTCCTTACTCAGGCAAAAAGCCCATTTCTTCAGAAGGAGTTTTGCCTGAGCTAGGAGGACAGCCCTAGGGTCAAACTCACTGAGCACTTGCTTAATCTCCTGCTATGGGATTTGTGCTGTGACTGAATGCAGTCTAGTATAGGGAGATGACTGCCTAATAGTGGATATACAACATTGCTAGGAATCTTCTGACCTAGTTTGGGTGTGGCAAATATATCAAATCTTTAATACGCTAAGTGCTTTAGGAATTTGGACATCTCTTTGGATCTGTCTGGGGAAAAACAAATGCTTTGATCATTTACAAATAATTAAACCCACTGAGGTAAACAATGGCAGTAGCAACATTTGAAATTGGATGACAGCAAAGTATCAGACCTTTCAGAAAACAAGAGACTAGGCTGCAGTGTTCTGTGAGACGAAGGTTCACCTGCGGATGCTTTGAAGATGTAAATTTATTGTTTATTTTTGCGTGAAAATGCCACTCCTGTTTGGTCAGTGAAAGTTTGCACTGCCAAAGGGAGATAGAGGGATGGGATCTGTTCCTGGACTATGTAGCTGCTGCCCACACTAAGGAATGGTGGGCAGGTGCACCTTTCAGGAGCTCTGGGCTGTACTGTGCAAATGCGTCCTGGGGCATTTTTATTGCATGGGCAGGAGGGGGAGGAAGTAATTTTGCAACATACCTGTGGCCATGTCTTTCACTAGGTAAAAAGATAATTTCTACCACCTGTTAGTCAACACATGGTAACTAACATGAGATGACATCACAAAGACAAGGTGGGTGAGGTAATATCTTTTACTGGACCCACCTCCTTCGTTAATGAGAGAGACAAGCTTTCGAGCTCCACAGCGCACATCTCCAGGTACACTCTGTGGCGTGCTAAAGCTTGTCTCTCTCACCAACAGCAGTTTGTCCAATAAAAAAATATTTCCTCTCCCATTTTGTCTCTCTCATATCCTGGGTCCAACACAGCAACCACATGAGATAACATCCTAATGGATAACATCCTAGTGGGTACACTGCCTTGTCCACATTAGGATTTTACCAGGTGTTAGCTAGCACCTGGTAGAAAAGTACCCATTTTCCTAGTGTGGATACAGCGTGGGGAGGTAGCCAATCAGCATGTAGATCAGTGGGATGGAGCCATGGCTATGCTCACTCTGACCCCTCCCCACCTACTCTTTGTCCACTTCACTTCCAGTTGCTTCAGGAGGGAAGCAGGTATTATGCAGCAATTATGTCCTTGCAGGTCCTGGAGCTGCAATATGGGTAGGGCTTACACAGCTACACAAGATGGAGCAGGGAATTCTTACTGCCTCTTACTACCTTGCAGAGGTGGAGAGGGGCTAGGCACAAATTAGCATACAGTATTTAAGGGTTTGCTTTTGGCAGCAGCTGCAAACCATACCCACCTACTGTAGCAATAAACTGATGCAACGGCAGCAACATCCTAGCATCTTCCGAACCGAGAAATGCATGAGCAGATCTGATTGTTGGAAGGCACGGCTTATCTGGGGAGAGACAAGTACAACGAACCCTTGAGGCTGGTAGAAAGGTGTACTGTAAGGTTAGGGTGGCTACCGAAACTATATTTAATGCTACTTTTTTGGGATTTTGGAGGTTTAGCTCTCTTAATTGGATAAGTTTATTAGCATTTGGGTGAAGGATTTTTATTCTTTTTAACTAAAAGCTACAAATAGAATCTACCACATTTACAAACTAAAAATGATCAAATCCTCAGAGGATGACTTAACTTCAACTGTCCCCCACCTGCCTTAACTCCTCTTCTGTGATCTGACAGGTGTTCAATACAACCCTTGTCCTGGACATCCCAAACGTTAGGATAAATGGGGGGTTTGGATTAAAAAAAAAAGCTGCAGAGCACAGTGAATAACATTCTGGTGTTGTTTAGATACGTCTGCTTTAAAGGAACTGCTGCAGAAAACTCTGGGGTGTCCATTTAACACCAACATGATGGCGGTGGATCCTCCTACGCAAGCTGCTTGTTAACTGAAATTCAGTTACTAATACGCTCACATTCCTTACATATCCCCCATCGAGTGTCAGAAGTAACTATCATTGCCTTGAGCAGGAGTAACTACCACCAGCATGTCTGGCTAGCGGCACTCTTAGTGGTAAAGGTGATACATCTGTTTTACCCCTGACATTCCACTCTTTTGTTTCTGTTTATATGCTCCCATGGGCTGCTTAGCTAGCAATAAACCACAAGCATCATTTCTGGCAAGTTAGACTGTAACTTGCGCCCGCCCACTTCCCGGCTCACAAACAGTAGTAGTGCAGATGCAGCTTATACTGGCAAAATGTGCTTTTGCCAGTAAAATTTATACCAGTTCAAATCTTCAATCCTTACATGGGCCAAACTCCCATTGAAGCCAATGGTTGCTTTTGTCCACATAGGGACTGTTTGTAGCAACCGGTGTGCTTGTTTTAAAAGATAAGTGGAATGATTCAAAATTGGGCAGACAAGGGGGTCCAATCCTTCATTCCTTATTTTTTGTGAGTAGTTTCATTGGCCTTCATGAAAAGGGTAGTAGGCCGGAGTCCAAGGTTTTTACATGAATAAATGCTTGAGCCAAAGACAGCGTCATTGAAACCCTTATGGCCTATTTCTGCTTCTCATGAAATCAGTGGGAGTTTTGCCATTTACTTCAGTGACAGTCGGGTCAGACTCCCCAAATTAAAAACAAGCATGCCACAAATATTTTATGAAGGATAATAAATAGATAGAATTCGCTAATAAAATGGGTCATTGAGGCAAACATGAGCAGTGTCTAAATTAGAGAACAAACAGATAATTTCCTAGAAGACAGAACTAGGGGCCAGGCCCAACTTGCCTGGGCAGTTCCATTAGTTTCAGTGGTACAACTTGAGTGGTAAAGGCAAGCAGGATTTGACCATAGATCTGTGGATGTGTTGCGGATAGAGAGAAGTATTTTTTGCTATGTGCACTTACAACTTGCATGTAGCTAACACCTAACATTATTTTTTTCCTGAGCTGAAGAATTTGTGATATTCCCCAATAAAGTTGGGTCAATACAGGCGTTGTTGGCAAATTATTGTCTGTTATGTATCTTTTTAAATATGACAATGAAATATATAATGGATGATAAAAAGTGAGTTGTTTAAGATTCAGTCTTACCTAGTGCATTTGGAAAGCATTGTTTGGGGCTGATCCCTGGAGCTGCCAGGACTCATCACCTCTCAGGAAAGATAACTTACTTGCATCCAACTTAATTAAATCCAGCATGAGATTTTGAGAGCAAGCAGCTGATTAGATTGGAAGTTTATTAAAAGTATCTTGAAACCCCAAGTAAAAGTGGCTTACCGGGAGGATGGTTTTATAGCTCGAAACTGCATTCATCAGAATTTCCCAGTGGTGTGTAGTATACATGACATGTCTGAATTGTCTGTGCATGGGTTTTGTCATTGTTTTCCACCCTCTATACAGTTGTAAATACTTCCAATTCGTGGAGATTTTCACAGTTGGTCCCCCATTGCCCAATTGTTATTCTGTAGCAGCCTTGGGGCTATTGGCAAGCTTCATTCTTATGAAAATGCTTGGGATGCTTCCTTTTGTGAGTAGTTGAGGGTGCCTTTTACTTTCTTCCAGTTTGCTTGTTCTTCTTCCTCCTCATGTAATTTGGTCATTTATAATAGATTTTTGCATGTTTAATGTGCTTCACAACAAAGGGATTTTGGAAAGCAACACTAGGACTCAGCAAAGTGTTCTTCACTGGCGGTCCACAGTGTGTGCTTCACTTATCCAGCCAATACAATCACAGCTGATGTATATGGATTAAGATGAAGGGAACTGGTTAATGTTATCGAATTTAGTGCAGAACATGTTCTTTATGTACAGTGTATCTTAAACCATTGAAATTTGTGAGCTGTATTGTAATTAATTAATTAATACAGAAAATTCTGACTGTCTAGCATGGCTCTAAAGTTAATTACAAAATAAATTTTGTAAAATAAGAGTACAACTAATTTTATACTGGGCACCTTTTTAAAGTATTTTTAATAAACATCTGTAGTAAATAAAGAGTTTATAAAGATAGATTCATGATACGTTCTCTAAGATTTGATTCTCTTTTCGTTGAAGAATAGGGGAAACTTGCTTCAATGGGTGCAGGGTCATGTCCTATTTGGTTAAGGGAAGTTTACTTTAGAAGTAATATACTTTAGAAGTACTTTATCTTTTAGGTCATCTACCTATTACATTAAGACTACATTAAAAAGATTTCTTATTTCTTATTTCTGCTCTGTTAAAGGATGAGGGTAATACAGATTTACTGGGATTTTTTAGTTCATTGCTAGAAACAAGCAGTGGATTTACAAAGAAAACTTCATGACACTTTTAAAATGATCTTACTACACTTCTACATTCAAAATGAAGATAAGAATATGAGCACATGCTACATATATCCATATCTATGCATATGCATAATATACAATTTATTTTTAATTGTTAGAAAGCTTTTTTACATTCAATATTAACACTGCTGATTAAACATGGCCTAAATTTATTACAAAAATCTTAGTTCCAGTGATAACAGTTTAGAACAGTAACAGTTTAGAACAATAACTGTATTTAAAAGTTGGATTGTTTTGGAGGTTGATCTCTTATTGGTTAAACAGTTCATGTATGACTTGTCTGAAAACCAAGAGTTTGTTTCCCCTATTATTTGTTCAAATTCATACTTGGAGAAAATGAAAAATAAATAAAATTTAATTTCCTAACAAATCTAAAATTTCTTTTTCTATTTTTAGCTGGCTGTTTGCATGTGTAGCATTCTTCAATTAAAATAGTTAAGTGAAGGTATAGAGGATGAGGATTACGAATATCTTGAATGTTGCTAGGAGGCATTTACAGTGTCATTCCTTTGAACTAGATGTCTGCAGGAGAGTTGAACCTTTTTTTTTCTTTGCGGGAAAGCTTTTCTGCTTAGTTTCAGTAGATTAAAATCCTGAATTTCTTTAATTCTGGGATTTATGTAAAGGCATTAGCAGAAATGAATCTATAGTCCTTTTATGACTGTATTAAAATAACTGAAAAATAGAAAAGGTTATAGTTTGACATAGAATACAGTCATTTTAAGTAATTGTTAAAGGAGTTTGCATAGGGGTGTTATTAAAATGACATTTGGTATTGAAGTTTTCCTTCCACATAGATACAATAAGTGTGTGCTGTGTATATTCTTATTTCAGATTTAATTGCTGAGTGTGTGCGTGCCGTGTGTTTGTAGGGGGTGCATGCACACACACACACACACACACACACACACACACACACACAAATATGCACAATATTTTTTGGAATCCAACAGTTAGTGTTCAAGAATATATCCCAGTCCTTTGCTGGTGTATATTGGTCTCTCTCCACTGGCTTCAATGGAACTATGCTGATTTATACCAGCAGACGATCTTGTCCCCTATGTGTAGATAGAAATCCCTTTTTTTTTTATTTGTACTGGGAGCACACAGTACTTATTGCTAACCTGTTTCAATGGGGTAACTAGACAAACCTAAAACAGTCTTCTCTGAAACACTGTACTTCTGAATTTACTGTGCATAATGTACTCCTTTTGTTTTTGAATTTGCAAGATACATTTCATTAAGTCAAATGAAAATGAACAAAAATAGGATCCTGCGGTCCATTCTGAGTGTATAGACACATTCAGTACAGCCCCTTATGGAAACCAAGGTGGGTGAAAGCACCAGCATAGTTTGACTTCTATATTTGGGGAGGCAGCTCCAGTTAGCCCAATGGAGTTGTGCATGGGTGGGAGCAAATGCTGCACCTGCCTGAGGCTAGCAGGTTTTTTTTTGCCCCCCCACTTGCTAAACTATGGATTTGTCCCTCTGAATGGGGCAGACCAGCAGACTAGAAAATCAAAGCAGGTATCACACTGACATCTGAGATGGAAGTAAGGAGTTAGAATAGGGAGCAATCTCTGCATAGCCGGATGGGCTTTTCTTTTCAAGTTAAATATTTCTTTCCCCAGCATATAGTACATGACCTTTGTCCCAGAAGTCTGAGTTATTCCTGAAGTGTCCAAATCTTGCTTTGCCCCTAGATCCTATTGTATAGCTTTATTCCACAACTACAGTCTATGGTCCTCCTTACTTTCCTAATTCTGGGAGTATTCAGGTAGCAAATGGAAAAGAGAGTGTAACAAATGCAACACATTCCCCACACTGGTTGGAAAAGAGTGCACGTCAGTTTCCCTGGATGTATAGTCAACAAGGAGCCGAGTTCTGAGATGTAAATGCAAAATTCAGCACTCTGAGAGATCATGTGGATTTTTTATAAGGATTTGAGATCCATATGCAAATAGATTACAGTCACTATGTATTTAGGCCTTTTTATACCTGTAACAGATAGATAGATAACGAATTATCCAAGTTCATGAATGCTGGAAACATTCTTCATTTTAACTTACTGTATCAAAACACGGTATACAAGAGAACAAAGCAGAATGGAAATTGCTTAGGCCAAATGTCATGTGGAATGTTTTTCAGTGTACTGAAAGCCAGGTTTTATTCTTTCTCAAGTGAGATGAGTCATAGTCCAAGTGTCTTGACACAATGAGAAAGCCATGTTGTGATATGTCATTCACTTCACTGAACCCTATGTAACCCTAATTTCACCCAGTTACAGTACGTATTGGTCAGGTATACAACAATCCTAGGCTATTTGTAATTTGGGAATGAGACAGTCAATGACAACGTGGGAAACCAGGATAGCGTCCCCTTCAGATAAAGCCATGAGAGAGGGCCATGTGATAGGAAAGCCCAGCAAAGGGCACCTCGCAGAGTTGTCTCCAATAGATGGGGTAAAGAAAGGCACAGGGGTTTTTGCCCCCAGAATCCACATTCTGGAAACCTCTGTTCATTCCATGGGATCAAACCCCACTTACCAGTCTGGGGCAAACTCTGCAGAGCTCTCCTGGATGACGTTTTTTCTCACCAGGTTTATTCTTTGGCTTTCTGTAGGATGGGTTTAGTCTCCCTTTAAACCCTCGTGGTAACTGTGGTTAGTGTTGTGAGTGTGACAAACAGTATTCATCTGGAACTGCATGCTCTGACAGCACAATCAGGAAATATGTTTGCTGACATTTTATATATCCTGTTTGTAACTCTACCATTTACAAATTACATACAGCAGCAGTGCTGAATACCTGACTCATGTATACCATCATTTACTGTAATGAACTTGGAGTTATGGCAGAATCAGTTGAGGCAAATGAAAGACATGAGACAACATGCATGTGGCATTCCTTGGTTGTTGATCTGGGGTGATGGGGAATTGGAGGCACAACACCTTCTATTCTTAGATTGTAAGGTCTTTGGGGCAAGGACTGTCTTTGTTCTCTTTGTGTACAGCACCTAGCGCAATGGGATGCTAGTCCATGATTGGAGTCCCAAGTGCAATATTACTACTGCTCCATTTAGAAGCCCTTGTACCCTCACTTCATAACTCTGGCTCCCCAGCAGCACAGCTCCCTGGCCTATGTATCCCTTGGAATACTCCTTTAAAGGAAAACTCAACCCACAGCCTCATCTGTATGTGCAGATGTGCCAGAAGAGAGAGCAGCATGGGGTGCAAATTATGCTCAGACACACACCTAGAGATTCCTTTTCAATGATACAGTCATTACTTATTTAATTTGTTAAAATCACTATCTAGCAGTGTAGAAAAAATGGTAGTTTCCAGATATTCAGACATTCCTTGCCTCAAAGAGCTTGCTGTCCAGAGGAAATCTGTACCATATGCCCTTTAATAAGATGGCTGAAGGATATTTTATTTTAAAATGATTTTTTTGTCGAGTAATTTGCCTTTAACACCAATACATTATTTGATGGCATATTAATTTTGTGCAGATTTATTGTCACAATGAAATATTAGTTTAATATATAAATGTGGAATTTAGCAGCATAATTTTGCCAGTTGCCACTCTGTATTTCTCATTATGAGCTACTCTATTTGTTCATTTTGCATATTTCTTATAACTTCGGTTGGCAACACAATACTAACATTTAGCATCATGTAGCATTTCAGAAATGGAGGCTGTAGCAAGATGTAGTCGCTCTTTAAAGTTAGGAGGTGGACCTTCCTGGGCCAGTACTACCCCATTCCAGGAACCATGATACTGGAACAGGGGATGTGATTTCAGAGGGGGGCACCGCTCATACTGCTGGCTGTTTGTGGCCAGTGATTGGCATTCTGTGAGCAGGCTAGGCTGGAACATCGCTCATTTCTTCACTACAGAGGGAACCTTGTCTCTGGTTCAGGACAGTACCCTGCCAATCTCTCCTTGAGATCCAGAAGAACAGTGTTTCTTGGGAAATGTAATCCCCTAAGAAGTCATGACAATAGTCGTAGGCTCGGGCTAAGCATGCAAGGACTGGAGAGGCCTATATAAATAGCACCCTTTGAGCTATCAAGATTGTTAGATTGGCTGGGAGACTCAACCTCATTAGGAAATGAGACCTAGAATCTGCCATTTCACTATTACTAGCACACCAAATAATTTTAAATAAACTAAGTGTTAAACTGAGATGAATGTGTTTTTGAGATAGGAATATCTTAAGTATTCTATAAGCTACGTTTTCTTTTTGTGGGAATAAGCACACTCGTGTCATGTTATAAACTTGCATCAATATATGAGCAGTGAGTGGGTTCTTGTGGTGGAAGAAAAGCAAGCAAAAGGTCTTAGCTGAATTATGCATCTTTCTTTCTGTCTGTCTGTGGGGGAATTCAGATGGAGTTTATAAAGACTTAACCTACCTAACCTCCCTTCCAGAAAAATACGTGCAGTTAGAGACACAATTAACCTAGGCAAAGAAATTTGACATTACACAAGACACAAATGTTAGCTCTTTTGTGTTCTACCTGCAGAATTATTGTGATGGGCACATCTTTGCTTGATGCTGAAAGTGTCAGGGCTGATACATCAAACATATTATTTTATTAGAGGAAAGAGGAGGATAAGGGAACATCGTGCCACTTAGTTATCTTTTTGGAGAATGTGTATGGCACTGGTATGTGGCAGATAGTCTGTTAGTGCTTATTCTGATGTTGTGCATGTATGTACTAATGGCTCACCTGTTTGATGGGAAAAAAGAATGATGCCTTAAAAAAGTTACATTTCAGGAACTGTCTCTCAGAGTAATGTTTCCGTCTATAAGAGAGGAGTGGTCAGGGAACTGTAGGCTTAATTTCTGTCTGAATAGAGTCATAGTGGGTCATCTTACCTGGATTCTCCATTACTTGAAGTCTTTAAATCAAGATTGGCTATCTTTGTAAAAGATATGTTATAGCTCAAACAGCTCAAAAATGGAACTGATGCAGAAATTATTAGTAGAGGTTGGTTGCCTAGTTATGCAGGAGATCAGACTAGATAATCATTATGGTCCCAGCTGGCCTTTACATCTATGAATTGTACAACTAATAAATATTTAAAAGATTGCAAATCGATGATTTAGAGTATCAAGGACTTCAAGGTCTAGGATGCATGTAGGGAAGAGTGTGACAAGAAATTGAAATGTCTGGGACTCTTCACATAAGAGAGGAGATGAATATGAGGGGACATATTAGAGTAACACAAAATAATGAATGGAATAGACAAAATAGTATATCCTTTTATTGATTTTAAATTTGCTGTCTTTCATTGACTGTTTCCTTGTTCCTTTATTATGTGTGAGAAGGTGAATAAAAATGCCTAGTCTACGTCACTGAATACAAATTCTATGGTTGCAGGCCCAGATCAGATCCTATGTCTTTCCTGTAAGACAGCATTTGTTTACTTCCAAATCAGGTTAGCCTGTGGCACTGTGCATCACATTTGGGCATGAACATAAAAGGTTTGAATTTACATTTGAGATTTTAATCTAAATATTTGTCCATATATATATTAGGATTGATTATGAATCACATATGAATATGGGTCAAATAAAACATAGGAATAGGAAAGTCTTAATAAACTTCCTTTCTGCTGAAGATTCATGAGTCTACAGATTAAAGGTAGCTCCAGCTTCCAAAACCTCTGTGCTGAAAGGGCCTTGCACTACCACCACCTGGCAGAGTTCAATATGGCTATTGGGAAGTGTCTAGTAGCTGTGAGAGGGACTTTGCTATAGTTCTCCGGGGGCCACTGGGTCTGTATTTAACATCGGCTTAATTTAAACCCTTTAACCCCACGCAGTCACTGGGCCAAATTCTGTATCTGTTTCACCATTGTAAATCTAGAGTAACTCCATTAAAGACAAATGGGAGTTACTCCAGACTTACACGGACGTAAATGAGAATTTTGCCCTAAATTGTCTTGGGGAATATAAACAACTGCACTGAATAATACATCTGTACAGGAGTGATTTTGTGATAGTGTAGGGCTTGATATTCTGTATTTATTTTGGTACCAAATATAATTTTATTTTTAATATTGAATTAAAGACCAGGATCACTATGCCGTAGTTAAAAGTATTTTGCTTGGTTCATAATTTGTCCCCAAATCTTTTGCATCTGATATGATCACTCTATGATGCTTTAGTCTAATAGAAAGGCATAGTTCTGCATAATCTTTTGTACAAGTGGCTTACTATATGCCATGGAAATTGGCCTTCTCTGTTTTGACCTAAGTGGATTGTGAATCCCAGACATCTACTCAGAAGACTATTACAAAAGAATCCCAGATTCAGGCAGCTACAGAAGGTGCAGCAGCAGTAGTAACATAAGGACTAGAGACAGCAAGTCTAGCAGAAGCCTCAGGAACAGCACTATATATATATTTTCCCCAGGAATAAATTTGGATCTATTGGTTGCATTCTTCAGTGCTGTATTGCCTTATAAGAAAACGGATGTGGTAGCTTTGTTTTTTCCAGTTGCTTTCTTGAATCCTTAAAAATTGAAACAGGCATTCATCAATTTTTGAGAAGTCAGAAATTATACTATTAAAAAACCAACAACCTTGGATTCTCTTTTGCATGGGTTCTTGTGGGAGTCACAAAATCATAGAATCGAAGGACTGGAAGGAACCTTGTGAGGTCAACTAGTCCAGTCCCCTGCATTTATGGTAGGACCAAACATTATCTAGACCCTCTCTGACAGATACTTGTTTAACTTGCTCTTTAAAATCTCCAGTGATGGAGATTCCACAACCTCCCCAAGCAATTTATTCCACTGCTTAACTACTTCGTGACAGTTAGGAAGTTTTTCCTGATGTCCAATCTAAACTATCCTTGCTGTAATTTATACCTATTGCTTCTTGTGCTATCCTTAGAGGTTAAGGGGAACAATTTTTCTCCCTCCTCCTTGTAACAATCTTTTATGTACGTGAAAACTGTTATCATGTACCCCCTCAGTCTTCTCTTCTCCAGACTAAACAAACCCAAATTTTTCAATCTTCCCTTATAGGTCATGTTTTCTAGACCTTTAATTATTTTTGTTACTCTTCTCTAGACTTTATCCAATTTGTCCACATCTTTCCTGAAATGTGGCACGCAGAACTGGACAGAATACTCCAGTTGAGGCCTAATCAGTGCAAAGTACAGCAGAAAAATTACTTCTAATGTCTTGCTTCCAACACTCCTGCTAGTACATCCCAGAATGATGTTTGCTTTTTTGCAACAGACTTACACTGTTAGCTCATATTTAGCTTGTGATCCACTATGACTCTCAGATCCTTTTCTGCAGTACTCTTTCCTAGGGAGTCATTTCCCATTTTGTATGTGTAATTGTTCCTTCCTAATTGGAGTACTTTGCATTTGTCCTTATTGAATTTCATCCTATTTACTTCAGACCATTTATCTGGTTTGTTCAGTTCATTTTGAATTTTAATCCTATCCTCCAAAGCACTTGCAACCCTTCCCAGCTTGGTATCATCCTCAAATCTTGCCATCTGTCTTCTTGGTTGTATTTGAATGACTGTTTCATCACAATTCCATGGGTAAAATAATACAATGAAATTAAAGCAAGTAAAAAATAATTATCTGGATTTTGAACTTTCAAAAGTCACCTATATACTTTCTTTTTGTCATGCTTCTAATTTGTTAATAAAGACTACATTTTAATTATTTATTGTGTATTTTTAAATGCAACAATTATTTCCTGCAGGAATCCTGCTAACAGGATTCTGTTTGCCTGAAAGAAGTGTCTGGGGCTTTATCAGCATCTGTCAGGGTAAATCAGAATTTCTACAGAAATCAGCTCATTAGTATTAAGTTTTGGCAGTCTCTGTCTGATTCAGAACTGCCATACCATTTTAAAAAAAGCACTTACTAAAAAGAAACTCTTTGCTACAATAGTGTATCAGTAATTATTGCTAACCCCTCAGGAAATCCAGTCTTCCACTTAAACAATGTTTGTTAACAAGAGGACACCCCTTACCTTCTAACATCTCCCTCCTAGTATAGAGTAACAGATTCTGCAACCCTATGCGGCATAGCACTTACTGATGTAAGTAGTTCTGTTGGCTTCGATGGACTACTCATGTGTGTAAGTGCTACTCATTGTGAGTAATGGTTCCAGAATAGATCCCAAAATTAATACTTTAGTTTAACCAGGGTAACTGCCTCTTGTATCAGTTCAGACTTTGAACATAAACTCTTATAAAGCCTTCAGAAGCTGGTTTTAGTGGATGATGTCAGTTTCTATTTTGAATCAAGGGGCATGTTTCCATGGTTTGCCACTTGGAGTTACTTTGAAAATATTTTTATTGACTCAATTAGTCATTTTACTGTTAATTTTATTTTTTTTGGATCATGGACATTTCTAGCAATGGATACAATAATTATGTGTACTCTACATACTTCCTTCTTTTGATGGCCAGAATTTCTTTTGATCACAGTTTAAAAACAAAATAAAACATACCTTTTTAAAACCTTGCTGAGAAATGCCTTTGAACCTGCAGGCTCCCATTGCCTCTTTCTCACCTGTAATTTATTTTCAACCAGAGCCCTCTGCCTTTCTACTAAATGAACAATCGTTTTGTATTATCTAATGTAGTTGGGTATGAAGAGGATACAAAGCAATGATATGTGAAGCATCAGTTTGCTTTGCTGTTTTGAAAAGCTATTTCAGAACCCTGCCCTTGAAGGAGAAATAAGCAAGCATGCAAGATTACGTTTGAAAAGACTAATACCACAATTAAATGAATTATTATAGGTCTGCTGATGAATTGTATAAATGGGCATTGGTACAGCACTTTCTGTATGTAGTTCTGAGTGACTTGAACTATCATTTTAAAAAGTATTACAGAGTGTAAAAGAACTGCTTGGTTTGCAAATACTCTGTTAACATTCAAATACAGTTTCTTATACTGTATGAAAACTGCTGTGCTTATAATGCTTTCCAAAGAGCGTAACAAGTGTTATCTCATTTTATGTCTCCATAAGGATATACTTAAATAACTTAGTAGAAGAAAGGCAAAAGAAAATAATTAGCATTTTAGACAGTGATTAAAGTTTACTGGTTAATTATTTGAAACAATGATATAATATACAATGAAATTATTTTACACACTGTTTTTAAGCATATACTTTTCCCGTTAAAAAACCTGAAACCCTTTGGATGTTGATTAATGCTGTATTGTAATTTCTTTTTCAGCCAGGTGCTATTTATTAAGCTTCTCAGACGCTACGAATGCAATAAATGTAGAAACAGATTATGTTTTACTTCCAATAATAGTTCTATTTGATACATTGTTTAATATATGTTGTATTTAACAGTTAAACTTTAAAAAGGCCCTAAAAGTCTCAAATGGAAATGTTGCCTTGTAGGGCAAAATTCAGTGAGAGGGTCTGGGATTCCAGAATGAACTTGTACATTCTTTCAGGGCATTTTTGCAAGGGAGGTTGTTGTGTTTTAAAGGTAGTTGATAAGAGACCTGCACCACCAACCCCAGACCTGCACCACCAACCACCATCATACATTAGTCTATAGAAGGTATTTGGGTGTACATACTCCTGTACCACTCTGTACCACCATTCATCCAAGTGCAAGTCTTGACCATTTGCAGGATACATTATAAATCAGGATGTCACTACCAGACAATCAGATTTGAACATTCCTTGCATAAAGTAGCCTGCTTATATTTCTGAGGAATACATCACTTAACTGCTTATGTGACCGTGTTGATATGTCTGGTTTTACATGAAAGTCAGGGTAACACATTGTTTATTTATGTAATTGTGAATTCAAGACTAGGTGTCTGTGCTTTATATTTACTAAAGTTATCTCCTTTGGATAAGTCACTTAGAATAATTGAATGGGTAATTTCATCACTTGATTATTAATTAAAACAGGAAATGGCTTTTTCTTAGTTGTTCTAAGAGTAGTTCTTTGCTACTACCTCTGTTCTTTCAGCATTCCTTTGCTTCAAGGGTGCTACCTGAGGCTAAGTGAAACAGAACTTTGTTGAACCTAATTATGAGTAACAACTTCTCAGTTTTGGGGACCAGAAAATAGGCCAGATGTTCACATCCTCTCCCATATGGCTATAAACAGTGTATTTCACTCTCTTATGGCATCAGGGGACTTCAGTAGACATATTTGGTAAAGGCCTGATCCTGCTGTCCTTACACGTGGGAGCAAAAACTGTCCCATCAGGTCCTCAATCCACTGACATAACACATATGGTGGGGGATTTTAGAGTCTGATGAACAGCAGGTCAGATTTTGAACAGTCCCAAAGAGTTTTAAAGCTCAGATTCTTGTATTTAGAAAAAAAGAGCTACTAAAATGTTGATTGGAGATATATTCAATATCCAATGGAGATTTTATTTGTTAAAAATCTGTATTCATGTTTTGAAACCAGATACCAGTACAGGGCTGGCAAAATGAGATTTTTACCACAGCTAAGTGGATTAACTCTGAGTTTAAAAAATACACTCATGAACTACAAGGGTGTGGGGGTGGAGGTGGGGAATTAATGTTTAGCCTCCAGAAATGATATGGAAAACTATTTTCCTCTTTCGTTTAAGTCTCTATAACCTGAGTCCATGAAATGAAAATGGACGACTTTTGTCTTAATAGGCTTCTATATCTGGCAAACGTTTCCTTGGCTTTTTTTCTTTTATTCATTTGTTTGACTATTAAAGATTATGAAGGTGACTATCCAACAGGCTAGACGGGAAAAGCCTTCTATATTAAGAGTTATTACACTTGAATGTTGGGTCAGAGGCTGCTCTCCCTTACATCAGGGCAACTCTATTGAAGTTCAGTGGCCTTACATTGGTGTAACTGAATGAGGAATTTGGCCCACTGTTTTATCTGAAAGAGTGTGTTTAAAATGATTTTTCTAAATGTGTCCCTGAGTTGTTGATGGGAACAATCTCCAATGTCTGTTCTGATCTGACACTGTAACCAAGCTTCCTGGTTTACTGTTTGATTGCAGGGTGTGAGAGTGGGCAGTTCCGCTGTGGGAATGGCCGTTGTATTCCTGCAGACTGGAGGTGTGATGGAGCAAGGGACTGTTCAGACGATACAGATGAAGCTGGTTGTCGTAAGTGGAATTTCCTCGGAGTTCATTCAAAGCATTTCCACTTTTTTTTTTTACAATATTCAGAATACTCTGATACCATAGCACTCATGGTGCACCATGCCATGATGAAGAGTCAGTTAATTTTTAGAGAGAGAGAGAGAGAACGGAGGTAGTATAAAACTCCTAGGTTGGTGGGCAATGGCTGTGGAGCCTGACTGAGACTCAAGTCTTTTGAGTTCTGTAGTGCTGATATTATGGAAATTAGAAAATTGCCAAATTTCCAAGTCACCTTTAGAAAGAGACAGGTCACACATGGCACTTCCCTCCGTATCCATGGCCATGTCTCTAATAACGACATCTCTTCTGATGACTGTGGATTTTAAGCATTTGTAGAGGGGTAATTGATATTACTGTAATGAATCTGAATGGTGCAAACATACAGACACTACTGTCTTCACTGTGATATAATCTTTGGTTTTTATCACCACTCAAATTCAAGTAGAATCTCCATTAGCTGTTAAGAGTAGTGCTAGACGATGAGTGGGCAACATACACATTTAATTAGTACGCTTTATCATGTAAGAAAAAAGGTTCTCTGAGTCTTGACAAATTTCAGTTGAATCACTATAGAGATTTTTTAAACCTGTGCCTATTAAAAATGTTACCAACAGGAAGAAACAATCCCCCATTTTCAGAAAACCTTCTGCATTTGCCATCTAAGTGCTGGCACCCTTCTGGGTTTCAGAACCCTTCGTGGCAGTTTGCCCATGCTACAGTTAGGCCAGGTTTTGTCCTTTGTGAGTTGATTTGGAGCAACAAGGCTAATTTACATTGTTTCCTCCCACATTGGATTGACCCTTCTCAGCTTGAGCCCTGCCGTAATTGGGGGTAGTTCCTGCAGCCAGACTGGCTGATTTTCTGATTAATAGGTTAGCCAAGTGCAAAATCAAGAGTGTTTTGGATGAAGAATATCTTGCATTAGAAGTAACTGCCATTCTGCTACAAGTGGCAATGTCACCTGATATATTTAAGTCTAAATGATTTCCTCTGAGAAAGGCCATGGTGCTATTGAACAAACTACTGTGCAAAACTTCCATTAACATCAGGGGACCAGTGTCACTCCTAGTGCATTTGCTTAAATCAGTGAAGTTGTTTTTATCTGTTTAGATATGGACATAAAAGTAAAATATGGGATGTGAAATGAATTTGTTTTGTTTAATTGGATTATATTGTTTTTAATGATGCACACATTGTATAATGATGGAGCCACATAAGTATGTACTAAGTAGGTACTTAAATCAACAGAACACAAACATATTTTTAAAATATTCATTTTTGTTCCTGAAGCAAGAATTCAAAATAATATTTATGATGTGCAGCTAAACCCTTTTTTTGCCCCTAATTTAATTATGTACTCTTCATCTATGAAGCTGTAATACACCATCAAATCATTTCTCATCTCATGGGCCCAGGCTGTTTTTAGGGAGAAGGGTCATTAAACAGAGAAGCCCTGCACAAATCAAACTGGACCGTGTTGTGCTAGTGAATCAAAACATGAGTATTAACCAGGGATCTGCAGACAGTTCCAGAGTTAGGTTCAAACATTTATTTTGTCTCTCCCTGTACCCACTCTGTTTTCCTTTCTCTTTTTTAAATAGCCACCTATAAAATACTCAAAAGAGCAGAGACAGTAGAACTTAGACTGTTCCAACCTCACCTCTTACTAGGGTGACCAGATGTCCCGATTTCAGAGGGATAGTTCTAATATTTGGAGCTTTTTCTTACCTATCACACCCTCACTCCCATCCTGATTTTTCACACTTGTTATCTGGTCACCCGCCCCCCTGCATCATCAATCCACTAAGGAAAATCATGTGCTTAATTTGGAAGAGGCTCAAAAATTAGCTCAAAAGTTTTAGCTCAGAAGTTGTGGGTCTTGCCCAAGAACTGCAATCCCAAGGGTAGAAAGTCACTCCTATTCTTCTGACTTTAGGTGTCTAGGATGTTTAGTTCTTGCAGGTGAAGCACATTTATAGTTTATTCATGCTATTTTAAATTAGGGCTTTCTTATTTTTTTGAAGTCACTCTTCTGAATACTGTGAAATAACAAATGATTTGCTTGTTTGTACTAGCACAACCTACCTGTGAGGGAAATCAGTTTCAGTGTCAGGCTGATGGAGAGTGTATTCCACAGTCATGGGTTTGTGATGATGAGGAAGACTGTGACGATGGCTCAGATGAGCATCAGCAATGCCGTAAGTATTTCAGTCAGAACATTTATATCAGCATCATGAAAGAGCAAACCATTTGTATATGAACATTTTGATAACATAAAGCGTGTGTGCACACACATGCAAATAAACAAGGCAAGTGCAGCTTTTGATCAGAGTGATCTCTCTAATAAACAGTTGTTGAAAATGGAATATGCTAAAATCATAATGAAATAAACTATAATCAAATAAATCTGAATAGGCATTATTTAAGTTAATAAAATCTCTCAATCTTTCAATGAAGTAGAAAAGCCTTTGGCTTTTGAAGTTTAAATAAAAAAGAAAAGAAAATGTAAGATGTATATCAGCCACAGAAGAAGTAATAGGGAACTTATTAGCAGATTCCAAAAATTGAATTGTGAATTTACATCATTATATGAACAGTTACATGCTTCTTAATCAACCTCAGCTAGGAGCCTCTTCATTCATTTTTTACCAAAACTTATATTCTACAAGCTCAGAATCAAAAGAAGAAACTATACAGTTCTCCCTGGAAAAGATTTGGAATCTATAAAGGAAAAATGAGTAAACCCCTAAGTAAAGAAGAGTAATGAAAGGAAGTTAAACAAATCTTTAAAGTAATTCTGAAGTCATATCTGGTGAAGCTTTTCAATAAATCACTAGCCAGACATTGCAATCTTACGTTCTATAATGAACAGAGCAGTTATCCCTTATATTCAGATCCCCAAAAGTCCTGCTATCTGGTAATAGGCTGATGTTCCATTATCACTTAGCTAGGTTAAAGTCAGTACATAAATCTTGTTAATATTTCAATTTGAAAGGGAAATATATTGATGATACCCTATGTATTAATCATGTATGGATTGACATTTATGAACAAAAATATTTAATCTTCCCTTTCTTCTTTATGAAAGCAAGTTATTTAAAGTATAATTGCTATCAACCAGTCTTTTTTCTCAGTATTGATGGTAAGGTATGAAATATTCTAACTAGCTGTTCGCATTCAGTGACCCGTGCTTCATTTGTAATGGAAGAGGTGCTGGAGCTCAAGAAATCAGACAGCGTAACTGATAGATATCAGTTGGGGTTTATGCCATAAAAACAAACTGATAGTGATTTGGCTACTGCGCATCAGGCCAAATTTTGCCCTCAGATCTTTGATTGTATGTGGGATGGGGGAGGGATCCAAAGAGTAAATAGAACCCATTGTTGGTATATCCTTAGGAAACAAATGACTTCTGGGTGAGTAGAGTGGGCTTATTTATTTTTCTTCTTACACAGATTGGTTTTAGTCCTAAAATTTGACAATTTATTCAGACTATGTAAATATCCCTACAGTTAGTAAACCAAATTCTGTTCAGTTGTACCTGTTAAACCCCACTGACTTCGGTGGATTTTTATGAGTGTAACTTAGATTAGAATTTGGCTCACAGACCAGGCATGTGATCTTAAATCTTCATTTCTGTCCAAACAACAGAGGGGAACAAAGCTGGGTTGTCTTTTGCCCCCATTCTCCTTGTGTCTGTGATGCGGCCCCTAGTTAATTACATATCTACTAAGGACAGAGTAGATAATAAGGTCAAAATCCAGTGATGGCTTTAGGTCAAGATTTGAACTGGGTCACTGTAACTTGCCTTCGTTCTATGTGTGCCCATTAATTGTGAGCAGTTTGGAAAGTGCCCTTCAATAGTTGCACAGTAAAGTCCTGCTGCTTCTGCTTTGGAGCCATCTATGGAGATATGCACTGATACTACTTAATTTAAGGCTACTTTTGTATTGCTCCCTCCTTGAATGTGCGTTGTATGCTCTGCAATCGGATAGTAGCTTTGCCTTTGTGAAACTTTTTTTTCCATGAAAGCTATTCAGTGAACAGCTCTGAAAAGCCCACAGACTTGGAATGAAGGAAAGTTTGTTTTACTTTGATTTTTACTTTCTCACTTTTCTAAGTGGGTTAGTGCCCCAACAGCAGCGTCCACGATATGAGCACTAGTGAGGGAAGAAAGCACAGAGAGTCTCTGTACAGGAACAGACCAGGGTTCCAAACAGGACTTTCCAGAGCACGAGGTGGGGGGAACAAGTTAGTGCATCAGCTAAAGGCATCACAGCCACAAGAGAGCATGGTCTGCTGACTAAAGGCAAGATCAGGCTCCAGTCTCCTTGCGTGTATTCAATGGTAGGTCTGCTCCAGATTGCATGCCACTTTGGCCATCCTGAACTATCCTGCATTGGCTGGCGGAATGGCTTTGGGCCTGCTGTGGCTGGTTCCATTTATTATTTGGGTAACAGTAGTGTCCTAAGACCTCATCAGGGCTTGGAACCCTATTGTGGGCACAGTACACACCAGCCCTCAGCATGGAAGAAAAATCCGGAGGTGGAGCCACAGGATCCATGACTATATAGATTCAGTGCTTCCAAATCCTGGTTTGGGATGGAGCAGTGGCTGTGCATTAGGAAATGGATTACGGCTATGTGGCCTGCCCACTGGTTGGCAGGTGACTTTTATTCCTGCCTGAGACACAGAGGTCAAGTAATAAAAGATTTGCATATTTCATGAGAGGGTTTCAGTGACAAAAAGAGGAAGAGAAGAAGTAGTTTGCTGCATGTCGGTCCCTCATTGATGAAAATCTAAATTAACTGTTTCTTACAGCGGGAAGGACATGCTCAAGTCAGCAGTTCACGTGTTCAAATGGACAGTGTATCCCGAATGGTTACATGTGTGATCGAGTTAAAGACTGCACTGATGGAACAGATGAGAGAGGCTGCCGTAAGTCTTTTAAATCTTAGCACTAGATCTGGTTTCATCTCATCTCTCTTTGGCATTTTAATCAATTTGTAAGATTAAGGGGCTTGTTGATGGACAGAAATGACCACAATATGCTTCTTGTTATCAGAATTTCATTGCAGATTCTTTCATGGATTAGAGCTGATGTTCTGATACAGTTTCATTATTGTGGGACTTATTAAGTCCCTACTGCTGCTTTACGGTCAGGGGCATTTTCATTTGCCTGTCTCAGCAATAATAAAGTTTTCATTTTAAAAACGTCTTTAAAATGTTTTAAAGCTTTGGAAAATGTAAAAGTTATTTTTATGTTGCATAGCGTTTTTATATTCAAACCTTTGCATAGCTCTCAATGGGGATTGTGACCATGTGTCTCAAGACAGAATTTGGCCCCAGTTTATTTCATGTGTCTTATTTTTAAGTCAAGTGCCTGAGAATAATGTAGGGGAAATGACACTATTTCTTTATTTCTTTTCTTAAGTAGTTTTAATTAAATGTTACATATTAGGTTTAACTATAAAAGTGGTCAATAGAAAAATTGTAGGTTTGACTTTATTTTTGCTTATTGTCTATGCTACTTTATGTGAAACTGTATCATGTGCTGGGGTTGTATCAAATATTGTGGTAAGCTTTTTAACTATAAGTACAGAGAATGATCCTTCAGTGGTTATTAGGATGCCAAACAAGGAAAGTACAGCTCAAGGCCCTGATACCTCAAAGATTTAATCATGGACTTAACTTTATGCAGTGTGAGTAGTCCTATTGACTTCAGTGCAACTGTGCAGCGTGTAAAGGTATTCACAGGCAAGATCGGATTCTAAGTGTTGGCCTGGGGTGAAAGCTCGCCCCACTGAAGTCAATAAGAGTTTTGCCATTAACTTCAATGGGGTCAGGTTTTCACCTCTGATAATTTCATGGGTCAGGGGGAAAAAGACGTATGCAGGGAGGGTGAAGGTGAGGACAATGGGATATTGGCTAAGTACAGAGCACATGAGATGAGGCAGAGAGTGGGAAACAGCATAGAACGGGATGTGGGAGAAAGACACAGTGAATGGGACACTGTGGGAGGGCACTGGTCAGTATACACTGGGGCTGAAGGAAGAGATAATTAGTTATACATGGGGAAGAAGAAAGTAAGCACGTGTGCACCACTAGTTGTGTATCAGAAGGGCGATAGTATAGAGGCAATGGGTACTCTGGAATTAAAGAAAAAAGATTTACCTCCTGCTTGGGGAACTTTCTGTGGCTCATTGTGGCAGTGGAGCTTGGGCAGGGAAGCCTCACCCTTTGGACTGGGGGGGCAGCCCAGGGCTCCCCTGCAGGCTGGCACCCAGGGGCCTGGCCCCACCTTGGTATGCCACTGGTTTAACTCCCACATCCATTGAGTCAAGATAGCTGTATGTTGCCTGGTGACACCACACAGGGCCAAGTCCTGGCCTGGAGTTCATGGTTATGGAAGGGACTACTGACTGAGTGACAGAATAGAGGCCTCATTTTTCAAAGTGATGCCATTTGTGCCTAACATCTACTTAACATAATGTAGCTCAGCATGCCCGCTGATAGTGTTAATCATAATAAAAAGCTACACCCACAGACCATGAAGCAGGTGCTGGTGTTTACAGTGTTGCTAGCAAAAAGACGGCAGTAAGCTACAAACTACACTCTAAACAGATTTGGGAAAAAAGTAGAGCATGGGATACTAGGTCATTAATAGAGGAACAAGAAATAAAAATTCATTAAGGGCTTTATTAACAGAAAAAAAGGCATGTGTACATGCTATATAAAGCATATTACATGATCAGCCAACAGCCTGTACCTTTTATCCCTGACTTACAAGTGGCTAAAAATGAGTGCTGTCTGTAAAATGAAAAGTGATTTAGAAGCAAATGGTACTCTGGAATAAAAGGCAGCCCAGACAGCCAGCTTGGAGCTATTCCACGTGATAAACCTCCAGCCAATTCTAAAGTCACCAACACAAATGCCTAAAGAGTCTGCCAAGGATCAAGGAACAGATGCCACTATTGGAAAAATATCTTGCAGAGCTTTTAAAAGCTTAGAAGGAGAAAAGAGATGGTGTTAGCCTTTGTTTAGCAAATGTACTGAGTACTTTTTGAGGAAAATAGTTTTCCTGAAAATGAACTATTGTTAAAAATAAACATTTCTGTGAATTGAAAAACTTGATGGTGATCCTTTGTATTTACATAACACCTTTAATTCAAGGATCTCAAAGCACTTTATAAACAATTTTAGCCTTCGTAACCCCTTGTAAAATAGATTGTTATACCCATTTTGTCAATGGGTAATGTGAGGAATAGAGAGGGTATATGGCTGGTCCCAAGTCACACAGAATGTCAGTGGCAGATCCAGCAGTAGAACTCAAAATCCTTTGCTCTGACCAGCAGACACAACCATGTTTGAAAATGAAATGATACATTTTAATATTCTGTGTTTCTCTTTTAAGGCTCCCAGAGAAATAGAAAAATAAGGTTTTGGTTAAAGTTATTGGTATTGGGCCTGTTGTATGACTTAGCAGTGTTTCTCTCCACTGCTGGATGAGAGACCCATTCTTGGGCCCAATCTATAGCTCCATGGGTCCCTAGATCTTGGAATTTTTGTGGAGGCCACATGCTGAACCCTGAGGAGAAGAACTGCCTCATATCATTCAGCTGCGACCACTCTGGCTGATTAGGCACTGCTGTTCACAATCCTTCTTAACCAGAAAGGCGATGACTTTGACTTGACACTTTAGAGGTTGGGGTGTTGATGTAGTTAGGGGAAAAGTAGTGGTGGTTGGGGGTGGTGAAGATCAGAAAGACCTTATCAAGGGTCCAGAGGACCATCCCCAAAAAGCTGGTGAATTTTACACCTCTATCTTTGCAAGACTGGGGCTATAAACAGAGAGTCTTAATGAATCATCTGGTGATTTGATATACTGTAAACTGAGGATTAGATTAGATTTTATACTTCACTGCTAACAGTGGAGGCAGTGCGTTAATATTAGTAAGCACTATTTGTTTCCATCCAGTCATTTTCCTCTCTAATCTGTGTTGATGCAAAGAAATGGTAAGAGAAAAATTATTAATTTGGCCTTTTCCTCGAGTACAAGTAATTTGTATTAAAGCATTTTTTATATGAAAATCTGTATAGAGTGGTCACGATTTATTGACGAGACACCAAAGTTCATTTGAAATTGCTGCCATTTTTTCCTCAGAGTGTAAAGAGTATATAAATATTTAATGGACAGGTCTCTTACAGCAGAACTTTGTATAGTGTATGACAGTTAATTATTTCTGGAGGGAGATTTAAATTGTAAAGAAGATAAAGACTCAGTCTATTTCTGAATGAGTTACAATATTTAAGAGACTAGTCAAATGCAAAATGCCACCAATATTAAGTAACTGAGCAATTAAACCTGTAGTAAAATGCAACACGGAGATTCAAAGCCACAGTCTATTTTACTGCTAATGGGATTAACAGCAAGGACAAACTGCTCATATAGAGGCAAAGACAAACAACAGAACAATGTTTCAGCACTGGGCCATTTAATTAGTGTACTGAAGCTGTTTTTATTTAATACAAATAATATGATTTCCTGTCTCATTAAATAAACACATCACTTTGCTTTCCCACTTGTCTGTTTTATAGAAAATTGTTAACTGTTAGTTCATTTTTAAAATACTTACTGTTAACGTTTAAAAATGCAGAGTGAAAATGTAAACCTTCTGCCTGAATGATCTGATCACAAATAGTTTTTTACACTTAAATAACTAAGGTCTGTGTGATAATGGAACTGCCTTCCTATTTTGTTAAAGTGCAGTATTCCTTCTACTAAACACCTCTCCCCCACGAACCCCTCAATTTAAAAAAAAAACAAAAAACAACCAGTCCCTGGGGTGGGGGAGAGGACGCACCTGGCATCTCTGCTTTGGAGGTGCCTGGACTGTGCCCCCCCATGCTCTTCCCCGAAGCAGGTGCTGTGAGATGGCACTCAGTTTCCTCTCTCTGGTACTTGGTTGGTTGGTTCTTGCTCACATGCTTGGCGTCTAATCATCACATGTGGGACCAGGAAGGAATTTTTCCCCAGGTCAGATTGGCAGTGACCGTGGGTGTTTTGCCTTCCTCTGCAGCATGGGGTGTGGGTCACTTGCCACGATTGTCTGGGTTTCACTTAATTCCCTGCCCTTGCAGGGGTGTCAGGCACCAGTGCACCTCACTAGTCCCGCCTGCCCTTACCTATGGCACATAGCAGTCCAGTGTCCTGTGGGCTGTAATACTGTGGTCTGATTTGGGTTTAGTGTGTGGTTGTGGGGTGGTACTGGGGCCACTGATAAACAGATCAGACTAGATGATCTAGTGGTCACCTCTGGCTTTCAATGCTCTGACTCTGACACAATCCTCCAGGTCAGAAAACCCTCCCCTCTCCTACCTGACACTCACATTCATCACCACCAGGCTCAGAACCCTCCTTGTACCACAGTTCAGAACGTTCCTGTTTGTTCTGGACCAGGAAAAAAGGCTGCAGGGAGCAGTGAGCCCTGTGCTCTGAATCAGCCGCTTACAGTATGTTTACACTGCACTCTGAGCCTGGGACCTGATTCAGGTTTCTGTCTATACACAAATCAATCTGGCTTGGGTCAGCAAGCACTCAGGACCAGGTCCTAGGACCTTGCTAGTGGATGGGCTGGAGCCTGAGTCCTGCTGTAGCTTGGGTCCAACCCCTGTCTTTTTGCAGTGCGAATGCAGGCGAAGCCGCAGACCCAAGTCAGAAGATCTTCACAATGCATGTTAGCACAACTATAGCACCAGGATCTAGCAACTGGAAAGCCGGTGGATGCAGTGTGGACACTCAAGCACTCGCTTGGACATAGGGAGTCCACAAGCCTGGGTCCCATAGATTCAGGCTTAAAGAGTGCAGTGTGAACATATCCTTTGAAGCCTGTATTCCCTGTTCCATGCCTTCTCTCTCTGTTACCTGCAGTCTCACTGCAGAGACTGGAGACTGGTGTCAACTACAGGTACTGCAGCCTCCAGGCGTACCCTGGTGGCAGAAGTTGGTACTGTGCCCAGCAGTACATCAGACGCCCTACACTGTGGCTAACAGCTGTGATATTATTGATGAAGATTAGTCCCTAAGGACCAGCTGCCCCTGATAATTTTTGAAAACAGAATACATATATATCTGCATTGTACAGATATTTTTATGATGGACTGAAAAATATGTTAGAGTATTTTCATATCAGCTGGAAAACTATACTACGGTTAAGAGCTTGACCCTTTACCCATGAAAGCCATGGGATTAGTTGTGTGAGTAAGGATTGGTGTCTCCAGTTCTAACTCATGATCGCCTCTCACAGAATGCTTTTGCTCAGAGTGAAGAGAAAAATCAATTGAATAATCTCCACAACAAATAAAACGGAGGGAAAAAATTACAGCAGATTTATTCCCTTAGTAGTACTTATTATAAAAACTAATACATTGCAAACTGGATAAAATACCTATATTAAATGACTTCCAAACACCTCTGCTAATGGGTCCCAATGACATCTTCTTAACTATTTATATTGATGTTACCTGAGGAGAGTGCACAAGACCTGAGTTGAGAGTATTTCCACTACAGGACTGATACTTCCATATGTTCTCTTTTCTCCAGGGGGATACCAGTCTGTAGTGTGGGAAATGGTGCAAACTAATGTGAACCGGTTGTTATTAATTTGCAATAGTTTTGTCGTGGGTTTGTGAAGGGACACTCCAGGGAAATGGGGGCAGCTTTCATTTACTTCCTTCTTAGGCTTGTGAAATAGCATAGAATATGATTGGAAGGGTTTCTGTGGAGGTGAGATAAGCAGGGGTGTGTGTTACGAAGGCAACCATTCCTCCCTTAAAACATTTCCCCCACCTCAGATCTGTGGGTTTTGAGAGTTCCTTCCAGTTGTAGAAATGGAGTAGGTTGCGGAGTCCTCTGCTGGATGCAGTTACTAATATGCTCTAAAATGTTGTTTTGTTGTTTGAAGCTTTTAAAATAAAACACACGTGATATTTTACTCTTTCTTTATTGGTGATAAACTTGGTCCATTAGTGGTTCTCTAGCCCAAACTAACTAACCTCTTTTTTCCAAACAGCGAAACTGTCATGTTCCACCAGCTGGTTGATCTGATTGGTGGAATATTCTTATGTGCTTAGTAAGGCCCGATCAAGCCAGATTTAGCTTTTGAGGTTGCTGGTCCCCAGAAGAACTTTGGCTTCTTTGAGCTCCTTAGCTGCAGAGGTGCTGAGTGGGAAATGTCTTCTGTGGAATGCCTAGTTAGGCATTCTCTGCCAGCACCTTTCCTCATCAGCCTGTACCCAGCTTGATCAAAATACGTAGAATTCAGTTACTTGAGGCATCCCTCAGCTAGAGAGAGCAATTCCATGGCTGAAATTAAAAGAAAAGAAAACAAATGGCCTCCCACAATCTCTGGGGAGAGGTGTCAGAGTCCAGTGGGAAGTCTCCTGTTCTCTGTGACTCAGTCTATATAAAGATGCTTTAGTTAGTGAAGCTGTTCTAACAATACAGAATTTTATATGACAGGACTGCAGCTGATTTTAGAGAACAGGTGGGCTAAACTTAACATTTAATGCAAAGTAGGGTTGGATCTGAACCGAAGCTCCAGATCAGACCAAACTCAGATTTTGGGGGTTGATAGTATGGAAAAATATCTGCAGTTTGGGCCAATCTTTAATTAAAAATACCCAAACTTTGCTAAATAATATCTTGTCTGAATATTAAACATCCTTATCTAGATCTAAATTTTCTCCCTATTTTAATTTCAGTTGAATTACTCCAATTTACATTGGTGGAAATGAGATCAGGAACTGGATAGGTTCAATGTATTTTATACTTAGTTCATCTGTTAGAGCTAAAGTTTTCCAGGAGTTCTCTCTAAATCAGCAGCTGCTTTTTGAGATCTTGATAAAATTCTTGATCATGAGCTGTCCAGATAAATAAAGAGAGGTTAATTTCCAGGCTGGAAAAATCTGCTATTGTAATGAAAAAATTTAAAGATATAATTAATGGAAGGCACAGAAATAGATATGAGTGACTTGTTAGGCTTATGAATTGCAAGACAATAGAAGACTTCACTATATCTGTAAAAGATAGTGTTAAAATAAATGGCAAAGTTGCAGTGATACCAGGTATACCCCATCTTAGAGTTAATCAGAAAGACATGGTATTTATATTTTTATCATAATCATATTGATTATGAATGATAAATGCACTAATGAAAACAGTCTTTTGGGGCCAACGTCATCATGTTTTGTCTGTATAGTAGGTCTTGGCACTGGACAGATAACAGGGTACCAGGACTGTGAGAATGTTTCATCTATGATGTGGTGCTAGTCTGTATCAGAGCCCACCACAGGGGACAGGGCTGGTGGACTCTCACACGGGCTAATGTCTTGCACACTCCTTAGGGGATTCTGCCCATTGTGTATTGCCATGCATGGAGCCATATGGAGTGGAAGTTTGCACTGTACTCTGATGTATGACCCACCCATTGCTGTTTCCTCCACTGTAGAACAGAACTGTAGGTTTCACTGCCATGGTGTTCTCCATGTTTCCAGAGACAGAGGAAGCTTTTGACTGAGAGAATAGCATAGTTTGGCTCAGAGTCAGGATCTGCCTAATACAGAGAAGCAACCTGAATTTGACTTAGTATGTTTGACATTTGATACACCTATTTATAGAAAATTAAGAACTTTTATAAACAGAGGCTGTTAAAAATCCAGATGAGTCCATAGATGACTATTTCAAGTTTAGTGAGAAAAGTGGTAATATACAGTATTGGAAAAGTTAATTTTGTCACTGTGTTTAGGCACAAATATTTTGTCTGTGGAGTTTATGGTGGCTTTTGTGAGTTGTTTGGGAGAGTTAATCATCCATATTTTAAATTCCAGCTGGGGTGTATGAAAACATTTATGAGAGAGAGTGAGAGTGAGAGTTTTGTCCTGTTTATTAATTATATAAAAAAGTAAAATGGGAAGAGAAATATAGAGTGAAAATTTAGGGCCAAAAATAAATGAAGTTTGATTATTCTTGAGGTCATTTGACCGACTAAATATTCCTTCTGGATAAAAGTCCTGAGACTCTGATGAGAACTCATGGAGTTCTAAGAGGTGCTGAACATGAGTGCCAGCCTCTCCATTTCTAGTTAAAAACGTTTGCTAAGATCAATAAAATCTAAAATTAAGATAAGAATAAAAAAACACTTACTTTTTTTGGTTTTATGTCATTTTCCACATTACCATGGGTTATTTGAACTGTAAACTCCTTGAGCAAGAATCTGGCCCTGGGGGGCAGGTTGTCTCATAATTGCCTAGTTTCTTGCAAGATTTTTTGTATCTTCCTGGGAAGCATCTTGTAATGATCACCGCTGGAGACAGAATACGGAACTAGATGGATCATTGGTCTGTTCCTGTATCGCAATTTCTGTGTTTCTTTTTATATTTGTCTATAAAGCACCATGCTGGCAGTGCATGCATAATAATATAATAATAAAGAGATATGATACTGTATATTCTAATACTTATGGCTAATGCATTTCTTTTCTTGTAGGCTACCCAACATGTGAACAGTTAACTTGCGCAAATGGAGCATGTTTTAATGCAAGCCAGCGTTGTGATGGTAAAGTAGATTGCAGGGATGTCTCTGATGAAGCTAACTGCAGTAAGTACCACATTCAGCATAACCCAAACAATTGTAGTACTGTGAATCCTCTTTGTAAGAGAAATATTGGAGTTTATTTACTACATTTGAATATGTTTTTTTTTTCTTTTCTCCATTCACATGATAATGTTCAGCTCATGGATGTGCCAGTACCCAATTTCAATGTGCTAATGGAGAATGTATCCCACGCGCCTTTATCTGTGACCATGATGATGACTGTGGAGATAGGAGCGATGAAAACTCTTGCAGTACGGTGGTTTTATTTTGCTTGTTTGCCTGTTTTATTAAGCATTCGTTTTCTCTGAAAGTGCAGCAGTTAGCACAAAGCAGGAGCAACGTTCTGTTATGTAACAGGCAGAATCCAAAGGTTCTTTTAATTTTTTTTTGCTGAAATGCTGGAAGTTATCAATGCTGCTTTGACTGCAAAGCCTTCTTCAAGAAGAATTTTCCATGAAATAGGCGTGTCTGTGGTGTACTGCATGTACTGGAGTTAGTGAGAATTTGCTTCCTGATAAATGGCCTCATGCCTTGATTTTGTGTAATGGAGTATGAACCAAAGGGAACTCTTTCTGTTTCCTCTGTCCCAGTTACCCAGTATGCACTGGTGTATATTTTAAAATCTGTTTGGACCTTTTTGCATTTGTATTATCACATACTGGCTTGATTTTTTAGAATTATTCCCAGTGACCATTAGGGGTGAACTTCATGGAGCAGACACATCTCCATTACATATTCAGGTTAGCATTTTGATTGAAGGTTCTGTTGTAGGATGTCTCTTGCCTATTCTTTTCTTTTGTGGGCTGGGTCGTATGTCTCCTTCTCAGCACCAAACCCACAAAACTGCCATCTGGCTTCCTTATGGGCCCTTTAAATGACCCTATGGATTCTGAGGTCTAGGTTGTAGGAGAGCAACAAAGACTTCATTTTCAGGTTCATGAAAGGCCACATTTTCTTATTCAGAACACTAAGGGACATTTATTCCCAACATGACTCCCCTTCAAGAGCATTCCTCATCTGTATCTATGATGCCAACATTTGTATGCAATGGAAAGGAATGATGTTCGCTACTGCGCGCTGTCTACTCTCCCTCTGAGTACCCTGGACACAATTCTCTTTATTTTGCGAGTTTGTGACAGTCACTTCTGCACTGTGCCCAGAAGCCAAGAACTTTGGGGTTCAGGTGCAATTCATCCCAATTGAGCAAATCGTCTAGCGCTTTTATTGTTGCTTTTCAATTTCTTCAAAAAGCAAATTACTCTAAAAATGATCATTCAGAAAACAGGGGCAAAAGTTCTAAGGTTACCAACTATGCAAAAAATTGGAGCTGGGTTTACTGTTCAGGAATGGTTCTAAACGTAGTCTACCCATTTATCTGCTTTGCTACTGTTAACGCTTGTAATTGACAACTGTACATTTCTGTCACATTGAGCCATTCGTTTTTTTCTTATTCCTTCTCTCAGCTTATGCAACTTGCAGAGGAAATTTCTTCACTTGTCCAAGTGGCCGCTGTATTCATCAGAGCTGGATTTGTGATGGAGATGATGACTGTGAAGATAACGAAGATGAAAGAGGATGTGGTAAAGATTGAAGCAAACTTATTTTAATGGTGCAGTTTACACAGAAAAACCTTGCTAACCTCACTGCTAAAACATCTTGCCATAAGAATGAATGTTTTATATCAGAATTTGTAAAGATCCACGGACATCCATAACAATTTTCTACTAATAGAGTATATATTTTTAATACTTTGGGGTTTCTTATTTTGTATTGCTAAGGTGGTGAGTGTAAACAGGGTTTGTTAAGTGTTCATCTGCTTATTCCCTGTAACTCTGATCTTGCACCATTGAAATCAATGGAAGCTTTGACATTGACTTCTATGGGAGCATAGTAAATCCTCATGTGAATTCGTAATTCTCAGTTTGTAACAGAATGTCCATTTTCACAGTAACTAACTGTGATGTTACAAACACAGGATTATGATTTTGGTGGGCTGAGTACAGGAGCAGATGAATTGCTGGAAAGATAACCCTATATTTATGCACATATTCTGAGTAACAGTTTTTGTTATTAACGTGATGCTCAAAATAATCATCTGTGTCTTTAACAGAGATCTCCCATTCATCAAATCACCCTTTTCAGAGGACTCTGTAGTAAATCTGAGTATATCAGTTAATGAGAAATGAGTGTGTAGGCATTAGGATTGGTGAAAAGTTTTCTGCTAAAACTGTTTTTCTATAGAAAACTGGGTTTTCAGCTAAACAGTTTGCTATGTGAAAAGTGCCTTCTTTTCCTCAAAATTTTTGATTTTTCATCAAAGAACTGATGTTTGAAAGCCAAAATATATTGGCTGAAAACAGAATTATTTGTTTTCTGACAAAAATATTCCGTTTTACAGTTTTTCACAAGAAATTTGAATTTTCTGTGGGAAAATTTAAACAAAAATTTCTTTTGCAGTTTTTTGCTGAAATTTTCTGTGATTTCCCTCTCCCCCTCCATTTTTAGACCAGCTGTAACAGGCATATTTCAAAAGTACAAAAGTATTGTTCCATTTCTAGTGCACCCGGCAAGCCAAAACTAAACAGTACTGCTGTTATCTGAACAATGGTTGGAAATGGAAAGGGTTCACCTGACTGCATGTATATTTTTCAAAGAGTACTTTGAAGACAAAGAAAGAGCATGATGACTAGGATGGATACTATTTCCTTTATGGGCTGTCACAACTACAAGCAACAACTAGAAGCTGAATGATAAATACTTGCAGATGCTTATTCTCTAGGAGGTTTTTAGGAAAGCAGCTCCAAGTACTACTTGACACATGCTTCTCAATTATTCTGTGTTTCTTCTCTGTTCCTTAGAAAGTGGTCGCAATGAGTGTTACCCAGGAGAATGGCCTTGTCCTGTGTCAGGGCACTGCATTCCAATTGGTAAAGTGTGTGATGGGACTGCAGACTGCCCCGCTGGAGAAGATGAAACTAATATAACTGCAGGCAAACACTGTAGTGAGTATTAGAACTAGCAGAAAGGCCATGATTATCTCTCTTTTGGTCTTTTTGGTTTTCTAAACAGCACTGAGAATTTGGAAGCGTGTTCTTTTTATTAGCGCTGTTTTGAATGGACAGATAGAAAAGTAATTTCTGCCATGCATGTACTGTTCCGTTGACCTCATATGGAAGGTTTGACATATAAACATTTCCGATTGTTTTTTCAATATTTATTTGAAGAGTCAGGGGCTGAGCTCTTGTGGCCAATGGTTTCTCTTCATCCAAAATCTTTTTGTTTTATCCTTTCACATTAAGCAGGAAGAAACAAGGGCTAGTGTTTAGAGGGCAGGACTGAATGGCTGTGTAACCTTGACCTGGGCAAGTCACTTAGGTCAGAATTTTCAAAACTGTCTATTGATCTTGGGTCACCTGCATTTTGGTGCTCAGCCTGAGAAACTCAGGGTCTGGTTTTCAGAAATGCAGAACACACAGAGGCCCCGTCAACTCCATTCAGACTTATGGGTGCTCCATGCCTCTGAAAATCAAGCTGTGGTGTTTTAAATTGGGCATTCATAATTATGGGAAAGGTAAAGAAAGTACACTTCTCCCATTTAAAGCACACTGTTTGGATTAGGGGTGCAGCAAAACTGACAGGAGTTTAAATCTTGTCATAGAATCATAGAATATTAGAGTTGGAAAGGACCTCAGGAGGTCATCTAGTCCAACCCTCTGCTCAAAGCAGGACTAACCTCTGGAAAAGTGTCTCTTACCTCTGCTGAATAAAGGGATTGCAACAGAAAGCTGAGCTGCTCAGAGAGTAGCTCCAGAGAGAAAAGGGGAGAAAGGAGAAAGGCTAGGGAACTGAAGAAGGAGGAAGGGAGTGACCTCTCTGATAGGACAATATCACCATTCAGCAATGAGCTGCTTGCAGGACAGAGCGAAAGGGAGAAGTGAAGAATTGGTAGAGGAAAAAGAAGCCAACACGTGTTTTCATGAGTGCAGCCTAACTCACACACTCTCACATCTCACTGGTTACTGAACTGAATACAAGAAGAAATGCTTTCCTGACCACCCAGTTATTAATGAAATTAGTGGTTGTGGCAGAAGTGTGCTATGAAAGAGAGGTGTCTGTCTATATGTAAGGAGTGATGCCTGCTAGCGTGCCAGCATATGGCGCTCAAGAATATGCAGCAAGCTGTTGAGTTTTGTAGGACCAATAAAGCTTGCATTTGTGCACTGCAAATGGCTGCCTCCATGCAGTGATTTACATGGAACTCTTACTAGTGGTATATTTGATTCTTTTCATGTAAGACTGAATTTCATCCTTTAACTGCTTCCTTAAAACTCATCCTCAAAGAGTTCTCTAAACCTTCGCCTCCAGCCTCCCTATCCCACTAAATTAGAGGTGTGCACCTGCATGCCCACAAACACACATGATGCTGTGGAACAAACAAGATGTGTTTTTAGCATCACCATTGAATTTTTCATCATTCCCTTCCCCCCCTCCTTTTTTATACTGTCTAGTTAGAGCCTGAGCTTGCAGCCAGAGCTCCATGTGTTGACTTTGCATGGGAGTGTGGTTCTTTGCTTATGGATGGAGTTCAGGATGTGTGCTGTAAATTGTAAGCTGTTCATGACAGGCATCCTGGCTTCATAACTGTAAAGCATCACGCAGCCAGCTGCGAGACAGATGATAGTACTACTGGTGTTCCTGAAATGACATCATTTTATTTTTAGACATATCCCACTGTGCTGCCTTGAGCTGCCAATATCGCTGCCACTCCTCACCATCTGGAGGGACTTGCTATTGCCCTGCGGGGTATGTAATCAGCAGGAATGACAGTCGCACCTGCATTGGTAAGTGATCAGTAGAGATGCAGATAGATACATCTGGACTTTTTGCACAGCTGTCCTGGGTATTATGCATTCTGCAAATCTGAAAAAAAAATCCATGATTGTTGAATACATGTGGGTGGATGTATTGGCAAGTGGGTAAATCTTGAGAGTCCTAAAGTTAGACCTTAAGCTGAATGGAAAAATAGCAGGAGAGTAAAAGCTCAGCAACAGAAACATCACTGTGGGGACAGAGTAACAGGTCAGTGAACAGTCACTAAGACTTCATTTACTGGCTAAGGAAAAACCAGTTTTTTAATACTTGGAGCGGCTGATTGTATTTAGAAAGGCTGACTCTGGCATGGCAACTTTATGTTCATATCTGATGTAACAGCCCTTTTACTGTTCTTGAGAGTTTGATTTTGCCCCCCGGGGCATATGGCTATATATCTGGAAAATCAGCTAGCTAGAAGTTACTCAATATTGGATCTATAATTCAAAACTGACCTGATGTGAAAAAGCAGGTTGTCATGAGTAAAATGAGTCTGATACATTATTTTGCCACTCTGGAGGGCTGTTTCTCCTGTTATGTACACTTCATATATCCTTGCATATAAACCAAAAAAAGTTTGTTATAATTTCACAGTGTTGTTTGGTTTATATGCAAGTCATTGGGAAGGAGGGAATCACTGAAGTAGGTATCCAAGGAAGTAGATCCCCATGTAGCTGTTTGACTCTGGATTAAAGCAAATGCACGTGCAGGGAGCCCTCTTCTTTAACTCTGATTCAGGAGCAAGTTGGGAAACCTCCTCTCTGACCTACTGTAATGCCAACTGATTTTCTCTTAATCCCATTGATTGGCCTATAAACCAAACTCTCTGCATTTGCTAGGAGATTTTGACAAACATTTTTGGTTTCCATACAAGGATCTCAGGTAATATTGATCATGTGAGATACAGCCTTCCACAGAAGAGAAGGGCCATAGCCATTTTACTCACAGTCTAGAAAGGGCGACTCATACATAAAAAGGGAAGTTCCTTTCTTAACTACCAAAAATGCCACCTAAAAATATTTCATTCCCATTTTCTGTTAACAAATGCTTAAAACTGGAAACTCTAATAACAAGGCTGTTATCTCACTTTTCTCTCTGGGTTCACTTACCTTTCTGCCTTACCCAGCTAGAGACAGAAAAGTTGGTTTCCAGCAAAGTAGCCCAATTTCAGTTGTTCTTGTGGCTTTTGAAATGGAGGAGTTTAAGATTTTAATGCCAAAGCCATATTCAGATTAGTGCCAATAATCTGCTAGTTGCTCTTGTTGTAAATGACAGCATAAATTTATGGGGCCAAGTTGTTTATTCTGGGGTCAGAGACTGGGAGAGCCGTAAACTGCAACATCCAGAGAAGCATGAACTTAAATTTATTTTAATGGGTTAACACTGGGACTCGGTACTCCTGGGCAATGATTCTTTCTAGTTACAGAGACAGAATTCAGTTAGCTGAGCAAATCTGAATTCCATGTTAGCACAAATACGGAGTTCTGCGTGCAAGAGAGATCAATCTTAAACCTTTTTGTGCTGCTTCCCAGAGTCCCTGGTCCTATCCCCAGCTCTTCTTGTTCTCTCTGCTTTGCCCGCATAGGCTCCCAAATCTGCTCCAGTCTGTAAACAAACCCATGCTCTGTTGGCTCCCTCCTGAGTCCTAATGAATTGCATTTCCTCAGTTGTGGCGTCTTGGCAGTAAGAGCATCATAGTGGTCAGGCACTGGACGTTACTTTAACAAGTAACTTCCTTTTTCCCAGTTCACAGCTAAGTGGTGGATGGCAGGAAAAGGCAGTAGAATGGAGGAAGCAGGAGCAATGGAGTGCAGATAGAAAGGAGTAGGCTGCTTTGGGTGGGGAACAACTGTCCCCATATGGTTGTGCTATACTTCTTTTTATAATAACTAGAAATTCAGCTGTAGTAATAATCATCATCTTTAATGATAACATAGCCTCTTTACATATGAGTATCTTCCCATTCAGACACATGGCTATTGTATGTAAAACAAATACAATATAGAACCATCTAGCAATGATTAAATTCTGGAAGATGGCTTATTAGATAAGACTTAATTCATCATGGAAGATAGGTCTATCAATGGCTATTAGCCAGGATGGGCAGGGATTGCTGTTTGCCAGAAGCTGGGAATGGGCAACTGGATGGATCACTTGATGATTGCTTGTTCTGTTCATTTGCTCTGAAGCATCTGGCATTGGCAACTGTCCGAACACAGGATATTGGGCTAGATGGACCACCGGTCTGAGAAGTATAGCCATTCTTATTTATGTTCTTATCAACACTGAAGAAACAATGAGATTCTCTGATGGAAAGTCCTATAGAAGTGCCAAGTATTATTAATAAATATACTGAAAGTGGATTTTAGCTGTCCATTTCCTGTAACTCATTGTATCGATAGGCTTGTAGATTCCCACTTCTGTGTGTTTATTACCCAGTTTCTCTCTTGCTCTAAATAAATTGTAATATGAAAAAATATATTCCTCTTAGAATTTGTATAAATAAATATTGTAGTAAAGTCAAGCTGGATGGCTATGGCAGGGTACTTCAGGGCCGATATGTGAGCCCTAGAATGCTTAAAGCCCTCTTCCCTACAGGCAGGAAAGAGGTTGCAGCTGGGGCTGATTATGCAATTAGGCCACCTGGGGCTGCTTAACTAATTAGGCCACCTGGGGCCAATCAAGGAGCCCCGCCCCAAACACTTAAAAGCCTCCAGTACAAGCAGGCAGGGAGAGGTAGAAGAGTGAGGAGGAGAGGAAGGAGCTGCTGGAGGTTTGGAGAGAGAGGTTTAGAGATAGAGGTTACTAAGATTGAGGAGACAGCCCCTCAGGCCTACAGAAGGGGCTGCACCCGCTTGCCCTGTAGAGAAGGGCCAAAGAGAGGGGAAGACCCAGAAACTTACCTGGACTGGAGTGGGATTATCTCAGGCCCCACTGCCTAGAGGGACTGTTGCCAGTGGGTGAGCGCCAGAAAGGGGGGCTGGTGTACCACAATATTCATATCTCAACACACATATTCCATATTCAAAATCCAACACACAAAATCCACATTCATAGCTCCACACACTCATGAACTGCTAATGGTGTTCAGTTTTTTTCTCATTCATCTTCATACCAATCTAACCAATGAAAATGTTTCTGAGAATTAAAAGTGCTTACGAGGGTGCATTGTATTTATGCACAAGTCACCAAAAGCAGTTTTGTCTAGATTATATCAGAGTTGTTTGTTTCCAAAACTTCTGCAGTGTATGGTGTATCCTGAACTTATTTCTCCCATCTTATTTGGATGGTATATCTCCTTGATCAGTATCAGACACTGGGAAAGTCTCATAGGGCTTGAGCCTGCACGATAATGGACAACTGAAAGGTGCTGAAAACCCTTAACTCCCTTGAATGTCAGGACCTTGCAAAATTGGGCCAGTAGAATTTTTCAGAATGAGGCGTAGGTGACATGAGTTAGGGAACTCTTAATTAAAGTTTTGTGCTTTCATTTCAGTGCAGTGAAGTAATTTCTAGAGATACCATTCCTTACCTCATGGGGTGTTGGACTGTGAGGTGCAGCAAGTATAATAAAGATGACTAGACAAGGTGTATTGATTTCATGAAATGGTTTCATCCAGTATAATTTTATTCAATTGCACATTGAAAAGAATTACTCACACTTTGACTTATCTTGCTTTTTACAGTCTAGTGCTAACAGTGAAGTTAATATAGAGAGAGCAATTCTAGGCTTTTGTGGGGCCAGCTGTTCAGCTAGCATAAGATGATATAGCTCAACTGGTGAATTACCCTGGTTGAAGAGCTGGCCATGGGTTTTGCCTGGAATTATAGAGCAGATCTATACTGTTAACTAGCTCTGAGTAACTGAAAATACAGGGGCGTGTAAGCATTCACATGTCATTTGGGTTTTGAACTACTCATCTCAAGTGAGTAGCAGTTTATTCTGTTGTCTCTGCCAAGTCTATAGGAACTACTGTGTTAGATAGCAGCACTCCTCAGAGGGTGGCTGTTGATGTGTTACAAATGCTAAATGGCTGACAGGCTGATATTGCTTTTCATTGTACTGGTACTAGGAGCTGTACTTCTGGAAGCATTGCAGTCTTTAGTACTCCATGTATTGCCTCAAATAAGAGAGAGATTTGTGAGTCCAGGAGGCCAGGTATCTACTGAAAGTAACTCACATTCATTCCGTCACTTGCTTTCCATTGTTCTTGATCACCCTTGGAAGGCAGACACTGAAATCCCTTTCCTACCAATTATTTTGTCCTCCATTGCTTGCACAACCAGGGTTGTTATTATCAGGCAGCCCATGAAGCTAGGGCAGCAGCACTGGTTGTTTTTTTCTTTTGAGGATAAGAAAAGAGACGCATTTGCTGTCAAAAGGGAAACCTGCCTGCCAAAAGCAACAGGGGCTTTGCAAACAAATATAAGGAAAAAAGGGAGGACAATCTTCCCAGGCCTGCCAAGTATGACAGTGTCCTCTTTGTTTACGTATGTGCTTTGTCCATCTAACAGATTTTGATGATTGTAAGATGTGGGGTGTGTGTGACCAGTTGTGTGAAGACCGTGTTGGCCATCACCAGTGTCACTGTGTAGAAGGTTATTTCTTGGAGCATCACCGCCACTGTAGAGCCAACACTTCATGTAAGTAAATGGCACCAAGCGTGGCTCTTGCTATAATTTTACTTGTAAAGCAGATATTATCTTGTCATTTTCTGTGTATTGAATAAAAAGTGGTGAAATATGCCTGAATACATCAGGGATACATAAGATGTTCCAGTGCCCTGACAGATTCTGCTGCTTCCAGAGATACTCCCTATTTTTCAAAAGTGATATTTTATTAGAAACAGGATTTCAGACTGGTGGATCATTTTTAGGGTGTTCACTCCATTTACTTTAATGTCAGCTTTGTCCGAGTGAAGTGAGCAGGATCTGGGTCTTAAATATCTTCCACTGAAATAGATACACTAACCCTCTCCATGGATATATATTTTTAAGGCAAACTTTCCTTCAAATCCTTCTTACTGGCTAGTCTCTGCTGCTGTGAAATGCTCTAATGCGAGAGTGAAGAATACTTATGGGAAATGGTTATAAATAGAAATTCTCAGAAGATAGGCTGCGTGACAGACTCAAGGAATATCCACATCTTATGGGGGGAAAAGGTCTTTTGAGAGAAGGTTGAGGGTGGCGAGAGAGAGAGAGAACTTTCTTCTGGATGTGAATATACACAATTCTGGTAAAATTTTCACACAGAAATGATTTTACTGCAAAGGTGACCAGATAGCAAGTGTGAAAAATCAGGATGGGGTGAGGGATAATGGGCACCTACATAAGAAAAAGCCTGGAATATTGGTACTGTCCCTATAAAATTGGGACATCTGATCACCTTGTTTATTGCACATTCCTTAGTTGTTTTCTCTAAAACTCCAAACCAGACTGTAGACCAGTTTGCCACACAGTGTTTAAAGAGCCAGATTTTCAAAGGTGGATGCAATGTGTGAAATCTACAAAAACAAAATCCCATTTGCACTCTCAAGCAGGCATGTATACACTCAAAATTGATAAGCGTTGGTTTATACCTCTGTATTTTATTTGCAGTTTGCAGACGCATTAATGCCTGTTTGCAAAATAACTGATCTGTATGTTGTGCTGGTAGTTACACCTTACCCTCACTTTCAGCTGGCGTTGCATCAATTATTTTCTCCAATGGCCGTGATTTGCTGATCGGAGATGTCCATGGAAGGAGTTTTCGTACTTTGGTGCAATCCCAGAATCGTGGCGTTGCGGTTGGAGTGGACTTTCATTTTTACCTACATAGAATCTTTTGGACAGACACAGTGCAAGATAAGGTAGGTAGAAATTTCAAGAAAAATGTGATTTTTTGGAAGTAAAGAGACCCAGGAACAGAATGTGTTGATAGCTTTTCATTTTTGTGAGCAGATGCAGGCTGTATCTTTGTTTTCTAACAAAAAAGGCCCTTGAGAAATTTTACAATAATCACCACATTTTTTCAAGCTATACTGTTACATGTGACGTATTAAACAAAGCATGCTATTATATGGTGCTATCTCGAGCAACTTTTAATTTTATTAGAAATGTAGTCCAAAAGTCTAATTAAAAGAAATAGAAGACTTTCTTTCAAAACTGGACAAATTTTTCTTAGTAATTTTTTGAAACCTGATCATTTAAAATGTAAAACTGCTGTGCTTTTCAAGATGATAAAAATCAGATTTCTCTCGTGTACTCCAAATGGAACTGTAATTGAGCTTTGGGTTACAAATATTGACAGTATTTTGTGTAACGAGCCAATATTCTGTTACACTACTTTTTTTGAAAAGAGGAAATACATTCAGCTTTAATTCAGAGTAAAGAGTAATTTTCAGAAATCACATGTTAAAGCACGAAGGCTCATGTTTTTCCCTTTGTCTCGCTTCTTCTCCCCCAACCTCACTGAAAACAAATAAAGTTGTAGTTCGGGTGCATAAATCCAAAACTTTTATAGGAACTTTGTCAGGCCAATAAACCAACAGTGGAAATAAGTTGATAACTCTGAAGAAGCTGCATATTTCTGAATATGGTGCCGTGTCACTAATGTTAGATGTCATATTACCTACATTCCCCATTTCTCCTTTCAACTTTAGACTACCAAAAAGGAGTCTAATTTCAGTAATAAAAGTTTTTATAGGACATTTACTTATTCCCCTTGCTGGAGAGGGAATGGGGAACAGGAGGGTCTTTCGGGTTCACCCTGCTGACCCCAATGTGTAGAGGGTTTGCTCTGAGCAAGGTTTCTGTCACTGAGCTGGTGTTTACCACATGTGTATATTTGCCATACCTTCCACACCACAGGCACACTGCCAAGGACCCTGCATGGCCATGGAGGAGGGGCAGGATATGCCCCATAGTCACTAGCTTTGCACAATTCTTGCATTTTCCCCATATAATGTTTTCATTTATTATGCTTAAGCTGATTGCAACAGCATAGTTTGAGGTAGGAGTTTTACCTGACAAACGTTTTTACTTGCAATTATACTGTGGTTTTACTTTTGACTTTGAAAGGTACCAACATTCCAGTAAATGGACATTTCCATCAAAAGCTTTTTGTGGCAGGGACTGTCTGTTTATCTATCTGTGTTTGTAGAACACACAACACAGTAGAGCTCCAATACTGCTTGCAACTTCTAGGAGTAGCAACAATAATAATAAATAAGGCATTATCTTACGTGTGAAATGCATTGTAATTAATATTTCATGTAACAGAAATTACATACATGTTAGAAAAACTAAGACAAATTAAATACTTTGTTAACAATTAAGCTAAGGTGCAGACTAATCAAGAACACGATGTGTTATATCCCTACGACATTCCTCATCTCATCTAGTTTGCATTTGGCCTAAAGTCCTCCAGGTCCTCTGTCACTGGGTTCAGAACAATGGAAGAGGTGCTTAATCAGCTCATATGCTCAACAGAATCTGGACCCCACTGGTTGGATTTAAAATTAAGTAACCTTTTTAGATCAAAGCTTTCCAGATTATATTAAGTTGTGGTGCATCGTAACATTGTTTTAATGTAGGTTTTGCGTTTTAATGTTGTTCCTCCCCAGAAAAACACCTTTTTTGGTATGAATCAGTGTACTAGTAAAAAAATCACTTTGGTTATATTGGTTGTGTCATTGGACTGTAGCTGTGAGCTAACATGGAAGTTAAAATGGCATTTCTCTTTGAGCCTCATACTGTCAGAACGAGAGGCTAAAATAAGGGGCAGCAAAGGGAGTGCAGCTCACCCTCCGCTGCTAAACAGGAGAGCTTTCTGTCCTCTTTGCTTGGGTGAGCAAGGCTTCCCTATAGTTCCTGCTGCTTGGCTGGTGAAGTAAGAGCTCCTTCCCCTGTTTGTTTACTTTAACTTCTGTTTCGAGCTTTGCTAAATGACTCACTGTTGATTAAAGTGGTGAAAACTCGTGCTTTCACTGGAGTCCAGAGAAGCAAGATGTTTGTTGTTTTTTACTCCAGTATTTTTGTTCTTTTTACTGTGGTGAAAGACAGTTTCAGTCTGGTAGCTTGTCCAGTCTGCAGGAATGACACATGGACTCCCTGTTTTTGCATTTGGTTCCTAAATTTCACAAAAATCCTCTCTATTTCTTTTTGCAAAAGCCTAAGGAATAGCTTTAAAGGGCAGAATTCGATCACATAACCGTATGGCCGTGTGGTTACATCAGGCAGGACAACTGTTGTGTGAGTCATTAAAATGATTAATGAAATATCCTGGTGGTTAATAGCTTAAGTTAATATTATGTATTTTATTTTCAGGTTTTTTCTGTTCGTATTGATGGCTCTGATATCCATGAAGTTTTAAACGTTTCAGTTGACACACCTGAAAATCTCGCAGTAGACTGGGTTAATAATAAACTGTATGTAGTTGAGACTAGCGTGAACAGAATAGATATGGTAAACTTGGATGGAACTAACCGTGTAACTCTTATTGCTGAAAATCTGGGAAATCCTAGAGGAATAGCACTCGACCCAACTGTTGGGTAAGTGATACAGGTGAGGTAATGAGAAATGATGGCTAAAATCCCTATATTCATATATAAAGGAACAGTAACTAAGAAATAGCCAATAAATGTCATTTGGAATAAAACGTAAAATGGAGGCCTTGACAAATTGTGTTATACTGGCTGATCACTTGTTTCACAAGAGTTATGGGTATTAAATCCAGCACCCCAAATAAATTCCAGTTTAAACATCACACGGTTTGAAAAGTTACTTAAGCCTCTCCTTTTCACAGTCCCTTGTGGTGTTGGCTTAGAATGGCTTGTACACTTGCCCCTTGGAGGTGTCTACATTTCATTGTGGGTGAAGATATTCCTGTACATGACGTATTGTACAGTGTCTTGTTATTTGTGAGGAAGAATATATACTTACCTGATATGAAGCGGTAATTTACACAGATATACACTAAGATCCTAGCTTTACTGTGCTATAGAACTGTCTGTTATGGCAACGCTGTGGAATGCTTTTACTTTCATTGTTTGGAGCCTCTGTATTGTGGCAACTATTTTGGTCTTGGATGTGCATGTGCAGCTACCATTGAAACCAGTGAGAATTGTGGATGTGCATCCAAGAATGTGACGTGGATCTCTGTGATATGCATCTCTGTGGTGCTTGTGTTTGTCCCTGCCCCATATAGTTCAATACATAGGAGGCATGAAAAATTTGATCTGCCTCTGGGACAGGAAGATGAATTTCATAAAGGGCATGAAATTCTTTTATAATGATGCACTGCTACCTTCAAGGCCCATTTGGTTAATCCTGACTTATTGTTCTGTTTGGTTCGGTTCCTCTGTCCATTGCTGAGTGCATTAGAAGTTCCGTAAGCCTCTGTGTGAAGTCACAGTTCTTGCTGAACTCCATCTGTAGAGAAAACTGTATTCCAGATCCTCAATTGGTGTCAACTGTCATATTTCCATTGTGTACCAATTGACACCAGATGATGATTTAGCTCCAACTCTGAAAATGTGCTGTTTTAAATGATAAAATGTAGCTTTTATATAAAATCTCAAGGAAACCTAGAACCTTAATTTTTTTTTCTTTTATAGTTATTTATTTTTCTCAGACTGGGATAGTCTTTCTGGAGATCCTAAAGTGGAAAGGGCCTTCATGGATGGCACAAATCGTCAAGACTTGATAAAAACAAAATTAGGTTGGCCTGCTGGAATAACTCTGGATATTGTGTCAAAAAGACTTTACTGGGTGGACAGCCGCTTTGATTACATTGAGACTGTAACTTATGATGGACTTCAAAGGTAGAAGATAATTTTGTTTCTTATTTTTTATGGGGCAGTTAAATACTGTATCTGGTTCAAGATCCGTCTAACCAAATGAGATTCACTACATCTAAATTACAACACAACTTGAATGTGATATGGCACACCATAATCTATCAGACGTGTCACTCTGACAGTTGGAAAAATCTTAAATTATACCTCATGTTTTAAGCCTATGACCTATTTTTCCCTTGATTACTTTTTGCACTTCCTTGTTCATTCACATTGGTTTTTATTGCCCATTCCCATGATACATTCCCATGATACATTCCCTTGATGGCATGCATATTTTATTTTATATATTTTATATTTTATTTCTTTGAACACTTATTTTCTTTCTATGTCCTTTCCTTGTGCTATTTTGTTAATGGAATTAAAATGTTCTGATTTTTTATCTTTTTAATTGCACTTAAAACCTAATCACAAATCTGCAATAAAAGCTATTAAAAAGCCATCGTTTATCACCATTTACCACACAGTAATGTGTGAGACACTGGAGTCACACCTGCTATAAAAATAGGGAGCAACCACAGTTTCTCAGCTACCCTGAAGTAATTTTTGACTTTTAATGGTGACCACTGAGTCTATTGTTTATTATTTGTTATTTAGAAGCTCCCTCACCTGTACATTGCTAATTATGGCCTCTGTGTTTCTCAGACATGAGAGAAGAATTGTTCCCTTTCTAGTTCCCTCTAACTACATCTTGTTTAAGAAAACAGTTGTCTGTCAAGTCAACAATTTTATTATTCAGTTTATTGCTTCATTTGCAAGAGAGTGTATCTTCATATAAAAACAATGCTGATATCTTTGTTTTTCTTCTTATATCGTCACTTTTCAAGGCCATTTTCATGGTTTAGTAAGGCAGGAATGCAAGTGGTTAGAACAATCTCTGTTTTTTAAGATAACTTATCACTTATTGCAACATTGAGTATCTTACATTAACGTAAAAATTATGCATTTTTGAAGTGTGTCAGTGGTATAATTTGAAAGTGCTCTTAAATTAGAATGTAATATCCTTCTAAGTAACACACCAGAAAACCCCAGAAAATCACAGGTGATTGCCTCTGGAGGTATAGAATTTGGCCAACATAAAGGAAAAGACCTTTTAGTCATAAATTCAAGTTATTGTTAATATATTTAATAGTAAAGTGTTGTTTAGTGAAGTAAATACTTTGCATTATCCCTGTAATTGATCTAGCAGACATTCTTGCAGCGTCTGTGTAGAATGCATATATTTTATGATTGTCTTGCGTCTCTTTATGTTTCCACATTTAAATAGTGCAGGCCTCTCTGATGTGGCCTTCTGTAGCTTTCTCCAAAGTTTCTTCTTTAATTTTTCTTTTTTTCAGTATGTCTTGGCATCTTATCTTTTCACCATTTGAGGCCTCTTCTGTCACCTTCCCAAGTGTTCAATACTTGTCTGATCTCCTCTCTGTGGAGACTGGCCACTTTCTGTTTCTCTCATTCCCTTGGTAATTTTGAGTTGCTTTCTGCAGTATTCATTCTCTCTGCCTACCCTGCATTTCCCCTGAGATACTACTCTGCATATGTTGTATCCACTTCACTTATTTGACCACTGTTGATCTCTCCTAGCTACATGTTGGCTGCTTATTTGTATATAAAAACAGAAGCTAATTAATGAATCAGGAAAGTTCTATTTTTTGTTGTTGTTATTTTTGATCAAAATGAAGTGAGTTTATCTTTTTGGCAACATTCTACATGTAATTTCAAAAATGTCTTTGTAACAGAAGAACAATAGCACATGGAGGGTCACTGATTCCACATCCCTATGGAATAAGCCTTTTTGAACATAACGTTTATTTTACTGACTGGACAAGAATGGCAGTGATGAAGGCTAATAAGTTTGCAGAATCTAACCCTCAAGTTATCTATCAGTCTTCACTGAGGCCATATGGAGTGACAGTTTACCATGCTCTCAGGCAGCCATATGGTAAGCCCACTGATTGTCAAGAGAAGTGTTGGAATTGTCTTCTCTTGAATTGCTAAAAGCGACAGTAGACAACAACCTTTGTTGTAAAGAAGTTGATTATACAAAATTTAAAAGCAACGTCTGAGTGAGACATTGATATTTGGAAGAAGCAAACTTGTGTTTGAGCAATTTTCACTTGTATGGCTTGATCCAGCACCCATTAAAGTAAATGGGAGTATAAACTCATTGACTTTCATGGCAGTTGGATCAGACCCTCAGTGACAAATGAATGCCTTTTATGTGAGACATAACCATGTACTGAGTGTAGATGCAGAACACTATAGACTAAAGAGTTTATCTTAAAAGCTAAGGGCCCCAAACTGTAATGTGCTGAATACCTTTTGGGAGGTGTCAAGTAATCTGAATGCCAGTTAACTTTAATGGAAGTTGATGATGATTGCATCTCCTGGGAATTACTCAACATCTTACAGGATTGGACCCTCTGTGTCATATTTTCTTGGCAGTTCTGCCTGCATTAGGCAATATACCTCCAAATGATTTGCTGTAAATACTGAAAAAAGTCTGAAAATATAAAAATGGATGATTATGGAGACTTTATAGCATGAATATTTAATCCCATTCATATTATTTTCCAGTAAGAAATCCTTGTGGAAGTAACAATGGGGGTTGTGAACAGATCTGTGTTCTCAGTCACAAAACTGATAATGATGGGCTGGGCTACCGCTGCAAATGCACCCTGGGCTTTGACCTACACGTGGATGGGCGACGTTGTATTGGTAAGAAAAGCGTGTTAGTTGCTGTTGTAAGTAGCACTGATGTGGAGAAAATTATATCCGTAAATGGCCTGTGCACTCAATGACCTCAAAACATGAATTGCATAGTTATGTACCATCTACAAAAAAATAATAGCAGAGAGAGATACAATAACTGAGAAGAAGAAGAAGAAAATAAATAAAAAAGAGCAGAGTTCCAAGAACAAAACTTTTAGGAGTTTATAAAGGAGGGGTCTGGGCAGACAGGAGGAGTCCCCCTAGAAAAATAAGGGAGCATGGAGGGGACTCTTCCAGTTTTGTCTAGGAAATTCTGTAAACAAATATCTGGAGTATCCTTTTCCTGCTTTTCATTACCAGTATTGGGTTAGATATGCTAAGCTGTTCAGCACTTTTCCCCAATACCTCTGTTGACAGCTGTAAATGTAAGAACTTCCACCATTGGTCCTGTCTTTTCATGGTGCTTAAGAACAGCACTTCTTTTGCTTCAAGAGTCAGAAAAGAGCTGATATGGTCAGCTCAGATATGGTCTGGTGGCAGAGGTGGGCCCCACAGAGCCTATAAATTCTCTTCGGATAAATGGTCACCATGGAAATTAATGAGAGAGCCTCGATTGGTGCTTTCCTGGAGGTAACATTTTCTGTGAAGAGATATTAACAACTATGCAATTGGAATTAGTGGAAGAGTCTGCCACATCACCATATGTTCTCTGCGAGTTTCTATTTTTCTTTTCCCCTCATCTTCCTTTTTCAGCTTTTCTTGGCTTAAATTCCATTTCTGCTCTTTTCCGTTCCCTCTTCTTGAAACTCTCATTTTTTCCTAACCCTCTTCTTTTCTCTCATCCTCTGTCTGCCTCTTTTTCTCCCATTCCCTCCATTGTAAGTAGCAGCTGCTTAACTTTACTGTCAAAACAAACATTGCAAAATAAAACTAAGAAGTTCCTTACCTTACCTTGAATTAATTTTGAATCATCTTGAGGAAGCCTGAGGAAGCCCTTTAAGTCACTAAAATCTATACCTGTTCTTTTCTTTTGTAGCTGTGCAACAGTTTTTGCTCTTTTCATCGCAGTTGGCAGTGCGTGGGATCCCATTCAATCTCTCCACCCAGGAAGATGTGATTATCCCAGTGACTGGGAGCCCATCGTACTTTGTTGGAATCGACTTTGGTGCCCAAGATGAAACCATTTTTTTTTCAGATACAACTAGAGATATAATTTATAAGCAAAAAACAGATGGCTCAGGTGGGACGCAAACTGTTGGTTTGGTTTCTCTCTGCGTGTTCCCATGACAAAGCTGGGTACTTGCATTGGCAGGAAATTTTGTAACCTCCTGCACATGTTAGTCATTTTGCAAATGTACTCAGGCCCCAGTCTTATATTCTTTGTACGCCTAAACTGCAGTGGGCATGGAATCAGGCCACCCAAAATTGACGTTTTGCAGAAGCAAAAACCAATAGCCTAGATACATACTGCTGGTGCAAATGGCGCTTTTTTGTGCCTTGCTGTCTCCTGTAACCAGGTTGGGTTCACCACTGGGCATGCGGGTGACATCTCCATTGCTGCCTTTCCAGGAGGAAAGGGCAGCTTTAAATTCCACAGGTGTCCTCGCCTGTCGTCTCTAGCCAAACCCACCCCTCTGTGTTAGATCTGTGCTGATGTTGCTTGCACAAGATGTTGTGATTAGCTCTCGAAGGACTTTACACTGATGGAGGCCCTCCGCTAGGGTTTGCCCTGTCTTTTAGAAAGGCAGATGGTGGAATGAATCTGGCCCATTACCTATGCACGTAGGAAGATATGTAAATGACATTGCATTCTTAGAAAGTGCCAGCAAATTGAAACAATGACAGTAAAATGTCAAAAACACAAAAAGGAGCATCCTAGAGAAATACAAAAAAATATCAGTCCCAGTTCAGGAGGCTGAGAAAGGACGATCGCAAATACTCACAAATAGTCGTACTAATCTTATCTACCTCTCTGAAAAAATTTGAAAAGATAAGAAGGCAGTAAAGATCCTTCCAATTCCTTTAAGGGATCTCTAAGGACTGACTTTTGCAATTTGTGTTGATATTTCCTGTTTAAGGGCATAATACAGCAGTTCTCACTCAGGCAAAACTCCCAGTCAAGTCAGTGTTGGATTCTGTTTTCCCTCATGTCTTTCCATTATAAGTATATGTGCTGGAGCATAATGGAGCTTCAGTCCTTGATTGGGAATGCTAGATGTTACTGAAGTGCAAATATTAAATAATAATAATCTTCATGTGATTCTGTTATCCATAAGATGACACTTCTGCTGGTCTTTGCTAACTTGGCAACTTTGTCACTAAGAATTATTCCTGCTATATTCACTTTGGAGTGAAATATTTGTCGTCCCCCACTCCTCACTCCCTCAACTAGTACTTGCCAGTGCCAGGTCATCAGGATTGCTTTGTCTTTAAATCTCCTTCAATGAGACAAGTGATTACTCTGGCCTGATTGTTTGAGAGAGTGTTAGTATAGGAAGGGACTACACCTGTTGTGTGATTATGGATAAGGATCTTATCTGGGGCAGGGTTAGAAGTGTTCCTGACTAAGGTACAGATTAGGGATGAATTTCTGCCCTCCCATACACATGCAGGCTTCCCATTGACTTCAGCAAGGGAGGGGAGAACTTGGCTTTACTGGACTTGATTCATTCCTTTATCAAACTGGTGAAAACTTCTCAGGGTGTTTAACCCCCCTTCTCTGTGAGGGAGCCTGAAGTTGGCCAGCCCTGCCCAAATATTGGGTAGCTGTGGTGGGGGAGGGAGGAAGCATGGCTAGCATGGCTAAAGGATGTGCTGATCCAGTGCATCCCTTAATGACCTCCCTTTGTAGGGCTACTATGAAACCCTGTTTGCAAATTATAGCTGCCTTTTTCTGGCCAAACCTTGTTTTTCCCTCTTTTGGGATGAATCCCCCTGAGTGTGGCAAAATTAAATTATCTAAAAGCAGAATCATTCTCTTCTGTAATCAGAATTGTGCATTCCTATTATTGTATCTAACTAATTGAACTTATACTGTATATCTTGCAAATTCTAGGCAGAGAAATTCTTACAGCTAATAGGGTGGAAGGTGTTGAAGATTTGGCCTTTGATTGGATCTCAAAGAACTTGTATTGGACAGATCTTCGATATAGGAGCATTAGTGTTATGAGGTTGACTGATAAATCTAGACGAACTATTGTCCAGAATTTAAATAATCCTCGATCAATAGTGGTTCATCCTGTTATTGGGTAAGTCTGACTTTGTTTTTCACTTTAGATGCTATAAATAATTGTATGTTTTAAGCAGCACCAGCACAGGTTAAATTTACCTCTCAGAATTTCTGGTTTTGGACTTCAACTCCTTTCCAAAATATTATCTCTCTCTCCAGCTTCCTTCTTCTGCAGTCTGTTCTTTTTTCTCATCCTGGCACGGATTACAGCACCCCAAGCAAAGTGCAAGATGATACACATTCAGCATGAAAGGAATATTCAACAGAATTATCTTTAAAGGCACACATTTTTCTTCTTTTTCTTTTGTCTATTGATATGAAGCCAAGAGAAGCTTGTTAGCTTTTTATCATTTGGATTAGAAAATTGCTCTTCACCTCCACATTCTAGAGATAAAGTTATATATGTATTGCTTTTAAAACAGGTCAGTTCTCAGACAAATAATTTGGATCCTTCTAAGACTTTCATTTTCTGTATCTGAATAATTGTATTTGAAACTTGTAAGATGCTGCTGTTTGTCTTTGACATACTTACACTCTAAGCAAAAAGCTTCTGCTTTATGTAATACAATGAAAAGAAGAGGCTGTGTTTCTTTTGATGGAAATGCATAACCTTAATTGCAACTTTCCATGCAACTGCAACTATGCTAATGCGTCACTTTCACTGCACACTTTAGGTTCCTATTCCTGTTAGAGAACATCTGAATGATTCTTTGCATATTTTCCTTACTTGAATCTTCCAATTTTAATAACACATTCTTATAGGTGGTTGAGCTATCCTAAAAGTATAGTGATGAGCTGGTAAGGAATGTTCTTAATCTCTAACCCTTGGAATGTGAAGCTTTGTTCACTAATAGAGTTGTGTTAAGCTGCTAACCTGAGCTCAATGACCGTAGGTGCATTGAAAGGTCAGGACAAAACCATGGGCATATTAATGTCTTCCTGTTAGTGTTAAGCAAGGAATTTGTCATCTTTTGGTTTGATTTTTCTTCTTGAATTAAATCACATCATACATTAAAATCTTCACAGAAATGTGGATACCTCATGCTTAAAGGAACAAAGCATCTGAAAAGTAGAGGGTACTGTACATAAAACAGATACTTTGTTGCTAGTACAACTACCACTATAGAAGTGGATCAAGGAGGTGATGTACAGTACTATAAGGCCAGTAACTACACAGATCTTTGCGTTTGCTGCTGTTACCCAGCAAGTTTTATTAATTAATCTGTTAAATCTTGCACCTGGAAGTCATCTGCTATGCTTACTTTTTGCTCATTTAATTCAATATTTAGCATTGCAGAACACTCAACCCTGCCCCACCTAGAGAAATACTCTGCATTTGTTAGGGTAGTTTCCAAGATTTATGAACCTTACTCAACGTACACGCTTTTCTAAGTATTTAGGAGAATGCCTCTCTCTTTTTATATATTGTCTTTTTGGTCTAGTAAACTCTCTCTCTCCTTGCTCTTGTCCTCTTCCTGCTGTTCTGTATTATCTTACTCAGGGCTTATAATAACCTTCATCTCGTCTTCATCTTCTCAAATCGTTGTCCTTCATGATTACTTTAAGATGAGAAGAGTTCCTTGTGATCTTACAGATTCCAATCTCTGCTGTAACCATTGACACTGAATGGAGTGGACAACTTTCCTCTCTTTGGTATATGTACTCTATTGCTTTGTAAGGTTTATCTGCATATCTTTCAGTTGTGACTTCTCCTTTAATTTTTCTCTCTGTTGAAATGTGCCTTTTTCCTGCAGCATGTTTTTTGTATTTATGACTCATTGTTTGAGCTTCACCACTTGTTTTGTAATGATTTTGGGAATCATCAAATTAGCCACTTTTTAGAGAGCTTGTTACCGGCCAACACAATCCGTTAGTAATTTATCTGTACAAACATCCATAAAGTCTTGTTGTGATGTTCCAATTCAGCTTTAATTGTCCACCATACACCATTTTGAACTGATCTGCTTATCTTCTGCAAGAAATCATATTTTGTAGTAACTCTTTACTTCTTCAAGAGATGGAGGTTTAGGAGTGACATGAATAGGAAAACAATATAACAAATGAATCAGCAATGTGTGCTTCAGAGCTGTTGCTCCCATCTGTTTTATTTGGACATTATGATACGTAGTCATCTGGGCTGTTTACTTGATTTGATATATCACCTTTAAGTCATATGCATGGAATCTTATTCTGCACCTCCCAGTTCATGTTAGCACTCTGAGTGTGTTTTGTAAAATATTATTTTCCAGTGCTATAGTCACTGATCTATTACCATAAAAATACAAGTGGAAGTGTTTGGTTCCCCAAATAACAGGGGTTTCTCTCTCTATGTGCATATCATGGTTCAATGTCCTTTAGTGCTCTGTTCACATATGCTATAATGCAGCCTAGCAGCATCAAGTTTGCCTCGGCTCCACATGAGCTTGCATCTGCGATCTTCAGTTTCAATGCACATCAAACTATGGAAACAGGAAGGGCTTGTGGAAACCTTTTATAGCCATGCAAACACCTTCTCTTCTCTTTTAGGGTATGGAGGTGACTCTGCTGGCTCTAGGATGTGCAATTTACTTCTCCCTGGGTCAGATGTTGTGAATCTGGGCCCTTCCTCCCCTTAGTTTTAGCAGACTACCTGGATGAGTATTATGAAAGATATATCTGCTGGATGGAGCTATTTCTTCCAACCAAAAGAGAGTTTGATTTTTCTTTTTAATGACTGTGATGGTCTTACCTTTTTTTTTTTTTTTTTGACTGGTGCATTTGTTCTGTTAAACTATTTCACTGGACAGAAACAGAATTTCTTCATGGTTATGAATATTTCTCATGCATTTTCTTTTTTCTTTTTTTTTCCAGTTATATATTCTGGACAGATTGGTTCCGCCCTGCCAAAATCATGAGAGCCTGGTGTGATGGATCCCATGCCTTGCCAATCGTGAACACAACACTTGGCTGGCCCAATGGCCTAGCAATTGACTGGGGGTAAGAAAAAGACTAATGAGAAGTCATGGAAGCCTTTGAGCAAATATGTGTTTCTTTGTTTAAACAGCTACAGGACATTGTACGTGACAACTTTGCAACTATCTTATTTTTTGCAAGAAGGGAAAATATGCTTTTATTTTCTCCAGGAGCTTCAAAATGTCAAAATACATGCCAAATTCGAGATTTTCTCTGAAAAAAATTCTGAAATAACTTCATATAAAATCTAGTCTTGGACTGTTTATTTATTGAGAGAATGTTAGTCCTAACATTTATCTGTAAAAGTGTAATTCTTTGAGATGAAACCTTTTTTTGTTTTTAGTGCTTTAAGGCTGTATTGGGTGGATGCCTTTTTTGATAAAATTGAGCACAGTACCTTTGATGGGTTAGACAGAAGAACTCTTGAACGCATTAATCAGATGACTCATCCATTTGGCCTGACTATCTTTGGAGGTGAGTCTGGCATTGAAAAATATTAGCTGTCTATTACAATCCATAACTTTTTACCCTATAACGAACGGAGCCTGGGTGTGATGAAGTGTTATACAATCTTTTGAGATGCAGGTTTCTATAAAAAGACACTGTTGAAAGGTCCTGCAATAAAATATGCTCAGTTCTGCTTACTTATTTTCTGAAGTGCTTTTCACACATTTATACTGAAATAATTTGAGAGCTTACATGATCGTTCTTGTAAATAAATTAACCTTTTCAGTGCAATATCTTGGGTACATTACACTAATAGCTACAGCTTCTAGGAGGTGCGCTTGTGTACTCACTAGACCATACTCCTTGACAGATTCTGTGTACCCTCAGCTACCACTGACCTCTCAAGACGTCACTTGCAGGATTGACTCAGTTGCATATGTCCTGATATTTACCTACAATGGATCACATGATGTGAATAAAACTATCAGAATCTATCCCCTCCCTGTGACATTATATTAAAGAGTTAGTTTGCAAAATCTCTTCAGCTGCTTGAAAAGTTTACTGGCAGACATTTTTAATGTTGTATTAGAAGCTGAGATGGGACAAATTCACTACATTCTGATCCAGAATCAGATCTGAATTTGAGCTCAAAGTCAGGGCGGGCAGGGTGGATCTGGTTTTTGGACTGGGTCTACCTCTGATTAAAATATTTATTTCTACAGATTTAGTGGCAAATCAGTTTATGAAATATCTTCTACTGATGCATCATGCAATCGTTTTGTACTTGCTGCCAATTTTTTGCATTTCTTGTTTTTCCCTAAAAGAGTTAGGCTGGAAAACTGATTAGATTTACATGGCTAGCATTGAGATTTTATCCAGCATCATTTGATCTTTTCTATCATATTGTATTATAACTGTTACTAAGTTTTAACTGTCTTTCAATACAGGTTATGCATATTTCACTGACTGGAGACTTGGTGGAATAGTTCGAGTGAGGAAGTCGGATGGAGGAGAAATGACTGTCATTAGGAGAGGCATTAGTAATATTATGCATGTAAAATCTTATGATGCTCATTCCCAAATAGGTGAGCTAGCTTGTTGTACATACAAAAGTGTCAAAGGATTTGCCATAACACCTTTAGTGGTCACCCCCCTGAGCTGTCACTGGTTATGTAAATCAATGTTCTGTGACTGTATGTGATGTGGAGTGGGTATATCTGTTAGACGTTGAATAGCCTTATACAGATGACATTGTAATTTCATTACTTTCTACCCAATTTATTATGCATTATAACCCACTATTCCTGCTTTCACAAATAAAAGATATTTTGATTCAACTGCACTATTTATCTGTGAGAAAGCCTTGAGTACTGAACTAAACGTCTTCTAAGTAATGCTGTGCCATTCTGGAAATTATCACCTTTTTGCAGGATTGAGATTTTGTTTTTGTCTTTTCCCTCAGCTGAATTCTGTGCATGAGGCCATTTGAATCAAGTATTACTTGTAGTGCACTAGCACTGAAAAACCCACCTAATTTAACAAACAAACAAACCAAAAAAAGCAACAAAGTCTAGTGGTGAGACTTTCCACATATGTAGTGCTTCACATTTTCAAGGTGCTGTGGTGAAATTTCAGGAAAAAGTTCCAGTTTGCAACATACATGTGCACCTGTTTCCAGGCATTTGCCAGAATTGGAACCAAAATAATAACATATTTTTTGTTTTCTATTGGGAGAAATGTGTTATTAAACATTTGCTATACTGTGAGCTTGCTTGTCATTTATGCCACAGTAACGCTCTTGACTTTGCACTAGTGTATGAACAGAAGTAGGCCCTAAATATTTTTGTTCATCTTTACCCAGATCATTCAATTTTATATCATTGACCTTCCACAGTTTCTTTTATGTTTTATGATAAACAATGTATCGTAACCGTTTTCAGACTATTACAAATAGAATTTATGTTAATCTCTCAGGGCATTTTTCTTTTTAGGCTTTAACTATTGTAATAGAGGAACAAATCCCAATGGAGACTGCAGCCACTTCTGCTTCCCTGTACCTGATTTTCAAAGAGTTTGTGGCTGTCCATATGGTATGAAGCTGGGTCCTAATCAGCTTACGTGTACTGAAGATCCATCAAATGAGCCACCCACTTTGCAGTGCGGTTCCTATTCATTTTCCTGTGGCAATGGAAGATGTGTGCCTAGGTACTACCAGTGTGATGGTGTTGATGATTGTCATGATAACAGTGATGAACAAAACTGTGGCTCACTAAGTAAGTAGACCTTGTAATGTACACTTAGTAATACGTGCACCTCTGACAGTTTTGGTGGCTCAGTCTGTATTGATTTTAGGTGCTTATCTGAGGACAAATCGTAGAGGTCTTCCTAACTCATGTGACTATTCCCATTGAAGTCAATGGCTCACATAAACAAGGGATACATAATTGGGCCCCTGAAGCCTAGACAAAAGTATCAATACATCTTAAGACTGAAAATGGGGCTTGCAGTGTCACAAGAGTGGCTTTTGTTAGGAGATTTCCATTACTTTAAGGGATTAGTAAGGCTGCAAGGAACTACAAGAAAAGCTGCCTGTGGTAGTTTGATATTTCTGTTCCCAGATGAAATTGCTAAATGAAGAGGCAGGTGGATGTTTGAACAAAACTATGAAAAGGTTTGAGTTCTGGGTAAAGTTTTGGATAGGTGCTTATTTTGCCTGAGGGCTGTCAAATGATTAAAAGAAATCATCGCAATTAATCGCGAGAGAAAAATAGTCACAATTATTTGCAATTTTAATTGCACCGTTAAAGAATAACAATACCAATTTAAATTTATTATAAATATTTTTGGCTGTTTTGCTACTTTTTCAAATATTGATTTCAATTACAACACAGAATGCAAAGTGTACAGTACTCACTTTATTATTTTTATTACAAATATTTGCACTGTAAAAAAGTTAAACAAAAGAAGTAGTATTTTTCAGTTTACCTCATACAAGTACTGTTGTGCAATCTCTTTATTGTGAAAGTACAACTTACAAATGTAGAATTATTTTAATTTTTTTACATAGGTGTACTCAAAAACAAAACAGTGTATAACTTTAGACCCTACAAGCCAAAACTTGAAGGGGCATATGAATATTTAGCATATCTGGCACATAAATCTTGCAATGCTGGCTACAAGGGTGCCATGTGAATGCTTGTTTGCACTTTCAGGTGGTGTAAATTAGAAGCAGGCAGCATTATCTCCTGTAAAATGTAAACAAACCTGTTTGTCTTAGAGATTGGCTGAACAAGAAGTAGGACTGAGTGGACTTGTATGAGGTGAATTGAAAAATACTATTTCATTTGTTTATCTTTTTTACAGTGCAAATATTTGTAATGAAAAATAATAATATAAAGTGAGCACTTTAAACTTTGTATCCTGTGCTGAAATTGAAATCTATATATTTGAAGATATAGAAAAACATCCAAAATATTTATAATATATTTAAATTGGTATTCTTTTATTGTTTAACAATGCAATTAAAACTGCAATTAATCACAACTATTTTTTAAAATCTAGTTAATTTGTTTTGTGTTAATCACACGCACTAACTGATTAACTGACAGCCCTATTTTATCTGCTTGAGTTTTCCAAAGCTTGTTTGCTATATGTCTTTTCTCCCATTCACAGTAAAGTGAATTAAAAGTTCACTTTCAGCATTTACTGTTCATTTCTTGGCTTTGCAATAAATTGGCTCAAACATACAAAGTGTTTAAATTTGTTGATTGAAAATAAACTGAGAGAGTAGTAGGAGAATTACTGTTGATAGTATAATACATACAAAATATCAGACGAATACCCCATATTTATTTGGTGATTGGCATCTTCAAGGTGATTTATAACCAAGAATTAAACTATCAGCAAGTTAACTGGTGGAATGTTGGTAAATGTCTGCTTCTGGTATATGGGACCAATTCTCATTGACTTTACTGGGAGTTGCATGTATGTAACTGAGGGTAGAATCTGGATCTGTACCATTATTTTAGAAAAACTAAGATGTCATTGTAGTGAGAATGAAGGAGAAACTAATTACTATTAGGAGCAAATGACTTTTCTTTTAGATTGTTTTTGAAATATTTTTTTAAAACCTTTAAATTTTACCTTTTAATTAATAATAGCAATTAAAAAATTATTCTAACAATGTATTTCTTAAAATTACTGACACTTTCTTCCTATAAGTAATACTTTTGATGCAAGTTTTAGACATTGAATAATTACAGTCGTTGAACATGTTTTCAATGAAGACAAGTGTTGGAGACATCACTGTACAAATGTTTTCATATTTTGTTTTTTGCTTAGATAATTCTTGTGCTTCATCAGCCTTTACCTGTGGCAATGGGCAGTGCATTCCAGGTCGCTGGCATTGTGACAAACATAATGACTGTTTAGATGGCAGTGATGAACAGCATTGTCCTACACAGGGTCCGACTTCATGCCCTGTAACCTTGTTCACCTGTGATAATAATAGGTGTATTCCCAGGATCTGGCTATGTGACACAGATAATGATTGTGGTGATGGGTCAGATGAAAAAAATTGCAGTAAGTGTCAGAATGGTCTGGTTTTCATTACAGTGTGTATAGATTACATATGTCTACATAAATATATGTATGTATGTATATGAGAGGAATAAATATGTTCAGAAGGAAAGAAAGAACCAATATGGAACTTGGAATAATACTATTCAATCTTATAAGATTTGGAAAAGCCAATGGACATTCAAATATTGAGGCCAAATGGAAATACAAAGCAGTCGCTGTTAAAAATGATGTGATAGTGACAACTATGTTGCCCTGAATCATGATATCTGCAAAACCCCATCACATTACTGTTCACAAAATCAAAGACATGAAGGAACAATGTTTTAAATACTTACATACGAGTGGTCCCATTGACTAGTCTATTGATAGGAAGGCCCCATCAGATAACATAGGGTAAACATTTTCACCTAGCAACAGCTCACAGAATTTTTGCAATGAAGTAAGAGTGCAAGTTCTTTGGTCTCCCTCCTTCAAGTCTCCTTCTCACAGGTTGGAATCATGGTTATAAAGAGGATGGTGATAAATTGTTCTTCATGTCCTCTGAGGGTAGGATAAAAAGTAATCAACTTAATCTTGAGCAAGGGATATTTAGGTTAGATATTAGAAAAAGCTTTCTAACTTTAAGGATAGTTAAGCACTAGAACAGATTACTTAGGATGGTTGTGGAATCCCCTTCATTGGAGGTTTTCAAGAACAGGTTAGACAAATACCCATCAGAGATGATCTAGAATCTAGGTATATTTGGTCCTGCCTCAGTGTGGGGGTGGACTAGATCACCTTTTGAGGTCTCTTCCAGCCCTACATTTCTACGAGTCTAAGGTCCTATTTTCCATTACTTCCAACCTGCATATGAATAAATCATCATCTTGTGCTAATGTCTATGGTGAAGGTTTTAATTTATCTCACTGTTAGCTAGCATGAACAGCTAAGAGAGTTGATTGTGATGGCTTCATGTTTTGAACATTTTGCTGATTCAAGGTAGAAAAGAGAGAAAAAAAACACCTTTATTTTGCTCTTAATAGCTTTTACAGGGACATGTGAACCCGGTCAATTTCAGTGTCCTGACCATCGCTGCATTGACCCATTTTATGTTTGTGATGGGGACAAGGATTGTGTAGATGGAGCAGATGAGCATGATTGCAGTAAGTATAATTTCTCCCATAAATACGTTATTTATGAATTTGTGTATTGTACATGATGGTTTCTTAGGACTCTCTCATGTCATGTAAGCACAGACTCTTAATGGGTTTGGCATGGTGCTGCTCAAAGAGGCAAAATTTCTCCTAAAATTCAGTAATGTGTGAGAGTAGTATTCCAGTTGCTATATGGGTTGGGGTAGAGGGCCATGGTCTTTCTTCCTCTCTGCGCCTTGGGGGAGTCAGTTTCCCAGGGGGTGCAAAGGTTTTGCAGTGTCTCTGCTTCAGGGAGCAAAAGACTGCAATAAAGCCTGGATTTTTTACACCCTCCCTATCTTTTGTACCTACATACAAGCTGGGCACAATCTAACCCTTATAAGGTAATAGCTAATACAATACTGTATTTATTCATTCGTAGTATACAACTGTAGTGCCTCAGAGTTTAAATGTGCAAGTGGAGACCAGTGCATCAGTACTTATTACCAGTGTGATGGTGTTTTTGACTGCAATGATCACTCAGATGAGACTGGTTGTCGTAAGTACATAATAGTGAATAGACATTAAAATAAAGGCTTTGGTTATAAGATAAAGTCTGTAAGAACTGTATCTCATCCACTGCTGTGGCTATACAGAACGGTCTGGCAATGTTTCCATTATAATCTCAAAACTGCTTTCAAAATACTTGTTCTTAAAATATTTCTCCCAAGAAGAAGCTCTACATACAGTTGGTTCCAGCCCAAGAGCAAATTTTCTGGCATAGGCTAGAGTTTTTGTTCTTTGTGGATCCAAAACTTGAATGGGGTTTTGGCAGACTTGCCCTGAGCATTTTTTTTTAAGATTTAGAAATTTGTTAAAAAAATATTTAGAATTACTATACTTTTTTGAAATCTCATAACCCAGAAGAGCTAGACCATAACTGAACCTTAAACTCTTTGTAATTTGAGCTATTTCCTTTGAGTAGTTTTGCACATTTAAATTAATCGAGACAGTGAGCAAATGATTGCTGTTTCAAAGATTGGTAGCACTTTGTGTGTGTCTTTGCATGTATGTGTGTGCATATTAATGTGTACATACTCAGCAGAGTGTGATAAGTGAATTAAGCTACCTGTTTTTTGCATTAAAAAAGTAGCAAAAGCATTGAGGAGAGTCTTAAACTTCATGTCTGTAGCCAGACTTGAACCGGCAGCAAGTGAATTCTGTTGACTTCTCAAGAATTGTACCCGCTTATACCAGAGTTGAATTAGACCCATTGGATTTGCATCTCCATTTGAGCCTGTAAATACTTTATCACCAAATATCACTCTTCTAGCTACAAGACCACCGGGGATGTGCCACCAGAATGAGTTCCAGTGTCAGTCTGATGGCAATTGCATTCCTGCTAGCTGGGAATGTGATGGCCATTCTGACTGTGTGGATGGCTCAGATGAACATCAAAGATGTCCTGCCAGAACCTGTCCTCCATCTCTTTTCCGCTGTGATAATGGAAACTGCATCTATCGAGCGTGGATCTGTGATGGTGACAATGACTGCAGGGATATGAGTGATGAGAGAGATTGTCCCACTCCGCCTTTCCGGTGCCCCAGCTGGCAGTGGCAATGTCCAGGTCACAGCATTTGTGTGAATCTGAGCAAAGTATGTGATAACGTTGAAGATTGTCCTAATGGAGCTGATGAATCCCCACTCTGTAGTAAGTTACTGTTTAGCATGCACAATGGCCTAGAAAGTTTTGTGCTGTTTCAAAAAGCTTTGCAATACAATGAGCATTGTCACTGCTTCACCATTGTATATTCATCATCGTAACATTTCTAGCAGAAAATGCAAGATTCACTGTGAACTCAGAAATGTGCTGGGATTCAATACAAAGCTGGATTAAGTGTGAATCTCAGGCAGCTGAACTGCACCTTTCAGTAAAAAGGCAATTCAAGTGAATTCATTTCCCATGATTGTGAGCCCAATCTTGCATTCTTTATTCAGTGGACTTCCATGAACTTCAGTGGAGGTTTTGTTTTATTTAGGAGTAATACATTGTATCCTATTTGCTTATGCTTGACATTTTAAAAACGGAACTTTTTCAAAGATGCTGTCATTTAAAATTAAATTGGATTCAATCTTTAATATTTTCTTAGATATTTCTAACTATTTTTTTTTCTGATTTTAATCTAAAAACCCATGAATGAGCAGAATTTGTGTTTATGTTGATTGTAACTATTGATTTTCACTTAAATGTAACTTTCTTTCTTTCCTTCTTCCTTCTTCTCTTTAATCAATGCACGCTCTCAGATGAACCCCAGCCAGGTATGATTATGAAATTATGTATTGTGTATTAATAATATTTGAAATTCCCGTTTGTACTGTAAATGATTTACGTACTTCCAGCTAACTCGGCTTTTAACCATTTTAGAACTTTCGCAAAGCGCTCTTACGTTTTGAATTCCTTTTACGCAATAGTGACAAATAATTATTAACTTACTCTCCTTTTAATGAATTATATGTATTATATATACTTTACTGTGATGAATAAAGATCCTGGCCACATTCTCAATAATTTGGCAGTTTGGGCATATCGTGGCTCATAGTGCAAATGCATAGGATTGACGCAAGCATAGAAACTTTTGAAAAAAATCTGCTTGTTTCCCCTCACCCCTGTTTCAGATCAGGAGAGCTGCTCTGACAGTAATGCCGGCTGTACTCATGAATGCATTCAAGGGCCCTTTGGAGCCCAGTGTACATGTCCTATCGGATACTATCTTGCCAATGACTCCAAGACCTGTGAAGATATTAATGAATGTGACCCTCCAGGCTTTTGCAGTCAGCATTGTTACAATGAAAGAGGGTCTTCGAGGTGTTACTGTGATGAAGGATACATTTTAGAAGCCAATGGAAGGACTTGTAAAGCTGCAGGTGAGGAATACTGCTATAAAATCGAAAAAAGTGATCAGGGGTTCAGTACAGTCCATAGCATCCTGCACAGAGACATTTTCATAATGCTACCAACCCTCTGTTTTACAACCACTTAGGTTTTGGCCCACTGAGTAAAATTTGCCTCTGGGCAGAGTGCCAAGTCTATGAACTACTTCAGTCCCAGCCTTAGTGCCGGGGCTTTGGGCTGGCCTTCTGTAGAGAAGTGAATGTCATACACAGGTCCTCATTCTCCATTGTCTTGCGGTCTTTTCATGGCACTTCAGCAGTACAAAGGAGCCACACACCCAGTGGATCTTGTTACCAGAGAAGTCCATATGATGGGGGAATCCCCAGTGGTGGAGCAGCTCTGCACTGCATTCCTCGCTGGCTGTGTAGCTGGAAAAAAGGGGCATGACATTAGCACTTAGGCAATTACTGCCTGCTGGAGTGATGGGCCCTTGCCATGTATGTTAGTCGGAATGGCCCTGAAGATGCCCTGACTTATGCTGGGTCAGCAGGTCCTCGGATGGCCCTAGAAAAGTGGCCACTTTAAAGCGACATTTGACCTTTCATCCTCATTCTTGAACCAAACATAGCTTGGTTGAAACAAATAATTGGGTGCATTGAGTGGTACTCCTCAGCACACACTATAGATAAAATATACTAGCATATTCAATACCTACATTATAGCTGGTGCAGGTAACATTGTTTATAGTGCAGGTTGACCAAAAACTCTTATTTTCAATTGCTTATAATTTTTGCTAAATTTTTAGCTGTTCTGGCCGAAATTTTCCTTATGAGGTGTCAACTTCAGGCTGACTTTTTTTGAAAGTTTCAACAGAAATGATTTAGCCACTTTCAAGAACAAGTTTAGGGAAAAAAAGTAAATTATTTTGCCTATATTCAAAAATGTACACAAGCTGCAGTACCTCCATACTTTGAGCAAGGGGGCCTCCCTGATGCCTTCTCTTTTCCTGGGAAAACCCATCCAAATTTGGCCAAGTTATTAAATCTTATTGGTATATTTTCCTTCCAGAGAAAAACATTCTAAATGGTTTACTGGGTTACTATTGCATAGCTTATTTGTTTGTATTCATTTCTTTTCCTTTGCAGAGTCTGGAAATCTTCTCTTACTAGTGGCAAGCCGCAATCAAATTGTGGTAGACAACATCACCTCTCAGGCACACAACATTTATTCTCTTGTTCGAGACGGGAGGAATATAGTTGCTATTGATTTTGATTCTGTCACAGATCGCATCTATTGGTCTGACACCACACAAGATAAGATTTGGAGTGCTTATCAAAATGGCACAGACCGAAAAATAGTAAGTCTTTTGGGGAATGTAGTCTTTTATTTCTTTTCATTACGTAAAGGGAGGGGAGAATATACTATATCTCCAGTTAACAAAGATGTAAGATGCCGTGTTATTGTAGCCATGTAAATCCTAGGATTATAGAGAAACAAGATGGATGAGGTAACATGTTTTATTGGACCAGCTTCTGTTGGTGAGAGAGACAAGCTTTTGAGCTACACAGAACTCTTCTTCAGGTCTGGGAAAGGTACTCAGGGCACGTCTACACTTAAATCTCTGCATCGGCACAGCTGCAGCACTTAAGTGAAGATGCTCCTATGTTGATGGGAGAGCTTCTCCCATTAGTGTAGTTAATTCACCTCCTCAAGAGACAGAAGTTATGTTGACGGAAGGAGATTTTCCATTGACATAGCGCTGTCTACATGGAGGGTTAGGTTGGTATAACTATATCACTCGGGTGTAGATTTTGCACAACCCTGAGTGGTGTAGTTATACTAATATTGGTCCGTAGTGTAGACCTGGCCTCAGAACGTCACAGCTAAATACAAGATTGAACAGATAGTTTAGCATAAGTAGTAGCACATATCGTAAGGGACCATTCAAGATGAAACTATCTTTTCAATCTTGTATTTAGCTGTGACACTCAAAGTACCTTTCCCTGGCCTGAAGCCTGTATGTGTGTCATATATATATATATATATATATATATATACACTCAAGGGCTTGATGGTATGAATGCTACACTGATGTGGCACCAGTAAACCTTTCTTATTGCAGTGGGCCATTACTCACTCAAGTAGTCCCATAGATGTCAATAGGACTATGCAGATGAGTAATTGCTCACGAAGGAGAGCATAGGGTTGACAGATGGGCCCTTATTTTGTATAAGAAATCTAAAGGGTGAAAGTTACTTGGTTTCCCCTCTTCTATAGCTTTTAAAGAAATGTTACCAATATTGAATAGCAAATTATTTAGTACCAACTAACTCTTTAATGTTTTTAACAGGTGTTTGACAGTGGTGTCACCGTGACTGAAAGTATAGCGGTAGACTGGGTAGGTCGCAATCTTTACTGGACAGACTTTGTTCTGGAAACAATTGAAGTCTCTAGAATGGATGGGAGCCACAGGACTGTGCTGATTAGTGAAAATATAACAAACCCAAGGGGACTAGTGTTAGATCCCAGAATTGAGTAAGATTTCTTTTATGTTTTTGTTTTGAAAAAAAAAATTTATAATGGTTTCAATGGTAAAATAATTTTAATTTGTATCCAAAGTGCAATATTTAAGATGTACCCAAATTTATTGTAATTGTAAGTAACAATTAGGGTTTGGATTATAGAGAATTTCAAGTTTACTAAACTAAGTTTGTTCGCAAGTTTCAATTATAGCAAACATTTAATCTTATTCAAACCATAGTATAATACAGCCATTCCCTACTTTGTTTCACCTTAATTAACTGTTTTTCACGTTAATTACTGTCTTTGTTATCTTGAAACAGATGTTATAACATTTGTATGCAGTGTTGTTGTAGCTGTATTGGTCTCAGGATATTAGATAGACAAGGTGGGTGAGATAATATGTTTTATTGGATCAACTTCTGTTGTCTCTATCACCAACAGAAGTTGGTCCAGTAAAAGATATTACCTCACCCACATTTTCTCTCTAATAACATTTACTTTTTAGATAAGAGTTTATGTTTTATATGTTAATATGTTGTGGTTATTCAGTGTTGCATCGTATTGCTACATACAGTATAATGTGTCATGCCTGTATAGCAAATAGCTGGTTCTTTTGCACACTGAAAACATTTACACTTTGTTTATTTGGGAAAGCCGCCAGTAATCATTAAGTGCTTTCCCATCTCAAGTTGTGACAAACCAGACAGTGCTGAATATTAGTGGCAGATGAATTTTTTCCCACTATTTATGTACTGTTGACTGTACTGAATATGCAAGGTAAATTGATAGACCCATGCATTCATATACTGTTTTATTAGCAGAGCTTTGGCTGTCTACTGTGCTCTGTAACAGCTTGAGTGCTGAACTATGCTGTCAGTCATGCTGAGCTCCTCAATTATAATAATATGGTAGCTGTATAGGGACATACCATGAAAGACACAAATGTCTATCTTATTAAATTGGCATTAAGCAGTTCAGGAGTTGGAATGTCAGCCATGTTATATAAGAATTGAAAAAGAATCATATAATTATAAAATAACTTCCAGTTAGACTTACCAATGATATATTAAAGCTATAGCAGAAAACATGTTTAAAAATGTTTTATTAAAGTTATGGTTACACTTATTTTGAATAAGAAGAATCCTAATCCACTAATTCTACACTGATTTCAGTAATGTTTCATTATATAGTATATTCTGTTATTATGTAAGATTTTTTGGGTTTTTTTTTTTTTTTGGTCTAACAAGACTTTCTCTAAGATTTTTTAATATCAAATAATTTTTCTCATTCAGTAACCACCTGTTATTTTTTACAGTGCTCATGTGATGTTCTGGACAGACTGGGGCCAAAATCCTCGAATTGAAAAAGCTAGCATGGATGGCACCATGAGAACAGTTATTGTTAGTGATAAAATCTACTGGCCCAATGGACTTTCCATTGATTACCCAAATAAACTGCTTTACTTCGCTGATGCCTATCTTGATTATATTGATTTTTGTGATTACAATGGAAACAACAGGCGACAGGTGGTAGCAAGTGACTTGGTAAGACAATAATAAAAAAACCCCATGTTTTCCATGGTAATAAAGTTCTTTCATGCCTTCCCCCCATTACAGATTGGAACTAAGAGATTAAGTGACTTGCCCAAGATCATATAGCAGAACAGAAAATGGAACTTGGGGCTCCAGGCTAGTGATCTAAACAATGGGCCATCCTTCCTTCCATCTGGCTCTAATAGCATGAAGTCTAAAAGCCCTATCCTTTTTTGCTACTAAACGCAGTGCATTGGATGTAGCTGAATATTCTAGGAAAAGGCTTGGGACATAAGGGACATTTTGCCCAACAATGAGACTGCCTTAATATGCTCTGAGCTGCTAGTCCTCACTATCAAGGGCAGTACATGAGGAACCATGCCCGACCTATCATCATGGTGTGAGTTCCAGCTAATATCTGCTACCATACTTCAGGGCATCATTGGCAGCTCTCATCTCCATCTCCTCATGGTACACGTTGCTGCTTGCAGCACAACTTTGCCCACCATAATGCCTGTCCACACTTTATACCACCTATTTAGGCACAAGCCTATATAGTACTGAACAGGTTTGTCAGTTAATGCTTTTATGAAGGTTTATCAGTTAATAATGTGATGGAAGTATGTGAGGATTAATGTATTGAATTCCTCTTAATGCTAATAAAAATTACATGCAGAAATCTTTCCATATGAAAACAGGAATCTATCCCCTTATATGGGATAGAAAATATGAATTAAATCTGGATCTGAATTATGTGATTTGAGCCTACTTTTAGGGTCCTTTGGGCTCTATAAGATATATGGTGACCTACTATGGAACCATATTAGTGAATTCTCTTTGGCAGCACAATGCCCAAATTGTAAGCCAAGCTTTTTGAACTGTGTAAGCAGCTGTCATTTTTCAAAGGTATTGTATAGCAATAGGTCCCCTATTCTACATGAGATTTCAACAATTAGAGTAGTTTTAGAGAATGTAATTGTTTTTTTCAATACATATGGTAACACGAATACAATGCACACTAACAATAATAAATACCTGAAGCTTTAAAAGTCAACAGCCAAGAATATGTAATATACATATGTAATACATAATATAAGATTATTTTGAGCGGACATGATAGCTGAAGTTAACTGCCCATTTTGTGCATGTTTAGTTTATTAAGTGGATGAAAGGTGTGTGTGTGTAGGGGGAGCAAACCTGTTCATGTTCTTTTTTAGCTATAGTTTTGGTAACAGTTGCTATAATTGTGTATTGTATAAACAGGAGTTCTTTGTACTATACCGCAGCATGAAGGATATGGGATAAATCCTCAGATACTATAAATAGGTATAACTCCATTTAAATCAATGAAGCTACTTGGATTTACAACAATTGAGGCTATGGCCTCACTTTTCTATGTCAGCACAAACCAGTTCTTGTTAAATTGGACCCATTACAAATCCTGAGCCCTCTTCCTTAATTTTCCTCAAGTTTGGAGATGTGACCCTCTACAACAGGCCAGTAAACTACAGGGGATGTTTTCAAAGGTACAAAGGGCAGTTAGGCACCCACTTTCCACTGACTTTTCCCCTCATGCCTTTGAAAATCTACACCCACCCTTTTATCTAATAGGACCCTCTCTTCTACCCTTACAACATCTGACAGTTCTTTGATCTTCCAGGCTATACACCTTATATCTTACAATGACAGACAAGTGTTTATTTACCAAGTGCTTTTTCATTTACAAACTTATTTTTTCCAGCAAAGCAATTAGCACCTGTTATCAGGTGATAGAGGAGAGGGTAAATCATTTGTATTCGTACTGAAGGATGGCTTGTGGGGTGACAGCTGTTATGTGTTCTGCTGTGCTTAGCTCTGCTGTTGTTTCCGTGTAAGTGCTGGATAATAATACCAATGGAACTAAATTGGTAAATATTCTTGCCTTTTAGGTGTTACGGCATCCACATGCCCTGACGCTCTTTGAAGATTTTGTGTATTGGAGTGACCGATACACCAATCGAGTAATTCGGGCCAACAAGTGGCATGGAGGAAACCAAACAGTTATGATTTATAACATTCACCAACCTTTGGGGATTGTTGCCGTCCATCCAGTTAAACAACCTGCTGGTAAGTCAAACAAAGCAACTTTGGCAACACAAAAGCAAAATCTGCAATATGCATATTCAGAAACACTATTGGAATCATTCATGCTAACAAAGGGCATGGCTTAAAATAAGCTGACATCACTAACAATGCTGGCTATTGGAGGTTGATCTAGTCCATCCAATCTGGTGGTAAATCAAACAAAATAACCTTGGCAATACAAAATCAAAACAGGAAAAATGTATAGTAAGGAACTGGTACCTGGAGTTGCTATGTTATTTCTTTTTACCTTACTTGTATGACAACTTACACCTTAGAATGTATTTTGTATTGTAAAACATCTCTAGGTGGACTAGGTGGATGAATTCCTTGCACATAATTATGTCACATTTTTAGATGATATATCTTGTTGGCTTGATTTTTAAGTACTTTTACTTTGATTCATAGTGAAAAGGAAAGGGAAAAAAATGGTGCTATTCCATGGTGTGTCCATACCTTGAATATTATGTGCAGTTCTGGTCATCCCATCTCAAAGAAGATATATTAGAACTGGAAAAAGTACAGAGAAGGGCAACAAAAGCTATTAGAAGTATGGAACAGTTTCCATACAAGGAGTGATTAAAAAGACTGGGACTGTTCATCTTAGAAAAGAGATGACCAAGGGATGAAATGATAGAGGTCAATAATATGAATGGTATAGAGAAAGTGAATAGGGAAGTGTTGTTTACCCCTTCCTGTAATGCAAGAACCAGGGGTCACCCAATGAACTTAATAAGCAGAGGTTAGAACAAACATAAGGAACTACTTCGTTACACATGCACAGTCAACCTGTGGAACTCATTGCTGCGGGATGTTATGAAGGGCAAAAGCATAACTGGGTTAAAAAAATATTTAGGTAAGTCATGGAGGTTTAGTCCATCAATGGCTATGTGCCAAGATGGTCAGAGATGCAATCTCATGCTCTGGGTCTCCCTAAATCTCTCTGTCAGAAGCTGGGACTGGGTATGGATAACTTGATAATTGCCCTATTCTGTTCATTCCCCCAAAGCATCTGGCATTGGCCACTGTCTGAAGATAAGATACTGAGATAGATAGCTATTGGTCTGACCCAGCATGGCCATTCTTTTGTTCTTTATGTTAATCTACTGCATTGTTCTTCTGTATCTTGAGTTCTTGTTTTATGCTTTTGCCTTACTGCTGTTTTGTTAGCTTCTTTTTTAATTTTCACTAGGTTTTAAATTAGAAATGATGACATTTTATCTTTCAGGTTCTAGGTCTCTCAGATTAGCTAAATTAACCTTCTACAAATTGTTAGGGGTAGCTTCAAAACCTAATTTCACTCTGTGAAGATCATTCTTCATGATAACTCCTCTTTAGTGGCAAATTTGTGGGATTAAACAAAGTGATCTAACTTGGAAATGCAATAGGTAGATCAGTGGTGATCAGAAGAGACCATGTTCCCTCTGTAATTTGTATTTTAAAAGTTTAGTTTGGGATTTTCAAAGGAACCCCTGGAATTAGGCACCCAAATCCCACTAAAATTGAATGGGATTTGGGCACCTAACTCATTCTTTTGGGCTCCTTTGAAAATCCCAGCCTTGAGAATTAATTTAAAGCCCTAAATTTGCCATAGCAGATAAGGTTAGTATGATCATAGACTGGGAATCCTGTACTCTTGCCATGCAGTAACATCAGGAAGTGCAGATGGACTCCAATGTTCTGTGTTATGCAAATAAAACGAAAGGGTTGGTATGTCAACAGCACTGTTGTTTTAACAAGCAACGTGGGAAGGTTACTCAGTGTTACAGTGTCTTAGTGCATTCCTGCTTCTAGGGAATGTAGTTCCTAAATTTAAAGAAATGCAAATAAAGTAATGTAGTGGGCCAAATCCTACAGTTTTAACTGTAATGGACCTAAAAGGACATCGACTTGGAGTGTAAGCAAACAGTACCTCACAACCTATTGAATTGTTACTTTTTAGTTTAACCAGTGCTTTCTTTTTAATCTCAGGTATGAATTCTTGTGCAACGTCTCCCTGTAGCCACCTGTGCTTGCTTTCTTCATCAGGGCCACGGTTTTATTCTTGTGCCTGCCCTTCAGGATGGACACTGTCTCCTGATAAAGTGAACTGCATGAGAGGTAGGACCATAATAGCCAGACATGCAAAAAAACAAAACAAGGAAAGAAAAACATCGGTTAGATCAATAAGTCCATTCCTCTGACAAGGCAGGATGTATCACACAAAATGATGGACTGCTATTTATGGAAAATAGATCCTACAACATTTAGGCTGTTTTCATGGAATGTTCTTTTTCTTAAAGATTTGGGCCAACTTTTTGCAAGAGCTCTGACCCAGACTTTCAAATGCTCACCACTCAATCTCAGGGGGCAGATTTTTGAAAGAACTCAGCTCCCATTTAGGCACCAATAAAGGAGCCAGATTTTTTTTTAAATGCATTGGGTGTTTTTGACATGAATACTGGTGAAAAGAGTGAATTTTTAGCAAATATTAGAGAATGTTAACAAAACGTTGAACTTTTAAATGTAACTATTATGGAGAACAGCCAGAACTGCTGCAACATGCACTCTACTGTTCCTTGAGTAAAAGGTCTGAGTACCAAATACAGGAGCTCTAGAGACACAAACTAGTATTACCAATACTACACATGTGATTTGGGACTAATCAAAACCTTCCTACCCAACTCAAATTTCAGACACCAGATAATTACACTGATCTGCCCTTGACCAATCTGCAGACCAAGGGTTGTTTGCAGAAGTCATTCAGCAAATTAATTTTCCAAAAATTCCAGAAAATCACACATTGCTTGGTGGGAATTCATGACCAGAAAAAAGAAACTAAATTAGTCAAATAAAGCATTCACTATGAATTGTTCACTTGGCTCTGGAGATGTGCAATGTGTTTTGGGATGTCTCTGAAGGGGAAGCTCTAGAGCACATGACATTTAGGTTAGAAATACCTCTGGACTAAGCAGAATGAAGTTCTCTGACCAATTCAGTGGACACCTTCTAACTGTCTGAGTTTTCAAGGGCAAATCAGTGCTTTTTTGTTGAATAGATCCTTAAGCAGTGTTTTCTTTAAAGAGCCATATAGAATTTCCCTTACTATTTGAAACAATAAACTAAATAAAGTGTTTGAAATTTATGTGCAATACACATTTGTCTTTCAATCTGGAAAGAAGGGGGCTCCTCCTTAAAGTATGCACTATACTCTACAGCATGAAGGTATAGAGCTAGGTTTATAGAGAGTACCATGAAAGAAATAGATCACATCTGTCATCAATCAAACATGTACATGGGAAATGTTATGCACGTTAACAAGTGTTTGCAGGATCCTTTAATGCCAATATATCTAGCCGATGGATCAAAATATTTGGAAAGTCTTGTCCTTTCTTCCCAGACTATAAACCAGGGACATCCTATGAAACTTCCTAAATCCATTTATGTACTGTTGTGACCTTTTTCTAAATTCCAGAGCTGTTCAGTGCATAGAATTGTGCAAGAAAAAAAGGATCTGTAGAAATTTCTGTTTGAGTGAAGAAACTGAATACTGCTTCAGATTATTTTAATCTGTGTCGGTTTCTTTAGTCTGTTTATTCAAAACTTCTATTATACATTTAAAAAACAGCATATAGAAAACAAGAGATTTTATTTATGCAGGCGATTTACTACAGGTCAGATCTTATCAGCAAAGAGTATTATACAACATTACTGATTCTTTTCACGGTGAAAGATTTTAATTATCGCTAATGATTACAAAAGAATAGGCATTTGCCATTCTTCTTCAGAGATTTTTTATGATCATAATCCTTGCTGACATTGTTTAGTTTAGTTTGCCAGCGCAAACTTTCAGCAGAAAGATTAAACTGAGTTACACACATTTTGGCTGCATAGCATTCTTTTCAGCTGAGTGATTTTGGTGAACTCTGTCTAGGTAATTGGCATATTTAACATTACTAACTTTATGCTGATGGAAAACTGTTAATTCCTAGATTGCACATTTTCTTGCTTTACAAAAAGGCTTTGGTAATTTTGATCTCAAGGTTAGGTTTTGTAGTAATTCTATTTTTAAACTTTTTGTGATCTGAATGTTAGAGATGCTACCATTTTATATGGTGAGTCTTAAAAAAGAAGGGGGGGGGAAGTAACACAAATGTAAAAACCTTATGCAAACACAGTAAATGTAGTGTCTCAAACATTTAATTTAAACTGAATAAGACATTAATTTTATATAAAATACAACTTAATCATGTAAATATGTATTAAATGAATAGCTATATGAAGGATATATTGCATGGACCTGATTCAGCTTCATTGATTTTACACTCATGTAACTCCAGAAACTTCAGTGGAGTTACTCCAGAGGACAGAATCAGGCTGTACCTTTTCATAGTTGTGAAATAAATAAAACAACCTAACCAAACGCTTTGCTTTTAATATTCCCTGGGTATGTAATGAATTTATAACTAGGTTATTAGGTACAATATTAATGTACATCTTGGGCAGTTCACATGTGACCTCCTTTGAGGCTAGGTTGATACTTAAACATCTGTATAAGGGGAGGCATGTAGTTGTGCTTAATGAGGAGCCGCCCTGGCAGAGTGTTGTGATTCTAGGGTTTTGTCTGCCCTGGGGTATTTTTGCATGAATGTAGCTGCACTGATGCAAAGCAGGAGTGTAAATGCACAGCACCTCTAACATGCTAAAACCTCCCAGAACAAATCAACCCTCAGAGTGTCACAATTCCTTCCCTGATTCCACTGTACTCCAGGAGGTGAAGTGAGCTACTGCTGCCTTTTGCATGGTGCAGTTTAGTTTTCCACTAGTACTGGCTTAGCTGTCAGCTGCATTGGTCTCATTCCTCACCACTCTCTGCTCATTCCCTGCCCACATGTTCATGGCGATGGACAAGGGCAGGGAGCTGCAGTCCTGCTGAGCCCACTTTCTCTTCGATGTCTGCAGAATGGTCATCCTGGCAGGGGTTATAGTGTTGGCTCATGCCTCGTAACTCGCCTGTGCACCTGAATTAGGGAAAGCAACAATCTTAGCCTTTATTATTAGGTCAATTCACAGAATTCGGTGATAATTGAATGACTAATTACTAAAACTGTCTTCTGTTTATCAGAGCAATATTTTTGTCAAGTGTTCTTTGTTATGGCCTTATATTAATTCAGCAAAGCACTTAGTTATTGGCTTATCTTTAAACTATTGATCTAATTACACCAATGGAACAGCACATGTTTAAAATTAAGCATATCTTTAAGGGTCTTTCAGTAGTGCCTAGGTGACTTTGGAGCACAAGTTTCACTCCATTTCGGTGGGCCCTGTGCTTCTAAATCACTTAAGCATATTGAAAATCCCATCATAAATATTTTGCTGAATTAGACATATTGTAATATCCTGCAAACACTTTCTCTTGAATATCTTGACTCATATGACTAGTTTCGCTGACCAGTGGGAGCTGCAAGATGCCCAGCCCTTTTGAAAACCAGGTCATAGATTTCAGTGCTTAACATGTCATCTGAAGTTTATAAATAATACTTGTTTTTGAAATTCTGGCACAAAGTGAGCAAGCACCACCCCATTTCCTGAACTGGATGAAAAATATAGGAATGTAATTCTGTTTCTATGATGTTGTTTTCACAGTTGAACATCCCTTCCTTATTGCTGTCAGAGATAATATCATTTATGGGATTTCTCTTAACCCTGAGGAGAAGGGCAATGATGCCATGGTTCCAATAGCAGGAGTACAGAACGGTGTTGATGTTGACTTTGACGATTCGGAACAGATGATCTATTGGGTTGAAAATCCAGTAAGTTAATACTTGTGTTTGAAATGTGCACTAAAGGGATAGCACCCATTTAAAATTGATACTTGTGTCTAATTTTTTTCACATACTAATATTAGTTAATATTAACATAATAGTACTTATAGTTACAGTAACGCAAAGAAATTAAAGAAAAATATTTCTTTATAGTTTTTTCATTTTGTTTATTAGTCAGTTTCATTGTTTCTTCTGTGTATTCAGTTAGGGATCAGTGCTGCGAACACACAAGTAACTGTACTCATTAGAGTAAAATTATTCATATGTGTAAATGTTTCAAGGGTTGGGCCCTTTACTTGTCAGTGTAGAAAAATATGTAAAAAAAACCCAGGAAAATGTGATTTCAAAACTACAACAGTTTGTAGGGGACTCTGAGGAAGTATAATGTTCTGAAACTAGCTATGCCTGATTTTAAAAAAGTGACTACATTTGAAGTTGATGGTGCCCCTTTAATGACTGCTCCTGCTGAGCTAATAAAAGTGCTTGTTCACTAAGGTCAACAAAAAATATTTCCCAGCTTTTGCAGCGTCGAAGCTTATTTAAAAGTCTGTGGAAGCCACTGAAATGGATTTAGCAAGGAGTCTGCTGATTCAGCAACAAGCAAGTTAGGCCATGGCAACTCCCTTTTTAATTGTATGCTGTGCTAAATCCAGGAGGAGCTTGGTGTCAACCAAGGAGTTCTTATGAGCTGTTTTGTACAGCAAATTATTCACGTTATTCTTCCTTCCATCCATGTAGGGATTTGCTTAAACTTCTCCCTGCAGGTGAAAGTCATGAAAATTTCTTTTTTCATGATTTTTTTGGCCCCCTTCCCCTCCGCTCCCCTCCAGGTTTCTGCAAACCTATTCTGTGCATAACAATTTTATGTCCTCCGGTCAGGGTAGAGAGTAGGAATGTTTCTTTATTAAACATAGCTTTTATGATTTAAAATAATGTTTTATAGCTCTTTTGTATATTGTACATATACATATAAATTCTACTAGCTATGTTGGATGTGTTTTTTCCTAAAGCAAATTAGTATCATGTAAGGTAAGTGCTTGTGAAGAGGAAGTAATATGATTTTTTTTTTTTGTGACATTGCCCTTGACATTTTCTCACTTTTCTTATCTTTTTTTTCCAAGGGTGAAATTCACAGGGTGAAGTCAGATGGAACTAACAGGACAGTATTTGCTCCAGCAGCTGTTATTGGTGCTCCTATTGGCTTGGCTTTAGACTGGATATCTGCAAACCTGTATTATAGTAACCCTGGCACACAGTCAATTGAGGTATGTATTTGATAAATACAATATAAAGGTGAAAGCCTGAATTTTCCTTTCAGGGGCCATACATACAGCTCCAAAGCAGCGAGGCATTCTGGGAGAAAACACTTGAAAGTAGCTCTATTTTAAAACTGAATATTAAGGCTAAAAAACAAGGGAAAAGATACAAAATTTAGTTGCTTAAAGAATCAAACTCGAATCTGGACATAAGTATACAGCCAACGTGATTTTAAAAGCAATACTTCATGGGAGTACCTATTAACCTATGCACAGATCTGTTTTTTCTTCAAATCAGTAAGCTCTCTGATGTTGTTTAACACTGATAGATCCTCAGAACACCAGAGTGGAATGATGTATTATGGTTCTCTATTAAAGTCTTAGATCCAAATTCAATGTGAGTTTTGCCATTGGCTGCAATGGGAGAAAGTTCAGGTCCCAAAGTCTGAGGTACGGTTTAGTGTGGTGTGGCCCCCCCCAGAGGCTAGCAAACTGAAAGTATATAAAGGATATAAAGCCCAGGGTTATCTAGTGTGGAAAGGAGAGGAGCAAGAGGGATATAATGTACTGGATGGTCAGGGATTTCTTTGTCCCAGAATATAAAAAGAGGGATTAAATTAAAAGACAGCTAATTTTAAACAGGTTAAAAAGAAATATTTTGTAAAGCAGCATGTAATCAACCTGAACCTCATTTAATATCTTCAGTCTTATACTGAAGCATGGAAACAGTTTAGTACAGATTAGTGATTTTTATGAACAGGAATAATTTGGAGTTACCCTAGCTACATTAAGTATCACAGGGAACTTGTTCACGGAGTACTTGTCAGAGTAGAGAATGCATGAGAGGAGTACAGTACTCAGTGCTTTTTCTTCATGGTGCTTGTGTTAACTTTTTCTTCAGTTTGGACCTGTGTGGGTTCATGCTGCCCAGGTTTTAGTTTGAAATTATACTGTCAATTCCACATTGCGTACCCTAAATGTGTTAAACGTTTTGTAGGTACTGAAGCTACATGGTGAAGTAATGTATAGAAAAACTCTGATTACCAATGATGGTACCTCTACTGGAGCTGGAATGCCAATTGGTTTAGCTGTTGATCCAGCACGAGGGTGAGTTTCCAAAATAGTGTTTATCTTTACATATGTTTTATTTTCCAGCTTGGTATAGTGAATACTTTCTCAATTATTCTTTTTCTCTTTTAATTTTTAGGGTTTGTATGATGGTGGTGGCATAAAATTGGCCTATATAGAGTTTGTTTTTAAAAATATATTTGGGTTGAATCAGATTAGTGTTTTCAAGCCATAGTTAGAGGTTAATGTACAATACAACCAATTACATGATTGCATAAATTGTTGCATAATTATAGATTGTTTTTAAATTGTCACTTATGTTCCAGAAGTTTTATTTAAAAAAAAATTAAATATCAAGCTATTTTGACTGCAAAGACCTTCAAAATGTCAACCCAGTGTAAAGTGATACGATAATAACTGTCTGAGGCCTTGTCTATAATGGGAAAAGGCAATGTATTTGAAAACACGTTAACTCACATCTTTTAACTACCACAATGTTAAATGTGATTTTACCTCCCTTACCCAAAATGGCAACTCCGCACATTAGTCCATAGTATAGATAGTAAGATAATATCTTTGTGTAAAAGTTTTTGTTTGTTTTTGTTTTTGTTTACTGATCAAGCTTAGCAAAATATGAAAAACAAAACAAAAAAACCAACAGATAAACACTGAAAAGTAAATTAGAAAAAATTTTAACAAACATTTTCTCATCAGAATTTACTGATTTGCCAGAATGGAAATGTTCTGCATTGACTGTATCAATTTCACCAAAATTCTGCTGGAATCCAGGCAGGTTTCAAAGCTCCCAGATTCATTGTTCCTTAGCCAGGACTCCTGGTAGGGTGGGGTAGAAAACAGTAATTTCATTTTGTGAAAAATTTAGAAATATTTGGTTTTCATTCCTAATCGGAACTAAACCCAATTTTGAAATCTCAGACTCCTCTGCAAAATGGAAATTAGCATTCCCCTCACCCCACCACCCCTAGCCAGCTCTATTAGATTCTTAAAATTATTTGAGTTTTACTCATTTAAGATGCAGTGCGTGGTACTCTTATTTGGGGTCATAAAACCCAAAGCAGTGATAACTTGACTCTTTTACCTTAGGCAGTGTTAGGAATAAATTAATGGGAACACAGCACTTTTGGCTGATAAACGATTAATGCAAATAAGTGTGCTTTTATTTTACACTAATATTTATTAGACTTAGGCACACATAGACATAAGCAATAGGTTTAGGATATTTTAAAATGTTACCTAAAGTTTGAGATGGAATTGAGTAGGTCAACAATCGCTGGTTGCTTCCTTGCCAGGGGCTAGGGAGTCAGGATAGTTTTAGAGAACTGCTTTAAAGTATCCTTTATAATTTAGGTTTTTTAATACTAATTTTGATAAAATAAATAATTTATAGTGATTTTTATTGGGTTGTTATTCTTTTAAATTTTAATAAACTATTTATTAATAATTTTTGTTTAACAATTTTAGCTCTAATAAGCTTTTATATTCAAACTTAAGGTTTTTATCTACCTATTTTTTTTTTAGTTTTATAATTTATTGATTTCTTCCCCCTTTTCTTATTCTGATTAGCAGAAACAGTTGTGTTTGATCTTGCCTCCAAAAGCCCTGCTTGTTCAAATTAACCCTTAACTATGTGGTGTTCTACTTTATTAATTAATGGTGGCTGAATGCACACAATATTGCTGTGATTAGCTTGGTCAAGCTCTGGGGTAACACTCTTCTCAATTCTGGGGTCACGCTACCGGAAAGGAAATATGTTTTCTTAACCTATCTTTAACAGGACAATGCTCCTATCAGGTGAGATATTTTGGTCAGATAGACCTGATTCAGCAGTGCAGCCATACTCAGATGAGTACTTTGCTGAGTAAAACAATAGACTTTAGCACATTTTAAAATGCTTTGGTGAACTGGGGCCTTAGACTTTTACCTTCTTCTGTAATGGCTGTGATAACATATATTACAGGAAGCTGTATTGGACAGACCAAGGAACTGACAGCGGGGTCCCAGCAAAGATTGCCAATGCAAACATGGATGGCTCAGATATAAAAACCCTCTTCACTGGTAACCTTGACCATGTAGAGTTTATTACCATTGACATAAAGGAACAGAAGTTGTACTGGGCTGTCACAAGCACGGGAGTGGTATGAATATTTTTATATTGTTGCTGTATTATCTGTGTGTACATTAACTGTGCAGCTGTAACTCGCATGAGCAGTTCAGTTGCTATAAGTGAGACTAGTCATGTGATTAAGAGTTGCAGGATTGGGCCAGATATGATTGATTCATACAGTATAAAGTAATTGCTGGACTGGAATTAATCTTGCTTTTTGTATTTCAATGAGAGTGGAATGCCTAACTGCCTTTTGTGTCTCTCCCTCCATGAATACCGACATAGCACTTGAATATGGGGAAGATATAGTAGCCTTTTGTTTACCAAATAAAATATTTATCTAGTGACCAGATGGAAGAATGTGCATGCACATGTTCCATAACATTAAAAAAGCCTTAATGTTTTCTCCAGTGGTTTTTGACTACTGGACACCTGACCCCTTAATGGCCCCTATACCTTGCTCATATATGCTGCCATTGGTCAGGCTGAGTCCAGAGGAATCTTTCAATGTGAGCAGGAGCATATCTTTCTGATTCATAAGCATCATTAGTGTATCTTTGTGGTCCATGATGTCATTAGTTAGAACAGGTTTTCAATGAGTGACATCAAAGCTTGCAGGAGAAAAGGTGTGAACTATTCACTCCATTCTGCCAGTGTTAGTGAACAAAGTGTATCCTAGCAGGTAGTGGTGCCTATTGGAAAAAAAAATAAAATAAAAATAAAGTAGATGAAAATACTTGTGTCTAGATGAAACATGAATGAATAATAGTTTTACTAACACTAACTTTGCTCTTCTATAAATATACTTTTTTCTTCTTTCCAAAGTGGCTTGTATTTTAGAGTATCATTAGCTGTTTTGAAAAATGACGTATTTTTAAAATTGTAATGGAAAGAAAAAACTTAGTTCTCAAAAAACAACTCTTGCCCAAAACCAGTAGAACATATGTAAGATTCCAGTTAACAGAAAGAGTTTATCAGCATGTTTAAAATTCTAATGACATTCTTACTCATCTCTTAGATTGAAAAAGGCAATGTGGATGGTACGAATCGTGTGACCCTGGTTCTTCATCTCTCTCACCCGTGGGGAATTGCAGTCTATGATTCCTTTCTGTATTATACTGATCGAGATTATGAGGTCATTGAGCGGGTTGACAAGTCCACTGGAGCGAACAAAGTGGTGTTGAGAGACAATGTTCCCAGACTGAAGTGCCTACGAGTGTATTATAGAGACAGTGAGTATTTGCTAAAAATTAAAAAAGCAATGTCAGGAAGTCCTAATTTTGAAAAATCTAGCATCAGTACAAGAATTTTAAACATTTTTAAGTTGCTAGCAAGACAGCATACAGGTGGGGGTTTGGGTTTCTGAGAGCAACCTTACACATTATGCAGGTGCATAGAAATGTACTGCATCATTCCTCAGCTCTCCAGTATTTGTCTACTCATTTCTTTTCAGGCAGATGCTGAAGTATACAAAAGAGTCGTGCTCTACAAGAGCATTCCTTTGAACCAAAATGAAGTGGTAGGGCTAATTTTAGCCTTGCCAGCTTTAAAGGCATGTTCATATAACATGAACTTAATCATGGGATGTACAGTAGGATTTATATACGTCTTAAGCATAACATTTTAGTGTTGTTGTATGTTTGTAATTCTGGGACAAATTAATGTTATTGCATTTTCAAATATTCCTACAGTCCTCCTGTAGGTATCTCTATCGTAAGAGTTTCAAGATAGTTATTTCCACAAAACTTGCAAAACTTGCTGTATACAGACTAACACGGCTACCCCTCTGGAATTTTTCACCATGGAAGGCACTGAATTTAGTGTATGAAATGGAAATCTACCAACTTCATGAAAAAAACATGCTGCATACAGACTAACATAGCTGCCCCTCTGGAACTTTTCAAGATAGTTACTGGAGCTTAGAGGAGATGATCATAATGTTTCTTTCTGGCCTTAAAATGTATGAATGTTGTTTAGTTATTTTCGTTAGTTTTTATTTCAGTATGATTTCTAATAGTGCATCATGGAAATAATTCAAGTACATTAACTTTCACTGCTCTGTACTAACACAGGCTGTGTTAACATTTTCTGGGGGAGCAGGGAGTTCTGATTGATTCTAGAGATAGTTCTCACACGCATAGTTGAGATCTGAACTTCCACAATGTCCAAGGGGGTTATGTTCTAGTTTTGATGTTGTGCTTATTTCTAGTGAATGTATTCATTTCTGTGCTAAATGTCCTCAAGTAATTTGTGTTTAATTCACAGTGAATAATATTTTGCTGTGAATTTTAGCATCCTTTTCTGTTTGCAAATTGTCCATGATCAGTTTTCTCCAGTATGTTCCTTTTTCAAAATTATTCACCTCGTAATTTTTGTGAATAAATCGCAGCTTTTCATTGGATTATTTTATATTGAAATAAGAAATACAATCCATGGGGTTAATTTTCATAAGAAACTTTGGTAAGATGATGTTGTCATTGTTTCCTGAGTGAAAGAGCACAATTTATCAAAGTAAGTTTATGAGGAAATACTTGTATTTCTAGTTCAAAATTGAGTTTCTCTGAACATTCTAATATTCATGTAAAATTCTGTTTTCATGAACGTTCCTGAATATAACCTCATTTGCTTGAATAGTCTCAGAAATAAAATACAAAAGGGGTATGAATACTTGCAAAGGAAGTTTAGTTCTTTCAGGACAATCATCCAAGGCATTTCCCAGTCCTAATAATTAGTTGTATAATTATCCAGTTAGGATATTGCTGTCACATCTGTTTTTACAGTAATTTTACAGCGTTAACTTTAACTGAATAATTCATTCTGGAATTCCACTACTCAGTTTACTTCAAATTTATATGAGAGTCATATCTGATCCTGAAAAAATATGCTTCATTGAAGATCTCTTAATTTTAGGTGAGAGGAGTGCAGCCAATTATTTTATTATTAACGCTTATTTGCCACAGTTCAAAATGATTAAGATTCTTATTGTTGCCAGCTGCTTACTGTTATTAGTCATTTTCCTTAAGCTTTTGGCGTGTACACATTTTATTCTAGAACAATGAGAGTTTATAAAGAACAGGTACATTATTGAGATTTTACATGGATCTGCTTATTTCTGAAACAGATTCTGATGGATCCTCAAATGGCTGCAGTAACAATATTGGAGTTTGTCAGCAGCTTTGCCTGCCTGTGCCTAGTGGACTCTTCTCCTGTGCCTGTGCCACTGGCTTCCAGCTAAATCCTGATAACAGGACCTGTTCCCCATACAGTTCCTTTGTAATCGTTTCCATGCTGTCCGCAATTAAAGGATTTAGCTTAGAGACATCTGATCACTCTGAAGCCATGGTGCCATTGGCAGGAAGAGGTATGTGAAGATTGTAGTAGATGAACAAAATCTCTTTACGTCTAACGTCGTTTTCTGTTAAAGATTTGTAATACTCTGGTGATTGCTCATCTGACATATGGTTTATTTAACAACGAGACTAATATACTAAATTATAATATTGCTAGGCATCATGCCATGGAGGTAAGGAACATATACAATTCAGTGACATATACTGATCTCCACATAAAGGCATTAATTTTCAGAAGACAACCTCTTTTTGCAGATGCAGTTTGTAAGTTTAATTTTAGCACACAGTAATAATTAGACTTTATTAGTTTAATATTCTCATGCATAGCAGAACCATACCATGTACAATACTCTAATGATTAACAGAGAAGCCAGTTAAATGAACTTATCTGAATGTTTACATATAGAGAGTACCATGGCAAATGTAAATTAATGGTAGATTTTATGCCATGAGAGTGTAAACCTCAGTTCACTTGCCAGTTGCAAATAACACAAGCCACAAATTTTAAATAAAATACTTTATATTAAAAATAATTAATTGATTGCTTTTTAAAAATGTTTCAGGACGAAATGCACTTCATGTGGATGTACACATGTCTTCTGGTTTCATTTACTGGTGTGACTTCAGCAGCACTGTTTCTTCTCAGAATGCAATACGTAAAATTAAACCTGATGGTTCTTATTTTAGAAATGTTATTACAAATGGAATAGGACGAAATGGAATCCGTGGCATTGCAATAGATTGGATAGCAGGTAAGCTGCTGCATAGCTGAATTTATAATAAAGTTTTCTCTTTATATCTTGAAGGAATATTTAGACTAATAATTAGTTTTATAGAAAAAAGATACTCTTGGAAACATTTCAAAGGGAAAGCATGTATGTATTTTAGCTAGTGCTGTATATGCAGAGTGATTTTAAACTGAAAGAAATGTATGAGGACTCTTAACTGATACACGTAAAGCATCTTTCCATCTAATCTATCAAATCCACCATCTGTCATTGTAGGATCTGGGCACAAAATGCAATACTAAGCAAAGCAAATGAACTGTGACTGCTCCTGTCATCATAGGGATTTCTTATGTCTTTTATCTTCCTTTCTTCTCTGTCTTCATCATTCTTAAGTAGCTGTTATGTATGTCACTATACCTATTATTAATAGTTATGTACATGTACCAGAGAGAAAAGATGACAAGAATAGTACACTATTTAATGCTATGTAGATAAAAATTAAGGCCCATACTGTTCATTCAGATAGATTTGCAGCAGACCCACTGATTACAGTAACAGTTGACTGAACAAAGCAGAAGACAGAATTTGGCTCTAAACTGTAAACTTAAAACCTTTCCAATTCCAAAATACTTTCCAATTAATATTGCAAGTTAAATAAAACAGCAAGTTATAATTAAAGCACATGCCAACTTTTTATAAATCTTTTTATTCATTTATCACTAAACAGGAGATTATTGTCAAGTGCATATATATATATATATATATATATATATATATATATATATATATATATATATATATATAAATATTATATATATATATATATATATATATGGTATAATTCCTTCCATGCTGCACCATTCTTCTGCCACAGCCTTTCACTGGCACGTGTAGTTACACACCTCAGGGTGGTCACAGTATGCTTTTCACTGTGGTATGTACTACACATATACTACGTGCTGCCACCAGTGCTATATATGTAGCCATAGCATCTTTAGTTTCAAATGAAATTCAAAGGAAAAATGTTAACATTGATTTGAAGTAATGTAATAAAACAGGACCTTTGATGAACTAAACAGATATTGTTATATGACACCATGATGATGACCTGTATGAAAGGGTCAAATTCTGAGCACCTATTTTTGAAGTTCTTTCTGAGGCAACAAATACCCAAACTAACTAACTACTTGGATCCTTGCTTGTCATCATTTTATGATTAATTCTGTGCTCATCATTTGAAGGTATCAGCTTGTGTCTCTCTGGTTTTGAATTAATTTCTGTGTTAACATGTTTTGTTTTGTTTTTTTAAATACAGGAAACCTTTATTTTACAAACGCTTTCCTGACAGAGACTTTTATAGAAGTTTTGCGTTTAAACACTACTTATCGCCGTGTTCTGATTAAAACCACAGTGGACATGCCAAGACATATAGTAGTAGACCCAAAAAACAGATATCTCTTTTGGGCAGATTATGGACAGAATCCAAAAATTGAACGTGCATTTCTTGACTGCACCAACAGAACAGTGCTTGTGTCTGAGGGCATTGTCACGCCACGTGGCTTGGCAGTAGATCACAGCAATGGCTATGTTTATTGGGTTGATGATTCTTTAGATATGATCGCAAGAATTCAGCCTGATGGGGGTGAAGCAGAAATCATTCGCTATGGTAGTCGCTACCCAACACCATATGGCATCACCATCTTTGAAAATTCTATGATCTGGGTGGACAGGAACCTGAAAAAAGTCTTCCAAGCCAGCAAAGAGCCAGGCAACACTGAACAGCCAACAGTTATACGAGACAATATTAATTGGCTAAGAGATGTTACTGTTTATGACAGCCGTTTTCAACCCCGGACTCCCCTCAGTATCAACAACAATCCTTGTTTGGAGAACAACGGAGGTTGTTCTCATTTGTGTTTTGCCTTACCTGATCTACAGACACCCAAATGTGGGTGTGCCTTTGGCACGCTAGAAAGTGATGGCAAAAGATGTTCCATTTCAACAGATGATTACTTGATTTTTGCCCTTGAGAATGCGCTTAGAAGTATACACCTAGATCCTGAGAATCACAGCCCCCCATTCCGCACAGTTAATGTGTTAAGAACTGCTGTGGCTCTAGATTATGACAGCATGAACAACAGAATATATTTTACACAAAGTTCTCCAGGTGGGACAGGAAGAATCAGTTACATTAATATTTACTCGGGAACTGGAACTCCAACGGTAGTTGCGTCAGGTAAATGCCATTAAACTTGATCCAAACTAACTGGATGTTAACAAGATAAGATTATAGCACCTGATCATTAGTTGAATAGTCACAGTGTGTTTATGCTAATGATTAAGATAGACTGTTGAATTAAGATGTTTTATTGAAAGCTTCTGTTGACATTTCTGCTTCCCTCCTCCCCCCCCCCCCTTTCAGGTCTCCTTTCTTTTCTCCTTTTCCTCCTTTCAGATTCTCACTTCACCTTTATCAGTACTCACACAAACTATGAAAGTATAAGACTAATGAGTATTGTTATTGTTTGTTTCCAGCAATGCCTACAATGTAATGGGCACTGAAACAGTGTATGGGAAGGCACAGTCTCTGCCCCAAAGAATGTACAATATCAAAGGATAAAATAGATAGATGAAAGGTTAGCTGGATGTAACATGCAAACAGAATGGTCAAGGTGGTATTTGACCATGTCTTGGTAACAGTATTGGGTAACACAATGTTTTGGTGTTTTACTTTTTTTTTTCATTACTGTAATCTGCAGTTTCCTGTCAGCCTTGGCATTACCGGTCAGCTGGGTTCTTGTAGGTGTCACTAGAGAAGTGGGTCTTCGTAGAGATTTCATTGTAGGAGGGGTTGTGACCTTGCAGACCAGCTCAAAGAGGACATTCAGTGCATAGAGGGTGGGTTAGAAGAAGACACAGAGAGAGGAGAAAGCTTGAAAAGGGCTACGGGGGGTTTTGAGAAAGCAGAGCTATTAATCATAATTGCTGATTTAAATTGTTTGTTCATATTGGGCAAATTCCTCAGGTCATTAGCCGGAGCTCAACTGTGCCTTTTCAGCACAGACCAGTGTTAGGGAAAGGGTGGGGCTGCCGGTGCATCTCCCCTGGGGGAGCTCAGGAAGGTATTCTGTCTTGGAATCCTGCCTGCTGCTCTACCCTTTCCAGGGGCACAGCTGACTGCCCCGACTGCCTTGGTCCCACTCCAAGGCGGGTGCAGAGAGAAGGCAGAGCAATGTCTCTGCCTCTTTCCCGCCCTTCTCCGCCTCCTGTGAAGCACTGTGCACTCCCAGAGTAGTGAGGGAGGAGTCCCTGTACTTCCTGGAGGATAGAGACGGCATTTTGCCTTGCCCTTTTGCAGGCCACATAAGTGACTGAGAGGGAGAGCTCCTTGTCTGTCGACAGACCCCAGATCCCTGGCATACCATTACAAGGGCCTGTTTCTTAGATTTTTACTTAGGCATATTCCCACTGGTGTCACTGGGACTTTAACTGGGTAAGTACCTCAGGATTTGGCCCATTAGGACGGTGATTGATTTGATGAAGTATATGGCAATGTGTCAGAAAGCTGTAATGAAGAGATGTTCTCCTTTTGTGTCCTTAAGATTTGGGAACTCCAGATGGCATAGCCTTTGACTGGATCAGTGGCAGAGTTTATTACAGTGACTACTTGAACCAGACTATCAGCTCAATGGCTGTGGATGGATCTAACCGTACAGTGGTTGCCCGTGTTCCACGTCCTAGAGCTATTGTGCTAGATCCTTGCAGAGGGTATGTGCTGTTCTTTTTCTTCAACAGTTTTCCTTAAAACTGTATTTTTATTATAGGTGGGACTGATAGCACAGCTGATAGGTAAGGGTTCCTGACAATTCCCATTGCTAGACGCATGTAGCAGAGAGACCATCCTGCTGTCAGCAACGTGGGGGTTTTTTTTGTTTTGCTGTTCCTGTGAAAAACTGTCCACATTTGGCTTTTGAAAAATCTGAGTTCGCACATGCTTAGTAGAGACTTGTAAAGAGTTTGGCAGCCATATCCCTGAAGATTTTGTCTGTGCTGGGCATGCATGTAGGACTGCAGAGCTGAGCAGGACTTTCTTTGCAAACACTGCTTCTGGCTGCTCTGGTGCTGGGTACCAGAAGTGTCAGCTCCTCTGCACTCCTATGCCGGTGCCCATGCAGTGTGGAGGAGGAAGTGGAGGGGTCAGAATTAAGGTTGCAGGAGGATCCTTAATTCTGGTATTTCCTAACTTTTGGGTGTTTGGCTTTGCAACTTTGATATTCTTTGTTTGTAGTTTTCTGGGTATAGTATACAAATCAGATTACATTTATATATAGATCTTCTTTGACACTGATTTTGTCAATTAAATTTCAAAAAGATCAAAGCAAGGGAATTACCAGGTGAACAGTGGGGTTACAGTGTGAGCAATACTATTTTTACAAGAGAAATAGAGGAGAAACAAAAATTATGTAAATTTGGAAATGCGTGTGCTTTAAGATAACCGCTTGAGGATACAATATGGGAATTGCACAGAGTTCTGTGTCACTTCTCCTGGCCCGTGCAACGGAATGTGCAAGAGGTATTTTCAGATATACGCAGGCAATATGAGGCCATGCTTTGCAGGTGGAATCAGAGGGTCCACAGGCGTCTCCTCCAGCTGATAGTGAATACTAGCCAATCTGCTAAGGTGCCAGGAACATCTTTGTACCAGCAGGAAGGAGAGGCATCCAGCACCAGATATTGATCAAACTGGACAGAGAAGATAATGGGAAGGCATCTGTCCACCACGCATCTGAGCTAAGCAGAGGAACAGGTGGTGGCTGCTGAAAATCAGCCTTTTCTGAGAGTAGCATATCCCTAGGATTAGTTGACACACCAAGGAAATCATCTATTTAGATTCCTGTAGTGATTCCCACCAGCATACTATCTGAGCGCTTCACAAGAATTCATGAATTTATCCTCACAGCAGCCCTGTGAGGTAGGGCATAACATTCTTAGCACTATTTTGTAAATGGACAAACACAGGAGAGAAATTAAGTGACTTTTCCAAGGTCACACAAGAAGTGGGGAATTGAATTCTGATCTTCTGAGTCCCCGTGTAGTGGGGCTCCATGCGGGTGCAGGGGTCCTTGCTATTGCAGAATCAGGGTCCTAATCAGTGGAGACAGTTCTTCCCTCACATATATATTCCCAGCTCACTCTTGACTTCAGTAGGAGAGACCAGGATGGATGTATCTTAAGATAGAATTGAGTTCTGTTGACTTTGCAAGAGATAACTTTGCAATTGTCTCATTGATAGGTACATGTACTGGACTGACTGGAGTGCCAATGCCAAGATAGAACGAGCTACACTTGGAGGAAACTTCAGAATACCTATTGTAAGCACCAATTTGGTGTGGCCAAATGGACTTACCATGGACTATGAGGAACAGCAGCTTTACTGGGCTGATGCAAATCTGTATGTATCTATGTCTTGTCTGTTGTAGGATTTTTTAAAGTAATTTATTATTATATTTTACTTTCAGAGCTCAAATTTCCCTTTCCCCCCCTGTTTCATCACTTCCAATGCATTTGGTACTGTTTTATATTATGGAACACTAATCATCATTTAAGAGTTTTAAATTCCATTGTGAAAAGTAACCAGTAAGCACATGGTACTGTAACTGGTTAACCACATGGTTGCTTCTGTCTTATGCCAGGTAAACAAAACTTTAGGGGCCAAATTCTCCACCATCTCAGTCAAAACTCCCATGACTTCCGTGGCAGTTTTGAATGATTAACTAACAAATCCTAGAAATTGATCTGAGATTTCAAGAATAATGAATGTTAGTAATTAGCAGGCACATATAATTACTGGGTTTCCTGAAATTCATGTGGAGCTAAAGTTACTCTAACTTTGTGTTTTGTGGTGTTTTTATCTATTGCCAGCTCATTTGTCTTATTCTTAATGCAGTGTTTTATCATCTTCTCTGATCTATACACCGCTCCTGCACAGCTTCTCTCCTCACTCATCACTAATGGGGAATGTCTCTCACCTATGATGTTTGGAGATGGTCCAGTGTTGTTGTTGGAGGCTCCAGGACTAAGCCCCGCCCTTCAGCTCAGGCCACTAGAATTTATGCCTCCTGATGTTGGTGGTTCAGTCTCTCCAAGCCCCTTTGTTTTATAAGTATAATTTTTTGAATGCTGTGTCCCTCTGAGATGAGGAATCACTGGAACATTGAGGCTCTAATTTTCTGGGTTCCCCAGTAGAGCATCTCTTCCACAGGCTGCCTCTGCCTGCCCTCATAACAGCAGAGAAGCCATAACAGGCACTGAACCAAGTCCAAGAGGTGCTGTACATGGCTTTTCAGGAACCTCAGAGGATGCGCCGTGCCCTGCTGATGCTAGCTGTCAACCCTCAGTCTGCCAAGGCATGAGGCTGAAGAAAGTGAGCTAGGCCCAGCAGCTATAAGCTACTGACCCTTGCACTGCTAGGGGATGGGGCTTTGCACTGGACAGCTGTGTGATGGTCTCAGCCCCTGCGATTACACCAGGGAGTGGAGAGCTGAGCCAGCAGCATGAGGATTCTCACAGATAGGAAAACCCCCTCACAGCCTGCCCAGCTGTCTTACAAGCTCCAGAGACTCTAGCCTCAAAAAGGCAAAAGCAAGCATCCCGTTTGTAAGGGGATGATTCATATAGATAAGGAGCAAATAGTGCAAAACCCAGGGTTTAAACCCTTTCTCCTTTGCCTTCCCTCCATGAAGGGAGCCCATGCTGGGCTTTTCTCCTCACAGGTGCTCTGCATCAGGTTTCCCCACCTGGCATGCCATTGTCACGTCCTCGTGGAGGAGGCTCTCTGGCCACGCGCGCACTTCTAGGTGACACCATTGGATCTGGTGGAGCCCCTCCCTTCACCGGCAGTGGGTACCTCGCCTAGCACATCCTACACCCTGGATCTGGTGGTACCATCGGTGCAGGACAAGCCCAAGCACAAACGTGCTCATGGGCATCACAGCAAGTCCCTGTCATGGATGGCTGCCAAGCACAGGGTTTCCTCCCCCAGCTGTGCTAAGAGGAAGAAATATATGCCAGTACCACCACCTGACACACCAGTCAGATGCTGGGACTACTGTCAAGGGCATGCACTCCCAGTGCAGCCAGCATCTCCACACACCGCTCTTCACAGTGGTCCTAGAGACATCCTCTGGACTCCTGGGTGTGTTGAATTCCTCCGTCCCCTGACACACCTGGACCTACCCTATCTACCTTTTCCATTGCTCATGATACTGGAACCCCCTACTTGGGTGGATGCATTGCTTTTCCTGGTGCAGGGACCCCATCCAACCTTCGCCCATGGACCACCCATGCTGGGCACTCCCCCGTCACCCGATGCTTCCTCTCACTCTGACGCCTTCTCAGAGGTAGATGCCCTCCTTGTGAAGGGCACATTAGAACCGATGCCGCACCCCATTGGCAGGTCATTCTACTCCCTGTACTTTCTTATCTCAGTAAAGGGTGGAGGGCTCCACCCTATACTTGATATCAGCCTCCTCAACATCTTAATCAGAAAGACCAAGTTTCTATAGTGATGCTTGCCTTTATCCATCCCTCCCCAGGGAGCCTGGTTTGTTGCTCTCGACATGAAGGATGTGTACTTTCACAGTGACATCCACCCAAGTCACTGCTAATTTCTTTGCTTTTGTGTGGGCAACAACCACTACCAGTTCAGAGTTCTCTCCTTCGGCATCGCAACAGCCCCAAGGGTCTTCATGAAAGTATTCATGGTCGTGGTGACAGCTGAGGTGTCTGGGGCATATCGCGTTCCCTCTCTGAATGACTGGCTTCCGGTTGCGCCCTCGCTTGCTGAGATTATGTCCACCATCCACACTCTCCATTCCCTCCTCACTGCTCTAGATGTCTGTATCAATAAGGAGAAATTGGTACTCATCCCAACACAGATAATCCACTTAATCAACGTGTGCTTTGATTCCATGGTGGCTCAGGCCTTTCTTCCAGCAGACCCCTTTGCCACCCTGATGGCCCTCATGGTGCCTTACACCACAATTCACGCATCACGGTGCGCCATTGCCTCTGCCTCCTTGGGCATATGGCAGCCTGCACCTATGTGATGCTACATGCCCACCTACATGTGTCCAGTCTCCAATTGTACCTCCTATCGGTCTTCCAACCCTACAGTGCTTGCCTGGATGCCATGTTCTTCATCTCGCAGTTGGTTCTCGCCTCCCTTGGCTGATGGGTTGACCCTTCCAAGGTGCTCACTGGCATTCCCTTCACCACCCCTGTTGCAACCTGACCACCCTCACCACAAACACTTCCCTTGCTGGTGGGGGTGCTCCCCTGAACAGGCATGCTGCCCAGGGGGGTTGGACTCAACCTGAGGCCCACATGCACATTAATGTCCTGGAGCTATGGGCAGTCTGGTTGGCCTGCTTCATGTTCCTGACTCTTCTCCACACCCATCATGATCCTCTCCAAAAATAAGGCTGCAGTGGCCTACATCAGTAGGCGGGGGGGAGAGGAGGGCACCAAGCCACTGTCACTCTATGCAGAGGTCATCTGACTCTGGAACTGGTGTATCCACCACCATGTTACACTCCACGGAGTGTATCTGCTTTCCCAGGTCCTCTGGAAGATCCAATGGGCCTGAACCATGGTCATATGGTTATATGAGGTAACTTGTATGTCTTCCTATTATTCTTCTGTAATAATAATTACAATTCTGCTTTATCTTCCCCTACTCCACTTCTGTAATTCACAGCTTGCTACTTTCCATTAGTGATGAAGGAGGAGAGAAAGCCACACAACAGAATGTGAAATTTCTTACATGGTAATTTTCTTTCTGTCAGCAGCTTCTCTCCTCGTTCAGTCTACCTTGGTTGTCTGGTGAATGACCAGAATACAATTTGTAACAATTGAAATGTTTTTCTAAGGGAGACTTAAACATGTAATTCCCCTAAGATTAATTAATGAAAATTCAGATTATTGTTTTAATGCTAATGATTGGTTACCTGAGTGCTTCTAATCTACAGCATTGGAAGAACTCTTCCAGGCATTAAATTGAAGGGCGGGGCTTAGTCCCAGAGCAGCAACATTGAACTCCCTTCTGGACACTAGGAACATTATTGTTTCAGTATAACTATCAGGAAATCTTTCTGTTCCATTGATAGTCCACACAAAAACAGCTTCACTACCTGTATTTCCATGTATAAAGCCTTGATGGGTCTTGTCTCCCCTTCAACTGCACTGTGAGGAAAGAGTAAAAATATGGCAATTGCCCAGGCACATCTTTGAAGAAGAGGAGCAGCACTCACATGGCCTTTTGCCTCCTGTCACCAAATTGGCAGAAGTCCTGCCATGTGTACATCACATGTCTTTAAGTGGTCTGATCAACAGAATACTGGGAGATGGAGTCAGGCTGCAATCTCTCCCTGGGGTATAATACACTCTTTACATTTGCTCTAATTTCTCTAACTCCCTTACACTCCACCCAGTACTTTCTCCTCATGGCTCCCTTTTTCTCAGCTTCTCTCAGTACCGTGCTCCTTTTTTACCAAGCACTTTCTCTCTCCTCCTTGAAATCCCTCCTCAAAATGCATTTCTTCTAGAAATCCTTCCTACTTTGTCATCCTTCTTGACAACAATCTTTCCACATCCTTCTTCTGTACTCTCATGTTTTGTTCTTGTGTGGCTTGTCTGCTTGGACTGTAGTCTCTGTGAGGCAGGGAACTTGTTTAACTCTGTGCCTTAAGTGCTGCAAACATTTATGGTTCTATATTTTACATAATGATGCAACTGTAGCATAAGTTGATTCTTCCTGAAGCAGCACTATCTGACCACCACTGGAAGAAGGTGCAAGTGGGTCATTAGCGGTGCCAAGGATAGGAGGGGTAGACATTGCTTGCCACAGTGTCTGTAGGGTTGGATCATGTATCTCCTGTGGACTTCTGAGATCCTACTTCTCTTAGTTCTATTCATTATTGCAGAGGGTCGCCTGAACTACAAGGTCAACAGATAAGAATTTTATAGCAACTCTTCTTCTTTCATATATTCATTCATGGGAAATTTAGCATATAGGTTTATGTATTTATTTTGTAAGTCATCTGCTATGTATTTCCTGGTAGCATGAATTTGGATCTACAGAAGTGGCAACAAAATAGAAAGTAACTTTCCCTTTTATGGTGCCATTGCACTCTGAGTGCAAGAATACATGAATTTTGTATCCTTTCAAAGGAAAGAATTTGGCCATAAAATTTGTGCTCATTTGGCTATGTCTAGTGTAGCTACTTAAATGTTTTCTTCTAAAAACTGATTGCTTCCAGTACATTATTTTATTACTACTTCAAAGTCATTACTTTGCATCATTGTTGAGCCAGTAGTTTGGAAACCCCCTGAGACCTCAAACTGTAATTAATCACAAAATGTAATGAAACAGGGTTCCGTATTTAATTGGTGGGAACTGGTCACAGAGTTTAATTTAGTACATACTGGTATCTCTCAAAGTTGAAAGGCTTTAGCATTTCCTTATTTATTTTAGACAGAAGATTGAACGATGCTCCCTTACTGGTTCCAATCGTGAAGTAATCATTAGCACTGCTCTGTATCCATTTGCCATGACCTTATTTGATCAGCACATTTACTGGACAGATTGGAACACCAGAAGTATTTACCGAGCTAACAAATATGATGGCTCAGATCAGATTGTAATGATCATGAATCTACCACAAAGACCAATGGATATCCATGTTTGGTCAAAAAGTAAGCAACAACAGTGCATCAATCCTTGCAACCAGTTTAATGGCGGTTGCAGTCACATCTGTGCACCAGGTAAACCATTATGTTTTATAATGATGAATATGACAGAATTCATAGTATGGTGGAGTGCTAGTTTTAAAATTGCTTGGGAGTGACTGAAATATTTATTTACCTAAGCCAGGGATGGGCAACTTTAAGGAAGTAGAATACCACAAAATCTACAAAAACCTTGTGCAGGCCATACAGAATTGGCTTTTGAACGGGGTCACTGAGGGGCTCTTTCTTTTAGTAGAACTGCTGCTGCCTCATACTGCTCCACTTGGCCCCTCTGCCCAACCAACAGACATTCTGACTGTCCAATGCCACCCAGCTCCGGTTACCATCTCCCCTTTGGCTGATTGTTTGGGAGCTGAGACCCAGTCAGTTTTTGGCCAGCCCCATCCCACAGCAGTGGGCAGGAGCAGGGTACACCTCTGCCAACACAGAGGAACTAACCAGAACAGGGTGGCATGGGCTAGAGCTGGAGCCTGTGGGAGAGCCTGTGTTCATGGGGGAATGGACTGATGGCCGAGACTGGTAGCGGCAGGCACCTGTGCACCAGATTGCAACATCACTCAAATTTGGCCCAGGCACCCCTCTGTCATGTAGCAGGGAATGGGCTCTGCCATTACACTACCCCGCTCTGGTT
>ML675620.1:39476829-39711436 GCA_007922155.1 Mesoclemmys tuberculata
TGTTTGGGCCAGTGATGGGTGTTGCGACCCTGTGCATGGGTTCCTGCTCTCAGTTTGGGGCTCTGCTCCACTCTGTACTCCATGTAACACTCTCATTTTAAGCATGTGTGCCTGGTGCTCAGATTTGAGTGGGCCAGGGTGCTAATTAGTGGGGCCATGGCCCACCCATGGCTACACCCCTGTTCAATTCCCCCAAATAATATTTTCACCATCCACCTATGGATGAGCCAATTAAAATGATCTCGTGTGTGCAGGCGGTTTTCTCTATGCCTCCAGTTGTCCATTCCTGGTCTAAACTAAAATATATCTCATTGAAGGTCAGACTGTACAAATTGAATTTTCTGTGCTGGTATGACAGCTGCCATTTTGTCTGACACATCAGGGATTGAACTGCATGAGCTTCTACAGTGTGAGCTAAAGCACTAGCTGGGGCTATACTAGACTCCTGTCCTCTCTGAATTCTACCCAGAGGGATTCTGGAACAGATAATCACTAGTAGATTACACTGGGAACTCAAAATGGTAGCACATCACTAAATACTTCACCTTGCAAATTTAAAATTTCATCATAATCTGGATTTCTTTATCTCATGGTACTACAAAATATTTCCATTACCATTATTTCCCAAACTCCTTCAGAATCCCCTTGTCTTACAATTTCCATTCATTTTGGTATGTTGTTTTAAAAGCTCTTACAATTGGAATCCAATTTCTAATAACAAACGAGTGGATATAATAAGTTAATAACGTGTATAAACTGAAACTGAAAAATACATTAGGGGAGAGATTTTTAAAAGCACTCAGGGAAAGTTTTTAATGGTATTCTGGTTCCTAATGATACAGATAGATGCCTAGTGGGATTTCCAAAAACACCTAGGCACCTATCTCCATTTAGTGTTGGCCTGGAGGCAAAGGCAAAACTCCCATTGACTTCAATAAGAGCAGAGATAGTCCAATGTTTACCAGTTTTAAGGGCCAGATCTTTAGCTGGTGTGGCCTTAATTTTTGACAGCATAGGATACTCTCTCACTTGGATCCAAGACATACACCTGTTATCATTCTGAGAACAGCCCGGAGATCGCATGGTGTTTATAACAAGCAAATATTATAATACAATGCACCAAATTCTGAGCTCAGTTATTCCAGCGTAACTCTTGGATAGTGCCATTGAGTTAAGTGGATTGACACAGATCAGTCAGATCAGAATCTGACCCAGTAGCCTTGCTTATTTAAAAGGCTGACAGATACAACAAAGCTAGCTGTTATAGTTCAGCAAACAATAATGAATGTTGTAGCTGTGAATAATTTTATCTTAATAGGTTGAGACTTTTGTTTTTGTTTTTCTCAAATATACGCAGGTCCTACTGGTGCAGAATGCCAGTGTCCTTCTGAAGGTCGCTGGTATTTAGCCAATAACAACAAGCATTGTATTGTGGACAATGGTACCAGATGTGATGTAGGACTCTTTACATGCCTTAATGGGCGATGCATCTCAGAGCGGTGGAAATGTGACAATGATAATGATTGTGGTGATGGCAGTGATGAGCTGGAAAGTGTGTGCGGTAAGAATTTTGACAACTGTGTTAGAAAGTGACACAGGGCTCAGTCCTGCTCCCACTGACATCAGTGGCACTTTTCCCGTTGACTTGTGGGAATGGGACTGAGTCATGTGATAGTAATTCGGAGCTGGTGCCTACCTGCTTTCCTATTTTTGCGTCTGCATCTTCATGTATATTATGACAACGAATTTGCATTAGAAACAAGGAAGGATTTGTAGACATGCCTTTAACCTTAAATCATGTTTACCTGACTTTGCCTTTTTATTTTGTCTAATTCACAAATGTACATTTTACTTTTCATGCAGTCCGTTTTGCAGCGGTGTTTGCTCTGGCAGGTAAAAGTGGAGTATGTTTTCCTTTGCTACATTTGTCAAGGAATTGAGTTTACAATGCATCCATGACTTTTCCTCCCTGTTTTTATCCCCTCTTAGCTTTTCATACCTGTCAGCCAACAGCTTTTACCTGTGGCAATGGGAGATGTGTACCTTATCACTACCGCTGTGACCACTACAATGACTGTGGAGACAACAGCGATGAGGTGGGCTGCTTGTTCCGAACTTGTGACTCCCACACAGAATTTACTTGCAATAATGGAAGGTGCATATCTCTTGAATACGTCTGCAATGGTGTAAACAACTGTTATGATAATGGCACTTCAGATGAAAGAAATTGCCGTAAGTTCATCATAACTACCTATTGTATATTTGGATCTGACTTTTTAGACCAAAGAAGAGACAAATACTTTTGCTTGTGAAGAATAACGAAGCTATCAGCAAAAGAGAACAAGTTACTTCTCTTGACTCTATTAATTTATTTTAACAATATTCTGCTTTATATTACTTTGAAGCAAAATACAGTTATTAAAATATTTATGAGCAATATTTGAGCATAGATATTATTATTATTGTTGTTGTTATTATTATTATTTAAAATATCCTGTCCTCTGTATGTCCCCAATCCTGGAAAGATTGTCCTTAACTTTATGTGCTGTGAGCAGTCCTATTCAATTCAGCAGGGTTATTCATGGTGCATTAAGTGCTCATGTAAGTCTTCACAAGGTTGGGACCCAAATTTGTGCAGTGGATTTGTGCTATAAAGTTTTATATCATTCTCACTGTGTTAACTGCAATAGTTTTAATCACAAGCAGTAAATATTATGCATGTTACTGCAGAGTTACATATACTCTTTAATGTGTATTCTTTAGATTGCTCAAAAAGTGGAAATGCTTCATTAGTTAAGTGTTTATTTTCAAATCAACAGAATTTTTTAGAAATTAATATTTTCAATAAAATATAAAGTGTAGTTAAATCAATATTGACCAATAATATATTTAATCAGGCTAATCAACCCTTTTGATTAATTGGAAGTTCTCCTATGGAACATTCACAACTGAAGCTGAGCAAATGATTCACAATGAGAAATTTATTCAGTTAACGTAGCCTCTTTTTTTTTGCTTGTGCCATATTTGTGGATATATTGTCATTTTCCAGAATGTATTTGTGACTTGCATTTATTTTTCTAATTTCTTTGAATTTTTTACTCTATGGATTCATCATGACTATTCAAAAGTTCAGCTATGTTACATATTTGTGGTTGGTCAAATTAGTCATATGGTGTTATTTCTGGCCCTAAGTGGTTGAATGTACAAGCACTTCTAATGTGAATATATGTGCATGTGAATTTAAAGTACAGTTTCTGTGAATACCAGCACATGCTACATCGAAAATGCATTCTGCCAACATTTTTCCAAATAAAACTCAATTGCCTGAATGTTCACAGAGAGCAGCAGGACAGAGTCATGAGCTTGGCTGACAGGAATTCATATCAACATCTGAACAAAATTGAGTGGAAAACATTTTGCGATATTTGCCCATCTCTCTCTGTAACTTCCCAAGAGGCCCATGGTTAGCCACTAATCAAGAGAAAAATATCAAAAAAATATGTAAAAATCTATTTCACATTAATTTGCTATTGATTTAAATGGGAGGAAAACAGATACCTAGTTTGCAGCTGTTTTAGCTCCCTGTAGTGTTTTTAGAGCCACTTTGTGTTTTGAATGGCAGTCCCTTACCTAACACCTATATAAGACCTTGAAAATTTACCCCAGAGGGTATATTTTTAACAACATTATGTTTCTTTCAGTATGATGCAGTCTAGCTGGATAATAAATGTTCTAAACATTTGCTTTCCCCTTTCCCTTTTAAAGCTGAACGCACTTGCCAGTCTGGTTTTACAAAATGCCAAAGCACAAACATTTGCATTCCTCGAACATATCTGTGTGATGGAGATAATGACTGTGGAGATATGAGTGATGAGAGCCCCACTCACTGTGGTAAGTAATAGTGCCCTGATCACCTTTCTTCACTTCAGTAATTCATTCCTGTGGTGCCTTTGGTACAAGCTCAAATGTTCTTGTAACATCTGTTCTTCATATTCCCTGAGCTTTGTGAGGTGTATGTACCATAACGTGCTCACCGTTTATGGAGTCTCAGCTTTTGCCAGTGAAAACAGGCATCCTTTCCCTGTCTTTTTTTGTGTTGTATTTCAAGAATCTCTTATCCATTTTGGTTATTCTTTGCTGTACCTTCTACATCAGTGGTTTTCAACCTGTGCTCCTTGGATCTCTGGGGGTCAGTGGACTATATCTAAGATTTCCAAAAAGGTCTGCATCTCCATTCAAAATTTTTTAGGGGTCTGCAAATGAAAAAAGATCGGAAACTACAGTTCTACATCTCTATAGTATCATATTTTTACAAGGTTACCACAACTGAGTGTACTATTCTGAATGTGCCATCACCAATCCCCTAGTGCTAATAACTTTCTCTTTTGCTCATTACTTTGGTTTATACAATCTTACCTATGTTTTACTTCTCTCAAGTGTTTATATATGCTAGAAAACAGTTAGTCTTTTATTATTGCTTCTAAGCATTGTGTAAAAGCATCTTGTTTTCTATCAGTCATAATTACTAGATCTTTTTTGTGTGCTGGCATAGAAGTTGCTTGTATGTATTTCCTTCTATATTTACAGTATCCCAGATCGATTTATAAAGTGTGCAAAGTATGTTTACTGCTTTTGCTCTGTACTTTGTAGTGATTGAGTGGGGTTGTTTTTGCCTGACCTCATACCTGAGTTATCTACACTAAATTGTATGGTCTTTCCCACAACCTTTCTAAAATACAAGCCCAGCTTTTGCCCACAGAATTATGGCCAGCTCATGGGTGGAGTAGGTGTGACAGGAAGAAATTCTGGTGCTCTTGTCAGTCTTCTGCTGCTAATGAAGGATATGCTCTGTCCTTTCCATGTTGTATCATAAATCTCAGAAGTGCTGCTATATTCCTGATGGGTGTCTTAGTGGAACACGGGTGAGAGAAGAAAAAAAGAGAAAGGTAGAGTGGGAGGAAGAGAGGGACAAAAGGGAAACTGAAAAAGTCCAAAGGTGTCAATGAGCAATATCTTCAATGCCTCTGAATTTCAGTTGTAGAAAAATAGTTAACAAGGTCAAGACCAAACTGAGCGGATGTCTGACTTGTAAACTAGAGTTCCATTTTCCAATTATTCTTTAAGTGAAAATCAACTTAGTCTCATCTCAAATATAAATGTACAATTTGCTTTGCCCTCTAGTTGCTCTGTGGAGTCCTATACTATGGGAAAATTTTGCAGTCCCATAAGTGGATGCAACAATAGAATCTGCATGTACTTGTGTAAGGAGAGAATTTGGCCCAATAGTTGGCTAGAAAGAGCAGCTAGATTGTACAAAAAACTCTTTGCAGATAGAATATGAAAGGATATCCTTGCTAGCATAATTTTTTCTTTTTCTTTTTTGGGGTCTATAATATTTTTGCATATCATGGACTCAAAAGCAACTTAAAACAAGTTGGAAGGGTAACAAAAAGAAAGAAGTCATACATAGGTTTTTTCTTCCAGTCTCACTGACTTGCACAAATAGTGAGTTTCGTTGTACATCTGGACGTTGTATCCCTGCTCATTGGTACTGTGATCAAGGAGTAGACTGTGCTGATGGCTCTGATGAACCCGCCTCTTGTGGTGAGTACGCAGATAAAAGAGAATTGTTCTGGGGAAAGGGATGGCCCAGGAAATCGGTTATGGGAAATAAATCATTTCTGTTCTAGATCAGCAGTTCAAATCCAGTCCAGGCTGGTAGTAACTGGAAAATAATTACCTTTTGAGGCCTGTTCAGTGGCTTGTGTGATGTGAATCTGTAGTTTAAATTTATTTCATAGTATCTGCATCACAAAAGCTCTGTGTGGAATGTGAATCCTTTTAGTTTTCATGATTGATTACTGGTAAATGAAAACCACCCCTCTCTCCTTTGAAACCACATTGTTGGTGAATTGACTGCTGTGGGGTAGTCTGTATTTTGGAATTGTCTTGGACATGACAAGTGCATATGCACTCCTACATTTGGAAAAAAGGTGTGGGGTGAAGAAGGATGCACTTCAGATACTGTGAGACTGGGGTGTTCTAGGATTCTGATTGTTTCATAATTCCTTGAAATAGTCAGGTTCAGTATGCAGGATGGAGACTGATTAGAGTAAGGAGGTTAATGGGAAAGGGAAGAGAAGAGGAGCAGGGGAAGAAGCCAGGTATTCTTTGCATAGGGAGGGAGAGGAGGAAGACCAAAATCACTGGAAATGGGTAAAGTATAATATGGTAGATATCAGTGGAAAAAACTGATACTGTAATGGGAGAATAGGATTTTCCTGAGATTGAAAATGGGCAGATAGATATCTCATTCTCCGCATTTCATGAGGTCTGAGAAATTCAAGTGATGGCTGGTAATACAGTGTTGATTTGCTACTAGCGATGTATTTATTGAAATAAAAACTACACCTTTGATTTCAAACTGAGAAATAATTGTGTCTGTCGTGTGTCTTGCTAGGGTTCTGAGACACATACCTGATTTGGAGAGAATTCAAAATGACATACCTTCAGCCTTATTAAGACCTGTCCAAAGGTCTCTGGACCTGCTTCAAAAACCTTAGTCCCCACCCATTACAAACAAGCATTTACATTTAGTAAAATTAGGACTGTCCCTATCAGGACTTTTGAATTCATTTTGATTTGATGCCTGCCTCGAGTTTACTGAGTTTCCTAATTTCAGATTTCCTTAATAATCTAGTTTTGAAGTATAACAATATTGATTAATAATCAAAGCAGGAATGTATTTTAGGGGTTGTTACTGTAACTGACCAATAGAGAGAAAATGGGGACATGGAGAAGTGGTGTTCATCTTATCTCAGATGTGATTTGAATTAGGTTTTAACATTTGAGCTTCCCTCTTACATTTCACTGGAATAAACTTATCCCAAGGAAGGTTTCCATCAGTAGGTTATTGCAGCAGTGCAGGCTAGTTTAACAAGCAGAGTAATTCTGTTCCTTTTTTAAGTGTCCTATGTGAGGACTTGTTCAAGTAACCAGTTCAGGTGCGATGATGGCAGATGTATCCCGGCAAGCTGGATCTGTGATGGTGATAATGACTGCGGGGACATGAGCGATGAAGATCAAAGGCATAACTGTGGTAGGTGTCTAATACAAATAACGTATTGTGCTGGGAACAGCCCATGGACTTTCAGAGCAGGACAGATTTACTGAAAAGTCTACAGGACATGATTTTACTTTCCATCAAACTGGTTTGTATAGTTCTGTATTTTATTCTACTTAACATTCTAAATTCTGATTTAAAAAAAATCCTTTCCAATTTTATCCCATTCCGTTCAACAGCTTTGAATTGTAAACTGCTTTGAATGGAGATTAAATTTCCATGGCTTTTTTGTTTAACCCAGACTGCAGTAACAACTTTATCATCTATAGTGCCTGACCATGACAGTACATCTTTTCTTGTGAATCAGTATCAGGGATTGATATCAGCAAGGCACCACTTGAAATTTTATTACCTGGAGAGAAGAGAGTCAGCTTGCGTCTGGCTGTTTAGTGGATGCACAAAGAGGAGAGGGTGCAGGAAGCCTGGCCCCCTTCCTTGTGCCCTTTAGCAGTAATTGGCTCCTTTCATTTGCCCCTGGGGAACAAGCATCTCAAAAGAGGGAATAGTGGGAGGTAGGGTCTTACCTCCGCTTCCCAATGCACTGGCCCGACACCCAGGGAACCTGCCTGCCAGGGAGTTCTGAGAGGAATGCTGCTTCTCCCTGGCATGCTGGGGCACTACACTAACCTCCACACACAGCTGCAGTCAGTGGAGATAATCGAGGATGAATTTGGTTTTTGGGATGGATAAGATCCATTTGAATGAATTTCTGAATGAAATTTGTGGTGGACGTGCCTGGATGTGAGTGGGGAATGCACATTTTAAAATCTGAAAATGCAAACGAAATGGAGAATGAAAATAACTGTACTTTAGTTACCTTGCAAATGTGCTTTATTGTAGCAAACCGCAACTGCACAGCCACTGAGTTTACATGTGTGAACAGCAGGCCCCCCCTTCGGAGGTGTATCCCTCGGGTGTGGGTCTGTGATGGCGATGCAGACTGCAGTGATGCCTACGATGAACATCAAAACTGCACACGACGGTCCTGCACTGAAAATGAATTCACGTGTAACAATGGATTGTGCATTCGGAGCTCTTACAGGTTTGTACGCACTGCAGCAGCAATACAAAAGCCTTGCAAATAGTTTCAGAGGAAGGAATTCATTCATTTCAGTTTTTACCAAACTTCATAATTAAATAGGGTTACATTTAAGAGTGAAATAATTTAGTGGCAGTGCATTCACAAGTAAGTTTTAACTTTAAAATCTCTAGGAAGCTTGAGTGGTTTAATATTAACAGAGTCCACCAATGATATTAAACCTTTATATCCGGGCATAGTAACTTTTAATGGGAGGGGTCTCGCTGGTTTCTTTAATGGGAATACTTGCATGAGTACATTTTGATTTCATTATAACAATTTGTGTGAATAAAGGAGTACTGTTGGGAGTAAGGATGTGAAGGACCAGGCCCTTATAAAGCATGGGCCTGATTTTTCAGAAGTGCTCCTTCACTGAACCCAGTGGGAACTGCAGGGGTGTAGCTTTTCTGAAATTCAGGTGTATGTGTATTTACCCAGCCATCCAGCCATCCAGCCATCCATCCATCAGTCACTACCTCTATGTGTTTAACAAAGTCAGCTTTCTTTCCAGGTGTGACAGGCGGAACGACTGTGGTGATAGCAGCGATGAGAGAGGGTGCATCTATCAGCCCTGCCAACAGCACCAGTTCACATGTCAAAATGGGCGCTGCATTTCCAAGGCGTATATTTGTGATGGGGATAATGATTGCGGGGATGAATCTGATGAGCTGGAACACCTCTGTATTACACCAGAAGCAACTTGCTCTCCCCATCATTTTAAATGTGACAATGGAAACTGCATTGAAATGGTTAAAATCTGCAATCGGCTGGATGATTGCTTTGATAATAGCGATGAAAAAGGATGTGGTATGTGTGGAGTTTTGGTGGCTGGGGAATAGAGTTTTGATGTTTTATTTAATTTAAAATATTTGGTTTCGATAATTTAAAAAAAAAAGAGCTTAATTAAGTCAGCATGTTAATTAAGATGATACATTTTCCATCAGGACTCCCCAGTATGATGTATGAAGAATGAATACATATAATATTGCACATTTGTTTATTAAATCATAAGACAGTATATTATCTTTTAAATATTACATGTCAATCCACATACTTAAGCCATGAAAACTGGCCAGTATTGTAACATGGTAAATAGAATATATATATTGACATATATTTTAGGTATGAAAATATGGCAGATACAGTATGTATATTCCTTCTGAGAAATAATACTATTTTGCGCTGACAAAGTTTGTGGGGGGAGATCCTCCACAGGTGTAAATTATCACTGCCTGACTAAATTCAGTGGAGCTATGATCATTTATACTGGGTGAGGATATACCCCTGGAAACTCAATTATAGCCACCCAAGATTCAGAATATTTTGGTGTTTTTGGAACAAATGTTGTTTCCCCACATGTCATGATGTTCACTCTTATGAATATGTTGAATAGGGGATGCATAATTTTCCTAATAACTCAGTTGCTTGAATAATAATGTGTCTGTTTTTGTACCACAGGTATCAATGAATGCAATGACCCTTCAATCAGTAGATGTGATCATAATTGCACAGACACCCAGACTAGTTTCTACTGTTCTTGTCGGATTGGACACAGACTCATGTCCGATAAACGGACGTGTGATGATATTGATGAATGCAATGAAACGCCATCAGTATGTAGTCAGATTTGTGAGAACACTGCTGGCTCCTACATCTGTAAGTGCGCCCCAGGCTACATCCGTGAGCCAGATGGAAAAAGTTGCCGGCAAAATAGTAATATCTCCCCCTACCTTATTTTTAGCAACCGTTACTATCTGAGAAATCTCACAGCAGATGGCCTGTCTTACTCTCTAATTTTGCAAGGACTAAGAAATGTGGTGGCACTGGACTTTGACAGGGTGGAAAAGATGTTGTACTGGATTGATGTGGGGAGGAAGGTCATTGAAAGAATGTTCCTAAATGGAACAAACAAGGAGACAATAATAAGTGATGATGTCCCAAATGGGGAAGGTATTGCTGTGGATTGGGTTGGCAGGTAAGAAAATGTTTTCAGTCTTTAAGATATGAAGGAATGTGAAATTTAATGTGAAAAATATGAGTTCAGGTGTTTGTTTGGGACTGGTTTTCAACCCACATACCATACATATACGGTTGGCACTCAGGTTAACAGTAGCTTAATAATTCAATAATAATGGTTCATAATACTTAGCTCCTATAGTGGGCTTTATATTTTCAAAATGCTGTACAAATATTCACTAGCTAATCCTCACAACAGCCATGTAAAGCGGGTACATTGTATCATTCCTGTTTTGTGGATGAGGAAACCAGACCCAGAGAGGTTAAGCAAACTCACCCAGCAAGCTAGTTGCAGAACAAGATTAGAAAGTTTCTGGCTCCTAGCCCTATCTTCAACCCACTCTGCCCTGCTAGCAACAGAAAATGTTCTAACCTAATGTTCTTATAGTCACAATGTGCAATAAGGGCACTACACTAATGCAAAGACTTTTAGACATTTATTTGAATGTGTCAAGCTTAAAAATACTAATAAAAATAATTTTCATTGATGTGATAGGAAACATATGAACTGGGAGGGATATATTAACCAAGCAAGCAAAGACAGTTATATTCAAAACTACTCTTATTCACCAGGAAAATCTCATTGACCGTACCATTTGAGAACCAGATTTTTCTGGATGTGCTGTAATAAATGAATGATTCTTACAATAGAGATCTTACACAGGGTGTCACCCACGTCTCCAAAAGTGACAGTACTTTATAACCAGATGTACTTTCTTCATGCTAGTTCTCTTAGACCTCTGGACATCTTTAGGTTCTCTGGAAATGCAACTGCTGTAGTTTAGTGCTCTTTTGCACATTGGAAAAATTCCATCAATTTCCAGAATGTTACTGGAACGTGAGGTGTGATCAAGCTATTTCTGGTTTGGCATCTGACCAGTTCTATCGGAGTGTATATGGCCACAGAGAAGTGCTAAATTAGGAAACATTCAATGGGCAGGACTTGCCAGCCAGACAAGTGACAGAGCAGTGTGATGCCATGATGTAGGAGATGCATATAAGGGTTCTGGCTTAGACACTTGCTCCTGATATCATCGGGGCTGAGAGCACACAGGAGGCAACACAGTGAGACCCCCAGGGAGGGCGTGGCTTTCTGTTCTTGAAAAAGCTCTTCTAGCTCAGTGGTTCCCAAACCCCACCCCAGCCCCTCAGAGCCATAAACACACATCACCCCTATAAACACATGGAATGATGATGATAATAACAATACATCACATTAATAATCATAATTGTAATAAATTACTCTTACCTGAGTCAGAAACGAAACTTTCTCTGGGGCAGCCACCACTGCACGCCCTGTGTGGCCCCGCCTCTTCCCACCCTTCATGGGTGGAAGGTAACGGAGGTGGCTGGTGCTGACGGACTGGCTGGGACTGCTCTAGACGTCAACTGGCTTGGGCTGCTCCACTCTGGTGGGGTGCCCGGCCGGCTTGGGGCTCGTGGGGACTGCTCCTCTGCTCTGGCCAGCGTGGTTCTCATGGGAACTCTGACTCTGACTGGCGTGGAGCTCAGGACTGCTGCACCCAGCCGGTGTGAGGTTTCGGGGCGGCTAAATGACTTCAATATTACTGGAAGCCTCACGGTCCCCCTGCAATCTTTGATAATCCCCCCCAAGGGGGTCCTGCACCCCAGGCTGGGAACTGTTGCTCTAGCTGACACTCAAAGGAGCACTTACAGATCTGGAGGGGTACACCTCCTTTGATGGAGGGAGGAAAGTAAAGGGGCATGGAGCTTGGCGGGCGGGGATGCAACTGGAATTCTGCTAAGGAAGGGACCCAGGTTACCAGCCTGGCCGCTCCAGATTTTAGTGAGTGGTGTTGCAACCTGGCACACTCACTTAAATTTGGCCTGGCTGCCTATCCATTATCCAGTCAGGGGCCAGTCAGGTTGTGCCCCTGTCGGAGGTGCCGAGATTATCTGCCTTTCTCCTATTGCTCTGTCTAGGGCCAGAGGGCAATTTGACTCATCCTTGCAGAGATTATGTCCTTACCCACCACATTTCGTTATTCCTGGCCATGCTTTCTCATGGCTTGCTCTCTGTTCTGGGAGCTCTGCTTTGCCCTAATCCTTGGTGGTAGATCTGGAGCAGTGAAAGACCCTGTAGTGCTTGTTGAACTCTCAGCCTCTGTGCCGCAAAAGAGCCGCTAGCTGGAGTAGTCCTGACAGAGCTCCCGATCTGCATTACACTGCAGGTGCTCATTGCCAATGGATCATTCGATCTGCTTGAGCCTGTTCTTCTTTCCCGACGTCACTGTTTGGTGGTTGAGAGGGGCTGAGATAAAAGTGGGTGCACTGTAAATGACTGGGGCAGCGAGGGACTGTAAAAGCTGCTGACAAAGGACGCGGTGAACAGTGCTGAGCTCATGCTACTGGGGGCAGAAGTTCTGGTAAATAGGTAGAAGGGGCATGTTTTACCTTGGGGAGCCCTTTAATTGCCCTCATATCTAGACTGCCGCCAATATCTTCCTGGGGTGAGGCACAGCCCGTCAGTGACCAATTGGAGCATTCAACCTCCATAGAAGCACAGGTCTGCTAGCTAATTCTGGAGCAGCACACACTTCACCTTACTAGCTATGCAAATGATTTTCGAGCAGGACAGCATAGTTCAGACAATACAAGTGAAAATGGATGCTTCACTTCTGTTTGCAACTTTTTAAGTGTAAATCAATGGTAGAACTGGTTTTCCTGATTTACAGCTGTGGATAATCCGTAGACAAAGTGAGAATGATAGAAAATTCTACATGAAGACTAAATTAGATCATTACATTGCAATAGTCAGGGATTTTCAGTGGAGAAGCAGACAAATATTTCACTCCTTTGGTTTGGTAAGAGCAGGGATTACACAACAAGGGAGGAAGGGGAAAATGATGATTCTCATGGAAGCCCTACCCGCAACCCCACTCATGACACAAGGCATTGCATGTCTCCCTTCCTAGCGCCTCTCTGCACCATATCCCTGTTGCTATTTCTTGAGAAGAGAAGAGGGGAGGAAAAGGAGAGGCAGTGATGCTCTGTGCTAGCCACGTGCTGCAGGCAGATGCCTGAGATAGAGGTTTATTCTCCAGCTGATCAGCTGCAGTTTTGAATTTGGCACCATTAGCTGTAATTGGCCAATGGTGCCAATGTCAGAGGAGGGGATAGGGCAAGGTGGCACATGGCTCAGGAAAGGTTAGTCCAGCACATAGCTTTGTACCTACTCAGTTTGATACCTGAGCAATAATTGGCAACATTTGTCTTTTGTCATGTTTGCTATAGTTGCAACAGAGGACTGAGAAGTCCGGTATGTGGTCCTGATTAATTCTTCTTTCATATCAGTGGATTCATCTTTACTCTAGAGAGAAAAAAGCTGTAAAATTAAAAAGTAGAGGTGCTTTTTTTTAAATAAAGCAGTGTATAAAATATTCATTATAAAACATTTCAGAAAATTGTACTGGGTGGATGCATACAAAGATTGTCTCTATGTTGCTGAGCTTGATGGCAGATTCCGGAAAAAATTGGTGGATCGGTGCTTGGACTCCAACAACACCTTCTGCTTTCAGTATCCCAGAGCTATTGTTGTTCATCCAAAATATGGGTATGACATTTCCAGAGTGTTTTTCTTTCACCTAGTATTTTACAGTCTCATGCTATCTGTGTGAAAGTCTGTGTTAAGATATCATTACGCATCTGCTAGTAAGAATACTCACCAAATATTTGGATCATATCCTCCCATTCTGCAGAAATGCACCAAAGGTGGGGAACGGGGGACTGACCTCAAAAGCGCTGTAGTTTTTCTGCCTGGAGATTGGCTATTTTTGTCTGGGAGGCAGGGTTGAAAGTGACATATAGTGACATATAGTGGCCAGTTCTCTTGAAAAGTTGAGATCTATGACTGTTCCTTCCTTCCCCCAAATCAAATGACTCTTGGCTATTTGCCTATAGATTTATATGGCTCCTAAGCGATCCCATGAACATTTGAAGCATGGCTTCCTCAGCTGTTATCTTGCCATTGGCTTCCAGACTATCGTTACATTTTGTGATCCTTCCAAAGGGTTTAATGAATGTATATCATAAGCTACTGCCCACCCATTTGGCAGTATTTGTGTGTTTGCCAATTAGCAATGACCAGAATTTTCAAAGTAAAATTAAGCTCCTGAGTTTGAAAATCCGAGTAATAATTTATGGACGATAGCAGCCTTTCTTTAGCTAGGTGTGTGCAACTCCCAGTTATGCTTGCATATGAGGGTAAAATTGGCCCCTGGTGTGGAACAAAATTTTTATCAATAGTCATGCAGAAATGTTGATGGAAATGTATATTGGCTGATAGAACAAGTGTTCATTCACTCAGTGCAGGCCACTTGCATCCTTTGAAGATGTTTTTTGATCACACACTGCTGCTTATCTGCCATGGAGATGAATCAAACTAAAATACTAAGCAGCTGATCAAATGTATTATTGAATATAAACCTTTATTTTCTTCAACCTTCTGATTTTGTTTTAGTGCATGAAGTGTCATGTTATAAATGTAGCTTATAGAATTTGTCCTAGGATCTTTTCCTACAAAACTAACTATGGATATTGTTTAAATAGACAGGTTTACTGGACTGACTGGGCAGACCGAGCCTATATTGGAAGAGTGGGCATGGATGGCAAGAACAAGACGGTGATTATCTCTACCAAGTTAGAGTGGCCCAATGGACTCACCATAGATTATACCAACGACAAGCTCTACTGGGCAGATGCCCATCTGAACTACATTGAGTACGTACATAGAGAAGAATAAAGCAACTGGGTAACTGTTCCTACCAAATTTCAGTGGTAGCACTTTAGTTTAAGAATTTATTTAACCCCTTCACTGCTTCCAGTTTGTACATGGATCAAGGCAACAGTTTTGTTAAAATTCAACATACAGAGATATTTTATGTCCTGTCACAGAGAAGTTAGACAAATGCCATATCTAATTAATTCATCAGCATTGAAAGGGTTAACTAATTCTAAATTAAAATGGAATCAGAAGTTGGATATAAAAGGGATGAAGAGGAAAGGCTCCCTCCTTATTTGGATGAAATTAACTTTTATGGTTTTTTTTCACTTATTCTTTAGTGTCAGTTGGCACTTTTGTTCTGAAGTCTTACAGTATATGTTTGCTTGCTCCAATCATTATATTAAGGGTCAGATTTTCAGTGGATCTTCAGAATTTTGAAACAGGGGATTAGATTGTAAATGGCTCACTCACACTAGTGACTAGTTACTCGCATGAGTAGTCTCACTGGAATCTCGTGGACGTAATTGTTCAGAATTGCAAGTAAAAAGGTTCACAATCTAACCTAGAATTTGCCAGTGCATCTATTTGTAGATGCAAAATCCAAACTGAGGCAGAACTGAAAATGCAAATCATCATTTAAATCTATAATTATCTTTTTCTGCACACAGATTTGAGCATTGTGATAATGAATGTACGTGCACATATTTGTAGAACTCTGCTGAAGATTTGGCCTTAACGTTCCCCTTATTAAATTCATGACAATATTGCATGGAACTTCGTGTTCACCTATGACTTTTTCATGTTAATTAACTGCATTTGATAAAAGTCTATAAAATGTCAAATACGTTTCAGATGATGGATTGCTTGCATGTGAATATCAGCACAAATAATTAGCTAACTTTCTGATTCTTTCCAGGTATTTTCAAATCAGCACATCTGAAAAATCTCTTTCTTTGTGTTTATTCTTTTAGCTCCTGTCCATGTTTAGGTGTTAAAATGTACCATTGTAGGGAAAAAAATCCCTCCTAATGCCTGGTCATATTAAAATGTGATAATCCATTAAAGATATTTTACTATAACAGACACTGAAGTCATAAAGAATCAGTGTTTTTAGAGCGAAATATGAAAGTGAACAGTTACATTAAAATTTTAACTTTTAGCATTTCTGTCAAAAAATGTAGTCTTGGAAGATTCTCCATTGGATTCATTTTTTGCCAAGTTGCTTAAATGATTTGTTCATTAATCATAAAGTTGCTGTTCAGAGTTTCTAACTTAGCCTTCTTTGTCATTAATACTGTCAGAAAGAAAATCTCTTTGTGTTACAGAAGATGTTTCATTTAAATAGGTTGTTAAAGATAACATATAGCAGTCCTAGGATATTTAAAATTTAGAAATAAAGGTATTATATTCTGCCTAGTGTCATGTGAGTAGCAATCTGAATTATACAGCCACTTTTCTGCATGACAGGTAACCTACAATCCATGCACAAAACTTCATTGGGCAATCAGATACATTTCATAGGGAAGGTTTTGTATTTCCTTTTGTGTGTGTGTATTCTTTTTATAACTAAAGTATAACCTATTTAAACCTTATGTATCTCCAAATGAGCTAAACAGTTCTGAATTCACAGAACATCACTAATGAACTGCTATAAGAAGATACATTAAAGACCTGAAGCTCTTGCAGTTTTGATCTCAGTGTTATGCGTGGTTTTTTTCATTTAGGTACTCTGACCTAGAGGGACGACATCGCCACACAGTATATGATGGGACATTACCTCATCCATTTGCAATTACAGTTTTTGAAGACACCATCTATTGGACTGATTGGAACACAAGAACTGTTGAGAAGGGAAATAAATATAATGGATCAAGCAGGACGGTTCTGGTGAACACCACACACAGGCCATTTGATATCCATGTCTACCATCCATACAGGCAGCCAATTGGTGAGGAAACAGGTTTAAAATTTAGTGTGGATGTCTGGCACTTATTAGAGCCTAACCCTGGTTCATGCTGTATGTACCTCTCTCATTGGCATTACAAGGAGTTGAAGGCACTCAGTTCCTTGCAGTGTCAGGCCCTTAGTTACCCTATACAGGCAGTCTTCGATTTGACTATCTGATAAAGTAAGAGAAACACTGAGAGCAGAATCAGACCTAAAGTATGGATTTAAAACCAGTTTCTAGAGTTTTAGGGTTCATTGTTCATATGTCTTCAGTAAACTACAATTGAGATTTTTTGTCTCACTGAGTGCCTGATTATTTTGTTTGTTTGTTTTTTGATTTGCAAGGGATAATAGCAATCCCTTCTGTACAATCTCACTGGAGGTTATTGCAATTTGAGGTCTCTCTGGTTTTTGAGATGTGAAGTATGATGATTATTCTTCCATTTTACTAGTGAATAATCCTTGTGGTACCAACAATGGTGGCTGTTCCCATCTGTGTCTAATAAAAGATGGCGGTCAGGGCTATTCTTGTGAATGTCCAGATAATTTCATGGTAGTGCAACTTGGCAACACTGCACACTGCCTTCCAATGTGCTCCAGCACCCAGTTCCTCTGTGCAGACAGTGAAAGGTAAGTCCTTTACTCAGTATCTTTTTGTCATATCTCTTTAGGGATAACATTTATATCTAAGGCTCATTTACTTGGAAGGCTTGGAAATATATAGTAATTCCCCGTATTGTACCTAGGATTCCATGGTTTGCTGGTGAAGACAAGGGCAATTCCAGTCCAACTTCCATGCTGGCAAAAAATTTCTAAGAGTCCTCCTTTCTGGTTAATGGAATAGGCTCCCTATTAATGGTCTTTCTTTTTTGTACCACATGGCTAATCCAGTAAAGACTGGGGTGTTAGCCATGCATTGTTCCAGAGACCATTTCCAGGTGAATTCATGAAATATGAATATGCTCCTATCCATGCCATGCCATGATTGGGGGGTAGGTGGCAGGGTGGCATTAAGAACCACTCTACACCACCCAAGGACTCCTGTAGGCAGGTGGGTTTTTCATATGGCCCCTTCTACTGGCTTTAATGCTGACCACACTGGAGCACCCATTGCTTATATGGATAGTCTATGTTAAAATGACATACTTAATAAAATTATCTACATTTCAGATAAGTTCTGGAAATGTATCTTGTTCTCTGTCTCTCTTAGCCTATCCAGCTAACATTTGACTTGCCACTTCAGTGGCTGTCTGAATTATGAGTCTCAACAAAGCCCAGGGTAACGGTTTTCACAAAGATAGCGCAAACTTGAGTCCATGTTAATTTGCTGTGAGCCAGTTGTTATGCAAGTTTCACCCTCAATATCTGTTACTGGCAACACCGTGTTCTGGTATATTTTGTTATCGCCTGACAAATGGCCTCATGTCATGTAGAACAGAGGCTCAAGAAATATCCGAAGCCAAATGTTGCAAGATATGTCACTGACAACAGCTTGCCTAATAATTGGTCCGTAAAGGGATGGATGGACACCTGTAAAGTTGTTGTTTCACCAAAGGAAACCTTATTTTCTCTTTATAGGTGCATACCTATCTGGTGGAAATGTGATGGACAGAAAGACTGCCGGGATGGCTCTGATGAACCTCCTACTTGCCCCCTCCGATATTGTCGTGTTGGGCAGTTCCAATGTAGTGATGGGAATTGCACCAGTCCTCATTTCCTGTGTAATGCTCTGCCAGATTGTCCTGACAGATCAGATGAAGATCACGTACTTTGTGGTAAACAGCATATAATTATTCTTGGCACATGTGTAGCGCTTCGCATGTTCAAAACATTGTATAAACACTAACCATTTAATCCTCACAAGCTGCCCTGTGAGGTCAGTGAGAATCATGATGTTAGACCTGATTTTATGCTGCCTTACACTTTACATAATCATTTACCCCAGTGCAAAGTGAGGTTAAAAAAGGTGCAAAGGCTACCAAATCAGAATGGCAAAACTTTACACTCTGATTCACTTTGTACTGGTGTAAATTGCAACCTAGTTACAAGGCCGTGGGAAATAGGTTCCATTATGTTTTACTCAGAGCACCACCATGATCTAGAGCTTGTCTGCACGAGCCTGCAATGCAGACTTCAAGAGTGCAAGTTGCAGCATGCACTCGAGTTATGCTGTAACTGCCCTGTGTAGACCCTGCTAGTGCAAACGAAAAGTACCTAGTTTGTGTGAACATTGTCCCATTTCAAATAGGACTCTGTTAATGCAAACTAGGTGCTTTTTAATTTCTGCTAGCAAGAACTATGTGGGGCAGTTACAGCACAAAATGTTAGTGTGCACTGCAACTCACATCCCCATAGTCTGCACTGAGGGGCTGTATAGGCAAACCCTTAGGCTGGGTCTACTTAGGCAAATTCTATATAGACTCACTCAGTCGATCCAGTAATCAAAGTAGGAAAACCACCCCGGTAAGTGGCATGCTGCTGCACTGAAGGGAATGCTGTTCCCATTGGTACAGCGCAGCGTGGACGGTGCATGGAGCAGACTCAGCGAGGTCGACGGGAGATAGCAAGTGATTTATGTCACTTGCATATCTCCCGTCGACTGCCACGGAATCCGGAAGTAAGTGTAAACCGGGCCTTAGTATCAGAGGCATGATTAGAACTGAAGGTTTCCTAAAGCTCATTGTAGTCCATCAGACCATGCTGTCTTTTACCATAATCTGCATCTTTAAACAATGAAAAGAATTATTTCACATGAAAATTGCTCAAAATGCAATACACCCAGGCAGATGGTTTTAGAGAACTGAATGTGGTGGATTTTAAAAAAAACTGTAGACATCTAATTATAATTGTGAGACGTGTATTAACATTTTTTTAAATCCATCTTGTTTCATGTGCTTATGTCTAATAAGAAAGCTAATTATTCTCTTTTTGTAAATAAGATTACGCTGAGAGTTGAAGTCTGAGTACTGTGAATGAAAAAAGGAAGCTATGTAGTCAGATAATTGATATTTTCACTGACTGCCATTAGCATATATTAATGTTTTCTATAATGTCATCATAATTAAATGAAACCTCAATTTTACATGAGTTTCAAACAATCAAGCTTTTAAGTAAAGCACAGAGGATTATGAAATAAGTAAGACATTGACAGTTGCATAATAATGAGTTCACATGTCTAATTTTTTTGGGTAGTCTACAAATGATTTGGGGTATATCATACATTTGCATAACGGGGAAAACTTCCTCTTGCAAACCTGTGTGTTAAAGTTGGCAGAAATGACACTATCTTCTCTCTTTATGGGATAGTGTCAGTGCACATGGGACAGTGGGAGAGGCGTCCAAACCATATGGACTGGAGATCTGTGGGACGTCAAAGTGAACACCACAGCTTACAAGCTAGCACTTTGGGTGACTCCCACTCTACAAACATCACAGTCCCCCCAGACCTCCGCCTCTGCTAACATTGGCTTCTGCTCTGTGACTATGCTTGACTTCCCCTCCAAGGAAACTAGAGACTGTGGAGTTAAAGTTTATGGTGCTCTGAGCAGCAAATGTCAAATGTCCTGCCCTATAGTATGCCGGTTTAGTAGGGGAGCATGATGGACAGAGCAAGAGTGGTTCCCCTTTGGCCCACCACACTGTCAGAATTTGCTTGATGGCCCAAAGCCATGTCGTCACCCAGCTGCCTTGAATCACTGTACATCTCTGCCCCAGCGCAGTGCGAGAGCTGGGCTTCGCTTCACTCCACACTGGGCAATGACAACTCTGGATGTCTTTCTTTTCCCCAAGGGCTCTCTGTTGTATTGTGCAGCCTTTGAGAGCGGGATGAAAGCAGTCTGTGGGCCGTGGGCCATGCAGTATTAGAAATAAATATCAGAACTGGACAAGTACATTCTAATCTCGGATTGGGTACCATCATTTCTTGGATGTTCAGTGATGACATAATACATACTAGACCTTTCCTATAAACTGCAACAGTCTAATCAAAATCTGCATCTTTCCAGCTAATCACGAGTGTGAGACACATCAGTGGCAGTGTGCCAACAGACGGTGTATCCCAGAAGCCTGGCAGTGTGATAAAGAGGATGACTGTGGAGATAACTCAGATGAGGATAGTTCTCACTGTGCCAGCAGGACCTGCTCTCCAGGCCAGTTTAAATGTGACAACGGTCGCTGCGTCCCACAGTCCTGGAAATGTGATGTGGATGATGATTGTGGAGATAACTCTGACGAGCCATTCCATGAATGCAGTAAGCACTAAATCAGTGGCATTTGTCTACCTGATCGCACGATAGGCAGAGTGAACTGCATTGCTTAATTTTCAAGAGGTTTGCTTTTTGAGAAGGTCGGAATCCTACAAACTGTCTGCTTAACCGCGTTAGGTAACTAATGCTGCAACTTGGTGAGAGTCTCATAAAATATTAAGCAACAAATACTGCAGCAGAAAACAGTCACCAAACATCTACCAGGGTTTTGAACCAATCATGAGTTTGTAAAGAACTCAGAACTCAAACAATGTGGGCTTGTAAGAACAGATCTAGCCAGGTAAATATGATTATGTCTTTTGCCAGACTAAAATTAGCAGATGAAGGGAAAGTGATAGACATCATATACTTGGATTTTCATGAATCTTTTAATACAGTAGCTCATAAAACTCTTACTTTCAAATTTAAATCTAATGATTTGGATATGAACATTGTCAGGTAAAAAAATCTGGCTGAAGGTTTGCGAATAAAGGATTATGAAAAACCACGAAGTATCAAGTTGTAAGGGAACTATCCAGTGGGGTGCTATGGAAGTGCTATCAAGTGAGGTGCGAGGCCTGGTTTTCATTAATATTTTCATTAATATTCATTAATGATCTGGAAGACTGAGTAAACACCATATTCATGAAATTTACAAATGCTACTGAATTGGGAGGAGTTATGAGCATCTGAAATGCCAGAGAAATAATAATAATAAAAAAGCACCTAGAGAGAATAGAAACACAGCTAGAAAACAACAAAATGAAATTTATCTTGGAGAAATGCAAGCTAATACAATTGGAATAAAATAATCTATAAAAACAGCACACTGAAAACTGGAAAGCAGTAACGTGACTAGGAGTGACAATAGTCAACAGATTCACAGGGAGTTTGCATGCAACGTGACAGCTGAAAAGGCCAGTGTAATTTTGAGTTTTAAGTACATCTACACGTATGGTAGCATGTAGAGTACAGACATTGCAAACTTAGCTAGCATGGATATTAATAGCAGGGTAGATGGTGAGATAAACATCAGTGTAGATGGTTTAGGTGACACATAGATGTCAGAACTTAGGGTGTACATGGCTCTCTACATGCCAAAACAGTGCTTCTGTCTACACTGCTATTTTGAGCATTGTAGTGTCCCGGCCAACTGCTGGAGCACATTGAAAAGCTCTGGCAGTGAGGAAAGGCTCTGACAATGGCTCTGGCAGAAAGACTCTACCAGAGCCTTTCTGCACTGCCTCTCTTTCCTGGTCATAGTAAATGGATCTGATAGGAGGAAGGCCAAGTTCCCTCCAGCTGTGTTTCCTAGGTTGGCACAACTATTTGCCATCCTTTACAGAGTGCTGAGGCTAATGGCTCAATCTAGCTCAAAAGGAGGATATAATAGAAGTTAAATATTTGAAAAATAATCATCAAGGAAGGAGAGGAATTATTAAGATGGCAAGGAGCAGGTATAACTAGGAGTAATGAGGTGAAGTTAAGAAAGGGGAAAATTAATCTGATTATCAAGAAAAACTTCCTGAAAGTAACTAATTGGAATCATTGCCCAGGCAAAATGGTGGTTACCATTCCACGTAGCATATTCAAAACTAGACAAATAGGACAAAATGCTGGTAACTGTATAATAAGGCTCCACTGTGCGCCAACAAGGAGATGGGCTACCTGACCTGACAGATTTTTTTTCCAACTGTTGACTCCTTTTAATGGAAGTTGTGCATCATAAAACAGAAATCAGATGTTAAAGTCATGAGCGTACAGCAGGAAGAGCTGACTCCAGGTTAAGTAATACAAAGTTCTTTGACAACTCTCTTGTCTGTTTTAGTGGGTCCTGCCTATCGGTGTGATAACCACACAGAATTCAGCTGTAGAACCAATTACCGCTGTATTCCACTGTGGGCAGTATGCAATGGGTATGATGACTGCAGAGACAACAGTGATGAACAAGGCTGTGGTAGGTCTAGGGAAAAGCTTTTTTCTGAAATGACATTATGCTGCAAATATCTCTCCAAGATATAAAACCCTCATGGTCTTCCTGGAAGTCTTCTCAATGATAATTCAGATACTTGTTCTTCTTTCATTTTATATCAGTCCATTTCACTGATATCCATTTGCATGGAGGAAAATTCTGTTGACAACATGATTCACTGTTGGTCATTGTGTAGCTCACATGCTATATCACCTGAAAGCTAATTATGATTATTATTGTATTAATTATTATTGAAAGATTCTGTGCTTATCACAGAATAAAACAGAAGAAATATCTTTTCCTGCCCCCAAATCTCACATGTAGGAACACATATATAAACTGTGTTGTTTTAGCTGTGTCGGTCCCAGGTATTAGAGAGACAAAGTGGGTGAGGTGATATCTTTTATTGGAACAACTTCTGTTTGGTGAGAGAGACGAGCTTTCACAGAGCTCTTCATCATATGAAAGCTGTCATTCATTTTTCTTTTTGCATATCTTCAAAACTACTTCCAACTCTCAACTGGGGATACACTGTAACAAAATAAGAGGGAAGGTCCTCTCCTGGATCAGTAACTCGTTAAAAGATAGGAAACAAAGGGTAGGAATAAATGGTCAATTTTCAGAACAGAAAGAGGTAAACAGTGGTGTCCCTCAGGGGCCTGTACTGGGACCAGAACTGTTCAACATATTCATAAATGATCTGGAAAAAGGGGTAAACAGTGAAGTGGCAAAAGTTGCAAATGATACAAAACTACTCAAGATAGTTAATTCCAAAGCAGACTGTGAAGAGTTCCAAAGAAATCTCACAAAACTGGGTGAAAAACTTCTATATGAGGAGAGATTAATAAGACTGGGACTTTTCAGCTTGGAAAAGAGACGACTAAAAGGAGATCTGATAAAGGGCTATAAAATCATGACTGGTGTGAAGTAAATAAAGTGTTATTTTCTCCTTCTCATAATACAAAAGCTGTGGGTCACCAAATGAAATTAATAGGCAGCAGGTTTAAAATGAACAAAAGTAAGTATTTCTTTACACAACGCACCTGTGGAACTCCTCAACAGACAATGTTGTCAAGGTCAAGACTATAATAGTATTCAAAAAAGAACTAGATCCGTTCTAGGAGGATAGGTACATCAATGGCTATTAGCCAGGATAGGCAGAGATTGCTGCTTGCTAAAGTCTGTCTGTTCATTCTTTGAAGCACCTGGCTTTGGCCATTGTCGGAAGACAGGATACTGGGCTAGATGGACCATTGGTCTGACCCAGTATGACTGTTCTTATGTTATATTCCAAAATCACCAGCGTTGAGGGATTTTGATGTTTCCCAGGCCATGAGAGCTGTTTTGAGACCTTTTAAAATACTACAAACTAAGTTTGCAGGCCATAAGTTCTCAACGTCTAAATCAGAATAACCCAGGAAAAATGGAGTGTGGCAGTCTGGCCTACAGTGTACCATGTGGCTTTCAGCTCTGGCTGTTTGTCAGTAAAAGTGTGCACCACCCTGAGAGTCATCAGAAACATGCCCTGTACACAAAGCCTGACCGTTTTTTCTTCCACCTAATCATTTATTCTCCAGCTAATATTTGTTTTTGTTGATGCTGGTTGTTTTATATTTTTCTCTTCTGAGGGATAATAGAGCTGTTGTTTCTGCACAAGTAGGGGTTGGGGTGTTTGTTTTAGGATTCCCTGACTCTGCAGATCTTATGTTGAGAATAGCATCCTCACTTTCCCTAAAATGGCTACATCCAGAAAATTACTGTGAGAGCACAAAGCCTCTGAGCATTCCCCTCCCAATCCTATATCATTACTTGATGGGATATTTCCTAACTGTGCTTCCCCTAACTTAATTGACCCAGTTTATGGTATGGAAAATTCCATCTACTGCTTCCCTCTGGGTACTCTAACCTAGCCAAAGCATCCTATCCTACTCTACCCTGTCCAAAGCATATTCAAGAGTATGCTAATGTATTCTGCTTTATTGTCTCGGTGACGAATTGTGTGCCTTGCAGAGGAGATGACTTGCAATCCTTTGGGAGATTTCCGCTGTGATAATCACCGGTGCATCCCGCTGCGCTGGAAGTGTGATGGAGATAATGACTGTGGGGATGAGTCTGATGAGAACAACTGCAGTGAGTTGTCACTCTGCTTTCATGATATTTTAGTATTCTTAGCTTTTCACGTAGAGTCTCCCATTTCTTTTGAAGATGAGGCATGTTGTTCGTAATTACAAGAGTTCAGTTGTTCCACTATGTAGTTTGTACTATTGCTGCTGAGCCATTTGGAACGCTCTGTTAGGGATAATGTCTGTATTATACAGAAAGAAATGCTGGTAAATCCAGTTATCAAGAAGAATGTTGTAATGTATGTGAAAGTATTAGTCTTCATTTCCACGAGAGGTTCAGGGCTCAATCCTGCACCTTTTATTGTGTGTGTGTAAAAACATTTCCCCGAGTAAAGAGTTGCAGGATCAACCCCAAACTGAATTAATGTTTTTCTGATTTGGAGATGTAATTTCCTCAAATTAAAAATCACTCTTGGGTGATATAACAAAACAAAGCTTGAGATGAATTAACCCATAGCACTCTAGAGGGAAATGAAATGTTTAATATCACATAATCTGTATGCAGAAATATTAATTTTCTATTTGAATGATTGTCTCACATCTCACCCAGCAATCCTTTTGCCTATTTTAATGAGACAGGCTTGGTTGTGTAGAGTTACAGCTGAGTGACTTCAGCTGAGTTGTTTGCACTGTCTTTTCAATTGAAGGCCCTCGTGAATGCACGGAAAGTGAATACCGCTGCGATAATCTGCGCTGCATTCCTTCTCGGTGGATTTGTGACCATGACAATGACTGTGAGGACAATTCAGATGAACGTGACTGTGGTGCGTATTTTTGGGTGTCATTTCATCATATTAGAAACAAAGGTTTGAAATGATTCTAGAAAAGCATATTTTACCTCAAGCAGCATCAGTGAAGCAACCTTTACTGCACCATATTATTTAACTTTATTTAGAACAGAAAATACCACAAATACTATGGCAAATTTAGATACTGTGGGTGGTGAATGCTCAGTTTTTAATGGTATCTTCTATACATGAAAAATATACACTTGAACTTGTTTTTCATGTGAAGACTTTTGACTAATCTCTTGGGAATCTTTTTAGAGCTGAGGACATGTCATCCTGGATATTTCCAGTGTAGCAGCGGGCATTGTGTTGCAGAACGCTTCAGATGTGATGGAAGTGCAGACTGCCTCGATTTCTCTGATGAAATAACTTGTCGTGAGTTTAAAGCTTGTGGTGGGAATTTATGGGGGAAAAACTGCACAGAAGACACTTTTAAATTGTATAGATACCTAGGCTATGTCTACAGTGACGGTGGTAAAGTTGCCGCCGTCCGATTGACTTCTCTAGATCAACTGAGCAGTCAGGGAAGACCCGCTCAGTTGATTCAGAAGTCGACATTATTAATCCAACCCCGCAAGTGGCGTAGCGCTACGTCAACAGGAACGCGGTTCCCATCGGCGCAGTACAGTGAAGATGGCGCGCAGAAGAGAAGCACAGCAGTCGACGGGAATTATGCAAGTTCTTTGTGTACTTTGTGTAACTCCCGTCAACTGCTGCTGAATCGTGGAGGTACTTGTAGACCAAGCTGCACTCTTTATTGTCTGTTTAATCCAATGGACAAACTCCTGAGTGGTACTGAGCACTAGCAACTCAAATGACTTCATTAATAATTCAGGAAAAATATAATGTATTGAGCTACTTTTTAATATGTCAGTAGGTTCTTAGGTATTCCACAGGCAAATTAGGAATAGATTGGTGCCCAAGAAGCCTTGCTCTTTGCAAGGATGGTCTAGCATAGTGTGAGGATTCCGTTCTGTCCCAGCTACACTGGAAGACAGAATGGCTTTCTAAACATTTTGAGGCCTACTATACTGTAACAGGCTAATGTGGCTGATTTTATAGTGTGTGCAGGGCCTTAGATGGTCTCATTCCTCCTTCCTTCCCCACACTATCAATGAAAGAAGGGAAACAAAGTGTTTTCCTGTTTGTCATCTTTGATCTGGATTGTGGCACTGATCTCTACATTTTAAAACCATATGGGAGTTGCAGCTCATGCAGAATGTGAGTGCCTGCTCACTAAGCAGTGGGTTTTTTAGGAGGTACTTCACATAGACTCATAGACTCATAGGTCAGAAGGGACCAATATGATCATCTAGTCTGACCTCCTGCACAAGGCAGGCCACAAAACCCTACCCATACACATAAACCCTACCCATACACAATGAGGTATCCATGAGGAATATGGAAAAGCCTCCAGAAAAATATAAAAGAGCTACATTTTATTGTTAAATTCTGTGTTCTGATAGAAGTTCTGGCTGCCTGATGATCCCCAGGTGAAATTTAAGGTGTTTGTTTTGACCTATAGAGCCCAAATGTTTGGGGCCTTGGTACCTGGGCATTGTTCTCATGTTGCTCATGTTCTCAGTGCCATTCTTCTCATGTTGCTGTAGTGTCACAGCAGTTGTGATCATCCCCCCAGGCACTTGAGCTAGAAGCCCTGGATTGGATGGGAAGGGACTAATGTCATGACATTTTCAGTGCTGGGTCTTAGATTCTGGAGCTTATTTCCCAACACACGTGGTCCAGCAGAGGCTGGATTAGACAATCTTTGAGGCATGCTGCAAGTCACATATTTTCCCTGGTTTTAGTTCAGAGAAGGGGAAAGAAGATTGATTGGAAAGCAACTGATGGGCTGTAGAAGTTGATGAAAGGGAAATGATTTGGAGGGTGTTGGTGTGTGTGATGTGAAGGAGAGGGAGTTCCATTTATGCTCTCTTGATCTAGTGAGTTGTGTTATTTTCAAATTTTGTATAGAATCCACATAAGTGGATGGACGCTTTATAAATGTGAATAAATTAATAATTAATTGTCTGATTAATTCCCTGACCATTCACTGGTGGTGCTGCTATGAAATTATGTAAATTATATTAATGCGTTGCCTGTTATAACTGCAAACAGTGCCAGTAAAATGCACAACACCTTATTGTGGTTCTAAGGCCTCTGACAGCAACTTTAGTGTATTATTTAGCTTTGTAAATCTTAATCTAAATTAATCAACAGAGCTAGCCAGTGGTCCTCAGTCCTTGCAGTCTGCGATCCTCGCAAACCTTGTAGTCCCCTTCTCCTGTAAAGAAGAGGGTGCAGAAGAAATGACAACATAGGAAATGCCTGAATGTTATTTCAGACAAAGCTAACTTTTTTAATACTAAAAATTCAATTTGTTTTCACCAGCAACACGCTATCCGAATGGTACATACTGCCCACCCATGTTGTTTGAGTGTAAAAACCATGTCTGCATCCAGCCATACTGGAAATGTGATGGTGACAATGACTGTGGAGATGACTCTGATGAAGAACTTCGCCTTTGCTGTAAGAGAGAAAGATGACATTAAAATGAACAATGTTGCCTCCATGAATAAAACTATATAATTTCAATTATTAGTGGTAGAGGAACAAGAGCTAAATCGTCAATATGGTCTTTTGACTGGAGCTTCTCAGAGGTTTTATTAAAGAGAAGCACGTGAGAGAGTGTTGTTTCACATGACGTATCTTTAAATTCATTTCATATTTTCCCTTGTGATTGTGGAGCTCATTCATTGCTCTGCAGGCATGGAAGTATGCAGCTGTAAAAGAGGGGAGAAGTCAATGATGAGAGATGATCCCTGAAGCTATTAGAAATGTGAATAATAGTCAGCAGTTTCAAAACTGGGTGACTAAAATTAGGACCTTAACTGAAATGTAGTGATATAAGGGCCTGATTTTCAATGGTGCTGAGCATCCTTAACTCCCATTAGAGTCAGAACATGTGCTTAAATTCTATAGGTTCTATTGCCAGCTACGTCACAGACTTCCTGAGTCACGTGGTCAAGTTATGTATGATGGGTCCTAACTTTAGGCACTCAAGTTTGGAAATTTTGACCAATACCTGTGTAAAACAAGACTATAGAGATATTCCTGGAAGGAGTGTGCATACGTTATATACATTTGAAGCAGCCACGACAACTGTATTTATAAATTGGATGATTTTTTATATCAATTATTTCTGCTGTTGTCTAGAAAGATATAGAGCACGAATTACCATGGCAACTACTGTGTTACATGCATTGCATGTAGTTGTAGTGAATGTTTGCTGCCTAAGATACAGACTACCTTTTTCAAGAAAGTTAATTATCATTATGTTATAAACACAGAAGTTAGGCCATCTTTAAAGAAACCTAATTTAATGCAGTGACTGAAGAATACATTTACTTTTGGCTGGAACACTAGCAGTTTTCAAAACAGAGGCACATTGTAGCAGACAAAAGTGACTTAGATGGTTTGATGGATTGTATGTAATAAGTGTTTGAATCATGCTTGCTTATTTGATCTGTTTAATTTCAGTGGATATTCCCTGCGAACCACCATTCCGTTTCCGGTGTGAAAATAATCGCTGTATCTACAGTCATGAGCTGTGCAACCAGGAGGATGACTGTGGAGATGGAAGCGATGAGAAAGAGGAGCACTGTATGTTTATATGGAAATGCACAGCCAATTTTATTCAGTAATCAGTAGATACATTTTTTAGTAATCCTAGACTTGAGCTTCCATCAATCTAAAGAATATTTATTAGACACTGACTTTTTAAATTACCCAGTGTCATGTACTTGTAATAGCACATTGTATATATTAGAATGGTCTCAAATAAACTAAAATATCAAAGATTGGAGTTAAAGTATAGAGATAAAAGATAGTAAATAGCCCTGACAAAGCAAGAAGTTGAAACCACAGTTGAGTAGAAAATATTTAACAAAAATCATATGTGAAATAGCCTTTGTATTTCTGTAGAAGGAGGAAGTCTGGTCTTTAGGTTGAGACACAGGACTGAGAATCAGCAGGCCTGGGTTCTTGTCCTAGCTATGTCACAGACTTCCTGAGTCACGTGGTCAAGTTATTGAACCTCTCTGTGCCTTACTTCCCCCCTCTGTAAAAAGGAAAAATGCTTAACTTGTGGATGTTGGGAGGCTACATAGGTGAAAATAGAGTGTATCTTTTGAATTGTAGGTAGGAAACCTACCCCAAGACCTTGTACGGCTGAAGAATTTAAGTGTGGTAATGGAAACTGCATTCCTCTACATTACGTATGTGACAATTATGATGATTGTGGAGACCATTTTGATGAAACAGGCTGCTGTAAGTAACAACGTCATTGTTAAGTCGTGTGTTAGTAATCAATAGAACTGAAATTAAAACAGCTTTTGAAACAGAAATAATGAACATATAGTATTGACTAGAGCTAAAGTGTAATCACTTAGAACTGCTTTCTGCCTGTTATCTTATCATCTTACTCATGTCTTTCCCCAAAATTGTCATTTCCTTTTCTTTTTTTTCCTCTTTCTGAATGTGAACTAAGAAGCTCAATGTCCTGAACTGTGCACTTAGGCTAAGCGTCTTTGTGCTTCACAAGATGCAGTTTGGTATTGTTCTGAAATGGAGTATGCCCTGGAGGCTAGAGTACTGAGATACTAAAGGAGGAGTGCAGTAGAAGAATCTAGACAGACGGTTATTCTGGAGCAGACCCTGAACTGGTGTAAATTGTTAGAGCTCCTCTGAAGTCAACAGAGCTAGGATGTTTTACACCAATTTGGGAGCTGTCTCTGGAGAAAGTGAGCAACTCATCTCACACGAGTACCTTATTGGTCAGTGGTCAGATTGAAGTCACATCCAGTCACCAGTGTTGTGAAGAATTTATCACAAGATGACAGAGACCCAATCAGAAGAGTCACTGTGATGTGGAAACTTTGAGTAAAATATGTGATAGGAAGTGCAAAGAAATCCTAGAGGAGTCCACCTGAATTTTGGCTGCAATAGGCACACAACCGTAGATTCATAATTTGAGTATGCACTTGTGATTTCAATTTGTCAGGTGTTGATAGCTCCAGGTGAAAATGTGCCAAATGATGCACTGGTGATTAAAAACTAGTATCTTTGGATAACTTGTAACTATTAGTGAAGTCCATTCTGAGGTGGCTTTCATCTCTATTTAACGCACCATCTCAGTGGACTTTGAGTAGTGGAAAATAATGAAGTGACTTGCTGAAAATGTAAAAGTATAAAAAAAAGTAAAATGGTGCAAATCAGACATTTTGCTGGCAGTCAGTCCATACTGTTCATGGGTAGATGTGAACTCAAAGCAAACTGATGGCATTCGGATCCTTTCTAGCTTCAAACATCAGCATTAAGCTGAGACAGCATAAATAACCATGCTATAAACCTAGTCTAGATGATAAATATCTGTTGTTTTATGACAGGAATAAAAGGTGTCTAAGTTTAATTGCAGGTCTGAATTTTAAATATGGGTGCAAAGACTGTGTGTGTAGATGTGGTTATGTATATACATGTATACAAATACATACAGATATGTGTGTGTATAATTATTTTAATTAGCATTGATATATAGCTGAAGTACATAAAGAGTGAACTGAGTTAATGAAATAATATTTGGGCATAAATCTGCATCCTACCTCCTCCTGTGTCAATACACATTTGTTATTTCATTGTTTCTACCTATACATTATACATCTACTTTCCGTATTTACCAAGTGTCAAAATAATTTCTGTAAATGTGTTGTAGTGTACTGGCTTAGTTATAGAGGTTTCAATTGCAATGGCAAGAGTGCCAGTCTTAGCAGCTGCTGTACTATAGCATGTGTGATGCTTTCTGGGAATACTCAGGGTTGTGGGGCGCCTCTCTGCCATCTGCTCTTACCATGAAGAAACCTTATCTGTGCCTGCTGTGGGTCAGTTTCCTAACTCTGCCATTCATGGGCAACCCAACACCCTCCTCTCAGCCTATGCGGGCTCTACTTTCCCTCTGCAGCTTAGTGATAGGCACACTCCAATGCCCGAGCCCTTTGAGCGTCTCCTTGTAGTGTTCTGCTGGCCACCCACAGTAGTCACAGATTTGCCCCTCCCAAAGAAGCTATGCACTGCAGCTTATCAGATCACCTTAGATCACAGCTTCATTTAATACACAGCACGTTAGATATGGTTATAGTGAAAAAAGTGTAAGTTTATTTAACAAAGAATAGAGATAAGAGAAGTACCAAGTAAAACTACTGGAAACATGTAAGTTAAAATCAGAATACATATTATGCAGCCTAGACATAATGAACAAGATACTCTCTTGTCTAATGAAGTTTAGCTCACTCGAAGACTTTGAAGTGTTTTCCAGTCAGGTTGGCCATGACCCTTCTTTCATAAGACAGAACGTGGTGACCATTTGTCTGCTTGCTGAAGAATGCAGGTGCACCTCAGTACTCCCACCCCCAACATCCATTGTCTTCGCTCTTAAACAGGATAGATCTCGGCTGGTTTTGTATTTTCCTGCAACTTGCCTCTCTTGTGATTTCCTAAGCGCTTGATTAGCATCAGGCTCAGTAATAAAAACAGGCCTCCATGGTGATACATGTAATGCTCAATGCACTCATTACCAGACAGAGAAGAGCGTCTGCTAGCCCCTACCTCAAAGGAACCTGGCCAAGGCATGTCACTTCCTGGAGACCTGCCTTTAATTTCAGGAACTTTAGGAACATAATTTCCAGTATAGTTACACAGCATTTAGTTATTATCTGGGCATACATTTTGCAATGATTATGATGACCAGATGAGACCTCACATGCCACCCTTTGGTGAATTATTATGCAGATACCTGACCCAGGGGATCCCCATAAAACCTTAGGCATCCCCTGTGTACCCTCTGCCAGTTGGTACCAGAGGACCCTGGCTCAGAGGTCCCTTGCTTCTCCACATTATAGGCTTGATCCAAAGGCTGCTGAAGTCAATGGACTAAACTGACTTCAGCAAAGGTTGGATCAAGCCTTACAGGAATAACGTAGTGCCCATCCTAACTCCAAGGTACAGCTGATGTCGGGTCGATATTACATGTGAAAGAAATGTAGCAAGCTTTCTGTTTTGGTTGTGAGAGGGGAGGGAAGGAAGTGGTGGTTGCAGTGGGGCTACCAACCTACCCAAATCCCTGGAATAGTTGTTGCAGCTGCTTTGAACTGGTGGCTGATATTTGTTGTCATTCCCTGGAGTGCTGTTTGAGGCTGGGTGGGTAATGAGGGCATTCCATGGGGCAGCATCATGGATTCATGGACAAAGAAATAATCCTACCTGAATCTGCCTTTTCAATTATAATATTGATTTACATTATTTTCAGATTCAGGAACGGGACGGACTTGTGCTGAAAATATCTGTGAACATAACTGTACCAATTTAAGTGAAGGAGGCTTTATTTGTTCCTGTAGGCCAGGGTACAACGCTAGTGAGCTGAACCGGAACTCCTGTGATGGTATGTTCAATATTCTGTTAATCTTCCCCATGAAAGATGTTCAATTTGGTACCGTTACAATGATTTAAATGTAATTATTCATTATTGCATTGAAAGAAGATTTTTGCACTTCACCAGACCTTTCCTGACAGAGATTTTGCTGCTGAAATATATTTTTCTTTCCCAGAATTTAGGCCCCAATACAGCAAAGAACTTAAACCTTTGCTTAACGTTAAGCATGTGAGTAGCTCCCTTGACTTTCATGGGCGTACTCACGTGTTTAAAGATAAGCACTTTCTTATTTGCTGAATTAGAGCTTGATGGCTTGATCCAGCTACATTGACATGAAAGGGGATCCTTTCCACTGACTTCAATGAAGGTTGCCTGCAGTTACTGCTGCCTACCTGTTCACAATACAATAGAAGCTTCTGCTCTGAGAAATTCACTAACTTGCTTAGAGTGCAGTTCTCCCCTGTAGAATGAGTGTCAAAATGGCACTTTCCTGCTCAACAGATCTGTTCTCTGTGCAGCTCGTGTCGTGTGTGCTTACTTGAGTGATGAAATATACATTTGTATTGCTTCTTATGCTAGCGAGTGCCGTAGAACCAGGCACATCTGACAGTGAGTGATCTGGATTCTGGGCTGCCACCTCTGGCTAAAGAATTGTTTACCAAATTCTAAGAAGTGGGGTTTGTGCAGATGTACATTGAGATGCTGCTGAGCGCAGCATTTGGCCTACAAAGCCTCTAATGCTGCTGACTATGTCCTCTATGGAAAGAACCTAGCTGGATTTGCAGATCCCAGACTAAGTTTGCACAGATGGCAGTTAGAACAAACTTTAGTAAAGCAAGCACACTGGATCTGTAGATGACTGAGGCACAATAAACGTGGGACCCTGTGATGTCATTTTTAGAATCCCTTTTCAGAGCAGAACTGCATTTCACTTCCTGGGTATCTTCGCATCTGCAAGGCCAGATTAAAGTAATCTAAAGCCTAGGCACTCCCTGACATGGGGCTCCCCTGTGGCTCCATCCCCATATGGCCTTGCCCCTGCTCTGAAGTCCTGTCCTGCCCTTTGGAGTGGTGATGGTGGTGTCCTTTCCTAGACCCATGCAGAGACAGTGGCATGAGGCCCCTTTCTCTTTTCAAATTCACTCTTTCAAATTCAAATTCAGGAGCAGCACAGGTCCCCCAGTATTTACCCCAGCATTCAAGTGTATCTGTTTGAGTGGGTGGACTGGATTCAGTCCACACTTCTCCTGCCATGCACAGCTTCCTCTTTTGGGATGGAGTTGGCAGGACAATGCCCAGTGAGTCCAGGTTGTTCACACCCAATAGAGATAATGGAGCCGTCCATCCCCCTCAGAGCTATTGTTTCAGCCTGTTTATAGATTCAGGTAGATATCACTGCATCAGTTACACACAGTTCACATATTAAAGCTTGTCTTTGCAACCACAAAGGCTAGAAACTTCCTTTTTATTTGGAAGGAATCCTGTGACTTGAGTATCTGGGGCCCTAGGCATGGATTTATTGTACTTTTGCCTCATTTCAGCCTTGAGTATATGCAGGTGTTGTGTGGTGAGGATTTTGGAAAAATCCAGCCCTAACCAGAGGCCAGAACATGGTATTGTAGTGCAGCACTCTTCAGTTTATGGATTGGTGTAGTGGTCACAGCTCCTTGGGGTCATCTGTGTGTGGTTTGCGGGCTTCTGATCAAAAGTAACCACAGATCCCATGGCCGCCGCATTACTCTCCTCTATGCTGGCATGGGGACCCCCTTCTCACTTTGCTGGGGAATGGAGGCCTGCTGATCCATCAGTGATTCCTGCTACTGTCCACCACTGGGCACAAGAGGCCTGAATTTCACTTTCTCATTTTACTATGTATCACCTTTCGCCTTTGCCTGGTGAATTAATGCAAAAGTATAAAATGCAAATAAATTTTCCTCTGAAAAGCGATTATAATAAGCAGGAATTATTCAGCTCTTAGTAATCACTACTTAATACTTTTGATTCATCTTATGCTAAACAGATATGAAAGAGAGTTCTATTAGATAACTGACACAGAAGTTCTCGGGACTTTATGGGATGATGATCTACTAAATGATAAGTGTGCTGGGAAAAAGAGAAGCCCTCAGGAAGAAAAAAGGGTATTTACCTTATCTGAACAAGAAAGGAGGAGATCAGAATGTCAAAATTAGAAATGTGACTAATGAACCGATTAAACCTAAGATATTTTCTCTCTTCATTTGTGTTTAGATATCAATGAGTGTGAGATCTTTGGAACCTGCCCCCAGGACTGTAAGAATTCCAAAGGGAGTTACGAATGTTTCTGTGCTGATGGCTTTAGGTCTGTGGGTGATCAACAGGGAAACCAGTGTGCAGCCAATGGTATGCTTAATTGACAGCCTGATTGATTGTCATCTGTAAAAAGCAAGCCAGCTTTAGTAAAGTAACAACTTTAATGAATGTAGGTTTTTCCATTATAACTGGGGGGAAAAAAAATCGTTTTATGCAATATTAGATTATCTCTGGTTTACATGCATCCTTGTAGCCTTGTACATTCCTTGTGCAGGAATGTAACTACTCCCTCTCTACTTCCATTTGTAAGAATTAAAATAATACCCACTTCTTGCAGGTATCTGACTTGATAAATACTCTAAAAATAGTTTGGGTGCCTGCCCTCTCCTTCCCTGCCTCCAAATTTCTTGAAAACAAAAGACTGCCTATGCTGTGGTTATCAACAAAAGGCAGCTGCCCACTAGCTCCCACCCCCAGAAGCTTTAGATTTTGTAACCTAAGTAATGTATCAGAAGACAGTTGCATTAAATTGGTGCAAATCAAAGATGGTTTGCTGACAGATCACCGTTTATTGGTCATGGACTGATGAACACAAACAGGAGGATTTGTAACAAGCTCATTTATAACTTCAGTCATTAGTTCTCTCTCTTAGGTTAATATCAGTGGCTGTGGTGTGTGACAGTCATTCAGCAGATAGATCCTGATTTGGTTCAGAAAATGAAAAGCAAAGAAAACAGAAAGGAGGACTGGCAATGGAACAGTAATCACATGTGGTGACTGAAGCAGGGTTATGCTGTATATAAAAAAACACTTAGAGCTTTTAAAGGCGAGGTGATAAATGCCAAAGTTGTGGTGTATTCAGGTAAACAACATTGCCTTACAAAGAGGACACCGGGTGCCCAGCCTGTTTGCAATATGAATTTTAAAAAGCTAAAAAGCCACGAAGGTGTGTAAGAAATCGTAGGAAAAAAAGCCATAAACCAGGTTTCAAGATTTCCAGTCCAAAGGCCTGAACCTGCAAACACTACTAGGCTTAGTGATGATTATGGTGGGCAAGTGCATTCACGTCAGTAGGGCTAATGATGGCAGTTAACGCTAAGCCCAGCAGTAAGCAAATGTAGGGTCTGCACCAGTTTGCAGACCCCAAAGGACTGGATAGGTCACATGAGTCCAAGTCAGTGTTTTTTCTGTCCGGTTCTTATCCAAATAGAACCTCAAACTTGAGTTTCGGTTTGACCACCACTAATTTTCACCTGCTTCTCTTTTGAGAGTACTATTGAATCCAGAGAAGTAAAATCTATTGTTGCTTTCCAGGTAATCCTCCATTGTTACTCCTGCCAGACAATGTGCGCATTCGGAGATACAATATCTCATCACAGCAGTACTCTGATTATATTGATAACCAGGAGCACATCCAAGCTATAGACTACGACTGGGATCCTGAACGGATAGGCCTGAGTGAGTATATTTGAAGCTTTCATACTTAACTATGCAGTATTTGTTCAAACTAGTGTTTGGATGTGAGTTTTCCTTTTTAATTAACAATCAAACTAGATTAGTTAACGATCCTGGTGGAATGTATGTGTCCTTCAGCACACCGCCTCCCTCAGACCTATCCTCCCCGCACCGTCAGTTCTTTTCCTTTGGTTAGTCAGTGTGTTTTGTTCTGTTCTGTTGTCTCTTTCTTTCCCTTTCATTTTGTACCCAAGCACATGATCACTTTATGGCAGGGTTGTGGCTGGCCCTTACTGAGTGTGCAAGAGGAGCAAGGGGCACTCTGGCACCCCCAACTTTGGGGATGGCCACAGCTAGTTCCTGCACTCTTCTAATCTCAGGAAAGCATCAGTCCAGCTGTAGTCTGCACTCAAGTCTCTCTCCCTCACCACTCACCCCCAGGGGGAAAAAGGCAAGTGGATCCTCATGTTCTGTCATATGCCCCAGTACCACTGAACTCACCCTCTGCCATGTGTGGCCCCTGCATGGGCTCACAAGTCCTGCCCGTCCTGTGCAATGAAATAGACATCAGAGGTAAGGTACCGACTCTTGCAAAATGTGGCATAGCATCTTTAATGACCCCAGCTGTACATCTTAGCCAAAGTGTATAGTTTAGACTGATGATTTTAGAATTTGTGCACATTTTCCTGTATTTTGCATGTTCATTGGGTGGGCCTGACATTTGATTCTCATAAATAGAAATATGTTAATTTAGAGTCTCATATACCATAGTGACCTCACTGGGGGTAGGATCTTCCAGAAATGAGTAAACATTTCAAATTACTGTACAATGAAAATGATCTTTGAAATTTTTTTAGGTATTGTATACTACAGCATTTTGGGACATGGCTCTGAGTTTGGATCCATCAAACGTGCTTATCTCCCCACATTTGATAGCAGTGGAAACAATCCTGTCAAGGAAGTTGACTTGAATCTGAGATACATAGTTAACCCCGATGGTCTAGCTGTGGACTGGGTTGGGAGGTAAGCAAACAGAAAAGTTAGGAATGACTAGGAAATATGATACATATATGGACATGGGAAGAGTCTGAGGCATGAATCACAGTTTAGACATGCAAAATCCAGTCCCTTACCTTACATACCTTAGTTTTACATCCTGCCCAAGCCATCCTCTAGCTGGAGATGGGAGGTCTCAAGGTGGCCCAGATGATGCACTTTTATATGTACTTTTCTTCATTGATCAGAAGCAGTGTGTTCCTCAATCTAACACATGTTACTGCATCATATGTTCTAGCTAGCTGCCTGGGTACTGCACACATCCCAGCTGGCAGATCAGTCATTCCTTGTTTGGATGATGGTGCACTGGCCACTATGTTTGCTGAACATTCTTCCTGGCATTATATTAAGAACTTGTGAAAGAGCTTGCTCTGTGGCTTCTGCTGAGGGAGGAGGTTCCCAACCTGCTTTCTGTCTGTCTGTCTTCTGTGTGTCTAGGTTCTTACCTGGTTCCTATCACTATAGTGTATGAATGCCACCCAAAACAGAACAAAAGCAAGAGATGAACATAGACTAGAATTCCCTCAGGCCCGGTCTACACTTACCTTTGGGATTCGGCGGAAGTTGATTGGAGATACGCAAGTGACATAAATCACTTGCGTATCTCCCGTCGACTTTGCTGCGTCTCCTCCGGGTCTACACAGACCACTCAGTCAATCCAGAGCAATCGATCTAACGGCGGCGAATTTGCTGCCATCAGTGTAGACTCAGCCTCAGAGAGTGCTACAATTTGAAGTGTGTGTGAAAGACTGTCTCCTCTTTTTCCTTCAGTTTTCCTTTTTTAGTTATTGGGCTAGAGAATTTAGTGTTGCTCTTAATTCTGAAGGTGATGAGGTCTGTGATCATTTTTGTTCCTCTGGAAGAGAATTCCTCGGTCTTTCACCCATTGTGGAGGAAGCTTGGCATCTGCTCTCATGAGTTTGACCTCTCTTTGCGGCTGACCTTTTCATTGTTCCCATGGGATGGAACTGTTGAAGGGAGGCTGTGGTCCCTGAGTAGGGCGTGTTGTTTTAAATAGTTTGATCCAATGCCATTGGAGTGCCTTTCGGATGCAGGCAAAAATCTTAACATGTACCCAGTGTTCTGTGGGGAGCCAATATTGTGAGTGGGGCACCAGCTGACGTGTTCTCAGTAGCCAGTTTTTGAGGTGGGCTGCTGCATTTTGGACCAGCTGAAGTGTTTTAAGGATGGTGCAATCATTCTAAGTACAGTGAGTTGCCGTTATCCAACCTGGGAGTGACAAAAGTCACCACGACCAGGTCAGTAAGGGAAACACCCTCTTGCCTCTACAGCAGGAACAAAGCATTTTTAGTAGCAGTGGCTATTTCAGCATCCAGAAAGGTGTCTGAAAAGAACTCTAGCCTATGAGCCAGCTTGACTGAAGATAGACTCCCTTAATGGTGGGAGATAGCATGGCAGTGATTATCTCTGTAAAATGTTTCCCTCTTCCCTCAGAGCATGTTGTGCTGGTTACCATGGCAGGGCAAAGACAGTCTGGTTGGAAAATGATTTACTACCCTGAAAAGTTCTGCTGGTTGTGACTCAATGGCTGAGGGGAAAAATCATCTCTTTGCTTCCACCCCAGCTGTGTAATAGCATTGGAGGAAATCCTTTTGCTGAAAGCTTTAGACTTACACCATCACCATTCACAGTCTCTTACTGTCAGCTTTATCCATGGCAGGGTACCAAAGAACCAAGGTTATCTCTGAGGGTAGTGTGGGCTGGCTGCATTCATGTGTCAATGTCTCCTCAGCTGTGAGCAGGTGCAGACAACATAGTGGTAAACACATGAGCAGCCAGTCTATATGGGCACTTCTGCTATTCCTGCAATTGATTTGTACTAGTACTAGAGCAATGGCAAGAGATTTAAATAAAAAAAAAAACCCAGGATATACTTAGGGTATTTCTCCATGAAGCTGGAGGTGTGATTGCAGCTGAGGCATGTACACCTGTGCTAGCTTTAACTGAAGGTGTGGTAGCAAGGACAGTGGTGTAGCCTAAACCAGCCAGCCTGGAAACCTGGAGAGGTACTTGCCTTGCTAGCCAGGGCTAGGGTATGTGCTGCCACCTCTTCACTGCTAATCACTAGCTAAATTAAAGCTAATGTGAGTGTGCCTACCTGAGCTGTGCTCACGCCTCAGACTGCAGTGTAGTCTATACACTGACACAAGGGTCAAGTCACTTAAACTCTTTGTGCCTCTGTTTTCTCATCTGTAAAAGATGGATAACAGTACTTTCTGATGCTCACAAAGCGGTGATGAGGCTACATTCATATCTGATTGATTCAGATAGAAGACACTGTATAAGTGCTAACTATTATTTTGTTTTATATATGATCTTCATTGAGATAGCTAAGAAGATTAACAAAGGTATTACAATAAAGATTAGCTAAATCCAAGGAAGAGCAAACAGAACTTTGTTCATGGGGTCTGAAAACTTTTATATCAGGTGTGATACTTAAAAATTCATAAAAGCCTTTGTTTCTGAAAATGTTATTGTTAAACGGTAAAAATATAGAGTGGAGCTGGGCCACAGCAAACCAAACAGATGCAATCATAAAGAGTTACCAGATTAATTCAATTGTAAATTAATTTTCAGTTTTAATTAATTAGTTTTCTCTTCCCGGAAGACTATAGCGTCTCTGAAGATGCTCATTAGCTACCTGCAATGCCTAAATGGAACAATAAAACCTCACAGTAGGACTTTGGTCAAAGTTATTTGGCAGGGAACAAGGCCAGCTGCAGAAACTTCTGCACAAAGAGAAACCTCAGTCATATCCCTAGATATAACATTTTTAAGCCCTATCCCTAGATATAACATCTTAACCTTTTTTGCATCATTTTAATTCTGTCTAATATAATTCAGGCATCTTTACTGGACCGATGCTGGAACAAATCGAATTGAGGTAGCAAAGCTAGATGGACGGTACAGGAAGTGGCTTATCTCCTCTCTCCTGGATCAACCAGCAGCGATAGTTGTGAATCCCAAGCTTGGGTAAGCATTTCAGGACTTCAGGGAGTTCTATGAAATAGCACACAACAAGCTAGAAAAAACACAATGGTAAGCTATAGGAGAGCTTTTAACTTAATACTTGAAAAGACCAAGGAAGACTATATGTTGCTGTTGAAGTCCATACAAATTTCAGTTTGCTTCAATTTCTGTCCACGAACTGACCGCAGGGAATTTTTAAATAAAGGAATGTATTTCAGGGTCAGATTTCAAGAGGGGCCTGGTTTGGTGTTACACCAGAGGCTCAGAGGTCAAACTTCTGTGTCTGAAACGGTAGAGCCTCAACCTATGACACTGGTTCCTTAGCATGCCTATTAAAGATCTCTTTCCTACAACTCTGCCTGCCTATCATAGTACTTCATAATGAAGAATCAGGAAAAACTGTGGGAATATCTTCCTATTTATTCAGGCTACAAAAACGAAAGAAACATCATAATCATGCTTTTTTTGATTATTTGTTTTGGCCTAAACCAGTCACCATTTTGTGCTCAGCATCAAACAAGACATATAAATAAGGGCCGATACAGCAAAGCACAGTTTTTCTCCACCTCCTCTCTTCCTTTGTGAGGGAAGAGTAAGTTACTTCACCCCTTTTTGGGTACAATTTAAATCTTCTCTTGTGCTTGACCAGCTCTGCTGGTGGGCTGGATGATGGTGCCCTGGCTCCACCTATTCCTTGTTCCTTCCCATCTCCTCCGTAACCTCTTGCTCCCAGGGGACTGTATCAGGCACACAGCCCTTTCTGTACCCAGAGCTGTAATCTGGGCAACCCTAACATGAATGCACAGAGGTGGGGGGAGTCATTCTCCCGTGCTCAGCTGCGCTAGGGCAAAGTGGAGGTTAGCCCATAGGTGGTAGCTTTAAAGTATATGGGGCTGCATGTTGGAATAGGGGCTGTAACATGCTTGTTTGCTGTTCTGCACTGGTTACCTATGCAGCAGTTTTCACTATGTATTAAATGGGAAGCAGTATAAATACCTTGGCTTGTGTAACATGTGGAGGTGACGCATAGCATGGGTCAAACACTCAGGTGGAGAAAATTGGTGCAGGTCCACTGAAGACAAAGGAACTGTGTTGATTTATATTAACTGAGGCTGGTGCCCAGTGGAAGCTGCTGAAAACTCTTTTTCCTGAATGAGCCTGTTAGAATTGTCTCTGGCCCCTCCACCTGAGTCTCCAGATACAGAATCTTTCCTTTCATGTTTATTTTCCATTTTGTTCATTTACAAAAATGTGCTTATCTGTTGAGCTCTGTGTATGTTTTCCTTGATCCCAGTCTGCAGATCAGGAGTTTCCCAACCGCCTGTTTGTTGAGTCCTACAACTTAGTTATTCAGTGATGCCCAAGAAAACAACCCCAACCACCAAATTCTAAACCATTTTAAATTCTAGTTATACTCTTGTAGGCTTCTGTATTGGACTGACTGGGGGAGGCAGCCAAAGATTGAACGTGCCTGGATGGATGGACAGCAAAGGCAAACGCTGGTTTCTGAAGACCTTGGCTGGCCCACAGGGCTTTCTATTGATTATCTGAACAATGACAGGCTCTACTGGAGCGATTCTAAAGAAAATATTATTGAATCCATGAGACCTGATGGAACAGACAGAACCACAGTATTACATGGAGGTATGACTTTAGCATGAATATTGTATGTATTTCTGGTCTATAAAATAAATGTGAACATAGGGCCAGATTTTCAAGTACTCAGATGTCAAAGCTGGGGCCAAATTTTCAAAAAAGCTCATCTCCAAATTACTCGGTAGAGTTTTACATTCACTTTGCATGCATGTAATGACTATACAAGGCGGTGGAGAATTAGGTCCACCGGGATTAATTTGCATGAGCAAAACAGACACGGTATGGCACAAAATGGATGGATTAGTGCTATTTTACATGAGTTGTTACTCAATTTGCAGGTACAGTAGCCTGCTCCTTTCATCGTGTGATGACATTTCCATTCATACAAATGCAAGTGACTAATGGATAAAATACTTGCTTCAAGAAGAAGAATAGTTGGTTCATCCATGCTATTAAGTATTCTTTGCTAACTGATTATTATTTTGTTCCTTTGAGAAGTCAGCAGTCCGTACAGCCTTGATGTCTTTGAAGGCCATTTATATTGGATTTCTAAGGACAAAGGTGAAGTCTGGAGGGAAGATAAATTTGGAAACGGAGAAAAGGTGAAAATGCTGACTGTAAACCCTTGGCTCACTCAAGTGCGCATCTATCACCAGCACAGATACAATCAGTCAGGTAATCACTAGTCTTGGATGTTCTGTTCTCTGTCATCTGGAAACTGCTATACAAAAGCCATACCGATGTCTTCAGATAGCTTAGTAGTAGCCTGGGAATGGGTAGATCTTTCACTGCATGAAGTATGCATTTCTGAAAGTATAAAGATAGAACTGGGATAGACAAGTGTATTAAATATATATAGTGATAGTGGGGTGGGAGGGATATGTATAAAATAAAGCAGGGTTTAAACAGAAGAACAGTACATTTCTCTTTTGGAGACATTTAGTACAAAATTATGGCTGAGTCCATTTTCCCCATCCTCCAGCCCCTATGCAGGATGCAGCAATAACTGAGGCTTGCACTCCAAAAGCACAAAATGCAAGTCTCTCATTACTACCTCCATTAGAGACCGCCTCTATCTAATGCAATGGCAAGTAATGCCAGAGTCTTTCCCTGCAGCAGGGAAGGGCTCCAGCAATGGGGAGCTGGCCAAAAGAAACATGCAGGGTAGATGTACCCTTAGTAGACGTGCTCCATGGTGCTCAGGAAATTTAGATGCTCTGTTTCTTCACCTCCTTGTGCACCCTTGGCTCTCAAGCTATAATTTAGCCCTTACACAGAATGTAAAAGAAGACAAACAGATTATTTTAATATAAAATACAATATTTATAAGCTGTCTGGATTGTTTTACGTGTATAAAAAGCACTCTATTTAGAGTTTATTACTGTAACAATCAGGAGCAATTTTACTGACAGATGAAAAATCCCCTTTCTGTGTCTCCGAAATGCTGCTAGATTGCTTCTCCTGTTAACCTTGGTCATATCTGTATTTCAGTGCCTAATCCTTGTAAAGATGTCTGCAGCCATCTCTGCTTGCTGAGACCAGGGGGATACACTTGCGCTTGTCCACAAGGGGCTCATTTTATAGAAGGCAGCACCACAGAGTGTGATGCAGGTAGAGTGAATTGTCCAATTGCAAATGGAACCATGGATTGAGTAGTATTTTCCTTTAATATGTAATTCCGATTCGAAGGCGGAATGTATATTTCTTTTCCATGACTGATAAAGCAGCCTTGAATTAGAAATACAAATTGGGAAGAAAGTGCTTCTGTGATTAAAGCAGGAGCCCTGAAGCCAGGACACGTGAGTTGTATTGCCAGTTGTACCACCAACTTGCTGTCACTTAACTTCTCTGTACCTCAGTTTCTTCATTTGTAGAATGGACATAATAACATCAACCCTATAAAATTTGCCAGGTTTCAGGCCCAGCTGTGAAGCAGGCCATGGCTCATGAAAACCATTCACCAAGTGTACTGCTGTTTCCAGAGAAACCTGAATTTTGTAAAGCAGATTTGGATCTAAGTTTTCTGACTGGACATTGTCTCCAATGAGTTAAACCAGAACTCCAGACCAATACAGTTTTGAACTCTGGGGAAGTCAGAATCCAAATGTGGATTCCAACTTTGTAGCCTGTGACTACATCTGTTAGGTCCGGTGTGAATTACAGCTATAGCCAGGGGCCAAGTTACAACATGGTTACAGATGGCAGGTAACCTAACCACTAGAGCTGGTAGGAAATTTTCCAGTGGAACTTTTTTTCCATAGGAAAATGTCAATTTTTGAAAAGCAAAATGTTTCACAGAAACATTTCAATTTTTGGCAAAATTTTGTTTTTTGGGGGGAAAAGTGGAACATAGCATTCCAAATAGGTCTCTACGTTGTCTTCTGGCCTTTTCAGAAAACAACATTTTGATTTTTTGTTTCAAAATGGCTTTTTGTTTCAATTAAAAAAATACTATGATGTTTACAACAAAATGGGAACAAAGCATTTCAATTTTATCAAAACATTTCCGTCAACCCAAAATAATTTTTTTTTAACTCATTTGTGGGTAATTGGAATTTTTTGTTTCACTCCATTTTGGAATGGAACAAATTTGAAATCATGGAATTTTGCATGAAACAGTATCCAATTCCCACCCAGCTGTACCAACACTCTAGAGCTTGGCAATAGAGGATTTTGACTTGGCTAGTGGATATGGTTGGCATCAGCTATGCTACAAGTTTCAGCCATGTGCAGCCAGATTCTTTTATTCAGTTATAAACCATTTGTGTGTATATATTAGTTTAAATGGGACCTTAGACACCTAGGAAAATGAATCTGTGTTTGACAAAATGCAGATTATGTTTACAGTTCTGTACTTTTTTATTTTGTAAAAATCAGTAAACATTTTTGTATAGTACAGATGAGACAGGAACATATATTGAGAGCTCAAAATATATTGAGAGGTCATTTACAAGTAATTGGCATATAATGCGAACCTTTTAAACATAAGAATTCAGTGCTCAGTTGCAGAATTGCACCAGATCAGACAATGCTTTCAGGAGCACCTGGGAAGCACGGTTGCTCTGCTTTCCACAAGCACCCATACACAGCTGGTACAGAGAGGTATGGGGTCACAAGTATGCACCTATCTCCCTCTGCCCTCAGTAGATAAGATGGAGACAATGTCCAGGAGAAGTCCTTACACTTTGTGTGTGTGAGGGCTGCCATTTTACTTAGCTATTAACTGAGGTTCCAGATGTTCTCTTCTTTGTGCACGCATGGAGTCTAGGTTATGGCTCAGTCTGGTTGATAGCACCTCATCACAACAAAAAGTACAAAAGATGAGTCAAACATATCCTAGTCTCCTTTGCAGCTCGGTGGGCAATCTCTGTAATAAAGTAATCTTTGTGACATTACATCTGGGTTACTTCTCTACAGTTAGTCATCTGCAGGGCTAAGAATGAACATTGATTAGTAAGACTGAGGCTATGATAGCAGAGGGAGGAGAGCCCATCATGAAGGATATTACAGGCAGAGAGTTTAGAAGAGTGAAACATTGTAAATACCTTTGTCAGTGATTGCTGGCAATCATGCCCTCCTTGAGTCATGCCCAGCATTGTACCAAAGCTGCTTTCTGCAAATGGTGGGATCAGCAGTAGTGACAGCCGTTATCTGTGATTAAAAAAAAATTAAGTACTGGATCATTTCCAGGCAGGCCCAGGAGATATTTCAGTTTACCACTGCATCTCATTAGTAACTGGCACTCATTTGTTTTGTACTTTGGAGCAAAAGATTTAGAAATTGCTTTAGCTACATCCTATGACAGTGATTGGTTGTTTATTGCTCACAGCACCTGCATTTGTTACTCTTCATTACATTGCTTTAAAATAATCTGGCCAAAGATGAAAAAAAAAAAACAGGTCAAGATTTGTTTTGGAAAAACATAATTGTACAACAAAAGGTATTTTACAATATTAGGCACAGTGATTTATTGTTCCTGTTTGGAACTTTGCTTTAAGCTTTTCTTTACTACTTAACTACACAAGTGTGGCTTAACTATTTAATTATCACATCTGTCAGTTTTGTTTGTTTTTTACCATTTTCCCAAATTAAGGCCTCTAGTCGGAAGCAGAGACTTAACCCCAAATGTGGGATCCTTATTAAAGCTAAACTACCATTAACCTGAGTAAGCGTTTTAGTTGAGTAAAGGTTTCAGGAATAGACTACCTTTTACTTCTGATAGGTAAAACTTTTATGGCCCATATAGTATAGCTAGGTTGTAAGTGTAAGGAAGAAAGAGTCAAAATGCATCTTTCATTTATAGACCTTTTCCATTATAGATATACCATGCTTTGTGGTGTGTAGATTTCCTGAAATTCTAATTAAGGCCAGTAAATTTATACTTTAGAAAACCTTACTCTTTTTTTGACAATCTTAATTGGTTTAATATCAAAACATCATAAGAATCTCTGTGCATTTCTCTTTAAAAACTTATCAATCCAATGTTATATTGATGCACCTTCGGGCCAATTCAGGCAAATGTTGCAACCTCAGGAAGTGCCTGAAGAGAGATTGAATGCCAGCATGATGTTTAATGGGCTCCAGTGCTGAAAAATGGGGAGCCTGAGCTGCTTTGTGCTGACAGAGCATTATGGAAATAACAATTTGAGACTCCTGGGATTTGGGATTTCTCCCCTTTTGTCATTATCTTAATTGGGGCACATCACAGATTCCCTTATCCTGTTTAAAAGCAAGTTTCCAATCACAATTGCCCTCATTCTCTTAAAAAATAAGTGCATCCTTTCTGGACACGTAATGCCCATCTAAATCCCCCAGGTGGCTTGAAGAGGAGTTTGGGACAGACGAGGTAGGATGATGTTGCATTCGGAATGTTGAGCCCTACAGGCAGGGAACAAGAGATTTGTTTGAGCTGGCCCTGCTGTGTCCAGAGCTTTCCACTTCCCAGTGTTAAAAGCATGCACTGCAGTGTCCAGAACTTTTAATTTCCATTTCTTCATTGCGCATGCGAGAGAACATATTGAAATCTGCACCTTTCTTGTTGCTGCTGACCCATTTTTAGTTAATATCATGCAAGAACAGAAGTTTTCCTGGACTAAAAATTGTATTTTGGGTAGATAGTAAATATAGTAACAACCTATATCCCTGGCATTAAGAGCAATATTTTCAAAAAGCTGCATCTGTGTTAGACTTTGCACACACACAGTTGGGGGGTAATTGCATGCACAAAATTACAAGCCTGGTTGAAATTTGGCCCTAAAATTAAATTTTAAAAAATTTGCATGGTAGTGTATGCTCTGCTGAGTATGGCTTATTAACACATGCATGGCTTTCAATTTCTGCAGCCATTGAATCCCCTCCAACAATGCCACCAGCATGCAGGTGTATGTATGGAGGAACATGCTATATTGATGAAAGTGATCTTCCCAAATGCAAGTAAGTCAACGTTGTAATGGGCGTAGGTCAGAGATTGCTGGTGTAGCACTTAGTAGAATTGAGTTCTTCGAAATGTGGTTATAATGATGCATTAACAGAAGATCCAACACACTGATAATAACATATTTGTAGCAATGGTAGGAAAAACGCACATGACCATAAACATTAACAACTAAGTAGTTTGAAACGAAATGGTTTGGAAAGGAATAAAAAAGCAAGCCGTAATGATTTCCAGCACAAGCTACAAAATAAAGGTAAACCTGGTGGAGAGGGAGGAAAGAATAATAAATGCACAGAGAGATGAGCCAGTAGGTGCCGCCGATGCTCCACGGAAACCAAATGTCCAAACTTTAATTACTCTAGTTTCTGACTCAGCATTCCTGTCTCTATTTCTAAGCAGATAACAGGCATATTATCTTTACAGTCAGTGAAACGTGTAATTACTAAGAAGTGAATTGACCTCTACAGCTCGTCAGTAAACATTACAGAATATAATAATAAAGCTTACTCACTGGACTTAATAAAAGACAGACAGACAAACGATCTCCCTTATATTCACAGGTGTTCTTATGGCTACACGGGAAATTATTGTGAAATAGGATTGTCAAAGGGAGTGCCTCCTGGAACAAGTAAGCTTCAAGTATATATTAAACTTGATAACTGAGCTAAGGCATGTGCAATATCAGTTTAAGGTCAACCTTACACTTCTGGCAGGGCTCTTTGTAACTGGGAGCTGTACGTGATCTAATGTTGACTTCCTCTTCTATCTCTGGTAGCAGCAGTAGCAGCGCTGTTGACAGTCATTTTAATAATAATAATTGGAGCGTTGGCCGTTGGAGGATTCTTTAACTACAGACGGACAGGCTCCCTCTTACCAGCACTTCCCAAACTCCCAAGGTATGTCTCACAAGGCAGGTTGTTGATTGGAGTCTCTGCATCAGATGTTTACATTTGTGCCTGGATGTTTCTTAAGGATACCATATGTCTAGTATACACTAGTTCTACAAATACAAGGGAAGTGCAGGGTTAAAGCGATTCCTAAAGATTTCTGCTTCCAGTTAATAACAAAACAATGATTACCATATTGTCACACTACTCTGGGCCCCAAATTAGTTTTCAGATAAATAAATACAGGTTTCAGATAAATACAATTCAGAAAATAAACATAACAAGCTTTTTAACTGATCTGATAGCAGACTGGATATTCAGTTCAAAGAGATATGAAAGACGGATCGTTAAATATGTTTATTTTAATTATTGTATCAAAGTTTGGAAGAATACAACTTTGGCAAGTTAGTTACAGAAATTCTTTAACCATATAAGGCTGAGTTCACTCACCTGCAAGGAATGGTATGTGAGTAGGAGGTGCAGATATGCCAGATACCCGCATGTTTCATGTTCATGTGAGACAAGAGACCTCTGTCTGATCACTGGCTGCCTCAGAAGCACAGCAGTCCAGTGAAAATCAACTTCATGAATTTTAAAAAAAAGTTTGACATTTGAAAGTGAAAGAAGGGAGATGAAGAAAATACATCTAAAATGAAGGGGGTCAGAGCACAAGCAGATTTTAAAACATCTTTGAAAATTATGTTTTATTTAAAACATTTATTCTTTTTACCTTTCAAACTAAAAATTGGTTCTAGAAGTACGTCGGTGAGAAATGACAACTTTAGCTTTCAGCTGCAGCACAAAGCAATGTGTGTTTGTGTGTGCGTGCTAATCTACACACACAGTGTTTGAACCAATGTAAATATAGTGAGCTCCAAACCATTATAATTAGGTCAGTGTAACCTGTAATGTGGATCTGGACCTAGATATATTAATAAAAAAGTGTTTATACTCGTATACCAAAACAAGCAACCCCCACATAAACACTCCTATATCTATTGTAACTGCATCCACGCTAGTGATTACACTAGTTTAATTATATTGGTTTCTCAGCTGATACAGTTAAATAAGTGCAAAAACTGTTGTAGACCACCCCTGAGAGAGAGAATATTAGACTTCTAACTGTTGTTTGCTGACAGTAATATTCAGTTTCTGCTCTGTTTCGTGGAAATGGTTATTGCATCACCAGATACGAAAGGAAAATTTTAAAAAACGTACCTGGCTTTTACCAGTGGCAATTTCCCTGAAAATGGGGGTCCATTGAAATAGAGTTCTAAATCAGATTCCTCTAATTAGTGATCCTCATTTTCAAATCTTTTTCCATGAAGATGGCTTAGTGCTAAAGTCTGTCATTGCTCAACTCCTTTTTAAAAGGCTCTCCCTCTGTAATACACGGCTTCAGTGCATGTGGTCATGTCTTGTGTTAGCTGGCAGTTCCAGCAGCTATAAGAGCTTGCTATAGACATCTAAAGGAATTCTCTTTTAGCGCAATTCATAAGGCTTGTCTTCACTCTCAAATAATTACTTGAATGCTGCTCCTAACTTGAATCCAGTCCACACACAAAAATCCCTATTTGGAGTGTGGTGGTGCTTTTGAACCCGGAGTGACAAGCTCATCAGAGGTGCTAGTCTAAATTCAAGGTAGCACAATTCATTAGCTATTAACACGACCACTCTGCAACAGGGACACAGGCTGGCTGGCTCCACTTGAGTGCTGCTAGTGCACCAGTGCTTTCCCACAATTCTCACGAAAGGACAGACAAGCTGTCACACAGTTCATTAGGAAACAAATCATAGAGCAGCTCAGCTTACTGCAGTGCAAAGAGCCATGAGATATTACCCCAGAAGTCTTAGTGCCACACATGAGTGAGGTCAGTGCAAGTGTGGACTGAGCAACTTTAATGTTATTCAGAAGCGTGGCTGCTCTCACTCAAGCAAGGTTATCTTGAGAGAAGTAACTCGCGTGTCAATAACCTGAGTTATCTCTACAGTGAAGGCCTGTGTTTTAGGTGCTGAAGGCCTGGTGTTTGACCACTGCTAATATCTTCATGTGCAAGGCCACAATTCCTATTACTTAGAACTGACACTGTTCTTATTACCCAATTTCTAACATCGTTCATACAGTTGCAAGCCTAAATTGCACCTGCAGCTATCACAATTGCATGTGCGTTTACATTGGGTGTTTACATGAAAATACCCATGAGGAACGTAAATGGTTAATTGTATGCACAGACACCAAATATATACACACAAGTGCTGAAATTTTATCCACCAGATAGATATGCAATGGTAATGACATTTTTGTGTATGCATTGGGCTTTTGTGCTGTGGAAATCTGGCTCTAAAGTTTTAATAAAATTATATTATTGAATAGTAAAATGTTTTTAAAAGACAATGGATTTATGAATTTGTCAGGAAAACAAAACTGAAAATAAATCTAACAAAACTGTAGTGAGCATCCTTTTATTTAAATGACTCAGTGCATCTTATATAGAACCAAACCCTGAGGTTCTTATTCCTTACTCAAGGCAAAACTCCCATTGTGTTCAGTGAGAGGTTCGCTGAAGTGAAGAGTGAGTAAGGCCCATAGAGAGAATAAGTTTCAAATTTCTGAGCAACGATCACACAGAACATTTGATTTAAAAGGTTACTGTTCAAATAATTGATTTTTATTTTTGAAGTTTAAGCAGTCTTGTAAAGTCCAGCGAAAATGGCAATGGGGTGACTTTCCGATCTGGCGCGGATGTGAGTATGGACATCGGTGTATCCGGTTTCGGAGCTGACTCTGCTATCGACAGAGCAATGCAGATGGTATGGCTCCATTCCGAAATGATCTTTAACATATTTCTCTTGTTTTGTTGTTTTGTGTTTCACATGGAAGCATTTTGTGCAGAAAGACAAGGAGATGATAAATGCACTATAGAAAAGAAGTGAATATTGAAATATGTTTCCAGAATGAGGTTACTCTAAAGAAGTGAAAACAAAGACTGTTCTCTGAGATAATATACTTTTATCAAGATTTATGTGGTACAAATTAAATTAATTACTCTGGAAATGCTTCAGTACATGGTCAGGGAATGAATGGGCACTTTAGTCCTGTAATACTACAGATATTACTGGATCTCTGTGCAAAGGCTTAGAGTCCTTGGGCGTCTTGAGAAACAGGTCAAAATGTGCAAGTTACAAAGGTTCCTGCCTCTCGCCCCCAGTGATGTTATATGGAACTGAGACTTCAGATATAGTATTCAGAACCAGATACAAGAAATCAGACTTTGGGCAGCAGACTGTAAACTTGTGAAATTCACTGTGCAAAACCTGGATATTTCTGTCTGTTTTTGAGACACGTCAGATTTTATCCAGGTGGGTGTATTGCTGTGCCTGAGAAATAGCACAGTGTTTTGAGGCTTACATGGCAAGATTTTGCTACAGGAAGAATTATGATTGCCCCCTGCAGGCCCTTCCACCAGCATGCAGAATCCTGGGCGGACTCAACTTCCTGCTGCCCCTTCCCAGCTTCCTTGCACTCCCTGTTGCAGATGCACCTTCCTTCAGGAGTGCTCTGTCTGTCAGCTGTCCCACTCCTCTCCCTAACTCCAGCCAGGCTTCTCTCACTGAGTGAGAGCCAGACATCTGCTGCCCTTCCTGGTCAGGCTCTCACTGAGCCAGGGTCAGCCCTTTTAATTTCTCCCTCCAGGTTTGACACTTACTGCAGGTGTACCAGATGTGTGGCTGATTGCGCCCACAGGCTCTCATTTACCTGCAGGCCCAGTGTGGGGTTGGTACACACCATCACAGAGCACAACTTGTTAGCGGCTGACACAATCACTCTGTAGTGTGAACGCAGGTTAGAATCACTCACGTACTGCTAGTCCTCCAGGGCCTTCCCATAATGCCCCCATGTGTCCAGAAAGGACAGACAAGTTCTCCTACAGTTCACTGGGAAAGAGGTCATAAAGTGGCCCAGCTTACCACTGAGGAAAAAATCATGGGCAATGCCACACATAAGTGAGCTGAGGGCCAGTGTGGACACAGCAGCTCCACTTCTATTTCACAGTGTGACCACTCCCTTGAGCCAGGCAATGCAAGTGCCAATACCCTAAGTTACGTTTGCAGTAAAGACATAGCCAGAAAGTTTCTGGCTAGCTAAATCCAAAACAGAAAGTCCCGTATCAAGATGCTGCAAGACTCTGAAACCATTCAGACTGGATCCTCTGCATCGCTATGGTCACTTGAGAATTCTCCAGGGCCGGGGGAATCCTCATGTGCTGCAGAGCCGCCTTAGTAATTGCTGTACCGCCCATACCTTCCTGGCTGCTGGAAAGGGATTGCGACTGGAGGAAGAAGGGTTCAGGTTGTGGCCAGGGCAAACCTATGCCCCAGCGATACGTGGCAAAACAGAGCAATTCTTTGGGTTCGTCAGCATTGTTTAGAGAGGCCTTCACGTTGCTCTACTCTGCTCCAGGGGACTAGCCCAGGGCTTAGTCAAACATTAAACACTGTTTCTGTCAGCATCTTTATACATCTGCCTGGAGCACCTCAGCCACTGCTCAGGCCTGGCACAGTACGTGTGAAGCAGCTGCAATTTATACTTCTTGCTTTGCAGAAATGCAAAATGGTTTATTTCTAACGTAATTCAGATGTTTTTAAATGAGCAGTGTTTCTTCTGCAGAAGTACAGCAATCTCCCTGATGGGGTAATGTGACTTGATCCTATTCTTTAATATTGCAGATACTAATTATCGATTTGTATGTCATTTTGAAGCCTGGACAGTGAAACGTCTATTTTGGGATTATGCTTCCTTGCTCTCGAAGGCTTGATTTGTGGAAGCCATACTGCCTCTTTGTAATACATTTCGAGTAAATTATTGAAATGTTTCTGTTTTGCCTTGCTATGAAATGGACTGTGAGCCATTATTATGTGTTCAGGATTTGAACATGGTGTACTCAGCGGTGATCTTGTAGACAATTAACAGGTTATTGGGTGGAACAATGCATGGTACAGTTACACATTGAGTTTCATCTGTGCCAGATCCTGTGTATATTTTTACAAAAACAAAAATGTATTTCTCCCTGGGGTAAAGGATTAGATGACAAAGTGCTTGCTGTGTTATTTGTGTATTATACTATGGATTTTTTTCACAGAATGAAAACTTTGCAGTGGAGTCAGGGAAGCAGCCAATCACATTTGAAAATCCAATGTACACAACCAGAGAAAGTGGAGCCTGTGTAGTGAATGTAGCTCAGCCTACATGTGTAAGAAAGAAATGGTGTTGCTTTTTTTCCTTCATTCTCCTTGCATACGTCCTTCCTCTTCGATGCTTTGGATCTTTCTTTCTCCAGTTTTCTTTTCTTATTATAATATCCTTCCTTGTTTTCCTTTTTCTTATCATTACTAGGCTCTGTATAATCCTTTGTAACCATTTTTACAAACAGGTAACAACATCTAATGGCGAGGAAAGTGAGAATTTTGAAAATCCTGTCTACTCGGCTGCAATATCTACTAGTGCACAACAACCTCCAGCAAGTACAGACACGGCACAGGTAACACAATGGTGCTTTTAAAAAATTTAGAACAGTGCTAATTCATTGCTGTTTTGTTCTAAGTCTTTGAAAAACCTTCAACGTTGCAAACTCAGAGCACTGTTTTATTTGTGGTCAGTGTTAGGAAATCTGAACTCTCACACTTAATGCAGAGAAGATGCGCAGTATACTTTTCCCTTTTCATAAAATAATGAAATTGGCACATCTCACTGCACAAAGTCCAACTAATCAGGGTTTATATGACAGTAACAAGACTGCAGTTCATCCTCTCTGCTGTTGCTATTCCAGCATGCAAGCTCTTCTTCAACCTTATGAACAAGGATTTTGGCAAAGCATCTCTGCATGTGCAGATCAGTGTCCTCTTCCCTTGTCCATCTCAGTAACCCACTTCATGTTAGCCTATTTACAGTCAGTGCAGTTTGCCTCTTCATTGCTCATGAAGTGCAGAGATCATGCTATGCACCTGCTCCACCCAGGCACAGTTCCAACACTGTACTGCCATAGGATTAAATGGTAATTTAGGGTATGTCTACACTGCTGCAAAAATTTGTTGCGTTTTATTTCTTGCTAAGACTGTTTCAGCTTCAGCTAGCATCACATGTACTCTCTATTTCTCTCCAGCATTGGCTATGCTTGTGACACTGAAAGTGCATTTGAATGGCAGCATTTCTACCTCTACAATGAAGAACCTACCAGGGTTTCCATTATAACCCTCTCTTTTCAGGGGCTTCTATCAGCCTGGAAGTTGCAATGTAAGAAGCGAGCTTCTCAGCTTGTGTAAATTGCCATAGCTCTGTTGACTTCAGTGGAACTATGACAACTTCCACCAGATGAGACTCTGCTCCTTCCCCTCCCCCCACACTCTCCAGAGAAGTGATATTTTTTAACAAACATTCCTTTAACAAAAATTCCTCCTGAATTATACCTGCATACAAATAGTAGCTCAATTTTTCACAGACAGCAATGCTAGCGTCTGATCTAAAATAACTGAAATCTGATTCACTGCAATGAAAATGTGAGCAAGAGGTTTAGCCATTGTGCAGTCGAATCCTGTTTTTATTTTTCCACTTATAACCATAACAGCATTAAAAACTGCAATTTCATGCATCGCCTGCATACAGGACACTTGTTTCAAGGACTGTGGAGTATTTTTGGTGTTGAAGATCAAAGAATCTTCTCATCTAGGCTAATCATTTGATTCCTGCAAGTCAAATTATTATTTCTGAGAATACATAGAAGCAAAGACTATATTGCCTTTCATTTTGGAGGATCATATCTGTTCAGCCCATCACTGACATAAATTATCCGTTAAGGCTCACTATGAATTTCAATGGGCATGTACCAGAGAATATTTTGCTGGCTGCATGCCTGTTGCTAAGGAAACGATAACAAAGTGCATATTATTGAAGTCTTCCTGAGCACCAGAAGAAGTCAGTTAAAGCAGTAGGGATGGGGCTTTGCAAGCTTATCTGGTGAGTAGACTGAAGGACTGAGTGTTTAGCTTAGGTGCTAAATTATCCCTCCCGTTGAGTTGACAGCATGCACGTGTAAATGCTGATGCAGCAGAATGATAGAATCCCTGCTTCTCTGGAAACTGAAGCTAAGAGAAATCTATTTAATGACTTCAGTTAGTGGTACGGCTTTTGTTTCCAGGGCAGCATTCTTTTAAGTCCTGATTCTAGAGGCTGCTCTTTTGTGGCTGGACCCCAGTACCCTTGCAGAACTCACTGCAGGGTTTTGTATCCCTGTATATACTTAAGTGTTGATCAGTCATTATTGTAACTTCTCATTTTATAATTTCATGCCTAGTTTTTCTTTTCTATGTGATTTGTGTGGAGTCCATTTGTAGTGTTAGTCTCCGTGAATAAATGTTGTCATTTGATCTACTGTTGTCTTACGTTGTGGAAACTGCGTTAGTTAAAATAACAACAGCAATTGGCTTATTAGATAGAAAACTGGACTGGAACCCAAGAGAACTGGGTTCTGCTACTTGCTTTCTGTGTTGTACGTTTAGAATATGAGTTCTTTGAGGCAGTGTTTGTACACTGCCTAGAACAGTGGGTCCCTGGTTCCAGTTTGGGGCCTCTACTGTATTATTGTATTACAAATAAGCAAATAATGCTAACAATGAAAGGAGGGTGATAGGGAAATAGTCAAAGATGAGTATATTTGAATGACTTTATTGAGTATTAAAAGGTACATTTAGGGAGATGACCGTTAGCCCATATGGTGACTTAAAATAAGAATTAATTGGGTGATAGTGAAAACCAAAGTTATTTTTCCTGTACTGAAATGACCTACTGAATTGTATTTTGTGGTTGGTGAGTATTAAAGGATCAGAGGCAATGTCAAGAATAATTGTGTAATTGGCCATTTCCAGTACGATTTCTGAATTCCATCCGATGTTCTTTTTCTGATGTGCGTTAAGAAAATCCCAAACAAACAATGCCTATGCTCTATTAAGGAGAAATTAAATTTTTAGACACTTTCCTTGTGGTGTTACATTTTTTGTTTCTTTTATGGATGGGTTGTCATCTTAACAATTGTCAAAGCACTTAGAATCTATGATAAGCTTTAAAAAAATTAAATCAAAAGAGCCAAATTTAATAAATAAATAAATAAATAAATAACAAAATGGTGCTGGGATGAACATCTGAATAAAATCACTTTACCGATATAGCCCATAGAAAATGCTATTGAAAACCCTTCCAACAATGACATTCTCATTTTGCAAATAAAACGAGAGAACACTGTTCGGCTAAAGAGTTTATTAGTAAAGTTCCTTTATTTTTATCTTTCAGGAAACAAAGTGGAGTTTCTTCAAAAGAAAACTGAAACGAAGCACTAATTTTGAAAATCCAATCTATGCAGAGGTAACTTTTAATTGTATCACACTCCTTCTCAGCCTACACTTTTCACCTCGCTCACGAGAGGGGTTGGTTCTTTGTAGGAAACATGAATTATCATTTGTTTTCATAGTATAAAGATTATGGGTGAGGCTCTGGCCTGCATCACTAAGAGGCACAGCACAGAAATTGCAGCACGGGGAGAAGGGGCTGAGGTGGTTTTAAAGTCACAGTTGCAACCTCCCAATCTTAGGCTGTTCCTGGGGCTGAAGCAGCAGCTGGCATAAGCCCCCAGGGCTATCTAAGCTACAGCCCCTCTGGGCTGCCCTGTAAGCCACGTCACTGCCCAGGATCGCTACAGTGCTGTAAGCTGTGGCCCTGCTTCCAGCTCTCCCCTCTATCCCTAGACCCACCCTCAGCATGCTTTTGAAGGGATGCTCATAAGGCAGCCTTACAATGATCTTCTGTAGTGCCTACATCAGGGGATTTTCCCATGGCTGGATGCAGGCTTTAAGGGCCCTTTTATCCAGCATAAAGGGGCCGGATCAAGTGTCTCACGCTATGGGTAAAATTTTCAAGCACTCCTGAGTGATTTAGGAGCCTGGATCCTATTTTCATAAGTGATTTAGGCAAGTAGGAGCGTAAGTATCATTGACAGGAAGTTCTCCTCAGTCGCTTAGGAAAATGTGACTTACGCTCCAAGTCATGTAGGTACTCATGCAGATTTACCCTGTTTGCCCTGTACTGTATGAGATAGGAGTGGGAATTAGTAAAGCTAGGGACCCAGTCCTGCAAACACTACTGAGATAATGCTTGCTTCATAAGTAGTGCCGGTGACCTCAATAAACATCTACAGTAGCGAGTGTGTATTGCTCATTGTAAAGCACAATGGGTGGTAGCAACTGTTGGCAGGATCAGCTCCTATTGGTTTAATAATTCAATGTTTGCTCAGTTTTGCTTGCTGAGGTGAAAGCAGTGTTTAAATAATAATAGATGGGCTGGTGGTTAGGGGTGCTGAGTATCCACACACCTTGTTGACTTAACTCGAGCTCTGGGTGCTTAGCGCTTCTGAAACCAAACCTATAGTGAATGGTTAATGTTAAACCATTTTTTTTATGGTGGTTGTTTCAGATGGAGAAGGAACAACAAGGGGACACTGAAAATGCCCCTCACCCTTCTCCTTCTCTGCCTCCTAAGATTACTCTCAAGAGAGACCCACCTTTAGCTTATACAGCAACAGAGGATACATTTAAAGACACCGCCAATCTTGTTAAAGAGGACTCTGTGGTATAACTAATTAATCAGTTAAGGAATAATTAGACGTCCATTTGCACATATATTTTTTATAAACAGACAGAAAAAGGTTCACATTCAAATGCTTTATAAAAAATATATGCACCTTTTAGCCAATAGCTGGAGATGTCTGTTGAAGCTATGCCTTGGTCTTTTTTTGACAAATGCCAACTGCTATTTTTATGAACAATTATCATGATGTACTATATGTATATCTTTGCACTGAAGCTGTCTGAAAGTAATGTTATAAATATATTGTACATTTGTAAATTTCGGAAAGATTATCTTGTTTGTTTATGTAGCTAATAGAAAGCTGTACTGAATTGGTTGTTGCATCTTTAGGGATAAGCCTATTATATAAATGATTTAACTAAAAAAAATCAAGGTAAATATAGAGGTTTGCTGATTTACAGAAACTTTTAGAGCATATATTTATAACAGCACCTTCTTAAACATGTATGGGTGCTTCGTATGGATCTCTCTTTCTGTATATCTGATATTAAACAAAAGATCGAAAATTCAATACAACGTATTTTGGCTGAATAGCTTCCTACACAGAATGTTGTTCTTGCAATATCTTGTCTGCTTGAAATCAAATAATTCCTCTCCAGATCCGTAATACATGTACTTTCCTGCTAGGTTCCAATTAAAAAAGTTCCATTAACAGTGTTCAAAGGAAGATTTGATATATTTAAATTTTAGTGCCATTCAGTAATTTCATACTTAATTTAATGGAGGTTTTCTCCTGATCATCAATGGAATAACTCTCTTCTCGGCTCGAGTCTTTGGAAGTCATTTATATTATTAAATGAAGTAGCTAGCAAAGTACAAAAAAAACTGGTTCATTTAAAAATGAACCAGCTTTTTCTATGTGAAAAATTTAATTTTTATTGACTATTTATTTCCTGAGGTGGACATTAATAGAAAGGGAAACAGTTTCTACCGATGCAATCTTTGTAGTCATCTGGTTATTTCCATAACCTTCTATCAGAATATACTATACATGTTGTTAGTTTTTCCATTAATTAGCCAATTTAGTTTCCATAACATTAAACATTTAAGGAAAGTCTAAGCACCACTGCTGGAATGTATACTCTAGTATGTTATTTAGCATTCCTGGCTAGTTATTCATATAACTGCAGATTCCTAAATTTATAATCAATGAGACATCTGCTGGTTGATTGTTTTATACCTGAGTTCTCAAAATATATGTTATCCCTATTTAGAATGCTTGTTGTAATGACGTGAAATGTATTTTGATTAGAAAAGATAACTGGAAAATGCTGCTGCTGAATAAATCTAATAAACGTGTTATTTTATCATATTCTTAATCCATAAATTATTGCGTCTAATGCATCATATAAATTTGTAATACTCTGGAGTTTTCAGTGCAGTCTTAAAAAAGCAATGCTTTAGAGAACACTAATAAAAATACTTAATACTTTCCAAACCTTTGAGCCTAATTACACATTGAGGGGTAAATCAGAACTCTGTTGAAGTCAGTTATACCACGTGAAGCATGAGATGAAAATTATTCCCATTTAACATATTAATACTCACAATATCCCTGCAAGGTATGAAATTATTATTCATGGTTACAGATTGTGAAACTGGGCCAAAGAGACTAACTTGTTGGAGGTAAGAGAAGGAGTCAGTGTAAAGACTGGGATTAGAGGTGAAAAGTTTCTGGTTCCAAGGCCTGTGCTCTGACCGCACAGCTCTCCAATCCCAGTGAATCACAGGCAGTCAAACTCTGGCTTGTACACTCCAGAGTAATGCTAATAATTGTAGACCTCCCTGGACAAAATACATGCAAGTTAATGCCTACACTATCACACTGCTCACACTATTGTTAATATACTTCATGAGTTCCTATCGTGCAGTAATAATCTCTGTTCTGAGGAGGATAAATGCATGTCACTGTATTGGTCAATGTAGGTGTATTAGAGTAAACCATACTTAAAAGCACATGCACAAAAATGGGATCTCAGACACATGTTTGCTATGGCTGTGTTAAACTCCATCTGTTAAATGCACTGGACACCTCCAGTCAAACAAGTTCAAGCAAATGTCTTCGAGAGTCAAATTTTGTCTCCCTGCATCTTTCTGGCACATCTTACTTCTGGAGTCAAGTGTTTTTCTAATAATTCTGTTCTGTGGGAGTGCTAGCCAAATACCTGGTCAAGGAATTACAGTGTGACAACTGACCTTTTACCTGGATGACATGGCTCTTCCTGGTGTCTGTGTGCCAAGGGAGAATAGGACTTGCTGCACCTGCTTTATTCCTCCTCCAGCTGGAATAATATTATTGGTGTAGTTGGCACGGCTTTTGTGTTGGTTTTGAAAGGCAGCTTACTCAAAGGTTTTGATTTGCATAACACACCCAGTTTTGCTCAAGCCAAATCTTATATTTTAATCTGTCCCCAGTGATTCATGTAACCCATGCGGTTGTGATCATGAACTGATTTTAAAGATGGGGCAGAATTGCATATGAACATGTTTCAGAAGATGTACTCCATTCACACATTAGTTGGTTGCAATTTTTAACTAAGTGCGTGAGTGCATCTCATCCCCAAAGTTGGCTTGGTATGTTGTAAATCATTATGATTTTTATAATTTTTCTATGATATGTTTTAGTCACAATTTAAAGAATAATGCCGTATCCTACAGCACATAAGAATTGTTTCATCCTGGAAAAGTTATGAACAGTGTCTTTTGTCCAAAAGTTGTATCATAAATTGCACAAAGAAATAGATGTTGACATTTTATAAATGACTCTGTCTAAGAATGTACAGTATATTTCTTATGCTGTAAAATCAGGGGCCAGATTGGATTTTGGAACTACCAAAGAAAGGACTACTCCAAAGAGGCTCTTTCCAAGACTTTACATGGAACTCAGCACATGGTGGAATAGGTAGTTAGTGCTTTATGAATATTCAGGCAGTATAGACGACCAAAACAAATCATAGCTTGGTAACTCCATCTTATCTCAATGCTTTACTTTAAGATGTTCCTAGTGGTCTGGGGAACAATTTACAATTCTGTGTATGCCTACAAAAGAAGTTTTTTTTGTTTTTTTTTAAAGTGGCATCTTTTTCATGAAGGAAAGAATTATCTCAAGCCCACACAATTCTTTAACTTGTATTTTTAGAGCGAGCATATATTAAGGCCTACATTTCCCAAATATGGCCTCCCTTTGCACTCACAAAAAATGCAGTTGTCAATTTTGCAAATTATACTCATAAACATAAATTTTACTGCTAAAACTCATGTTCACTTTAAATATATAATAACTTGTTTTTCCACAAGATTTTTAAGTTGTCAGACACAAAATAAAATGTTATCTCTAGGGGGATGTACTGATTTTGTAGTGTATACATTTGCTCATGCTTAAAAAAATCTTTCTTTTTCTGGCCGAGGGACCCCTCTCGCCCCCAGGCATCAGTTTGAACTTCCTCTCTGCCCCACTAAAATATATAGCAAAAGCTTTTGCCTCCCTTCCATGACTCAAGGGATGGAGAGTAGCTATGGTACTCAGTACAGAAGAGGCTTTAAAGATTTTGTTCACAGCTTTATTCTCTGCTTTCTTTTGCTCTATTTCCCTTGTTGCCTTTCTGAACACTAGCCTCTGATGCTTGAAAGATGGTCTGTTTTCTATGAACTTTCAATCTTTTTTAGTAATCTGCCACTGTTAGGGTGATATATGACATCTTTTTCCCTCAGATGGCCATCAGACCAGACAGGGGAAATATAAATGTGTTTATTTTCAGATGAGGTACAATGAATTTGCTTTTGCTGAGACATTTGTTAGAGAGTAGAATCTGAATGCAGTACTTTAATTTCACACACACACACACACGTGCAACGAACCCCCTTTTTTCATTCTAAGTTCTGACTTAGATACTTTTGTAAATTTAATTGACCTGGATATTATTGATTAATCAGTGACCCAAACCTCTCTGTAAACAAAACTTTACCCTATCAATTTTCAAACCGCCATGCACACCCTCATGTCAGTCACTGGCCAGCGGCTTGTCAGGGAGAAAACCTAGAGTGCACTTAAAACTAACATCTCAGTTGGTATTTTACCATGCTGAGTGCATTGCACATAGTAAAATTAATCACCAACGTGTTAAACAAAACGATCTGCTTCACCACAGAAATTAGTATGGGGTGAAATGTAGAACATGCTGGGATCCCTCAGGATAAAAGTCATCATGTAAATCTATATTATTTTTCAGACAAAACTACACTAAAATTAGGAATCAGGGTAATGTATAAATATTAGGTAATGGAATACCAACTGGCTTTGATTGTTTGTCAGTTATATTGCATATTGTTAAAATATTCTGTGTATCATCTCTATTATGGTAGCTGACTATTGAAAGGCAAATAAGTAAAAAGGTACATAGATGAAGTTGAATACCGGAACTAAATTTTGTGAATATTTTTCAAATTCTACGGGTTTACTTTGATTTGAGTAAATTTAAGCCCTCAATGTTCACAGATTTGTGAAGTTCAGTGACTAGTGTGTATGATTCAGTCAAATACCCATGTTCAACATGAATAGATGTATCAGTTCTTGTGTAAGTGTGTAGTCTACCCACTTGAATATATGGATAAACAATTCTGGACTTTGCATACCACCATGAAATGATTCATAGGCTGAGGCTTGGTCCAACTTTAAAAACAGAATAGATTTGCATATAGCAGGACAGATTCAGGAAATAAAAAGCCAAAAGTCACCAAACTTTTTATCTGGTAAGTTCTATTTGATCAGATCTGCAGGTGAATGCTATAACGCAGAGATACTGCAAATATATCTCTAATGAATAAAGCAAAGAAAAACTTTCTCCAGACTGAAATTCAATAAAAATGAAAGTGTTGCCTGAAGAGAATTAAAGCAATCAGTTAGTTATAGGTAGACAAGAGAACAACTGGTTTTGACAAGTGTAACAATCACCACTTCAGCTTTGATCCCAGTGTGCTACATATTAAACCTCAGTTGGAATGCTGAGTACTGATTTCCCACTGGCTGCTGGAGTTGGGAACAGTGTACGCAACATCATATCAGATAGAAGGGCTGGTGCATAGGAGAGGGGCAGCCAAAAGAACTTTGCATCCCATCCAGCTCCATAGCGTGTCCTGGGGTATTTTGCTAGCAAGGCATGCTCCATGCATTTTGTGACTTTAGAAATATCAGAGTCACACAATCTTTTCATTGATAATCTTTGCGCTTTTATATCTGCAGAGAAGAAAAAAAGCCCCTGAATGCTCATGAAACATTCTCTGATAAAATAATTTAAAATTATTTAAAGGTAAAACTCTGTAAAGAAATAGAGAAGATATAGACGCTCTCTATACCCAAATGTTGCTATTAACTGTACTGTAAAGCTCTAGAAATAGTTCTGTTTTTATGCTAGTAATAACTGTTTGTTTGCTGCTCATGAAACAAATATTCAATAGCCCATAATTAAGCTATGAAACTACAGCCTTTGTATACTGTATGTTTCCAAGTTTTGCTGCTTGTCTCCCTGACTTGTGTAGCCTGAATTAAGTATATTTATTAAGTAAACTTCACTTTCTTTCTTCTTGAAACTTTCTCTGGCCCGCTAATTCTCCACAAATGTTCTTGTGTCCTGTAAGAGTAACTCAAAACTAATCTGCAGCAGAACAGGAAATCCTGTAGCAGAAGAGGAAATACTATATAGAAAAAAATACGTATTCTGTAAAGCATAGGGAAGCATATTGACTGTTCAACATAGTGATGAATTGCCTAGATGAGTGAGGAGTTTAATGCAAGGCAAAGATAAGCAAAACCTAGTATCAAGGAATACTCATTTGTAATTGGTGCTCAAAGCCCAGGCTAACCAGCTTGGTCACCTCATGAAGCAGTTTTGCTGATCAGAGCTGTGGAGATACTATGGCAGAGATACTATGGCACAGCATGGCATAAAGGTTTCAAAAATTCTTTATTCCATAATCAGAAGGCTCAGGCTGGGTCTACACTGACAGCAGCAAATTCGCCGCCATCACATCGATTGCTCTGGATCGACTGACCGGTCTGTACAGACACACTCAGTCGATTCAGCAAGCGACGCAGGAAAACCACCCCGGTAAGTGGAGTAGCGCTGCGTCGAAGGGAGCGCTGTTCCCTTTGACTCAGTGCAGTATGGACGCCGCGCAGAGGAGACACTGCAAAGTCGACGGGAGATAAGCAAGTGATTTACGTCACTTGCGTATCTCCCATCGACTGCCGCCGAATCGCAAAGGTAAGTGTAGACCAGGCCTCAGTATGAGATCTCTGCCACTGGCTCTCTAGCTGTCAGTAGCTGAGGACAAAGGATGATATGTTTTAGTAGGCCATCAACAGAACACTCTGTCAGCTGAATAGCATTCTTTCCCAGAGTTATCTGAACCAGAACATGTTCCACCAATCTAACAGGAACACCAAGCGAATGCACCCATCACTCCAACAGGACAGTTGTACTCCAGAGGAGATAAGAGTCAGTCCATAACTAGGGTTAGCCAAGTCCATTAAAGTTATTCCAGTTCAGTGATGTTAAGTATTTGTACTTACACTCAACAAAGTATTTATCTCCATAGGATTCTCTGACCTCAGGAGTTAGTTGGTTCCAAAGTCTTAGTAGGTCTCTCTCAATGACCTCTGAACTAGTTACTCCAGTCTTAAAGAGTCCTGGCTCAATAATGCTCACCTTCACTCCAAAATGGTACATGTCTCTCCTGGAATGGAAATAAAACATAACAGTGAATGTCTTCATCATGGGACACCCAACAATGACATGACCTTTTAAATATTTGGTTAAGTAATAACCAAAGTGAAAGCTTGTACCTTAAGAACATAAAGGTCAAATATTGATTTATTTCTGGTTTTGACAAAATGTCAAAAATGTTCAGATTAACTTTATTCAATGGAATAGTATCTTTTTGTTGTAACCTATCACAGGAAAAGACCCACTGTACAGAGAAGCATCAAGGTAACTCCCAAATCCATTTGAGCCACACGTCTTCTAGCTGAAACTCTGTACATTTCTATTCAAAGCTGTAGAACAGAAATAAACGTTTCCGGTTCCTGCTGCTCTTTTATAATCTACTTCTGCTGGTAGGCCATTGACAACCTGAAAATATCTGAAAGTAAACCACAGCTGGGCAGAATCATCTGACTGGATTAGGAGTCTAAACTCCATAGATGTCATTGGTTAAATGTTCATGTGCTAAAGGGTAATTCATTGGCTGGTAATTAATAGGAAAGGGAGCAGATGGTTAGAGCACATATTTTGCACTGCAGTTCAACTCCTTCACCATGTAAATTGCCTCTTTCCCCCAGGAGGCAGCTTCAAAGACCTTTGGGGAGCTGAGTCATTCATGTGCCATGCCAAACAATGCAGTAGAATTGAACACACTTGCACACCAGTCGCTAAATTTGTTTTCTTGGACAAATTCTGTTTTATCTGAATGTTCACAACTGCTCCCTACCTGCTTATGGAGAGGACACCAGATGCTCGGGGTAAGAGTTGCAGCTGCTGTAAATCAGCATCGCACCACTGACTGCAGCGAGACAGCTCCTCACTGAGTATAATATTCCAAAGTTGTGGGTGAGTATCTTTCACATAAGTGCCTAATTGCTGCTCAGCCTCACCAGTGCTTAGATTATTATAGGACTGTAAGGGTAGCAGAGTTCAGGGATAAAAGGGATAAGAAGGACGTTTAGTACAGTAGGATGGTTTTGGCTTAAACCATTCATAACTCAGATTTGACCATAGATTACCCATGTATATTTTTTTCTCCTGACAAGACCAGTTAACAACCCCTTGTGGATATTTTCCTGGGGTACTTGTTCTGCTCAAAGATCATGCTAAGGAGAGTGTGGGCTAATTATAAAATGTATTGAAATAGGACAAAAAATGTACCTGTGATATGATAGAACTGCCAGCCCATCGTATCAATAGGAATGCTGTGTGCAAATCCAGGGCAGTCTGGTCTCCAAATTTATCAGTATAAACAAAAGTATAATTTCTCTGCTCATTGATTGCAAGCTTAAAAAAAAAATCAGTTTCTAGACCTTTACTTTTAAAATCCAAGTTCCTAAATAGCTGAAGTAGCTCAGATTTGATTCCATTTTAAATTAGTAATTTCTTTGTAATTTTCTGACTACCTTTCTGCCCTTCACGCTACTGTAGCTAATGTCCAATTCACAGTATAGTGTTAGGGTGTCATTGGGTGCCCTGGACTGTTTTGGGAACTAAAAGACTGGACTGGACAGACCCCGGACTGGGTTGGCAACTAAAAGGCTTAATGGGCAAATTGGCAGCCTGCTCAGATGGGTCTGACTGGCGGCCTTACAACACCTCTAAAGATAAAAGGCTGCAAAGCAGGAGGGGAGGGGAGCTACCAGAGGGACTACAGAGAAGAGATCCCTTCAATGGAGCAGTATGGAGCTGCAAGGGAAGTCAGTCTTCCTGAGAGGGAGAACCAGAACAAGAGCGCGAGGGAAAGCCTAGAGAGGAGGTGAGGTAGGAATCAGCTCAGAGAGCAGCAAGGATCTGAAGGAACTGGTTCTAGGGGCTTCAGACAGTGCCTCTGAGCTGGGCTTGCGTTCCCCTACCACCCTCCAACACAAGGCAGGGTAAAGCCTTTGAAGCAATAAAAGACCCTAGGTCAGCAGGACCTGGAATTGTCTGCCCGTCACTAGTGCCCCAGGACTCCTGAACCTGTATTAGTCCCAAAGACCAGAGACTTATAGGGGTCTGGCCAGAGGGGAGGGGTCATAACAAGAAATCAATACTGAGTCTGTGAACGGGAGATACTTAGCCAAACTCAGTGTAGCACCCCACACAGCCAAAAGAGGGTGCCAGCCGGTGAAGGTAGTGTCAGACACCGGGGCAAAGTGACCAAAATCATGGGACGTAGCTCAGTAGAGGATTGAGTTGGCATTGGTCCTGCTTTGAGCAGGGGGCTGGACCTCCTGAGGTTCCCTTCCAACCCTAATCTTCTATGATTCTACCCAGAGCAAGACATCTCGGATGTTAACGCTGCTGGGTTTTCACCTTGATTGCTGAGCCAAAGCTGCATTTCTAGGACTTTGTACAAGATTCATGCCATTAAAACTGGAATGACATTAGCGCATGCTCCAAAGTAAACCCCATTGAAGGGAACGTCCCAGACTCTGATGAGGCTCGGAATGTTACAGCTGGTCTTGAACCTTTTATGAGCTCAACCACAGCCTCGAATCAACAGCTGCAAACTGGAGAACACGAGAAATCCAGGACGAGATTCAGAAATCTATTGCTAAGGATTCACCGCAAGGCGTCCGAGAAAGCTTCCACACCCCACTTTGACAAACAGTAGCCACCGCCTAAAAGTGCCAAGCGACCCATAACACTGGCAACATTGACTACTCTTCCTTTTGCCTTTTTCAAAAGTGGGAGAAGCTTCAGGGTGATTTCAATCAACCCCATCAGATTAACATCCAGAATGGTGTGGAAATCGTCGATCTGCATCCAGTCGGTGGGTGCTGTTGGCGTTGCTCTTCCAGCATTATTCACCAAGCCAAAGAGCCCTAAGATGATGCCAAAAATATTGCTTTCAGTAAGAGCCAATATTAGAGCCATGAGTGGGGCTGGAGACGTGACATACGGCAAGAGACTGCGAGTGCTCACCTTTTGCAAACCATTTAACAGGATGAATGTAGCTGACTGGCTGTAGTTTCCTCATGAGTACCTGAATTTACATTGTACAGCTGGCAAATTTGCTTTCACCTTCCCAATGCCTTAGACCAGTGGTTCTCAGACTATCGGAGGTATGGGAATGTGTCAAGGGACGTGTGAGCTCTTTTAAAAAAAATAAAGCTCCAGCTGTCAGTCCTGGGCAGCTGGGGCTCGTGCAGAAGGATTGTGCACACCTGGGAGATGAGGTGAAGGTGGTAAATGAGACAACAGACCTCCCCCCTGTCTGACAGCCTGGGCTTGGGCTCACTTTCCCCCCACAGTCCCTCACTGGGAGGCAATAGCAGGGCTCTGGCTTTCAGCCTCAGGGTGACAGCAGCAGCGCAGAAGTAAGGATGGAAATGGGGCGCTAAGTCTGCTGTAAAAAGTTATATTGACAAATATCACTTTTCACATTGCCTCTCTTACTTCGGTGCTGCCTTCAGAGCTGGCAGCAGTTTATATACTTGCGGGGGGCAGAGAGCAGGCATGAAGGACTACAGACACTAAGAAGGATGGGCGTGATGAAATAAGTTTGAGAACCGTTGCCTTAGACAATGGTTCCAAACTAGACCTGCGTAAAATATTAATGGACAAATTATTTCAGATGGTGTCCCAGACCTTAATACTAGACCCAAAGGGTGTGGCTACCCTGCAGTTGGGGGTGAGCCTTCCAGCCTGGGTAGACAGACTAGTGCTAGTGGAACTTGCTCTAGCATGCTAAAATAGCTGTGACACATTGCAGCACTGGCAGAGGCTCAGGGTAGCCACCGAAGCTTGGACCCAACATGTCCACAACTGTTTTTGCATGCTACTGTGAGCCCACTAGCATCAGTTTGTCTACCTGGGCTTGGAGCCTTGCTCCTAATTGCAGTGTAGACATACACTAAGGCTGGGTCTATACTGACGGCAGCAAATTTGCTGCTGTCAGACTGATGTCTCTGGATCGACTGAGCAGTCTGTGTAGACCTGCTCAGTTGATCCAGAAATCGATGTATGAAAACCACCCCCAGTAAGTGATGTAGCGCTGCGTCAAAGGGAACGCTGTTTCCTTCAGTACAGTGCAATGTGCATGGCATGCAGAACAGACGCAGTGAAGTCGATGGGAGATTCGCAAGTGTTTTATGTCAGTTGCATATCTCCCGTCAACTGCCACTAAATCTGGAAGGTAAGTGTAGACCAGGCCTGTGTGTCTCAGGTTAGGCAGCCTAAATTGGTGGACCCTTCTGGAAATGTGGGCCTAAAACTGTCTGTGCCTCAGTTACCCCTTCTGTAAAATGGAGATAATAATGCTTCTCTGTCTTTGTAAAGTACTTTGGGATCTATGGATAAATAGTGCTATGTGAATGTCATGTTATTAATGTGCCTACAACACCCTCCTCAGGACAGCCCATTTCTAGCGGGAGAGGATAGCATAGATTCCATGGTAATTCAGTGCTTGGCCTCTTTGTAATCCTCACCCCAGCAGTATAATCAGTGAGTGCTAGCTGTGGTTGCCTGTCCCATGTAGACTAGATGAGACCATAGTGCTTTTCATCTATGGTAGGTGGAGACATAGTCAGTAAAGTCCTGGAAGAGATGAGTTCTGGTTATTTTTTCCTAGTCCCACCATTGAAGATAACACAGTTCACTGGAGGTAACACAATGAAATAATACTAAAATTGAATTGATTTTGGACTTTAGAACAACCAAACTGAAATTAGCAGCTAATTATTCAAATGAAAGAAAGCCTTATTGAAAAAAATGTTTTGCTTTGCTCTTGGACCTCATTGATCAACTTTGCCAGCTTCTAGTACAACTATATGTGTTCTTCAGATAAATAAAGTTGTTGTGTGCCACCATAACTAATCTGCACTCAGTGCCCTATTTCTCATGCTAATATGAAGGTAAGAAAGGAATGGATGTTTTGCCATAGCGGAAGAATTCCTTTGGTTAGGAACCAAGACAAACTTTCTAACGTTTTCTGCCAAAAGCAGCCGCCAAGTAATGATCAAATTCTCTGTTCACAGGTATTCAGAGACACATGCTCTTCTCTCTTTCACATTAAATAAACTCACTGGTGCACACAGCAGTAGCTCTCTCTGGTACAAAGAGGTACCATTGTAGTGAAATCCACAGGGAATGATGAATTTGAACAATGTCCCTGTTTGACTGCTACAGTTAACATCATCGTTATCTGAGCATTACGAAAAGCAAACTTGTTGACATAACAAAAACCAACCCTTTGCTTTCCCAGAGGAGGAGAGCGTGAACCCTGCCAGGCATTTTTAATTGGCCAGGCTGATTTATTGCTTAAGTAGGTCAATGAAGTTCTTATTGTTTCTGATTAGCACTACACAAGCTGAGTTCTTTACCTGAAGCTGAGTGACACTTAAAAATGTGTACAGATGGTTTCTGATGGTTAAAATATCAAAGTATCTGATACTTAGCAGTCCCCTGACTGATAAAAATGAGAGGCAAATGCTGAAACTGGCTTTTGGAACATAAAACACTCTTGGAACTATGGTTGTTGGTGCTGATAAATATCTAAATAGATAGAACCATAGAACTGAAGAAAGGACAACCTTAATCAGTTTAAGAAATGTTCCTGTGCAGTTATTATGGAAGATAACCACCAGAACTTTTCTGTTTTATACTAGCGCATATTTAGTAATTATACCCTTGCCATCTGTCTCTTCTTTCACAAATGCCACTGCACCATCAATGCTGCTGGAATCTGTTAAGTTCAGTATCACGGTTGTCAATGAGAGGGATGTGCAGGCTCGTAGTTCTTGGCTTCCCTTTTCTGTTAGACATGCAGCAATGACGTGGAATCCCCTTGTGTCAAGTTGTTTAGCCAGCAAGTTCCCAAACCCACTGTCACATCCTGTTAGAAAGATGTGCTTTCCATTCAGGTCTTTCACTTTGAGGCTGTCTCGGATGAGCCAGCAAATGACGACAAATAGTATGGAAGCCAAAATTCCTATCTGCACTGAGTCTGAAAGCAAAGGCTGTTAGCAAATGATGTTAGAGATCTGGAAACTTAATGGAGCAAATCTACTAAATCCATCTCCAGTTTAAACACTGCTCCTATAAAAGGCTTTGTGTCTAGTTCCAGCTTTTTTCTGTCTTCTTATGAGTAAAATGGGGCGCAGGGTGAGCTGCTTAGGCATAGTTTGTAAGGTGTCCATGAGTAATATATATGTTGGCTAAGTCTTCTTCTAAACTTCCTTGTCAATAGATTTCCATTGTTTTCAAGATACAGCTTCACTTGCCAGGCTCCCTAGTCTGCAGGATGATAGGGGACTATTTCGGGATGAAAGGAAGGATGTACCTGACTAGCAGCAGTGCCTCCATTTGTGAACACTACTGATTATTGAGGGTACTGCTGGAAAGAGAAGAATTCTGCTGCAAAGGAGAGCAATTCACTATGATCAGCTGTTTCTTACCATCCCCAGTGCTTCATAACTTCATAGCACAGAAACCGTGAGCTCTGAGAGAGAACAAAGAAGTCTGGGCTATACTAGTAATTGCGCTCCTTTGTTGTGTGCTTTGTAAATGTCAAAATGCTGGTGCTCACAATCTGCTTTCTTTAAACCTCTAATCTTTGAGCAATGTAGAACTTCAGGGCTGTGTGTGAATCTGTTGTCTCTCTCACTATCTCCCCTCTCATCTACTTAATTCTGATCTCTAACTACTTAAAATATGTCATTATATTTTGTAATAAGCTATCTACCTATATCTATCTATCTATCTAAATAAGTGGTAAAATGAATGGAAATGCTTATAGCAGGCAAGAGCTAACGGGATCACTGATTATTCAGCCTACCGTTATTGTGAGAATGACGATTCAAGAATGTTGTTCAGTATGAGTTGCTACAGTGTTGCATGCTTAGATGTAGAACAACTTTCTCATTCATGCTGAGAATCTGCATTCACACATGCTGCCTCATTGTCATGGGTTGGCTTTGGATGCACCTGCTCTTTGGATTGGTGCAAGAGTTAAACTGAAGTTCTGGGAGAAGGAGGCTGTGTCCGTAGAGAATTAAGCCAGTATTTTCAAACTTGCAGGCCTAAAGCTAGATACCCAAATCCACATGGAGACACTGAACAGAAAAGGTCTGTTTTTCAAAAGTCCTGAGCACCTGCAGCACCCAGTGATTTGGATGGGATCTGGGACTGCTCAGGACCTTTGAAGTGTGCTTTTGCTTATGTGCCTACATTTGGCTTTAATTGCCTAACTTTAGGTGCCCAGATTGAACCTCTGAGTCTTTTACTATTTGTTTTTCATAACATTTAAAAAATGATTACATTTTAGAGAAGTGTTTGATCACTTTTTAAATTTTTGAAGCAGTGAAATGACCCCCTCCCCCAAACCTTTCCCATTTTTATGTTCTCCTAAAAATCAGAATTCTTTTGATTTTTAAAATTCATTTAGATAGGTGATTACTGTGTAATATTTTGGCTATTTTGGAAAGTGAATATTGAAACAAGGAGATGTTGAAATACGAGGCCTGGTCCCTGCAATTTTACTTGTGTTTGTATTTCCGTCGGGCCATTGGAGTTAGCCCAGATTAACACTAGTGGTTCACATGATGTCAAAATCTGGCCCCGTAGGAATAATTTGTATGAGTATAGGTCTTAGCATCTGGCAGTGAGGATGCGCAGGACTTTTGTCATGCCATGGAAAGAATTGTACCACCATTGCACAAAATTGACACCTATTTGATGAGCATATTTTACTCAATTGGATACAGCCTAAGGTAGCCACTGGTTTGGCCCTATGATATATTAGACAATATTTCATGATAGTTTTAAAATGTAGTTAAGCAAAGAAAGAAAAGATTAGGGCTCCAATTCAACTTCCATTGAAGTCCAATGGAAAGACTCTCACTGAATTTAGTGGGAATTGAATTCGGGCCCTAGTTATGGTTTAATTTTTCATACCTGGCTGTGTACTTGTGTGAACAGACTCTTTGCTGTAAACAGAACAGCTGTAATCTAAAGAGATGTGAATTGGTCTCTCTATTTCAGGTAGTTCATTAGATATTTGGATGAGATTTTCTTTTCTGGTTTTATCCCTGTTATGTCTGACAAGAATTGTAGTGTCTTTGTACTTGGATACCTTTGAATCATTTTTCTATTAGGTTAGTAAGTCTGAGACATTTCATCTCCCAAGAGCACCAGAAGGAGGTCCCAGAATTTCTCTGGGGCTTCACTGTGACAATTTGCCATTGGGAAGTTGCATGAAGGAGCTGAGGATGTTAAGGCACTGAAGCCTGTAGGATGAAGTCTCACAACAGGATGCTGCAGTAGCATTTTGCAAAGAGGTGCCAGGCAATGACATTTTATGTTCTTGTTGATTTAGAATTCTTGGCTGAGCGAGATACAGTAAAGCAGAAAAGGAATAACTAGCAACCCGCTGTAACATTACGCCAGCAAATTAAGTAACTATTCAAGAAACCATTCAGATGATATTCAGCTCTAGGATTTTAATTTCCTCAATAGGGCTCAGAGGGGAACTCCTGCATTGCCTGGCTGTCTTGTCCATATACCCTGCCAAGCCTGGGCTGAATTGGCCCCCGTGGATCATACAGCAAAAGGACAATCTGACTGCTCTTTCTTGCCTCAGTCTCTCAATTTCATTAGCAGTAAGTGATGCACCAAGCAAGCAGAGTTGAAAGTAACATGCTGAGAGGCCAATGTTACATACTGAGACACTAGTATTTGTCTCCCTGCCACCTGGCCCATGCTTCCATTCCTGATCCTCTGATCCCTCATCAATCTAGGTCCCTCCAGAAATCCAAACCACTTTCTCCAGTACCACTCATACCATGCACCCTCACACCCCAATATTTTTTCCTGTACTGGAGCCCTCTGCCAATATCCTCAGCATCAGAAGCCATTTTAGATCCTGGACAGATTATAGGTTCCAGAACTGGGGAAAATATTCTACGTTAAAGTTTTGTTTAATGAAAATTGCCAGGTACTGAATTAACAAAAGGTATGCAAAATTAGTGCAGTTTTAAGAAATTTTGGACATTTTCTTTGAAATTTTATAAAAATAAAGATTGTCCACTTGCTTGAAGTTTGAGAAAAACTAAAAAGGAATATACCCTCAGATCATTAGGCCTGTCAATTTTGAAATTGCTATCACTAAAAACAGAACAGTTCCAGAAAAAATGTCATATTGATAGTTGGAGACACCCAGTAGGTCTCCATATTCAACACTCTGATTAATGTATTTATAACATACCGATACCAAAAATTTCAAGTCAAATCCTACCTCCAATTAAGCCTTTGCAATCCTACTGTTTTATGTGAGGTGCTTTGGGAATAACTTAGACCAATGTAATTATTAAAAGCTATAGCTAATGTTACTGCATGTCTATAGGACATGTGCTGGTTAGTACAGGAATGGGTTTGTGGAACACTCTGAGATAGTCAGACAAATGAAGAACAGAGCTCATGCTTCTGTGAGTAGAAGGAAGCTGAAACTGGTAGATCCAGGTGCTGGTGAATGTGTATAGGGGCGGGGGAGGCAGATAGCACCTCTACTGCAAGACTACTTCAGTGGTTGCTTTAAAGGGCTTCAGCTTGGTGAGTGTGGGGGGGCTGGCTGTATTCTGACAGATTCCCTCAGGCTCACAGGACAACCCTACAGAAGTCCACACTGACAGAATCAGCAGTAATGTGTGTGATTTCCTTTTCTGCGCATTGCAAAGCCTCCTAGGTGTTCTGGGGAGCACTTAATAGAGTCGAACCTGGCTTCTTCAAGCGCAAAGCTCATGTGGAGTGGGGCTTGGGATTTCCAAAAGAGAGTGTACTGCCCACACAGATGGCCCAGTGCTCGGGCACATCCCAGAGAGCCACATGGATCTCACTGCTGGAGAGGTTTTGGGAATCAACGCCCATACTACTACTGTGGAGGAGCAAACCTCACTGTCAATGGAGGGAACACCCCAGGAGCAACCATCTGGAGTTCCCACTCCCTAACATGAGCTGTTCCTGCACAGGGTATGTGGGGCCTTCAGCGTGTTAGCACATTTTAGTACAGTAGGGGGCTGCCGTTATTTAATGAGAGTACAGTGGTGTCTTCCCACCCTGCTATGTGAATAGTTCAGCTGTCTAATTCAGCTCAGTGATTTGCAGTCTTTTATGAATATTTTCAGTCACAAGTAATTGTAACCAATAAAAATACATTTCAAATCCCTGCTACTTTGTGTTCTGCCAGAGGTAGGAAACAACCCAGCACCAGTCACTTTATTTGGGGAGTTGAATGCAGGGGCTGGGGCTGGGAAAAAATCACTGGAGTCTATTAGGGTGACTATGTTGAACATCAGCACTTTCATCTCCCACTTTGTGGTTCTTCAGGTTTTGATTTTCTGTCACGTCATTTCCTAACAGCCATAGAAAAAAAACCAAAGCAAACTTTTCATGCTCTAAGGTGAACACGGACTGTAATAGCCAACAAGACACAGTGTGAAGCACAAAGTGCTTTCATTCTGTCGGACTCTAAGTCAATAATGTCTGCTAATAGAGTGTTTTATGCAGAACCCATCGCTGGTTGGTTAAATAAGAGGCTCTAGAAGTCCTTCTAGAAAAATAGCAACTTAATGCCTTGAGCATCATTTTGTCACCTCTTTCCCCTCTGTAATATGTTCTCTTAGCTAGTCTGCAAACTCATGTAGACTATCGTTCATTTAACACATTGGTTTTGTTCTTGTGCTGGTACTTACATTCTGGGGCGACATCCGGAAGATCATTATAAGATTCCAGAGAACAGAGTGTCCGTTGCCGGTTCAGTCAGTACTGGAGTGGAGACGCTATTACTCATTTTAATTCACGAGTCTTTTCAATATGATCACCACAGTGACACGGCTGAAAGTCTCATCATAAATTCTGTACTCTGGGGTAACTGTGCAATAGCTGTACAATTCCCTGCTGTTGATTATGCCTTACATTCTGATGACTCTATTTTAGCTTCTTACCAGGAATTAATCTTATGAGTATCCTAAATGCCTGGCTATCCCACCTAGGCTGTATAAACATTGCTGGCCTAAATACAGTAATTCCCAAAGCACAGGAATTGTCAAGACTCATTAGGGACAGAGAATTTACCCTGTTAGAGGCCTAATCCAACTCCAGTTGAAATCAATGAGTTCCTCCATTTACTTTAATGGGTGTTGGATCAAGCCCTCTGGGAATTTAATTTTTTTTTTCTATACTCGTGCCAAATTTCTGTTTGCACTGATTGGAGTTGCATGCACAAAAAGTGAAGAAAATAAATCCTTGTGTTTGAATTTGTTAGGGTCAATTTCTTTTCTCTGATCTGCATTGCCTATTTCCGATACCTGGAGATGAGGCATTAACAGCAACTTTTTTTTTTTTTTTAAATAAAAGAAAAAGAAAGAAAAATGCATGCCCCTATGTCTGCTATGTCATGTAGCAATAGGGACTGCTCTGGCTATATGAACACGTATGTATCTTGTAGCTAAATTAGAAATCCTGATTCAAACGGTAGCATTCAAGATTGGAGACTTGGGTCAGTGTTTTAGTTATTTATTTTAAATCCTGTGTTAGCATACAGCATTGTGGATGTGGCTTTTTTCCCCAGATGGGAATTACACTGAATTCACTGAATCTAAACTTTTATTTAAAAATAATTAGGCTCTAGTTTGTGCTGCCCTTACTTACAATGTCGAGCCCTTACTCATGTGAGTTGATGTTTTAGTGGTTTTTGTTTTAGGTGTAGATGGAAAGGAGCTGTTTGTGCTTGCTTTGTAGAACAATCCTTGTTTTCGTTCCTTCCTTTTTTATTTCTATCTCCAATTGCACTTTTCTTCTTCCGTTTCTTATAGTCTCTCTCTTCTGCTTCTTTCTGACTCCACTTCTCTCTCGTGCTTGGCAGGCTAGACCTGTCCAAAAGTTCAAAATGACTATCCCATATGAACTGATTTAAAATTGTCAGGATGTACAGTATATAATCCAAAACATAGTTAAAATGACCCTCCACTGCATCATTTTCCATCAGAAGACCCAAGCCATTCCTGGAGGAGTGTTCCTTTAGGTCTTTTTGGTGTCAGGTTTGCATCCCTATTTTGAGATGTCACAGGCCACCCCTGACTGAATACAGGTGTAGTAGCAAAAAATCTAAAGGGAGACTCAGTAATGAATGTTTGTGCTGAGACCCTGGATTCTGAACTGTGTGAAATCTTTTTGGAAGGTTTTAAAGGTCCTGCATAGCATCCCCAAATCAGTGACTAAATGGTGCTCTTCCATACAGGTAGCTTTTTCCTCTGTAGCAGAAATAATTTGTCCATCTCCCTAGCACAATACAAAGTATGAGAGAACACAACAGAGTGGGAATTACTTAGGCAAAATGCAAGCAAGGGCTGCAGCATTTTGAGCGAGAGTGAAAAGTCTGGCACAAGACAGCTTGTCATCTATAGGATATCATTGTAGAAAGCTGGCATTTCTCATCACTTCCAGAGGCTTATTTCTTAATTGAATCTCTAGGTCTGAGAAAGTACAAGGAGAAGTTATGGTGCTTGAAGGCCCACATTTGGAAAGGGGAAAGGGCATGAAATAAAATGTACAAATCCCCAAGTGCAAAAAAGAAACATGGCCATTTTTCAGTTTCATATACCACGATTATAGCAACAAGGTATGTGGTATATTGGCAGTATACCAGGGAGTCAGGACCCCTGAGCTACCTTGGGCAAGTCATTTAATCTGTTTCTCTCTCAGGTTTCTGATCTGTGAGTTGGACATTTAATACTTACCTGTGTCAGAGGTGTTATTAATTTATGCTTGTATAACACTTTTGAGAGCTCTAGATTGAAAGATGCTACAGGAGTGCAAAATATTATTAAAATACCTCCTACTGAATTAAAATCAATTACTACCTCAGATGACTGAAAAGTAGTCAGTGTGAAAAAGGTGGTGATTGTGGGAATAATGGCCCATTAAATCATACTTCAGTGTCAGATTAAAATTAAAATTAAAATTAAAAAATAATTACAGCCTGATTAAGATATGGGAAGGAAAACTGTCTTTTCAGTCTACTAGAGTTCTTTGGCAGAGCCAACTAGTGCATAAAGGGGAATTGGTCAATACAATTGATCTGGATTTTCAAAAAGTCTTGATAAAGTCCTTCACAAGAGGCTACTGAGGAAATTATAGTAAATTCTTCCTGGTAAAGGTCTGTCATGGATTAGGAGCTGGTAAAGAGGGATAAATGATACATTTTCAACACAGGAGGTGAGGCTAATATTGAAGGAAATCTTGGTTTCCCTTTCACTCCTCACCTTCCTGCTTCCTTTGGGGTAGATAGAATCAGCCAAAGTACGAGCAGAGCATCCTGCGTGCACTCTTGAAAGGGACCATGTCAAACTCCTGCAAGGGAACACAGCACTGGGTACCCCTGATACACCCAATTAAAGCTGGGCACAGTCTAGTCCCTTTGCTGCTCTTATTGAATGCAGAATTTCTCCCAGCAAGTAAAAGGTTACTCACATCTTGGGTGCCAGTCAAAATAGGAAGCTAAAAAGAATGAATTAAATCTGATTACAGAATGCATCCAACTTCCCAGGATCAAAACCATTAGAAGATTAAATCACAGAGCCCACCCAAAACTCTGGGAGATGAGACCAAATTGTCCTGGAGATAGACTCATAGGTCAGAAGGGACCAATATGATCATCTAGTCTGACCTCCCGCACAAGGCAGGCCACAAAACCCTACCCATACACATTTATAACAACCCCGAACCCATGACTGAGTTATTGAAATCCTCAAAAGTGAGATTTGAAGACCTCAAGCTGCAGGGAATCCACCAGCAAGCGACCCATGCCCCATGCTGCAGAGGAAGGCGAAAAACCTCCGTGGCCCCTGCCAATCCGCCCCGGAGGAAAATTCCTTCCCGACCCCAAATATGGCGATTAGCTAAACCCTGAGCATGTGGGCAAGACTCACCAGCCAGCACCCAAAAAAGATTTCTCTGCAGTAACTCAGTTCCCATCCCATCCAGCACTCCCACAGACCATTGAGCAGACCCATCTGCCGATAATCCAAAATCAATTGCTCAAATTAAACTATCCCATCATAACATCCCCTCCATATACTTATCAAGCTTAGTCTTAAAGCCAGATAAGTCATTTGCCCCCACTACTTCCCTCGGAAGGCTATTCCAGAACTTCACTCCCCTAATGGTTAGAAACCTTCGTCTAATTTCTAGTCTAAATTTCCTAATATCCAATTTGTACCCATTCGTCCTCGTGCCTATAATAGTACTAAACTTAAATAATTCCTCTCCCTCCCTAACGTTAATCCCCCTGATATATTTATATAGAGCAAGCATATCCCCCCGGAGCCTTCTTTTGGCCAGGCTAAACAAGCCAAGCTCTTTGAGTCTCCTTTCATAAGGCAGATTTTCCATTCCTCGGATCATCCTAGTAGCCTGTCTCTGAACCTGTTCCAGTTTGAATTCATCCTTCTTAAACATGGGACACCAGAACTGCACACAATATTCCAGGTGGGGTCTCACCAGCGCCGTATATAACGGCACTAACACCTCCTTCTCCTTGCTGGAAATACCTCGCCTGATGCATCCTAAAACCGCATTTGGCATTGGATAGCCAATATCCTGGACGATACTGATCCATCTTTCATTGATCAAGGCCCTTAGTGAGTAACAGACCACTGTCAGCTCCTTAGTGAGTAACAGACCATTTGTGTCTGTTGTGTTTTATGATCAGGGAAGCAGAATGTATCCAGTCACTGAGGACTGGCCAAATGGCTCCAAGCTTTCTGTTAAGAGAGATGAGAGGTTGTAGTAACATAACATATATGTCTACAGAGCAATAAAACACCCGTGTCTGGCCCATGTGAGCTGACTTGGGGTCCCAGAGTCTTGGCGCCAGCCTGAGCCTGGACATCTACCCAGCAATTTTATAACCCTGCAGTCCAAGTCCCACAAACCTGAGTCAGCTGACACAGGCCAAACGAGGGTGTTTTACTGCCATGTAGATTTATCCTTTCTGCGTTGTACAGCTCTTCCTGGGCTATAAATATTCGAAGGGCATCTGTGCAGAATCACATTTCTTAATTAGGCCAACAACCAAGGAAATACATTTATTTGTTTCTGACACAAATGTTCTGCAGCTGTGAATCACGGCCACTAGGAGAGGCACTTGCTATTTAAGTCTATAGGGAGGCTTATTTTTAAAAAATGCCATTCCTGAATGGCACACATTGTGTGTACTGAGCAACCTAGCATTTCAGATTCTTGTTGAGTTGCCTACAGGGGAGGAAGCTGATTTTCTGGAAAACAAGGCTGAGTGCTAAATAGACTGACGGTGGAGCCAGGGAATGATGAAAACCTAGGGGAATCGGATGCAAGAAACACAAATGCCAGACTGTGACACCCTCTCTCATGCTGTAGTTCTTGAGTGCTTTAGTTCTTGAGTAGATCCACTGACTACTTGAAGAGTAATGGATCCTGCTGGTGTGCACTGAAGACTCCCTAGCATGCATTAGCATAGTGCTGTTTGAAACATTATCTTAAAGTGCACTAGGGAACCTTTAGTGCACACCACATGTCCCACTAGTGTACACCACTTTACACCACTAGTACATCCCCCAGTGTATACCATTGGTCTACATGGACCAGTTAAAGCACAACATATTAGCATGCTTTAGAAGTCAGACCTCCCCCCATAGGGCACATTTTACCCCTAAGGTAGACAAGCCCCCAGTCACTACTGAATGGAGAATGCTGTCACAGTCAGGTCCTAAATCAGCAGCTTACATTAGCTTGTGTTTTGTTGATTCCGTGTGTGTGAATTCTCTCTCTCATCTGTTTTATTTTTTGGAACAAGTCTGGTTGAAGAAGGAGGGACTGGAGGCATGGCAGAAGGACAGTGTCTGGGCCAGTACTGTGCACAGAGGCACAAGGAAGTAAAAGGAAGCTTCTTGAGCCCTTTCCGTATACCCTTTTATGCACTTGCAGAGTCGGCCACAATCTAACCCTAAGGCCCGGTCTACACGTACCTTTGGGATTTGGTGGCAGTCGACGGGTGCTACGTGAGTTCCCTTCGACGCAGCGCTATGCCACTTACCGGGGTGTTTTTCCTGCGTCACTTGCTGGATCGACTGAGCTGGTCTATACAGACCACTCAGTCGATCCAGAGCAATTGATCTGATCGCGGCGAATTTGCTGCTGTCATTGTAGACCCAACCTAAGAAGGATTTTTTTCCCTCTTCATTAAAATATTCAAATATAGTAGCCCAACTGTTAGAATGAAAGACTCCACTTTAAAAGTTATTTTCACAATCCGATGCACCCCTTATACAATATTATATATGTACAATTTAACTAGCTGAGTACTCTTAAATATTTTAATACTACTATAGAATCATACAATCATAGAGCTGGAAGGGACCTCAAGAGGTCATCTAGTCCAGTCCCCTGCACTCATGGCAGGACTAAGTAATATCTAGACAATCCCTGACAGGTGTTTGTCTAACCTGCTCTTAAAAATCTCCAATGATGGAGATTCCACAACCTCCTTAGGCAATTTATTCCAGGGATTAACCACCCTGACAGTTAGGAAGTTTTTCCTAATGTCCAGCCTAAACCTCCCTTGCTGCAGTTTAAGCCCATTGCTTCTTGTCCTGTCCTCAGAGGTTAAGAAGAACAATTTTTCTCCCTCCTCCTTGTAACAATCTTTTATGTACTTGAAAACTGTTTTCATGTCCCTTCTCAGTCTTCTCTTCTCCACGCTAAACAAACCCAGTTCGTTCCGTCTTGCCTCAAAGGTCATCTTTTCTAGACCTTTAATCATGTTTGGTGCTCTTCTCTGGACTTTCTCCAGTCTGTCCACATCTTTCCTGAACTGTGGTGCCCAGAATACAATATTCCACCTGAATATGCAGAATTCAGACTCAGTGGGAGTGGCAACATATTTAATACAGATTTTGGTGTGCAAAATGCCTTTAGTGAGGTTCAAATACCCCCTCACTTTAAGCTAATGTGCAATTAGGTAACAGATTATTTAATACTTTAGGTATTGCATAAAGTAGTGGCCTGAAGGTCAGCCCTGGAAAGGACCTTATCTGCATGCAAATTGTTCAGGGTCATCCTAGAAATAACTTTGACAAGGATGAAGGGCCACTGACTAATTTATGTCATAACCAAACAAACCAATTCACTAGATTTAGTAAACATTGCATTGAAGGAAGAAGGCAGAAGAAGGGGGTATTGAGTCAATAAGAAATTGATTAAAGTACAATTTTAAATGGAGTATTCTCTGAATCATTTACCATTACAAATGGTGGCTGGATATTAGTCCACAAGATGGGCCGTAGGAGACTTGTTTCCTGTTAAGTTTTTCTTTCTGTCTCAAACTGAAGAACAGGTTGTTAAAATGGCTCTGGCAATTGGATTAGAATAGTGTTGGAGACCAGTTTTGCATAACGCTACATGGGATCAAAGCAACAAACGTCTGGAAAAGAGTAATAAGAAAAGTCATAATGTCACTGGGAAAAAGTTCTGCTGTTATATGTCTGCAATCCCATTGATGTCAGATGTCATTGATGTCAGGCTCTTAATCAAAAGTAGATATCATCTGTTTTACTGCCAAAAACAATATAATAATTTCAGCTCTTTCTTTTATTAATTAATTTTACAGCAGCAGAGAACGGAACTGTGGTTTGCTCATTTCTTGTTGTTCTCATTGATATTGGTTTCAATGGTGTTGCTGACAGCAGAATCTGGTGCTTTATATGGTATAATGTAAGCATATATAAGCATTTAGGATCAATTTACCCAATCCCAAAGCTCTGTTTATTCCTTTCTTTAACTGTCAGATTCCATAGTTCTGTGATATCTCAGCAGGTGACAGTCTGAATGAGCTTCTGAAGGAACTGATACAAATTCGGGTGCAGGTGAGGATCAGAGCAGGATGGTAAGTGGCATTGATGAGTTCAGGATTATTTCTGTTGGTTAGATACAATTCATTTTCTTTGCTTCCTTAATCATTCTAACAGCTTGGGTCTGGTTGGCTCAGTGAATAAAATACTTTCCTCTACCGTCTGGAAATAGAATTCAAGTCCCCTAAGTGATCTGAAGCTAAAGGTCTCAATTCAGTGCTGAGGACAAGCAGCACATAAACACAGTCTGGGGCTCTCAGTTCTGCAGAGGCCAAAAACTTGTCTAACGTGGGGACTGCTTGGCCTCTAGCTTCAAAACCCAGCAGCTCCTCCAGGCCTAGGTTAAGGTTATTGGGATGGCAGCATTTGGATGCTCGCACTGCAGCTAGATTTAAATAAAAAGCCTTTGCTTTCCCATCACTCTGTCCCTTTGACTTCATGAGTACAAATATTTTAAAGTGAAATCTGCAAAAGCAGGCCCTCTAATACTGCAGTAAGAACAGCTAATCCCTGGGCATATATCCAGCACACCTGAAGCTTGTTCTAATAGGAAATCCCCACCCTCCCCCCAGTTCTGTTCATACAAAGTATAGATTAAGTCAACACACCAACGACTAAATACAAGTTGCAGTCAGAAAGCAGAGTGATACCTTGCAAGTTGCAGAGAAGTTAAATTGAAAACTGGCAATGTTTAGACAGGCACTGGGTGGCTTAATGTTTAGCCAAGCCATGTCACAACGAATGTACCAGAGCAAAGAAAGCATTTGGCTTGGTCATGGAACAGTTTGCAGCACTTCCTCGGCAAACCGCTTCCTGAGCAAACCACTAAACAGTTGTGACTTGAGGTGAATGTTGTGCCTTTCTAGAGCACCGTGGTCATGTCTGATTCTAAAGGAGCCCAATTCTAAGCTCTTCCTGTCAGGTATTATGTGCCCTCATTTCCCATCTACCTTAACACAAATGAAAATCCCCTTGCAGGAGTCACTCAGCACTTTGCAAAACCAGGATTATTGTCTCTGTGTCTGGAAATAATTTCGTTTAAACACCGAGGCCTACATTTTCCAAAAGTTCTGAGGAGCACAACTTGCGTAGGGGTGCTGAGCACTGACTGCACATCTGGCACCTTTAAGGTTTCACTCGTTGAGCATCCAAAAATTGAGGCTGCTGAATCACTGGTCATTTTGACCTCTCTCGTTCATATTTTTCAGAATAAAGAAAAATCCTACAGGAAATATTGTAAGGTTGGTAGTTGGTGTTTTTTGGGCCAATTCATAATGTTTTACGCACCTAAAGCTGGATGGGAAATGCAGGATCGGTCACTTCTTTGCAACATTTCCATTTCCGTGGATTCTTTGATAAATATGACCGGGCTTATACATAAGATTAAAAATACAGAGAAATATACACCACAGATTTGAGAAATAGACGCTCTGAAAGCTTTTAGAGATCTAAAAAATAGGTGTCCAGCTCATTTTGGATCGGCAGGCACAGGGCTAAAATAAAGGGCTGGTTCTTGTTGACTCAGCCAGCTGAGCCATCCCCATTTGAAGGAAAAGTATAAATAATGGAGGAGAATTCATCCTGCCGTTGGGTCAGCAAGCTCTGCTTTGTTTCTCAGGAGCACAAAGTCCTGCATTGCTGCAGGCATGTTTGAAAGGGGGATCCAAAGAATCTTAGCATCCCAGCCTGCAGTGTACCGGGAGCGAGGGTGAAGGCTCGTTAGAGCATGTTCCATACACTGCACCACCTGGGAGAGGTCTGTGTTCTCCAGCAAATGAAGCAGCTTTTCTTTCCTTGCTGCATCTGCAAAAATTAAAGAGGACTTCATTTTGGTGACAGGCCCTAGAAGACAGGAAAGCTGATTCTATCCCCTTTCCTCAGACTGACTTTGTGATGATTCCTTCAATTTTCATGGCCGAGCCAAATGGCACTTGCTGTTCTCCCCAAAACAAGGAGGAAAAGCGGTCCACGAAGGGCCAAGTTTGGCCAGCCTTACTCAAGCGGAGTAGTAATTTGTTCCCTGAGTAGTCCTATTGATTTCACTTGTGGAGAAAGGCACTACTGAACCTGAGCAAGGGTGGCAGACCCTGGCTCACAACGTCTGAGGAAAATCAATTAGTCATTCGCTCAGCAGAAGGGACAGACAGAAGTAGAACCGAAGGGGCCATAGACATTCCTGGTGCCAGGTTCAGTGCCGGTATAAATGGGTACAGCTTTATTGACTTCAGTGGAGTTACACCTGCTGATGCCAGCAGAGAATCTGGCTCACTAGGGTGGGAAACGATACAAAAGGCAGCTGTGGAGAAAAGAACTGGAGGTGGGGAGTGTAAGGAAGTTCCAAGGGTCATTGGTTAAGCACTTCCCATTTCAAGCTCGATTCGGCAATAATCAGAGGAGCTGATCCTGCAAAGAGCTTTTTGCAGGTTCAGGAAACTGTCCATATAGAACTTACTGCCAGAATGAGGCCTTAGGTTTTTTCCATGGGTTCCATCACCATAGTATCTAATAGAAGCAAAGAAGGTTTGTCCTTGGACCATTTTAATAAACAAAAACTGGTGGTGGTGGGGAAGACACACACACACACACCCTCTCTCACTGGTGTCTGCCTGTATCTTTGGGTCAAAAGTATGTGTATATGCATGTTCGTCTGTTTAAAGGTCACATGCCAAGCTGAACATTCAAAACTCAGATGAAATTGTATCACAAAGAGAAGGACAAAATAATGATTCTCTCTATTTTGTGCACTGTCATATTCTAGACAAGTCTAGCATTTTAAGCTTACATTTTTATATCAAATTCAAAAAGGAAGAGGTTCATTGTAAATTAGAGAAGTCTGGGCCATTTTCAGAGGACCCTGAAACAGCATATGCCAGGATCCCTTCAATTCAAAATAATCTGGCAATGTCTCACCTTTCTGTACATACCCCTCACCATATTGTTTTCTAATGGCAGGAGAAAGTTGATTCCAAATGACCTCTCTTTCTTTGATGACTTTTTTCCGATTGGATAGTCCAGTTCTGAACAGTCCAGGTTCAATGCAAGAAACCTTAACTCCGAAAGGTTTCATGTCCCGTCTGCAGAAACAGCCAGTTAAGAACGTCATTGTTTATTTTTGACATCATTGTTAACAGCTGATGCATTTATATCTGCAATAATGTTCTCTTCCTATCTCTGTAGCTCACTGTGCATATTGAGAAGGCCAACATCAAACTGTAAGTAAGTGTTATCACGTGACAGGCCAGTGTTTAAAGGCCCAGAGAAGCATCTATTGTTTTTACTTGTCTGAAGTCCTTTGCAGTGATGCACCAAGGGGCAGAAAAATGAATAACATGGCTATATATACATTTTAAATGTCAAAAGTTGACTTTTGTTCATAGGTGCTGGAACTAGGGATGTTGCTGCATGCCCTGGCTTGAAGTGGTTTCCATTATATACAGTGTTTACAGTTTGGTTCAATGGTGCTCAGCACCCCCCACTATGCAAATTGTTCTGGCACCCTTGCTTTCGTTTGAGTTTTAAACAAAAATATGGGTCATTTCTTCTTTTATTTGAGTTGGTTCATCCATACATAAGAAAGTCTATCTATTACATGAAGGAGCAACAATTCTGCTCTTAGTTTAGGTATTCTGGTATATTTTGCTGTGCTTTGTTTAAAAAGCCACAAAAAGCAACACTTCTTCGCCCCTCCACTCCTTCCCCCCCAACAAAACCTCTATCTAAAAAAAAATAAAAATCAGGGTTAAATTGGTTAAATGCCTGAGGAAAGCAAGTGTACTTTGTTGAAGAGGCTTGGGGAAAAAAGCAACAGTTGCATCCTGACTTTTTGTTTTGATGACTTTAACCATAACACAAACATATGACAGGAGTTTCCTCTGGATGGTTGTTCTGGGACTCCCTACAACTTATAAGTGACCTTGCATTTTAAATTATATCACTTGCATTGTGCGCTGCAGTCTTCTAGACTCGTTGGTTCTGATTCTCATTTACACTAAGGCCTCTTAATTCTTCGTTAGACTCCCCAACTAGCATTGAATCAGACAGTCACCCCTCTGCTGCATGCTAACTCACTATCAAGTCTCTCAGCATTATCAAAAATGTATTATTTCCTGCGAATTAACATTATTGTACCTTAAACTGTCATTAAATCCTTCCACCCCAAACTTGGAAGGAAAATAGCCACCACCACACACTGCCAGACGACCTCCAGTGCTGGATATGTTTACTAGTCTCCCTCTAGCCTTTTTTACCAAGGGAAGTAAATGTAATGTAACATTTATGAGGCCGATTAAATTAACTTCAATTGGTTCTCGGATGTGCTCAATATTCAACCAGTCTGTTGGAGCTGCTAGTCCCATAATCCCAGCATTGTTGACCAGTCCCCACAGACCTGCACAGAAACAAACAAAAAATTAAAGTAGTGATTTAGGAAGCAAATATTCACCTCTATGTAATATACAGAGCAGACAAACCGACTGAGAACTCATAAAGAGCTGTCTGAGAACCGGGTAGATTTCAAGATGGTAGGGACTCATAAATAAGCTACCTCTGTTTCTCCTGCAGCCTTCACCATTTTCCCTGATGCTAGCATTTCACCACCACCCTTTCTAGGTCACTTCACAACCTGTGTTAACATTCTCCTTTCTATGACCTTTGAAGGTGGGTGGGAAGTATGGGGCGTTTGGGAGCCTGGGGCCAGGGGGCTGCCGTGAGGTGTAGCAACCAAGGAGCTGTAATATTTCTGACACCAACTAAAAGTAAAATATCCAGAATATGAGGGAAGAGTGAGCTGGTTTGGCTAATATAAGGAGAGACCTAATCTTGCAACCGAAATTGGATTCAATCATTTTGAAAACAGATGAGAGCACAATAAATGGGAAACGTCAATATGATCGTTTTTTCCTCCCACTGATGATTTGATTGTAGTGGAAAGCTTACATCTCCCAGTTACATCAGTCTCACAGCTATTCTGTAGACTCTCTTCTCATGGCTTCTCTTGTATCCATTGCTATATTAATAGAGTAGTTAAAGTTGAATTGCAGGACTGTTTTAGGCATCTCTCTTTTTTTGTATGGGTGTGCCATCCAGAAAATGTTTATTCCCCAAAGGAGCTCCCAAATCCTGGTGTCTCTTTAGTCACAGCTATGTAGTATGATGAAGCGCCACCTAACAAAGGTGATGGTATTAACATTGGCATTACAGATGTGTATTTCTACTAGTTATAGGAGCTTCTGACTTAGTTGCCTTCTGAAGCTGTTTCCTTAACTCAGCTGCCTTTAGACTGAGTTTCTGAGAGCTGATCTCAGGTTTCTCAGCTCACTTATCTCTGGAAATGTACCCTATTGCACATATTGCCAGCTTTAAAGTTTCATACCTTTAAAAATCCTGAACTGATATTTTAAAATTGGATTTTTTTTTTTTACCTTTCAATGAAGACTTTCAAACAAGGCAAGTCTGAAATTTCTTTCTTCAGTCATTTGAGTTACGAGAGTTGGAAGTTCGATATTGACATGAAAGTGTATTTTTCTTATCATAAAACTCAGACAACTGAGCTTATCTTCCTCCATCATTACAGAAAAAAAATCAACTTTGGGTTGAGACCAAACATGGAAAATTTCGTGGGTATTTTTGAGCAAATCATAAGCAAATTTTAAAAAGCGGGGAGCGGGGGTGAGGGGGAGAAAGGAGGCTAAAATGGAAGTTGCATGTTGCAAGTTCCAGGCTGCATAGTTTTAAGGGCCAGATTCTGTTTTATCTTTACTGAGTACTGAGTAGTACTTTTACTCCACCAGTAGCCCCATTGAAATCAAAGCAATCAATCAATCAGCATGAATAATGGTATCAGAATTGTGTCCTATGAAAGTAGCTGCTGGTTAGTTAATATGGGATGACCATGTGAAAAATTATTTTATGGCTGGGTAAATAACTGATATGGGTGAATAATACATGAATGAATAATTTGTTCAATAAATTTTTTATCTTTTCCTGTTTGAAAATTATCTGAAATCAGGGCAAAATTTTCAAAAATGCATTTATTATTCAAAATGATCCACACAGTGAGCTCTGTAAATACTCTTGGGTCTGTCTATTGTTCATGTTTGTTGTAAATATTCAAAATCTTTTAACTCTACACTTAGCTCTCACATTATAGCTCAGATTCCTGTCTTCTGACAGTGGCCATTGCCAGATGCTTCAGAGGGAATTAAAAGAACAGGACAATTGTTGAGTGATCCATCCCCTGTCATCTATTTCCAGCTTCTGGCAGTCCCAGGCTTAGGGATAATGAGTGCTTATGGTTGCATCCCTGACTGTCTTGGCTAATAGCCATGGATGGACCTATTCTGCATTAAATTATCCATTTTTTAAAACCCAGTTATACTTCTGGCCTTCGCAACATCCTCTGGTTTTGTTTGTTTTAAACCTGCAGCCTATTAATTTGATTGGGGAGCTCCTGGTTCTTGTATTAGGTGAAGGGGTAAATAACACTTCCCTATTCACTTTCTCCCTGGCACCATTCGTTTTATAGACCTTTATCATATCCCTCCCTTAGTAGTCTCTTTTCTAAGCTGCTGTGCTCTCTGACAGGGGCTTTCATTCTGCAAAGTGCAGAGCACTGTGGCCCTGATCCAGCAATGAACTTGAGGATGTGCTTAGCTTTAAACACATAAACAGTCTCACCAAAGTCAATGAAATTCGGTTTCCATGGTGAATATTTGTCATCTTTCGAACAATATTCTCCAATATTCACCTAAAATTAACTATATCCACAAAAATTCTTCCCAGTGAAGTCATCCACAAGAATATTTGTGGACAGTGATTCAAGAGAGACAATACAGTCCAAGAAAATTAATGAAACCAAATTTCAAACAAATATTCATAGGGATCTATGTTGCAGTTTTTATCCATGCATATTATACATACATTTGCAGTTCACATTGGTGTGACCCCCTACTTGGAGTTTGCTCAGCTTCTGGAGCTCTGAACTGAACCTCTAGTGGTTCCCACCCTGTGGACTACAACAATAACAGTTACCAGAGCCCTCTGACACCATTTCCAAATATACTTGAAGTCAGGGGTGGGGATAGAATATCTAGAAACCCTTTCTGAGGCCAATACAGAGGCTTCTGCATGGGGTCATATGGACAAGCAGTTTGCTGGGCCAATAATCAACCAGGGCTCCTCAGCCCCGCGGTGGGGCTTTGTCCCTGACTCAGAGACAGAGATGAGCTTAGTTTTAGTTTTGAGTTTGGGAGCTGAGAGAGAAGCAGAACAACTTAGAGGATCTCTGATTAACTTCCCCTCTCCACAAAGAGAACCTTGGTGCTGTTGTGAAATCTAGTGCATGGCTCAGGCAGTTCCAGCTCTGCAGAGACCAGTGTCCAGAATGACAGAGCTCCAACCCACCAACCTCCACTGGACTTCCAAGCAGGGAGCCATGGCAGGACTTTCCCCACATAGGTGCAGAGGGCCATTTTTTTTTAAGCCAGCCAACATTCAAAATGTTGCAAGGCTCATCTCTGAACTCATCCCCAGCATACCATATATGGATGTGCTGGATGTGCCAGCCAGCGGCTGGAAGGTGCTGTGAGTGTCAGGAGGTGAGGGATTGGTTGATTTATTAACATTTTAGTACTTATTAGTCAATCCCCTAACCCTTTCCTTCCCCAGATCCTATTTTCCTATTCCCAGTAAAGTTCCCTTTGTTATTGTTATTTTTGGATGTGTCATTTCTTTGCTGGGGTTTGTGTTGATGTATTGAATTGTTTCATATGTGCTGGGTTTTATACTTCTTGCCAGCAGTGGTAGTATTAATGTTCTCTAGGGACAGCAGCCATTTGTCACAGGCACAGTGAGGAGTCATCTTGGGTGGAGACGCCAGACTTCACTAAAAAGAATTCAAGACCCACCCCATGATGACAGGGGAGAATCCAGGCATCAGGGAGGCTTGAGCCACACCTTGGGGAAGGGCAACAGAGGAAAGAATCCAGACCTTCAGTCACTCACCTGCTGACCCCACCTCTGCTTTAATCCACTCAGCCACCTTCTTAACATTGTCTGCATCTGTCACATCCAACAGCACCGTTTGGAGCTGCTCAGAAGTTGCTGCTTTTAGGTCCACTGCTCCCTCTTCAGTCAGACAACTGGCAAGAACCCGAAATCCCTTTTTATCAAAAGTCCTTGCTGCCAGATACCCAAATCCCGAGTCACATCCAGTGATGAAGATATATTTGTCTGTGAGATCGCTAATCTTCTGCCCATCTTGCGCCCTCCATCTCCACCACAAAGAGAAGATGGCCAGAAAGATGAGCATGTAGAAGAACATTTTCACTAAAGATTTCTGGTCCCTTTTCTCCTGAAATAAAAAGAACCAAGGAACGGAGGAAAGTTCCAGAGAGGTAGCCATGTTAGTCTGTATACAGCAAAAACAAGAGTCCTATAGCACTTTAAAGACTAACAAATTTCTGCAGGCATAAGCTTTTGTGGGATGCAACCCAATTCGTCAGATGCATGAAATAGAAGTCCTGTTTCATGCATCTGACGAAGTGAGTTGCAGCCTATGAAAGGAATGAAGGGAGGCTTTCCCTCATTTTTGTTCTGAGTTTATTTAAATAGGAGACAACAGAGCTCCATGAAGGGCCTCCTCAGTGTTCAGCACCAGTAGGGCTATTGCTTGCATTAAAATGGGTACCAAAGATAACAGGGCAAAAATTCTATGATGGATTATACAGAATAAAAGGACACTGGGATGCTGCATCCCCTTTTCAGAACCTCAATTCCAGAAGAGACACAACTGAGCTGTAAAGGGTCTAGAAAAGGGTACCAAAAATGGAGGAGGTCTAAAAAGAGACTGACAAGACTGGACTACACTCAGCCCTTCATTTGTACTAGCATAAATAGGCAACTAGTAGTGCAAGGTTTATTAGGAGCAAGTGTCCAGCTGTGCAAGCCAACCCCAAATGCCCCCTCTGCAGCAGCCCAAAAAAGTGGGGAGGGTCATTACGGAAGGAAGCTGACCAGTGCAGTGCCTAGTGCAATGGGGTCCTGATCTATGAATAGAGCTCCTGGGCACTATGGTATTACAAGTAAAAATAAATAGATAATTATCATTACAAATATGCTGATTACTGGGATTACACATTTCCAGGGGATGCTTCACTAGCAGTGCTCCTATGGGTTCCCCGCTGGACTCTAAGACTGCCTTTCCCAGACAGAGTCCCAACGGAGGATGGTGGCGGTTCTGCCACCTGTCTCCCTCAGGGAGTAAATTTCCCCTCCAGTACTTTCATCCCCATGGGTGCAGAAGGATGCAATTTGCATTCCTGCTCCTTTACAAGTGAATCTGGCTGACAATTTCACCTTGTGCCGTCTTCTCTATTTGGTGGGAGTCTACCACGTTTGGGGATCTATTGCAATAATAATAAAAAATAAAAATGTATGATGGACATACCAGAGTTCTGTACAATGATAACTTGTGGAGTGAAAAATAATCGGTTGTGCCTCCTCCTCTAGGCCCCTGACACAGAAAACAGGCAACACAATGACATCATCTGGGAAGACCTGCTAAACAGGTAGAAGACAATGTAGTATTTTTTCATATACTGTCTATATGCCGTCTCACTGTTGCAGGATGTCATTGATGCTACATTTATTCTAGCCAAATTCTCCCTCTGGGAGACCAAAAAGCCCCACACCCAGTATAAAAGCAAAACACTTGCATTTACCCTGTTGTTCTGTTCTGATTGTGGTAGGGAGGGCTGCTTCTTTCTTATCCCCGCATGTATGCCCTGAAGTAGAAGGACTCGTATATCCCAGACCTTTTGGCTGATTTCCTAGCTAATGTAGCTGCTTGTCAGCAGAGGCTGCTCAAGTCAACCTGCTGCCTTAGGCAAAACTTCAGTGTGCTGGACCCCTCCTCATAGGCTTAGGGCAGCAGATTTGGCCTGGCAAATCTGAGTGAGTGTTGTTGTGACCGGGTGCACCAGTTTGCAGTGTCACTCAGATTTGGCCCAGCTACTTCTTTGTTATGATGGAGGGCCAGCTGGGTCAAATCTGCCACCCAGTAGAGCTGGCCTGAAATGTGCTGCCCTAGGCTGTTTCCTAGTTTGCCTATAGCTAGCTAGGGTGATTTCTGTTGCTTGTATGCTCGTCTTCATGTATATATCTTTGGTGGAAGTGGGTTCAGCCTCTTGCAGTGCAAGGTGTTGCACATACAGTGTTGCAGAACAGGATACATATGTGTGCTGGTTTGTGTTGCTTAACTTTGCTGTCCTCTGTGACTTCAGTTCGAGGGGGAGGAGGGTGGGAATATACTGAATGAGATAAACAAACGCTAGTTCCCAGTGTGGTAAAGTATATTTCCTTTGTACTGTAGTAGAACAAGAAGCGTTAGTAAGTAAACTTAGTACGCACAAAAGAATGTTGCATTTTCACTGCTTCTGTGAGAGTGGGATATTGACTCACATAGTTCTGAACATGAATTTCTTCTGTGGCCTTTACTCTAATCAGCTTCTTCTTTGGAAAAATAATGGCTGTTTATCATAGTGCAGATGAGTGAGGCACTGCTTGGGTGTGGAGAGAGCCATGTAAGGTACATACGCTAAAGGGATGTCTACACTGCAATTAAACACCCATGTCTGACGAGTGTCAGCTGACCCAAGCCTGGTCTACATTGGCAATGGAGGTCGAGGTAACGTGTGGATTGTGGATTTTAATGCTAATGAGCCCTCTCTATAACAGATGCAAGGGCCCCTTTCTTACCATGTCTGTAACGCCAGCCTGACCCATCCGTTATGTACAGATTGGTTTGCGGGTCTGGCTTAGTTTTATGTACATGAAGGGGAGTACTTTTTACATTGTAACATTTCCTTTACTACTTTGGGTCAGCTAACAACGGCAACTTTGTGCTTTGCTTTTCTTATGGTAGACACCTCGGCCTGGAGGCCCCCTTGCCGAACTCCAGCTGAAAGACTTTCCTAGATTAGGAAGCAGAAAAAAACCCCACAGTATGACATGTTCAGTGAACTAATGAACGTCTCCGTGGCTGCTGACACTGAGCTCAGAGGCTGGAGGATGTCCTTGTCTGAAAAACTAGACATGGACATGGAACACAGAAGATCTGCACAGGAGCAGGAGCATGGTACACAACGGGAGATGTTGCGTATTATGAGGGATCAGTCCGACATGCTGAGGCGTCTGCTAGAGCTCCAGGAAGAGCAGCGGCAGGACAGACTCCCTCTGCAGCGCCTCCAAAACACTCTGCCACCTTCCGCTTTGTTATCAGCCCCCACTACCCAAGCACTCTAGGAGGAGGCTGAGCAAGGTGCAGCATGTGCTGCACTCCACATCGGCCCCTTTAAGAACTGCACGCAACCACAGCTGCTTGCACAGTGCCACTTTACAATGCTAAGCTATTCTCCTTCCCCCCATTAAAACAGGTCACAAATAAAACTTCGTAGCATTAATAAACATCTGTCTTTATTCATTCGTAGCTTAGGCGGGGAGAGAGGAGGAGGGGGCCACTGGAGCGAGGGATGGGGAAAAAAAGGCACAGCATACCACATACATACATACCACAGTTAATTGCAAAACCGTTTTTTCAATGCTTTCCATAGCTGAAGCGCTCTGAGGTTGGCTCTGGGCGTAGCGCTGGAATCTGGCTGCTTAAAATTTGCAGCCAGCCTATCAGCCTGCACGGCCCAACCCTAGGGGAATTGTCCAGGTGCCTGGTGTAGGCCTTCATTAGTCAAGGGAGCAAGGGGTAGGCAGGATCCCCCAGGATCATTATTGGCATTTCCACACCCCCTATGTTTATTTTTTGGTCAAGGAAGAACGTGCCCACCTGCATCTTACTGAACAGACCTGAGTTCCTAAAGATGCGCATGTCATGCACCTTTCCAGACCACCCCACACTGGTACTGGTGAAATGCCCCCTGTGATCCACAAATGCCTGCAACACCATTGAGAAGTATCCCTTCTAGTTTATGTACTCTGTGGCAAGATGGTCAGGTGCTAGGATAGGGATATGTGTGCCATCTATTGCCCCACCACAGTTTGGGAACCCCATTGCGGCAAACCAGTCCACTATGTCCTCCATGTTTCCCAAAGTCACTACCCTTCTTAGCAGAAGCCTATTAATGGCCCAGCACACTTGCATCACAGCAGCTCCAACGGTGGATTTACCGACTCTGAAATGATTCCCAACTGACCGGTAGCAGTCTGGGGTTGCCAGTTTCCACAGAGCGACGGCCACTTGCTTCTCCACTGGTCTCAAGCGAGTATTCATGCGTTTCAGCGCTGGGGACAGCTCTGCACAAAGTTCAAAGTAAGCGGCCTTTCACATACGAAAGTTCTGCAGCCACTGCTCATCATCCCACACCTTCATAATGATGTGATCCCACCAGTCCATGCTTGTTTCCCAGGTCCAGCACTCCACCGACTGAAGATGACGCGTGACAGCCTGCAGCAAACGGGAATTGTTCTGCGCTATGGCTGGTAGCGGGGCGGCCTCAGTAACATCGCTTTTTTCTGTGCTGCAGCTCCTCTCTTGCCTTGGAAAATGCTTCAGGATAAGCCGTGAGGTATCTGTGATGCTCACAATGATAGTGCAGAGCTGAGCGGGCGTCACATCTCTGCGGTACTGGTGTGCACGCGGCATAGAACAACGGCGCAAAAAAGCATTTGCCCTTTGTCTGGGACAAGAAGGGAGGGGGAGGGAGCACGTTGTATCATGGGAGGCCAACAAGCTTCCCAAAAGCTCTGCAGCTAGTTGCACTGTGGGATAGCTACCCACGGTGCACTGCTTCGAATGTCGACCCCAGTGGGGACGTAAGAGTCCAGCGCAAGGAGCATGGTGTGATCACGCTCCTGTGACTTCTAAAACTCGGCGGGTGAAAGTCGATTTAAAGTCAATCAACTTTGGTCCACAGTGCAGACATACCAGGTTCATGGGGCTCAGGCTGCAGGGCTGTTTAAATGTGGTATAGCTGTTAGGATCAGGCTGGGGCCCAGGCTCTGGGCCCTTGGGAGGTGGGAGAGTCCCAGAGCCCAGGCTCCAGTCTGAGCCCAGACATCTATCTATAGTGCAATTCAACAGCACCACAACTGGAGCCCCACAAGCCTCTCTCTCTGTGTGTGTGTGTCCACTTGCCTAAGCGATGCTTCTCCATCTACACTGCTATTTATGCCTGTGCTATTAAGGAGCTGGCAGCACATGTACTCTACTCACCGCTGTGAAGTGCATAATGTAAACATACCCTTAGATTGATAGTCAGTGTAATCCTTTTTTCAAAGGATTTGGTTTTAAGTGGTCATTTTGGAATGAGATTTTTTTCATGTTGAAGCATTGATTGGAAAGAATAATTTCATGTCAAACCATGCCATTTCACTTCAAAATGTCCTAATTTTTGACAGTTCCAATTTGAAACATTTCAGAATTCTTCATTTTTTTGTGAAAAATGCTGACATTTTGACTTTTGGCTTCAGTTTGGGATGGAAAATAACTTTGAAATGTCAAAATTTCCTGTGAAAGGAAAATTCCATTTTTCAACCAGCTCTCGTCAGTACTGTTATGTTTTGCTGTATTGTGCATTTCTATGGTTGAGACCACATGAGAGCAAGCTGGCTTTATGTAACGAGCTCCCTACAAGGGTCATCAGTTGTGATAGAACCTATGATGTTTCTGGACCAAAAGCACAGACCTCCACCCCTTGATCTGAAAAAGTAGCTCCATAAAGGTGCTGGTGACAAGAGACACATACCTTATTTGCAGACAGGCACAAGCAAGAGACAAGAGCACACAGACTTAGCCTTTGTGATATGTTTACTGCACCCAGCAATTCAACACACCAATATAAAAAAATATTTTCATTAAATGAAATTAAAATTGATTTTTATCAGCAAAACAGCTTTTCACTTGCAGCAACTATACCTTTTAGGGAGGCTATCCCTCCCTTCTTCTAACTGACAAGTTCACAAATTACATATTTTTGCTTAATGTTCAAGCTGCTTTCTTCAGTGCTGCTTGGGATATTTCATTTCCTTCTCTAAAATCATGCACTGATGAAGGAAAAATGTTACAAATATGTAGTGGCATCTCACAAGACAGAAATGTCACTTCTGTTTTTGAACAGTAAAACCTCGAAACAAGAAGTACAGGGTAAAACCTGTGCTGGACATAGTAAATATCTCTAGCAAGTTTCCTGTAAAGACCAAGAAAAAAGTGAAGAAACATATTTTCATGGTATTGTACCTGAAACAACAGCAGCTTTGAAGCAGTTCCTGTGCACGGCTACACTTCAAGAACCTTGCATTTGTAGCAATGTTGTGTTTATGGTGTTACTTCTAATCCAAACCAAGAGCATGGTTTTTTTCTTCATAAGTGTAGCAAGTAGATTTCTCCCCCTCCCATATGAGCTCACTAAGTCTCTGTCTGTCAGTGAGCTCATATGAGAGTTAGAGAAAGAAGGCATCCTGCTATTCCTCAGAATTACAGAAACAGCTGCAAGTGTTTGCCTGCCAAATGTCAAAGGCAAAATATCACAGAATTGGAGCTCTGGAGACACTTGCCAGTAATGCTAAATGACTCAGATTCAGAAAAGTGTTTTCTTTTCCTCCCCTATATTTCTAAGATTACCATGAAATAGAAAGTTTGAGCTGAATAAGTAAAATGCTTACATCATAAATTTTACTCACACCTGACTGAGGGGAGATAGGGTCTCCAGGAGGTAGTCGTTGCCTTGTTTCTCTGTAGTCCCTGTTTGCGCTTACTGAGGAAGTACTGCTGAACTAGGAACAAAGTGGTTACATGAGTTTCACAAGTCAGGTGTCATAAACAGCAGCCTAACTTAACCGTTAGAAGGTTGAATGAGCTTCATTAACGTTTGTTCCTTATTCATGGGTCATGTTTGTCATAGGAGCCATTGCTAACTAATATAGTTCACCTGTGCACTCCAGAATGAACCAAAACTTCACTGCTAGTGTAGGCGAGCACAACTCCAGAGACATCGGTGGAGTAACTGATTCCGTGGCTGGGAGCTGCTTTGGTTTCAGTGGTTCTTTGATTTGATTCTAGCAGGGCCACACAGAGCCCTCCCCTTCCAAAAAATTACCACAGAGATGGGAAAGGAGGGTTTTAAGCCAGGGTAGTCAATAGGTGGACTGTGGGCCAATCCAGACTGCCAGAGGCCTTTGAATGGACCACAAAATCTTTGTATTTACTTATTATCATTATTGTAATTATTTTTGCATTTTCGCTGGAGTCTGGACCTTGACTATGCCTTGATCAAGAAATCTGGACCTTGACAAAAATAATTGAGTATCCCTGGTTTAGAGAGTGAGCTCACCCCGCAGCAACAGTGTCCCATGAGGCTGGGCCCTCCAGGCATTGAGGTCTCGCGTGCGGAGTTGCAGCACCATTTGGATTTGGCCAGGTGCCTTGCTATAATGCTGGAAGAGCCTCCGGGGCCAAACCTCAGTGGCACTGTGCCCCTGTGCATATGGTTGGAAGGCCATGTGGTTTGGGGGAAGCAGGCAAAGGAGTCCCCTGTAGGGGCCTCCTGGACTCTAGAGCTGGGCAGATAATGAAAAAACGTCAGCATGCCCATTTGCTGGCATTTATAAGTAAATTTGCTTTGACTGTGTTCATTTATTATTAGCACCTGGCTGCCTCAGTCATGGACCAGGACTTCATTGTGCTAGGCACTGTACAAACACAGAAGAAAAATGGTCCATGCCCCAAGGGGCATACAAATAAGTATAAGTAGGGACAAGACTTTATCACGGAGGTCACGGAAATCCATGAAATTAGCCTTTTCAGCTTCCATCCCATGCCCTCGGGCCACGGGGTGGAAGCTGTCAGCTTCTGGGGGCTACAGAGCTCTCAGGAGGCAGCAGCTCTTGGCAGTTGTTGGGATCCCATGGCTCCGAGCCCCCAGCAATGGCAGCGACTCTGCCCCCACTGCTGTCAGCCGGGGTGGGCGGCATGGACCCCGTGGCTTGGAGCTGGGGCGGGTGGCAGGAGGACTCTGCTGCTCCGAGCCACTGTTGGGGAACCCTGGAGCCTAAAGTCCCAAGCCAGTGCAGGCGGAAGCCCATAGCTCCAAGCCATGGGCAGCGGGGAGACCATGGAGCTCCAGAGTCCCTCCACTGCCCATAGTGGCTCTGAGCTCCAGGGTCCCCACCATCTGTGGTAGCTGATGGCTGGGGTCTCCTTCCCTGGACTGCTTCCTACTGCTCCTGTTCCTCTCCTCTATGGGTGTGCCAGCTCTCAGCCTCCATGGGGGGACTCCACAACTCCCAGTCGCTGCCGGTGGCAAGGGAACGCTGCTGCCCCAGCCATGGCGAGCAGCGGGGGGCCCTGCAGCATTCAGCCACTGTGGGCGGTGGAGGAACCCAGTTGCCCCCAGCCATGATGGACAGCGGGGGGATCCCCCAGCCCTGAGCCACCACAGGGGGACCCCAGAGCTTGGACTCCCAGGGCCCCACAGCTCCGAGCAATGGGCAGCATACCCACAGCAGGTATCCACACCACCCACAGCAGCTGATGGCGGGGATCGCTGAAGCTCTGAGTTGTGGCAGGGGACCCTGCAGCTCCTACTCATGGTAGGGGGATCTCACTACACCAAGTCACAGTGGGGGACCCTAGCTGAACCCTCTCAGCTGCCGCACCCACCCTCAGCTCCCCGCTGCGTCTCTCTTCCCTCCACCCTGCTATTTTGAGTAAAAGTCATGGACAGGTCATGGCTTCCGTGAATTTTTGTATATTGCCTGTGTCCTGTCCATGACTTTTCTAAAAATAACTGTGACTACATCTGTAAGTAAAAGACAAGAGACAACAGAGGGTTCCATCAGGCTGATGGGGGAATACAAGGAAGCAACGAGACAATATTGGTCAGCATGATAAGCAGAGGTCTCAGCACACCCGCAGCCCAACTGTTGTCAGGTGTTAGGCAGGCATCATGACACAGGAAGTTTTTGAAGGGGGATAAGGTATTGATTGTGCAGGTTTCAATTAAGTTGTTGCAGTAGAGTTGTTTAGCTCGGAAGATTAGAGAGACACTTGGGTGAGATAACAGCTTTTATTGGACCAGCTTCTGTTGGGAGTGAGAGACAAGCTTTCAAGCTTAGATAGAAAATAAATGACCTGAAAAAGAGCTCATGTAAGCTCAAAATAAGTTCTCTCACCAACAGAAGTTGGTCCAATAAAAGATATTATTTCACCCACCTTCTCTCTATTTATAACTCTGACATTTGAGAGACACACCAGTCCATGCAATGAAAGTCAACTGATCAGGGACTTCCCTGCTGCAATGAACATATGCTAATTTGCACTGCATATTTACTACTGCCAGTGCCAGAGTCCTACCTGAGTTAGGCTTGGCAGAATTTGATTTTTTTTAAATAATTTTGACAGATAATATTAATATTTATTTTTATTTTTTATTGATTTATGTTTTCACAGTTGTTGGAAATTACTGGGGGATTAGACAGAGAGGGGGTGTCATAGGGTGCTGTACTCACCGCTTGTTAACTGCCTCCTCCAGATCACTCCGAGTATTAGCTCTGAAAGTTGATACCCCTTCCCATGGTCACACGCCATCATACTGTGTCTCTCTCAGCTCTGCAGCTCCTCTCTTGTCCAGGACCCACATTGTCCTCTTCGTGACTCAGGTGTCTGGCCAGGTCACTCAATATTTCGTCCTTCTGGGGTGCAGTCCTTCAATTCTCACAGCAACCCAGGCAGCCTGCCAGCTCACTGCTTTACTGGTGCCATTTTCCCAGTAGCAGGTAGGGTAACCTGGGTCCACCCTCTATTCTGGGTTCGAATCCAGGGACCTCAACCCAGCAGTTCTGCGCTTTCTTCTTTCAGCCCTCACTGCTCCTTCCCTGGGCTGCTTCCTACCACTACTGGTTCCTTTCTTCTCTGGGTGTACCAGTACCAAGCCCTCTTCACTCCTCCCACTGAGTGATTTCTCTTTTGCAGCAGCTGCCCCTGCCTGTTACTAGCATCCTGGCTTTAGAGACTCCACCTATTCCACCTGCTTGCATTCACTTCTCTGTTTCCTGGTTCTTCCTCCACACAAAGTCTGTGAAGTCTGAGTCTGTGTGTTAAAAGTCATAGCTGGCCACCTTAACGCCTTCCAGTCCTGTCTGGGGCAGACACCTTATGGGGGGGAGGATCAAACAATAATTATTTAATGACAGTAGACTTTGAGATTCAAGAAGTAAAAGCTTTATAACTATTAAAACACAAATGATCAACATCATATGTCAAAATATACAAAGTAAATATCCTTCAATCAAAATTGAATAAGTTCTCAAGAAGCATTTTTCTTGTTTGCCAATCTGCCCCATAATTTAAGTTGCAAACAAAAATAATAGATTCTACTTGTTCTCTGGTTTAATTCAGGGAACCAGCTAAACACACTATTATTCAGAGCCACTTTTTTAAGGACTTTGTATTAGCTGGACATGAGAGGTGAGGAAATAGATTTTTCTTTTTTGCACTGGAACAAAGATAAAGCACAATTACTCAACACACTCGTAGAAGCGTGATGTACAGGTACATGTACAGGTACAGGTGATATGGCATTGTGGCTTGCCCTACACTGTATCATGATCTGGAGCTTTCCCATCACAAATGACAAGGAAAAATAACTGTTTGGCAATGAGGAACTAAAAGTAAAATGCAAAAATAACAAGCTGTGCCTCAGTTCCCATATATAACTATAGGAGAATAACACTTCCTCTCTCACAGGACTATAGTGCAGCTTAATTCATTAATATTTGTTTGGGTAGTTTTTGAGATCTTCATATGCAAGGTGTTGGAACAGCACAAAGTGTTATCATCAGTGTTCAGAAGCTACCATGATGATCTCCCTAGAAATACCTTACATTGACAGAAAAAGGACTGATTCTACTTTCAGATACACTACTTAGAATCTGGAATAACTCCACTCAAGTTTTAATTTGAGTGTGTGAGTGAGTGAGAGTTTATCAGCTGATTGTGGCTCCCTGTCTCTGGGACCAGTGTTATGTTAACCCTGGGCTTGGCCCTGACAGAGATGAGAATAGCCTGAGTGCTGCTCTAAACTATGTTCTCTGCCAGCCAGAGAAATTCTAGACTACTGTAACTGACAGGAGACTTTGGCCCAAAGCTTGGAGGTGATTTAGTCATCTGGTGTGTCAGTCTGGAATGAATATTGGAAATATATGGTCATGCAAATGCTCTACAGCTATGGCCCCAGAATGGTGAGACACAATTTGTGGCTAACTATCTTGCACTGGAAACTTTTTATTGGATCATTGTTTTGTTTGTTTGACAAATATACTAATCTCCTGTGGTAAAACCAGTTCCTTTAGTTTATTATATAATAATAATTATATCACATCTTGGAGTTAGGGAGTGCCTTCTATAGAAGACTTAGTAATGTATGCCAAAGGGCGTTTAAACTTGGTATGCACACAAGAAATGATTTTTCTATAAATATTAAAGACCTTTTTGCACTAGCTTACTCTCATGACACATGTTGGAAGAAATTCAAAGACTAGATGGTGATTTTGTCACTGCATATACAGTGATGTAAATATTTTGACTTACATTTAAAAGGAACCATTAAATTTATTTCAATTTGACACAATAAATTGTCAAGCCTTCTTCTGCTCATGATTAGAATATTTGAACATGATTAGCATATTAGAACATTAGAATAAACTGAGAGCAACACAATAAGTCAAATGCTTGCCTTTTAACCCAGATCCTGGTAAAAAGGAACCGCTGGGGCAAAAATGGTTTACATTTCATGGACTGAATTTCAGTGGGATTTGAGCATCTAACGCCCTTAGGCACCTTTGAAAATCCCAGCCCTGGCCTTTGAGGGTTTAGTGCTGTGGTTATTTCTTAGTACACAGAAATGCTACTTGCACTGAACCCAGAGAAAGCAATAGGCTGGGTTTCCCTTTTCCAGAACAACAAAAGAGTGCCAAAACCCAATAATGTTCCAGGAAAAACACTAGATTTGGCAGGGCCACTAATAGTAGTGTGGAACAAATGAAGCTGGATGTGACTGGGAGCAAAACAAGGCCTGCATGTGCCAGAAAGCACTGAAAAAGTGGGAGTGTCTGAATCATAGTCAGATCATAGCATTTAAGGCCAAAAGGGATCACCAACTCTAGTCTGACTTCCTGTATAACTCATGCCACCTACACAGCCCAGCACCCCCACATTAACCCCAACAACCAAAAGGAGACCAACGTATTACAGCCCTCAGGAGTTGAAACGATTGTGTGACACAGACAGGGAACAGAAGGGACTGTGGTGCACCAATGTTCAAGGCCTCTACAACAGAACAGAACTGATAAACTGAGATATACCGCATTATCCCAGGAAGTGACCCACACCCCATAGAAAGAAAGGTAAAAAAACCAATCTGTCGATCAGGCCTGGGGGAACATTCCTTCCCAATCCCATCAATCTGACCCTGAGCATGTGAGCAAGAACCAGCTAGCCAAGTACCTGAGAGAGAGAGCACCTGAAAGAGTGCCACCTCTGAGCCTTGGTCCTGCCATCCAGTGTTCCATCCTCAGCTGTGGCCACCTCTGATGCTTGAGAGGAAAGAGACAAAAAACCGAAACCAACCACCAAACCAATCCCTCGCCCCCCAGAACACACTGGGGACAAAATGTCTTCCTGATCCTGCAGACCTTGAAGCATGAGGTTTTAGAAACATATAACAGAAACTGGAAGTGACTTCTGTCCTCCCCCCCTCCATCACAAGAAACCCAGTTATACAATCCCACTAGTAAACTTGTCTTGCTCTCTCTTGAAACTAATTACGTTGTTTGCCCACAACTCCTATTGGAAGGCCGTTCCAGACCTTTACTTCTCATATTATTAGATTGTGTTGATCTCAGTTTATTCTTCTAATTGTTCCTGGCCAATTTATAGTCGTTTGTTCATGTGCCAGCACTGTCCATTAGTTAAATAGCTCTTCTCCCTTCAAGGTGTCTACTCCCTTGGTGTATGTACAGCATATTCCTTTGCTTATCAGCAACACCAATGCAACCCAGAGTTTCTTGTTTGTCTCCCAATGGATAGTCAGTTTTTAACCAACCAGCTGATTGCTTCCTTTTGCAAAGTTAGCAAATAATTTATCTGAAGGGTTGTTTTTCTTCTTGTTTTAAAAGTATATTTAGCCTTCTATATATTCAAACGTGCAATTGGATGCTCCAGAGAAAGGATCTGTAAACATTTAACTGCAAAACAAATCCTAGGCTTCTTTCAATCATTGTCTAAAAAAGTGGAAAAAAATAAAGGCTGTAAATCAAAGTGTGACTTAGAGACTCTTTAATGAGGAGGTCCTCTGAGGATGTGTTTGAAATCTGAGGAGGTTGGGGTGTCATCAAGAGGATAGAGGCTTGCTGAGCCTTTCTAAGCGACGTCACAGTTATAGTGAAGCTAATTGGCTGGCTAGCTACTTACTTGTCTTTACTGCTAAAAAAGGTATGGTTTTACTGTGGATAAATACTGTCTGTTAGCGATCTCCTGGAAAAACCTGATGGGGCTGCACCACTGTAGTTTCACATCAGGTGAACAAGGCAAGATCAATGACCAGTGGGGGATACCTCACTGACCTCGTCTCGCTTATGATAAGAGGTACAGGGCACTTGGCTCCACTAGAATTTTACTGTCACATATTAGTTATCTAGGTGTAAAAAACTCATCCTTTTAACAGTGACGACAGACCCTGAGAGTCCATGTCAAAGAGGAGGGAACAGAGATCAGGACTGCACATGGGCAGAAAAGTAAGCTTCTGGGTAAGGACCAAATGTTCATTCTCTCTGAACTTAACCTTTGAACCAGTCGATTCTCAGCATTGTTTTTTACAGAACCAGGTTGTGGTTGAGGTTGATGTTTACAATGGGGATACTAACCCACTCTGACCCACAGCATTACTTATCCATATGGTTTTCCTATAATTTTATGAGATGTATGTTTTAACCACTGCAGAGCAAACTGCTTCCCAACTACCCTGGCTTTGTGTTGTGTGATTACTTTAGTCAAGTTTAAACTCTCCATTCAATGTCAATGAACTGTAGCATGTTGACTGCAAGGTTGCTGACCCAGGTGCAAATAGTCAATGCCCACTAAAAAGCTTCAGCTCCCATTAACAGGTTAGACTGATGCAAACTGTGCCTGGAAGTGGGTGCACACATCATTGACTAAGTGCACTGAGCTGGATCCTTTCTTCCGTCAATGGTGAGCAACAAATCTATCATATTTTTAATATTTGAAAGTAATAATCTGCAATTAACTGATTTAAAAAAAGACTTGGATTTTTGCTCCAAAATAATCAGGAGTCAAACTCTGATATTCTTTCTCCCACTGAATAGTATCTGATTCATTTGCGTCAGTGGGACTACTTAAGAAGTTGAGGCACCATTATGTTTAGAAATAAACTGTGACTTGGCATGCACATTACTATTAATCTTTCAGAGTAATAGGCTCACATATTCTAAGAGCAAAGAATGACATCTATGAAACTTTTTTCAGTGCCTGTTCTCAGGGCTTATTTCTAATTTCTAGACAAATAAGGGCCTGATCCAAAACTACTGAAGTCAATGGAAAGATTTCAGTGGGGTTTGCGTCTGGCCATAACGTTCTTTCATCTAGAACATATTTTCCTTTGTTAATATTCTACGTGATCATTTGTTTTAAATAAACCTGGATTCATTTTCCTTTTTATTTCCCTAGAGATTTTGTCTTATCAGAAGTGCCATTTCACTTTAATGCCACATCTCAGCCAGGTTGTGCCATTAGTTTTTCTGCACACGGTGGAGATAGACGTGATGGCCAAATATCTTCTCTTATCCAATTCTGTCCTAATCCGTATATCAGCTTCTGTATTCTGCAGAGCGCTACAAAGGTTCTCCACCTAGACATCCAACTGCAAAAGAGTAGTCTGCTTTAGCACTCGCACCGCTAATCAGGCTCCTGTATTAATCTGCTTCTGGTAGCAGCAGAATGATATGTGGAGGACTACGTGGTTTGTGGAGCTTTGGAAAGGTAAAAATGCATATTTAAAACAATTGGTTCCTTCTTGATTATGTTACAGGAAAAGTCAGATCATTTCACAAAGTCTCTGGTTCTAACAAAAACTCCAGCAAGAATCTTTGCCCAAAGCCAGTAGCAAGAGAGAAAAATAACATTTCCCCTTTACCTGTTGCATTTTTTCATCATTTAAAGCAGCCTTCTGTAGACTTTATGCATCAGAATTTTGGGTCTGGAAGGCTTTGGCTGTGTGTGGTCTTGTATAGTTTGGATTTGTATGTACTGGCTGAATCTAATCTGGATCCGCTGGCTCAAGATTCTGAGGGCACTGACATTACAGAACTCTTGCCTATATTTCTACTGGGTAAGCCATATCTCTCTGATTGCTGTGTGCAAAGGGGGGCAATTCACGATAGCAGCAGGTGTTTGTCATGCCCTGAGTCTGTCTGGCCACAAGCCAACCGCAGAAAGTTTTAAAGAACAAAGGCCTTCCCAATAAAAGTACAAACAATACATTTTGCTCTCTTTCCTGGGATGCTATGTGAGCCACAGAACAAGCAAGGTCTCTGTTAAAAACAAGTAACAGATTTATTACACAAGACAGTGTAATGACTATAGATGCCTGTGTTCTAACACCATGATCTTTAGCCAGCCGCATGCATTTGACATAGGATATGCAATACCACACAACATTTGGGCAAGGACTTCAATGGAACTTCTCACAACAGGAAGCAGCAGGCTTACAGAGTTAAATAATACGGTTGCAGAGAGAGAAAAAGACAGAGAGGGAGTTTCTGCCTAGCTCAGAACAGACCCCTTGTCCATCACTGTAGACTATGACATTATGTTTTTGAGGTGGAAATGTTTCATCATTTTTTAGCATCATATAGATTTTCAGCATAGGGCCAGATTCACTAGTTTGCTTTGGCTGCTTTACCTCAATCCAGTTAAATCACGCTCATGGCTACTTTGCACGGACAGAGCTGTTGAAAGAAGCTTTAAGATATCAGTGAATATAGTCCCTTATTTCTATTTTTAAAAGTCTCTTATTTGTTGGCAAAATGCAGTTTTGGGGTGAATTTTCAAATATTTAAGGATTGGAGGTATGATCATTTCAGCAGAATTTGCTCACACAATGCAGGAAATCGACTTGGGAATGAAGTCATCATGACATAGCAGAACAATATATTTTCACAATCCAGGTTTGCTGTTCCGTTTATAATTGTGCAAATGTAAAGGTTAAAGAAACATAATAGAGTTTGCCTTTGGAAATACTGGATAGTCAAAACATTTCTTTGTACATTCAGTTACTGTACTGTAAACACTACAACAATACAAAACATTCAGAGCTGCGGCCAAGGAGCTAGTCCTTTTTAAGGTGTTTAACTTAATAAACAAGAATTTTCCTGTTATTATATCTGCCTGCAACATCTAACACTTTGCAAATAATAATCAGAATGAATAAACATTTGTAATTTAATACCTAATCCTAACAAGGCTGATCGATCTTCATTTCTGAACAAAGTCTGTATGCCATAATATAAAATAAAGAGATAGTTGTTGGTACTCCCTGTGAAACAGTCAAGAGAATACAGGCAGTTTCTAAGACCCAAAGGTCAGGCAGTGCCAGCTTTACATATTTTGCCACCCTAGGCAAAATAAAAACTTGCATCCCCTCCAAGCAGAAAAATTTGAGTATTTGTAGCAGTGCAAGGGCTGTCATTCTTGTCAATTTTACTGCTCCAGGGGCAGCACAAGCCTGGCTCTTGGAAGGGAGGGCGCAACTGCTTCCCACTGCCAGCGGGGACATGGGCGTCTGCCTCCTGCTTCCCGGGATGCTGGCGGCTGCCGTCGGGCTCCTGGCTGCGCACCTGGACCGGGTGGGACCAGGCAGCTGCTGCTGGAGTCCAGGCTGTGTGCCGGGATCGGGTGAGAGGTGGGAGGCCAGCAAGGGCCCAGCAGCCGCCCTTTGCTTTTTGCCACCCTAGGCAATTGCCTACCTCACCTATCGCTAAGGTAGGGCTGAGGGCGTGACACTTACAGCCAGAGGAGTAGATGCTTTATATGCAAATAATGGCTTGCTGTCTGGGAGCGTAGTCCCCAGGAAAATTGTCAGACGCAATCAACTTCTTTTCATAGAATGAGTCAAATGATTTTGCATTTTGTCTCTTACAGATGTTAAGACAGCAACTTATGTTTTCGCTAACTGAACCCAAAAGTCAGACAGTTTGTAGGCCTGACAGTGCATTAATAACTTTGATAAAATTATACTAATCAGCAAAACTTAACAGCCTTATCAATTTCTCCCACTGCTGGATTTCTTTTCTGTGTGTTTGTATGTGTGTATCCTATGTCCACATGTGCATTTATATTCTTTTTTTTAATGCTGAAACCTGAGGGGGTTGGAAAATTGGGCAAGACTTACATATATTTCCTAAGCAATGTGAAGCATTTGGCTTCTGAAATCTTTTCACAGTTGGAAGGGTCTAGTGTTGACCATGGATTGGACAATGCAATTTTGTAGAGACAAGCACTAGAACACTGGCCCTTATAGTTATTTGACAGCCCGCCATCATTGGGGTGGGAGAGGGATTATTATAGTCAGAGGAACAGGACATTCCTAGCTGCATCTTTTTATGTAAGAACTTCTGTAATTGAACTCCATAGCTAGCTCATTCTATTGCCAGGAAAGGGATAGGAGGAAAAGAATGCTGAATCCATAGTGTCTTCAAAGAGTAAATAAAGAAACTTTGAGTTGTTTAAAAAAAAAAAGACTTAGGTTGTTTGCTGCTTTGTATTGAATTTTCCCATGTTTGTAGGACTCCTGTCATATTTTTCTGGACTTTGCATAAATGGAGGAGGGTCTCTATTCTGTGTAGTGTTTCTCCAACCTCAGAATCTAAACCCCTTTCATATGTGTTTGATTCAGAATAATTTAACCCAGATACTTTTGTTACAAAGCATAGCAGAAGCCTGTGATCAGTGGCACAGCTGCCCCGAGTTGCTTAGAGAAGAAACCCACCTTTTTCTCTAGGTACTTTTCTTTGGGCTTTGGGACAGTTTGAAAAACTGCTTTCTGCTGGCCTTCTATTTGAGAGTTTAGTCAGTTAGCTAGCCACCACAACTGATAGCGGAGGACATGCTGTGTACTTTCACTGTGGATGTGAGTGAGTCAATTTCTGCAAAATTATTTTAAACTGCTAGGGATTTCTGCCTAGTTGGGGGTTTTTTGCAGGGGAGAGATTGCATGTATGTGTTTATGGATTTAAAAATAAATTAGATATTCTTATGTGAACGCTGGGCTCTTGCAAAATCCCCTTTCCATGTGCCTGATCTGAAGTTAATGGAAAGACTCCCACTGGCTTCAATGATTTTTGGATCAGGACCCATATAGGGTGTTTGTACACAGCAAACCCCGAACCTGTGTAGCATTTTCTTTAGTAGGACAAATCCTGGCTTTCCATGTTTTCTCCAAAGCTTCCAAGAATTCCGTTCCCTCATCCCCTAGCCATTAATATTCATTTTATAACCATTTATATCACCAAATAGGGGTTTTATGGGGAGTTGTAGAAGTGAGTGTATTTACAGATTATTTTAGATAAAAGTTGTAAAGCAGTGAACTCAGGGCTCACTTTGTTGGATGCATAGCAGAGGGGAATGAGTGGATTAGAAACTGTAACCAAATAAACGCTCCTTAGCACTCCACCCGCTCAATCTTTCTCTCTTCAATCGACCCTGCAACAATGGCAATGTCCTGCTTAGTTTAACACATCACTTAATAGAAGAAAAGACCCAGCTTTTGACAGAAACAACAAAACAAGTTGGTTTGTTCATCAACAAAGGGAAGACAAAATATATGGCTATTAATGTCTCCAAAGCAACCATCAGAGGAGACTGAGAAATACCGGAAGGTAAGTCATGTTATCTATCTAGGGTGTGAGATGTGCAATGATGGTGACACTATGCTAAATGTCAAGCAACTAATATCAAAAGCAGCAAACGACCTTCAGACGCTTGAAAAGATTTAGAAAAGTCTCATGATTGACGCTGACTCAAGAATAGGAATTTTTAAAACCTGCATAATGTTTGAAATCTATAACAGAAATTGATATGATCAACTCTTTCCAAAGTAACTGCCTGCGTATGATCTTCAGTGTTCATTGGAAAGAGTTTCTAGCAACATCAGAAATTCTAAGGGAAGCAAAGCAACCCAAAGCATCAACTATGGTAAGAAGGCAACAACGGTCATATTTAGGACATGCTTTAAGGGTACCACCAACACAATTTCCACTTCAAGTGATAACGTGGACACTATCTGGAAAGGGAAAAAGGGAAACCTAGAGAAACATTATGCAGAACAATAGAGAAAGAAGCCAAATCCATCAACATGACACTCAGAAGCCTGAACAGACCAACATAAGAACGAAATAAATGGCAGAAACAGGGGGATGCTCTATGCACCTGAGGGTGTGGGAAGATAAAGAAAAGAGACTGAACAGGCAAGTGGAGGGCCAGCCAATGGCACTGCAGAAATTTGGGAGAGATGCACTCCCATTCTTGAAGGGGTGAGAATGCAGAAGCAGTGGAGGCCTCTGTGGGCAGCCTGGGTGGACTCCATGTATTTTTTCAGTGGTTTCCAGGCTATGTGAGATATCCTGGATGCTATTTTTCCTGCTCTATCCAGCCATTGGTTTTCTAATCCCAATGAGATGATGAGGCAGATTGAGGACCCTTCAAAACCCATTCAGGGTTTAACCATGTTAAAAACTTCACGCTATAAACTCCCTGTGCGGTGTAACTAGCCTAAAGCATTGTTTCTGCTAGCAGACTTCTTTCTGCTAGCATGACTGTTAAAGATAAATCCCTGTTTGTATTGTATAGGCAAACTGAGCTACAACCATGCTATCTATAATCAAGCTGGGGAAACCCTTGCTGAATAGTCTGAGCCATGCTCAGCATGTATTGTAATATTCTACTCCTTTTGAATGACTAACACTTCAGTCACTGATAGTAAAATGATCTTTTGTTTCAGCTATCTTTGCTACCTGTAGTGTGACTAGATTTGTAGGACTGTATACTGTTCTCTGTTACAAGGGTGTAAATCCAATGTGCTCAGTGCTGTTACACTGGAATAATACAGATGTAACTGAGATCGGAATAAGGCCCATACAATGCCGTCTTATCATTTTAAAAGACATTACTATAGTGATACTTTTTGCCTTTTCAGGGTCTCTGATTAAAGGAGCAAATCATCATGTCCACCCCTGTTGTTCTGCGCAGCATTAAGAAATTTGAAGAGGATAACAACAATTTTTACTCAGATGGATCACGTAAGACATTTGCTCTTTAATCAGCGTCTACTTTTAAATAGTACTTTTAATAGAGCAGGTGTCTAGCAAATACGTGCTGGAAACAAACACCATATAAGATATTGTGGTTCACATAGTCATGGGCATATTTTATTCAAAACAATTTTTGTTTACAAACCTAAAGCAACAGTCCATGTAAGTGGCTGATCCCTTCTGATCTGCCTATCTAGCCACAGTATCTGTCTATACGTCCACATCATCTGTCTGTCTACCAAATGTAACTACTCTATCTAGATTTTTATACCATGCTCGTCACCATGGTATTGGCGTACCTCCATTGACTTCAATGACCTTTCAGCAGGAATGAATCTGGCATTCCCCTTTATATTTTAAAACTCAAAATAAAAACTGAAAACACCTGTGTGCCAGGGGCTTCTAGGGCTGAGATGAGTATTGTATTTAGAATTTTTATTTGAAATATGTGAACATCTCTTGCCTTCCTCACCCCTCTTGAAGGCCTCCTTTCACTCCTCCTTCCACTCTTGCTTTATTTCTCCGCTTTTATCTTCTTGTTTTTGAACATGCTTGTTAACCACTAAATGTCTCAGTCCAAACTAAACAGGAGGTGGAGGCAGTAGGCTTTGGGTATTAGGTGAAGATGAGAAGGAGAAAAGTGAAGAGACGCTGCAGAACATCTTGCCCGTTTCTTACCTGTTTAGGCATAGGCAGATGTAAAATTAAAGGGACAGTAGATATTGCTATTTAATTGAAATTGCACATGGAAGCAAGTGAAGACAGTAAAATAGTTACTACTTAAGAAACAGGCAAAAGCAGAGAGTGTATCACAATGTAAGTAAATATACGTCCATACATGCCTTCTGGATTTAAGTACAAAGCCCACACTCATTCCACCTGCCATTCCCATGTGCAAGGCCCAAGATGGAGTGGAAATACTGTGCTTCCATTACATGGGGATGTGTGGGGTGGACAGGCCGCAGAGTCCCCACGTGCAGGGGATTCGTTGCAGCCTGTGCATTCTGGCACACAGCTCTACGTATGTGTGCAGAGCAAGGGGCATGGAAACATCCATGCTCAGTGCAGTATTGCTGCACTGTAGGGAAAGTCAGAGAATGGGGATTTTCTATTCAGGCTGCATCAAGAATTGATTGAAAAGCAAAACATGATTCCAGTCCTTACTAGGGTCTAAAAACAGGCAGTGGGTTGCCAGTGCCCTGGGAAACGCTAGAGTTCCTGACTCTTCAGGAACATGCACAATGGCTGTTCAAGATAACGCTGTCTCCCAGCGGTGTTGCTGCCCAGAGCTAGCTCTTCATGCTGTGTCACACCAAATGACTTGTGGAAAGCATTTTAAGCACTGATCCTTATGGTAAGGCCTCCCCAGTGGGACCACTGTCAAAACAAGCTACTTTTTAGGTCCATCATCCTTGACAGCTTCCTTTGATGCCAAGGACCAGATAGTGGCTATTAAGCCCTGGCCCGAGCTGTGGCAGGTGATGCTGTACTGCAGCTAGGTAGAACGCTGCCTCTCTTAAGTCACGGTTCCTCCGGGTGCTTCCCGTGGGTGGACACCAGTGTGACAGCTCAGCCTGCCTCTCGGGGTGGAGCAGGTGTTCCTCTCGATGCCCTGGCAGTGCTGGTGGCTGCTATGAAAGAGTGCAGAGCTATAGCGCTCCCATCTACAGCTCCCTTCAGGTTCCTGGCACACTGTATGCGACTGTGCCACTCATCAGGGCAGTGACTGACAGAAGCAGCTGGATAATGGCACACATTATTCACCATCACATTATTTGCCACTTGATGAGACTATTCCCCCAAATAATGTATTCAATGAATAATATTCAGTCATGTATTTGTGGTTAATTATTCAAGGGAAGATTGACAACATGAGCAATGAATTCATTATGCACAAATGAATTAGTCTGTTGGAGACTATCAATAATTGTTAACTATGGTTTGTATTTATTTCCCCCAACAGATAACAACCCTAAGAAGCCAGAGTAAGTCTTGGAGTTGCTCATTTCTCACACAATCATTATTTGTTTCTAGAACTCTTAACATGTTATTAGCACATGACGACAATGCATGTATGGTATTTATGGTATTTGATATGCAGACATTCATTGTGCTTTCTGAAGTTGCACTATTAGATTCAGCTGAGGAAGGTTAAAGCAGTCTTTAGAGAAGAGAGGAAGAGAAGTGTTGAAAATGTAGAGTGATGGTGGCAAAACATCCGGGTCTCCTTCAATAAACCCCTTCAGTATTTATTTTGCATTTGTTACACACACACTCACACACTCATAACTTTTAGAAATATGAGACTACACGTGAAAAGGATTCGGTCCATATCTTTCAGCAGGAGAGGAATTGAGATTGAAATGTTAATTCCCAGCTATTTACAAGGAACATAACATAACACCTCTGTCTTCCCTGATTCTGGAGTTGCTCTACACAAGATTAGACATCCTGAGAGCTTCTGCAATTAGCACCCACTCTTCATGGTCACAAGAAGCTGTTCCAGAAGCAGGGAATCACTACCATTGTTTTATTATTTAATTTAGTCTTCATTTTAACAGGACATCAAATTCAAGTTACCCCTGCCCAGAGGTCCTATCTGGTACACATGTCAGATATGTGATCTTATTTAGCATACATGAAATTTCCTGGTCGCATCAGAGGCTCAGGCCTCTGAAAAATGTGCAGTTTACAGACTACAAATAAAGCAGTAATTTATTTGCTACATATTTTAAAAATTTTAGTGTCACATAAATGCAAAACCAAATCCACTACTCAGACATCTCTGAACACATAAAAATAAAATATTCTGTTTGTTATGACATAGATCCCATTCCTGATGACTTAATAGGACCTTTAGACTTCATAAATTACGGCTCTGTGTAATAGGCTAATGTGAGCATAGCTGGAGGATCGAATAACACTGTCCAGCAGAAAATCTGTGGGATGGAATAGGGAGAGAGAGACTCCAAACCACTCCAGGCATGCAGGTGTGTGGTCTGATCCAATCAACAGGCTGGCAGCCTGGTGGATGTGGGAGAAGGAGAGGACACTTAACCTGCAGATTCGCAAGAATCCCCTGTATCCATGGCCTCCTTGCAAATCAGTTGTTCCTCCCTGTGATCTCAAGGAACTCCCAATTCATGTTATAAACAATGCTGTGAAGTGGGAGTTAGTGGTGGCCCCAGCAGCATAAACTGTCATGTCTCTTTAATACCAGAGTTTGGCTCCTAATCTGAGTATTGCATACTGGCCTCTGCTTCTTTGCTCCACCCCCTCTCATGCATGATGCACCATCCTCCTGGAACTCCTTGTTAGAGGGGAGGCTGCATGGGGGAGTTTGTGATGAAGTCACTGCTCCCCTTTTTGCATATGATCCACTGTAACCCATCCACTCCACTATAAGAGCTGGAAAGGAGTAATCAGGCCCAAGAAACTGTGGAAAATATTTTTAGAATTGGAGTTGTTCTACAATGGTGATATGTCTAAAGCTTTCAGAAAAAACGACATCAGATCACTGCCTTAGAACACGTCTGAGAGAGAACCAAATCATATAGGATTTTAAAATAAAAGTTGTATGGGTAACATGTCCTACAAAAATGTGATGCCATAGATTTAATCAAGAGAAAGAAAAGGCTCATGTGAAAAGTACTTATAAATATTTCTGTACAAATGAGGAACTTTCTCCAAAGGATAGGAAAAAGGGGAACAAGTAAGTTAAAGTCAGCTCTATATGTAGCCCTTAGTCAGGAGAAAATACATGATATAGCTGGAAAGTGCAGTTTTATAATTCTACATTTTGTTTTCTTGAAGGTTATCAGGCAAGAAAGAAAATGACATTCGAATTGGCTTCTTTCAACTGGTAACAAAAATGTTGTATTTAAATATTTTACACATATTATTCTGTGGGGTCACTGAAATGCATCTTTAGTTATAGTCTTAAACTGTTGTGGGCTTCAACCCACTTTGTCAGATGCAAGGAATGGAAATCAGATAGGTGGTATATATATACAGTCAAGGGGAAGGTACAATGAGTGGGGTAGGTAATAGCAAAGTCCACACAGTTAGAGCAGCTGAGGTGTGTTCACAACCATTGATTAGAAGGTGAGAATGTGTGAACAGTGACAATTACTTCTTGTAATGAGATAACCATTCCAAGTCCCTATTCAGACCCAGTCTGATTGTATCAAGTTTGCAGATGAGTTTCTCTTTGAAGTCTGGTTTTGAAGTTTTTTGGTTGAAGAATGGCAACTTTCAAGTCAGCTACAGAACTCTTGCTGTTTTTGCTGTGTACAGACTAACACAGCTACCCCTCTGGAACTTTAGTTATAGTAGGTAGTTGTGACTCAGCCAAATCTTTGATTAAAACTTTTAGGGTGAAGTCAATGGGAGTTTTGCCACTGGCTTCAATAGAGCCAGAATTTCACCCCTTGTTATTCTGACACTTGAAGTTTGTCTAAAGGCCATGATTGTCTGTTAGGCACATTGTAATTAGAGCAGGTCACACATTTTTTTGCTGAAACTTTTTTTGACAAAAAAATGCTGCTGTTTGTCAAAATCAAACTATTTTGAAAAATATGCCAATTTTAATGAAAGTTTGCATGGGAAAATATTTTGAAATAAAACAATTTGTTTCAGAAAATTTCAAAATCTTGCTTTAAAATTTTTAAATTTCATGTTGAATTTTATTTTATTTTTTTTACATTTTTATGTTTTTATTATTTCATGTCATGCTAGCAGTAGTGGTGCATAATATGACATAGTTGAAATGTTCTACTATTTTTATTTTATTTAAAAAATCATGAAGGGCAGCTGCCACTTATTATCCAACACTCAGAGTCTCCTAAGGACCATTGTTCCAGCCAGAGCCATGGTTATCGGCGTTGCACCAGGCACCATCTAGTGAAGTTCCCAGTTCTGGCTCACTCTTATGGATCGACGATTCTTTGGGGGTGGCCCTGCAGTTTGCATCAAGTAGAGTCATGGTGTGCACTACTTGGCACATTGATGGACATTTTGAGAGCCCAGTGTGCTGGGATGTTTTTATTCATCCTGGTGACATAGCCGAAGAGCACACCGTGCTCCTTTTGAATAGAATGAGCGATTGAAGGCAAGCCAAACCTTTGCAAGATATGACATTTTTCATAAAGTCAAACCACTCTCTGCTCAGGATTTGGCCTCTCGGCTACCATTTAGAACCAACTGAAACATTTTAAAAATAAAATAGAAGAATTATTAACAACTGGAAATAAACACTGACATGTCATGAAATAATATAAATACAATCATTAAAAAGAAAGTCAAAATGAAATTTTGAAATTCCAAAATGAAAATTTTCCAGGAAATTTTGAAAATATTTGTTTTTGTTCTAACAACGAGAGTCCTTTAGCACCTTAAAGACAAACAAATTTCTGTGGGCATAAGCTTTTGTGGGCTGCAACCCACTTCATCAAATGCATCTGCAGCCCACGAAAGCTTATGCCCACAGAAATTTGTACGTCTTTAAGGTACTACAGGATTCTCGTTGTTTTTGCTGTATACAGACTAACACAGCTACCCCTCTGGTGTTTTTTTCTGATTCATAATGGAAAAAACATTTAAAATATCAAAATTTCCCATGAAACAAAAATTCCAACTTTCAACCAGCTCTAATTGTAATGTATTTAGGTGACATACTTGGAGGAAAGATAGTCCATGGTGAAAGCACACAGCTAAGGATTAGGAGATCTGGATTCGCCTCTCATTTCTGCCACTAACTCGCTGCATGACCTTTGGCAATTTAACTTCCGTTAAATCCTTATCTATTTTATAGGCATTGTGAGACTCAGTGTTCATAAAATGCTTTGAGATCCTCAGCTGGAAAATGGCATAGAAGTACAAAGTGTTATGATGTATATAAGTGCTTTCTATCATGTGGGCTACCTGCACAAACACTGACAGTTTTGTGGTCTCTGGGCTACAAAGATAAACAAATACAAAGCTTTAATGCTACTGAGAGATTTTGCAAAGGCCTCTTCAGATCACGTGGTTGAGGGCTGGCATTTTGGCACAAAGGCTTCTGAGTGCTATAGCACACATCATGTATATGTTAAACTGTTTTGCTGGTGAGGTGTAACTAGTGAACACAGCATGTAGGTACCATATGTGGCTACAGAGAGGATGCCATATACAACTATGCATTTTCCAAGGCAAGATAATTAATAAGATTCATAAATACAAGGTTTACAAAAGAAGATAATTTCGCTGTATTTCTCAGACTTCTTCCTTCTTGTAGGAAATCCTTTTTTACCCCTTTCTCTCTTTTAATGCTGTCGCATTCCAGTGTAGACAAGACCTACATCGATGGGAGGGATTCTTCAGTTGGCGTAGTAATGCACCTGCCTGACAGGCGGTTGCTAGGTTGAGGAAGAATTCTTCTGTCAGCCTAGCATTGTCTGCACTGTGGATTTTTTACATCTCTTAGCAACGTAGTTAAACCAACTTAATTTTCTTCTGTAGGCCAGGCCTTAGTCTGGCTTATTTCTTCCCCTGATTTCCATCACCACAATGACTCTGTCTTCCATGTTTGCTCTTTTTCTCTTCCACATTTTGTCCCTTGACACATTACAGCATCTGCATATATACTTGTATCTATACTCCATCTCTCTCCAGTATGTAACACTACATATTTATAAATATCCGTCCTCCTTTCAGCAATTTTTATAGTACCTGACCATAACACTCTTCATTCATAAATTGGTAGCGGGTATCTATGCAACACTAAACTTGAGACCATTTAGTCACAGTTCTACCATATAACCACAGAACTGTCATGAGTAAGTCACAATAATTTACCTTATTCACAGGCTCTGTAGAATGTTTTCATTTTTTCAGAAAACATGCAGACAAAGTTGACTATACATGTGAAGATGTGAATTTCAAGGACATATTCACAGTCAACCTATGAATCAATATGTGGAATACTTAAACCTTGTGGTGATGCCCTATTATTTGGTTTGGGTTTTTTTTTACACTCTGCAAATGTCAAAGGGTCAAATCTGCTCCAATATTCATGGATAACTCCCATGGTAATCAAGGGGGATTGCACCCATGCAAGGGAAAGTAGGATTGATACTACATCTGTAATAAAAACAATTCTGAATCAAGTATTTGCTAGTAAACATTGCTGAAATTACTCTTCTGAAATGTCAACCAGGAAGATAGGTTTAATGAATAATTAATGCATAGCTAACACACAAATCACTCAGACAAGATTTTTTCCCTCTCTTAGTTTCGGTTCGCTTCATCATCTGAGATTTTAATGATGGCTTTTGGTAGTTTCTGTGCCATTCTTCATGGAATAGCCCAACCATGCATGTTGCTTGTCTTTGGTCTGATGACAGACACATTTATTCAATATGACATTGAAAAGCAAGAGCTTAGCAACCCCGAGAAGGCATGTGTGAATAATACCATCGTGTGGATGAACAGTTCCCTTCACCAAAATGAAATGAATACATCAACACGTTGTGGGTAAGTGCTCCATGAAGTTTGCTTCTTTTTCTTTCTTGTTAAACACTGTAAGTGAAATCCTTGCTGGAGAAAAGGGCCCTATTCAATCTGAGAGGCTGAATAGTCTATGTGTAGGAAACTTGCCCGTGTTCTTTCTGTTCTACTAGCATGCCTCAAGTCTCACCTGGAGGGACCACCACAAGGGACAGGAAGGTATCTAATGCCTATTCAGTTTTTGGTCTCTCAACTAGCACTGTCGCCAAGAGCGCAGTTTAGTGGTGGCTGTTTCTATGACAGGGACCCCTGCATCCCGGAATAAATATGAGACCCCCAATGTATTGCACACAGGTCACTAAACAGCCTTTAGAAGGTAAAGACTTTTTGGTTGTTTCCTGCCTATCTGAACCAGATTTGAACTCGTCACTTCAAATGAAAAGGCTCTGTATCCAGGTATCAGTTCCCTGAGTCACCCAGACTCCCTGAAACGTTTGTTGAACTGAAAATGATTCATCTGACTGCCTCTGATGTTTTAGGCTTCTAATGCTCAATTTCTGCAGGAGGTCAGGCTACGTGATCATAATGATCCCTTCTGGTCATGAAATCTGTGGCTCTTCTAATTCTGAGTTTGATGAGCTTTTAAGAAAACAAAATGGCACCTACCCTCATCACTACCTCTAGAAATCTAGAGAAACAGCCAGTAAGCTCCACTGAAATATTCTGAAATAATGTAAAAGTTGTATCAGCAAATTAGTGTTCCCCATGGAAATGAGGGATAATTTAGCATTTCCAAATGACCTGAAGGAAATGATCATTTCAGATAATATAATGTAGTATTTGAATGTACAGCAACAGCCCCTCACACTTGTCCGTAGAATATTTTTTGATTTTTGCTACCATGTTAGCTTCTCTATTGGTAAAAAGTAACTAAGGGCTTGTCTATATGAACATTAGGTTCACCGCAAGCTGCCGCACACGAGCCTGCTATGAACTAACTGTCTGCGTGGACTCTGCTGACGTGCACTAATAGTTCCTTAGTGTGCATTTATCTAGTCCTGTTTTAAAGTAGGCTAGATTAAAGTATGCTACGGAACATTTTAAGTGCATGTAAGCAGGGTCCACACTGATAGTTAGTTCACACCCCAGCTTTCAGTGAATTAAATGTTCATGTCTACAAGCCTTTCATTACTTTTGTTCATGGCATGCTGAGGTATGAATCTACCCTTCACTAGCCTGCCATGTACTCACTGTCTGTGTAGACAAGTCCTATATAAGTTCAGTATCTACTTAAAATATGTTGGCTACCTCTTCCCTAAAACAATCCTTTCCTGCACCTTTTCATTGCATGAGGTCTGCTAGTGGTTCACAACCATCCACTACAAACTACTCCACGACTCCTTGCACTTCCCAGTCCCCCCCACCCCTGCATTTGGCTCAGATACAATCTGGCCCTTGAGAAGAGTAGACTGAGTATTAATGAACAGCATTTTTTAGGGGACACTCCATTCGTTCTGATACCAGAAGGAGTAGTTTTACCACTTACCCCCAGGATGTGATGTTGCACCAGCTTTAGAAATTAGTTACTAAAGAGCCCTTATTTTAAATTATTCTGCATAATAAATGCAGTGAATGCCCTTGAAGCATTGCTGATAATTGGACTGCTAAGCAGATTTGCTGTCAGAAATTTGTATTGATATTGTTTAATTTTCTAATTTTATTTTATAGGTTTCTGGACATTGAAAGTGAAATGACCAGATTTTCAAGTTACTATGCAGGAATCGGGTGTATGGTGCTTGTGTTAGGATACCTCCAAGTCAGTATTTAGTTCCCCGTGTTATTTCCAATATATAAAACACTAAACTGTTATGTTTCAGAATTAAGACTCCTATATACTGTATATTTTTACACAACGTATGGAGAAGGCAAATGTCCTTGCAGTATTTCAGATTTTAATTTCACGGCATGAAACTTGCCTCTGTGCAAAGGGTCAGCCATAGTTTAGACCGGTGTGGAGCATAAGCTTCATGTTGGTTCTATGTACCAGGGTGAATTTAACCTGGGTGAGATTAGTACATGTAGCTTCTATTGCACCACATGGAAAGTTTGCTCCACAATGGTCAGGGAACCAAAAAATTGATTAAGTGTATGTCTATGCCCCCGGGGCTGCACAAATTGATGCAGTGGTATCAATTAAGCGGGCTGTGGAGACCTACTCAATCGATCCCGGGAGTGTTCTCCGGTCGACGCAATAAATCCACCCTCCCGAAAAGGGTACGGCTGCGTTGACTGGAGGGGTCTCCCCTCGACTCAGTGCAGTGGAGACGCTGCAGTAAGGGAACCTAAGTAATTCAACGGGAGATATACAGGCTACAGAACACAGCTTGCGTATCTCCCATCGACAGCTCCTGGCAGTGTAGACCAGGCCTAATATAGCCAAGTTCAAAGTGTCGAAAGCATCATACCCAAATGTCAGCGAGGATAAGTTATTTCTTTTGTCTTTATACTACACAATATATTATATTACATTCTATCTACCCTATAAAGGGCCTGATTCTCCTCTCACTTATATAGGACTTAAGTCAGGAATAGCTGAAATGAAGCCTACGGAGATACAACAGTGTAAAACTGGTTTGAGAGGCGAATCAGGCCCAGAATTTTCTGAAGTAATGGCTCAAACCACTGCATCTTATCCTTGTGAGATGTGCTATGGGGTTTGGACCGGTCTTGTAGGATACTCTAGTAGAGTTTTTTGGCTCTACCCCCCTACGCTGTTTTCAACAGGAAAAGTAATTTTTCACTCTTCCTCCTAAAAGCTCATGGAGTTTTGCTGGGGCAGAATGCTTGCTGGCTATGTTTCAGCAGCGAGTGATGTAATTCGTACATTAGACATATATATAGATGGCCAAATTTTGTCCCTAATGATAACCATGCAAGCTCACTGAAGTCAGTTGCCTGGCATGACCTTTTAAACCTCTTATAATTGAGGCAACTGCTTAGACCAGACCCTGCAAAGTGTGTCAGATTACGTAAAAGAAAAAGCACAAAAGTAGAGCTGGGCAGGAAATGGTTTTGGCAGCCCATGAATATTTTTGAGATTTCAGAAATTTTCCCATTCTGCACTGGGATGAAACTGAGACCTGCAATAAAATAAAAAAATGAGTGAGAGAGAGCCCCTCCAACTCTAGAACAGCCGATATCCCAGTGAGAGGGCACTCACCTCAGAGCTGGGCGACCTATATTCAAGTCTTTTCTCTGAATCTGGAAGCAGAGTCTTCCAAGGCCCAGGTACTGATGAATATTCCCAAGCAGCTGGACAGCAGGGAGATGTTATGTGTATGGAATTAGAATAGATTTCAGGTTAATGGTTATCTCATCATTAAGCATGTTACTTTGTTGCAGTTGTGAGAGTAAAAGGGTCGTTTTTTTAACAGTAAGTCAGTCTCTATATTGCTGTCTTCCCAGATCTGCTTTTGGGTAATGTCTGCAGCTCGTCAGATTCAGAAAATCAGGAAAGCGTATTTCAGGAAAATAATGAGAATGGAAATAGGCTGGTTTGATTGTACGTCAGTTGGAGAACTGAATACACGATTGTCTGAGTAAGTAATCTAGAAGAACCCTATGCCATAGTGCATGTCTTTGTAGGATCTAAGGTGCTGTGAACAATGAGCATCACATAAAAGTCTACAGAAGACTCAATCCACTAGGGGCCTAATCCATCTCCTGTTGACTTCATTGGAAGTTGAATCAGGCTCTAAAGACTTGATCCAAAGCCCCTTTAAGTGTTTGGAAAGACTCTTACTGATTTCAGTGGGCTTCGTATGAGACCTCAGCTATGGACTCCTAACTCAGCAAAACATAGATACCCCTTGTGATGGGAGTCCATATAAATACGTAGACTGTAAGAGACGTTCTCAGCTAAATTCTGCGATAAGTTCCACGGCCTATATTTGGAAAACAGGAGAACAGACTCTTATAAAGAGCTAAAACAAAGCTTTGAGGATCCCATTCATGAAAAAATACTGCATAATGAGAGAGCAGAGAAGTTACATTCAAACTTTCCTGTGACTGGTAGACGTTTTTCCCTTCTGCATAATGGTGCCTCTCACTTCCTTTAAAGTCAATTGTATGTGGGCGAGAAGAATTTCAGTGGAAAAAGTTAATATAAATAGCTTTCCAACTAATCTGATGTAAGCCGGTTCTCATCTTTTGGCAGCACTTTGTGTCACACACCCAGAGAAGACTGAGTGTGAAAACATCCAAGAGAGAAACATTCCAAACTTGTAAACGTGTTTCATAAATCAAACCATATTGTTTTTGCAGTAGAGAATTCAGCCTTTCTCTGAACGTACCAATGTGCTAACAGTTCTGCTTCTTGCGGCTAGCCCAAACCTCCATGCCCTCTGCTCCTAAGGGTGGCATGAGTGGACAGCGTTGCATTTCTCATGCATGAGTTGACAGTCAAGAATTGCGGAAGTGTGTGGCCACCGAGTTGTATTAAGACACAGCCAAAATGTTTCCGCACTGAGAAAGTACGCTGCACCGGGGACATGCACCTGTTTTCCATTGTTGATGAAACCTGTGCACCTGCTCTAGGGCTAGCTCATGATAGTCATTACCCTGTCATGCAGGAGGGGTAAGGGGACTACACATGAAGCCTTCCAAGGGCCATAGCAGTCTATACATTCCCTGCTCTAGGAAGCACAGGGCCGCTCACTCTTGCTCCATTCTGTCTCCCCTCCAAGGGAACATGAAGCTGGATACACAGTGGAGAGGGGCTAGGAGGGAGAGGGAATAGCTGGGGTCATCTCTCTGTCCTCCCACTGAATCATCCCATAGCATAGGGCTGGTACACCAAGGGAGGCAATGCACTCTATTAAGGGACAAGGGGCAGGATGCTCGGCCTGGGAGAAGTCAGCATCTCAAGTCCTTCTTTAGATTATGCACAAAAATACCTCTTTCCAGGGGTTGGGGTGGAGAGAACTGTGCCAAGTCCTTCTCACTACATGCCAGAGCCTCTGAAAGGGGTGATAGTGGGGAAGAATAGGGGCAAGGAAAATTATAGGGCCCCAGTTCAGCTCTGAATTATAATGCAGGGTAAATGAGATTCCTCTACCACTGCTTTTCTTGTTCTCTACAGTGATGTTAACAAAATCAATGATGCTATTGCTGATCAAGCAGCAGTCTTTATCCAGCGCTTCACCACCTTCATCTGTGGATTCCTGCTAGGATTTGCAAGTGGCTGGAAACTGACCCTGGTGATTATTGCAGTCAGTCCACTTCTTGGGATTGGAGCAGCCTTCCTTGGCTTGGTAAGAGCTTTAAATGTAGCTCATGCCTTAATGCGATCAGAGTGAGACCATAGTAGCCCATAGGGCTGGGGGCCAGGTTCTGATCACAGTGGCACTGGCGTAAATACAGATACCTCCACTAACCTTTGCTGGGAGACTTTGGATTGACACTGCTGTCACTGAGTCAGAATCTGATGCACAGCTTCTTTGGCTGTCATACACAATGCTTGAGACAGTTCCTCAGCCAGGGGCTTGAACTGTGCATGCTCGTGTGTGAAAAGGAGGAAGTTCTGGTATAACTCCGCATCTTGTTTGCCCCTTTCCCTGCCTCTCCCATGTCGCGATCCCAGCTGCATCTGAACCAAAGCTTCTCCTTTTCTGCAGTGGGCTCCTTCCTTGTTACAGAAACAAGGAAAAAGGAAATGAGGTGTCAACATGTAAAACCAAAAACACCCCTAACATTCTGTATAACTATTTTGCTTGACTTTTTCTCTGTGGTGGCTGCTCTATTTCCCTCCTTTCCACTGGTCATTTCCTCTTCTCTCCACTGAATGTTTCCACTCCTCTTCAGAGGAAATCTCTCCCTATCTCTCTTTTCCTCCACATGCTCATTGTCTCTCCTTCTCTCCCTGGATCCCTTGCTCCATCTCTTTCAGGCCCCAGTTTCTCTCAGTTTTTTTCATGAACCCAGTCTCCTTGTTATCTGGGCTGCCCTCTTCCAACTTGTCCCATGGTGTTTCCACCACCCCACTCTCTGACGAATATTCTTCCCTTCTCTGCTGGACCACTATACCCCTAGCTGGGCAGTTTACCAGAGGTGTGTGGGTAGAAAAGCCTAAGCCACTTTCAGGGCTCTGTGGAAGCTCTACAGCTGATTACTGTCCTGGAATCAAAAAGGATTTGGAAGGGGTAGTCTTAAATGAGTTGCTGCAATTGCTTTGCTAAGGGAACAAAGAGCAAACACTGAGGTCTCTACTTAAGCCATTCCTGTGGCTACCCTATTGGCAATAGGAGCAGGTAGGTGGGAAGCTCCTAAGTAGGTGCTTACTGCTCTTCTGCACTCCTTATTGTCAGTCTAGCTGAAGAGTGATTCCGCACCAGGCATTTACAGCTGCTGCTCCCCTCCCCTCCCAGCTGGCATCCTCTGTGGCTCCTTCCCTTGCTGCTTAACTCTGCCTAATCCTCCCCAGAGCTGCTTAGATTTATGCATGAGCAATGAAGGAGGAGAATGTGAAGCCACTCCTTGTCAGGTTCTCTCCCCAGCTACTCCAAATTCAGCAGAGCAGCTGGCAATGAGCATGGCCATACTGCCTAGAGCACAGGTATGCATTGTGGCTGGATGCTAGAGAGGGTTTGTGCCTTAACAGGACAACACAGAAGATTCGGAGGAGATGAAGTGCATAATAAAAGTCTGTGCTCTATAAATTCTGCTTTGGGTATGCTGGGGAGACACAAAGAATGGCCAGTATTGTTGACAATGAGGAGTGTTTGCTGTTTGTGCTTGATTTGGTTAAATACTGTACTGTAAGTGCTAAAACTGGGGCAGGATAATCTTTTGTCACTAATACTTTTTATGGCATTTTAGGCTGTGGCAAAACTGACAGGCCTGGAGTTAAAGGCATATGCAAAAGCTGGTGCTGTGGCTGACGAAGTGCTCTCGTCAGTCAGAACAGTGGCTGCTTTTGGTGGAGAGAAAAAAGAGGTTGAAAGGTTTGTTCAGTCACATTTCTATGAGATTCCTTATTTCCTTAGATTGAAGCACTAGTTTAAAAAACAAGTTATCATAAACTCCCAGGCCCTTGCAATTATTCTGACAGCTACGAAATAATGATCACCCTGTCACGCTGTCTGGAGTAGCTCAGAACTGAGAATGCCAGTCTCACAGCAGACTAATAGAAAATAGGGCAGACACACCAAACTGGTGTTATATTATCTAATTAAATTTCACCAGTTCAGTAACAAATGTGAACTCAGTGTTACCACAGAGTCACAGACAGTCCCCTTAGATCTGCCACTCAGATAAACTGAATTTAGTGATAAAAGGTTATTAAAACCAAAAATCGCACCACATCAAGTTACTCCCAATCCCAAAGGATCAGTTACTTACCCCAGGTCAATGGATGCTCTCTATCTTACACCAAAACCAATGTTGACAGCCAATTTCTCTAGTAAACTAACTAAATGTTTATTAGCCAAGAAAATAAATTAGCGTTATTGAGAGGTAAAACTCACATTAATGGGTGAGTCCAAGTTTGTAAATCCAAAGTGATAGAAGAGATGTATTAATCTGCTAGTTTTCCATAAGTCTCTCAAGGTTACCCAGAATTACTTTGTGGATCTCTGTGTGGCATTTGGAACACTCACTGAAAGAGTCTGAACAGCTCAGAGATGGAAGATTGTTTTCCTGGATCCTTTCGTAGAGCTGTTTTCCCCAGAAAGCAATCTGGCCAGTGTTTCTATCACAGCCTGGGCTTTTCCTCTGTTGACTAAATGCAGACTTGGTCTGTGGATTTCCCATGTTGAACACAATGACCCATGATTTGAAATTAGCATGCTGTTTCATTGACATTTCCCAAGCTCCAGTCCCCGTTTGTTGTGCAATCCAGTTACAGAGATATACACGATCATTTAGTTACAGCAGTCCAAACAATCTCTCGTTAGTTTTCATGAAATGTACACATCAATCGACACCTCATCTTGACACTAATACATCCTTTTGATCAGGGTTAACTAAATACAAGCATATACATAATGTGAGGCGATAGCAACCAACAGTGTATGGCATAATGTAATTACTGGGGCACATGCCATGTGAATGTAATGCGATAACATCCCCTTTCTTTTAACCTAGTAGCCCACTTAACGTTTCTTTGATATTCCCACACAAGTGAATTGGCTTATGGCTTTGATTTGAGCTGCCTGTCAGTGTCACACACCCAAGAGTGTTTAAAAAACGTACATGTAGCTAACCCATAAACTCAGCCTACTAGCAGCATCATGCAGTCATAAACATTTTAACATTATATAATTCAGCCAACCAGTGAATCACAGCAGCAGACTAACTCCTTTTCACCTGCCCACCACCTCCAGGAACATACTTTCAGCCTTCCCCAAAACCCTGGCAAATGTGTGGCTTTTCCAGTGTTCCTGGAAAGTCATCAAGGACAGGCTATTTCAAGCCAAACAGGGGGGCAAGATCCAGTCACAGGGCCCTTGCACAGAGTGCCCTTCCAACAGCTCTGTTGCCTTTAGCTTTTTGAATGAGCACTCCATATAGCTAGATATTGATGCATGCTGTACTTCTTCCACATTGCTCTCAGTAGTCACTTTGCCAACACCACAGCCATTATCTCTGTTGTTATACCCAGCTATAGACAGCAGTTTATTAAATAAGAATATATCTGTTTTTAAAATGAGCTTTCCAAAACAACTTTTGAGTTGCAATATCCCCATAACGTGGAGTAGTGTGCTGTCTTTCAATGAGAAATTACTTGAAGGAAATGCAGCCTTTTTGAGAGACAGGAAACTCAGCATGTGAATCTGTGAAAAAGGCAGCAGACTTACTGAGGTGCTGTAAGGTGCATTATATTATTGTTTAGAAATTAATACAGTTTAACTACTGCAGTGATCCATAGCAGATATGAGACACTATTAAAAAATTCAACGATGCTCAACTCAATGTGCTCCAAAATAAAGGTTTTTGCTGAAGACTCAGTAGAAATGATTCCATGATTTTTAAAAAAATTCTATTTTTGGGTTACCTATGATGTAAGGGCTGTATGTGAAAACATGCATACATTTCTTACAACCCAAATATTGCATTATGGAGCCTATGAAAGGGAAAGGAAAATTGCTTATAAACAATTGTGAAACTGACTAGCCTATTTTCATTGACCAAATTGGAAAAAATATACAGTAGTAAATGAACAGTGTAAACACTTAAAAATACATTAGATTTTAAAAAAATCTTTCATTTTAGTTTTGTGAAGCATTATTAGTAACCAAAATTTGCTTTCTGAAAATATCTGTATTAAATAAACTCAGTTTATGGACTGTAAATACAAAGGAGTGGGACATAGTCAAAACAAAATTCTATTCAGAAGTTGCCAAAATGTTCATGAACAATTTTTCCCATTATTCACACAGATCCAGTAAAGACGTTTTCTTAAATGTATGATTTTTAACCTCACCGTTCTCTTTAACAATAAAAACAACAACAAAACACCTTAACATTTAATAGACCAGTTGGAGTCAACTGCTTGTCTTAGTCACTCAGATGCTGAGCTGCGTTTCAAGTGTCATTAGACTGGCAAGATGGCAGAGTCCTGTTTAATTGACTTGACAATTTGTATTTTTTTTTTCAGTGATTTACTTTTTGTAATTAGATATAGTGAGTTGATGGTATCATACTACAATACTCTTTTAAACTAATTTAAAATACAGCATGGTTGCAGGTCTGTCACAAATTGCGCAAAGCTTCTACAAGAGAAAAACACAAATTCCTTTGGTCCGGTAGTTGCAGTAACGCTGATCTTTTCCTATACTTATATTAGGACATTCTACAGTTTTATTGTTTGAGATGCTACTACTCCCGCTGGAATCATTAGCAGCTTTACAATTAATTTCTGTGAGAGCAGCCCTGGACCCTCACTGCAGAGTAGTAAATGCTAAATTTTTAATGGCATCCATGGTGTTACTGAAGGAGCTTCCCTGCGTGAAACAGCCTTATTGTATTGGTCTTTGCACATCTCTAGTTTTCTGTGAAATGCACTTCATCCACTTTAATTTTTATTCTTTTTTCTTAGATACGATAAAAACCTAGTGTTTGCCCAGCACTGGGGCATTAGAAAAGGGATGATAATGGGCTTCTTCACCGGTTACATCTGGTTCATAATCTTCCTGTGTTATGCATTATCCTTTTGGTATGGCTCAAAACTTGTCCTGGACGAAAATGAGTATTCACCGGGGACCCTCTTACAGGTACTGGTTATTGTACTTGCCCCTTTCATATCTGATAGTTTTTCAGCACTGTCCCTGAACATGTACATTATTTATCACCTAGATTTCAGAGTGGTGAACACTGTCTGCCCATGCTTTTCCTATCTGTTTTTTTCCTCTGGCATTTAGCTGCCAAATATAAAATGGCAAAACACCCTATTTCTTTTCCCCCAAAGGACCTTATTCTCCACCTCTCAAGGATTCTGCTACTATTTCTGTCTGCAAACTTTGAACTCTGGTCCCTGCAGTAGTGTGCTGGAAGCACATTGTGCCAACTTTTATGCAGCTCTGGAAGCTGTTAAGTGATGTAGAATAGCTGCTATAGATACCAGTGGTTTAAATGTTATGGAACCTGAATCCTTTAATTATTTTCTACTGCTGGCAGATGGCCCTCAAATGGAATAATCTGAAATTATACTTGACACTAACAGGTCAGTGCAAAGATAAAGGAAGCCAGAGATTTCCTTGACTTGGCACTCAGTAACTGTAGTTCTGCTCTCCCAGCAGGGAACTAACTTGTAGCTGACGAACTGTAGCCACCATTGGAAAGGAATAGCTCTAGTGCTGCCTTTCTTTCCTCTGCAGCCCTGCCTTCCTGTTGAGCTCTTAAAGTGCAGTGTCTTCAACCCACTGGCATTTGCCCCGTTGGCTGAGCTCTCTAGTGACCCCTTCAGGAAGAGAGGCTGCATAAGAAACACCGTCTTTCTTCAGATCCCACGTCTGAACTCCTCTAATGCTATCCTGACAGTGCAAAAGGAGATGATCCTGGGATTTGAAGAAAGAGGTGCTCAGCAACGGGTTCCTTCCTTGGGCTCTTGGCTAGGGTTGAGGAAGAATTCTCTTACTGGCCAGGGTTGGAGGAGCTGCTGCAACAGCCTTTATTTGAAAAAGCAGAGGAAGAATGTGGGTATGCTGCAGTAATAGAGCTGAGGTTTCCACAAATACAGCAGCTATGAAGTGATACAGCATTCTGCCAAAAGGGCCTGTAGGCTGTCTCATCCCATACTGGCTCAGTTCAAGCACTGACAGGTGCAGCGTGGTTCTGCTGGCACAGGTACTACTGACGTGGCTCACTGTTACACAGGGAGAGGGGGGAAATCTCTCTGGTGGGAACCTGCCTTTGTAGCAAGGTTTGCAGGTGTGATACCTTCTGTTAAGGTGGTAATGATAGCTGTAACCGTACTTCAGCAAATAGGTGTTTGAAAGCTTCTGATTGAGCATAAAACCAAGTAACACAATGCATTTAAAACTCCAAATACAGAGGGCACTGTCCTATCTGTTTTCATGTGTTGGGGCATCTCACCTTCTTGCTGGTCCCAAACAGATCCTGAAGGCTCAGCCCTTATCTAGTTACCATCCAGGTTCTGTAGCAGATTGTTTTCTAAGCTCTAAAGAAAAAATTAACTTAAAGCTGTTAATTTCCTCCCCTGCTTTTTCAGGTTTTCTTTGGAGTCTTAATAGGTGCTTTAAGTCTTGGTCAGGCTTCTCCTTGTTTAGAGGCTTTTGCCACTGGCCGTGGGGCTGCAACGAACATCTTTGAGACAATAGATAAAGTAAGTACAGAATTCCTAAGTTCTGTCCGTCTTCTGTGAAAAATACTTAAATAAGCCTCAAGCAGTGTAGGCTCTTAACAATGTAAATGAGAAAAACGAGGGTAATTAAGGAAAAACTGACTGAACAAGAAAATGATCATGCTGCATGCATGAAAATGTATAAAGGGGGCATTGAATGGACATCTTTAAAAGTTTTGTTTATGAATATTCAATTTTTTACCAAACATTGATATTTAATGCTCAGGTCTTTGTAAGTACAGCTAATGATCAGCAATGAATAAAGGCTAAAGGCACAGAAGAGGGTATTATATTCATATGGTAGCCAAGCTCCAGGAAACACCTAACACCAAATCTCCCGCTGCTGTCAATGGATATAGTTCATTCGATGTCAGTGGGCTTTGCAGATTTGCCCAGCTGAGGTTCTATGTCCTAAAGCCACTCTGTGTGTTTAGAGAACAGAAGTGTCCAAATGCACACAGATAGCCTGCAGTCACCATAACAATTCTTTCCAAAAATGGAAATACTTGATTCAATAATTGAATGATGCTGCATGCAAATTTGTTGGGTGCTGGGAGTTATTGGTGGATGTTCCTGAGCAGTCCCTTCTTTATTAGAGTGTGTGGGTGTTTAATTATAGAATAGGCACCCAGGGTGTAATCCAAAGGCCAATGAAATTAATGGGAAGTCTTTGGATTGGACGCTCAGAGTGCAGGATGTATTTCTATAGATATTTTTATAAATTCAAATAAACAATTAAGTATAAAAATTTTCAAGTGCTAAAGTGCCTCAGTAGACTAAGTCCCACTGCCAAAAGTAACTTAGGAGCCCAAATCTTACTGGAAGACAAATCAGTTCTCACTTGCAAATTCTACTTTTTGCCATAGTAAAATGTTTTGAATGAATGCTCCAAATTCTCCCCTCAAGTTCAGAGCTAAAACTACTCATCTGGCCCTTATAGAATGTGAATAAGTAAATATTTGTCCCTTGGGGTCAGAACATTTGACCATGTTGTTAGATAAAATTCTTGAGCTATACTTGATTATTACAGGAGAAATATGGAGAATAAGGCTGCATGTTTGGCAGACATAATTTTCACCACTAAACTGTGATTTCATAAAGTCATGGGACCTCCAATCCCTTGCACCAATTTCAAGCTAACGTAATTCCATTACCTTTAATGAAGTTACTCCTGATTTATGCCAGTGTATGTGAGTGAAGAATCAGGCAAATGGCACTGGTTGCCTGATGTGCCCCCTAAGCAGGCAAAACTCTGATGTGAATTTTTATAGATGTGTGACTCCTTGTTTGTGTTTTTAGTTGTTTTATGATATCTTTATATATTATTTAACATGATTCTAACAGAAAGTGAACTTACTCATAATTATGCCATTGTGTGCTGTGACCTTTCCTTGAACTTTTTGCCATGACAAGGCCATAACATTCCTTATGCTTTGCTATGACAAACACCCAGCCTTTCTAATGGGTTATCCCAAGTGACATAACAGATAGAGAGGAATGGCTCAGTGCCTAATGCAGAAGTAATTTCTCTTCCCAACTTTCCTCACCACTGACACCCACATTCTCACTGTGGCTTAGTGTCTTATGCTACTGTAGTGGATTCTGTACTGCTTTGGAGTACAGCCCAGAGCTGTTCAAACTGAAATGTCATTGTTTTTTATGTTGGAAGGAATATTGTATCTACTGCAGCAAAGTCTCGGTTGTTTAAAACCAAATAAATAACATGACAAATTCTGTTCTAGAAACCTGCCATTGACTGCATGTCAAAAGAGGGCTACAAGCTGGATAAAGTAAGAGGTGAAATTGAATTCCATAATGTAACTTTCCATTACCCATCCAGGCCAGATGTAAAGGTGATTATTCATCATTCCTCTTTTGAATAATATTACTGTAGCTAAATAGAATATGCCATTATGTCAGTAATCAATAAACTTCTACATTACGGTTTACTTTCCAAAAGCATAAGCCATTTGTTTGAAAGAAGGCAATTAATTATTCTGGTGTCAGCAGTGTAAGAACTTGTGTAGTTTTCCATTTACAATACATCCATTGTCATAAGAATACTTTTCTGTAGACTGTGAACAGACAAGACTTCAGCTGGGTTCATCTGCATACTGCTTCCCTTGAAATTATAGATTCATAAATATGTAAGTCTGGAAGGGACCTCAAATGCTCCCTTCTATCTCTCTGTGCTGAAGCAGGACCAAGGAAATTTAGACTATCACTGATAGGTGTTTGTCTGTCCTGTTCTTAAAAACCTCCAACCTCCCTTGGAAGCTTATTCCAGAGCTTCACTATCTTTATAAGAAAGCTTTTCCTAAATCTTCCTTGCTGTAAAATAAGCCCATTACTTCTTGTTCTACCTTCACTGGACATGGAGTACAACTGATCATTGTCCTCTTCATAACAGCCCTTAGCATATTTGAATACTGCTGTCCGGTGCCCCATCAGTATTCTTTTCTCAAGACTAAACATGCCCAGTTTTTTAACCTTTCCTCATAGATCAGGTTTTCTAAACCTTTTAACATTTCTGTTGCTCTCCTCTGGACTCTTGCCAGTTGGTCCACATCTTTTTTAAAATGTGGTGCCAGAATTGGACATAGTACTCCAGTTGAGGCCTTGCCAGAACTGAGTAGAGCAGGACAGTTACCTATCATGTCATACATCCTGTTAATACATCCCAGAATGTAGCCTTTTTGCAGCCGCATCACATTGTTGACTCACATTCAGTTTGTGATTTACAAATATAACCTCCAGTTCCCTTCAGAAGTACAATTCTTCTCCATTTTGTAGTTGTGCATTTGATTTTTGGTTCCTAGATGTAGACTTTGTACTTGTCCAGATTGCATTTAATCTTGCTAGTTTCAGACCAGTTCTCCTATTTGTCAAGGTTGTTTTGAATTTTAATCATCCCTTCCAAAGTGCTTGCAACCCCTTGCAGCTTGGTGTCATTTGCAAATTTTATAAGCATACTCTCCACTCCATTTTCCAAGTCATTTATGAAAATATTGACTAGTACCGCATCCCGGACTGACTCCTCTGGAACCCTACTAGATATCTCTCCCCCATTTGACAGTGAACAATTGATAACTACTCTTCTAGCACAGTCTTTCAACCAGTTTTGCACCCACCTTATAATAATTTCATCTAGACCATATTACCCTGGCTTCCTTATGACAATGTCATTTGTGTCAAAAGCCTTACTAAAAATCAAGATATATCACGTCCACAGCTTACTCCCCATCCACTAGTCCAGTAACCCAGTCAGAGAAGGAAATTAGGTTGTTTTGACATGATTTGTTCTTGACAAATCCATGCTGGCTATTCCTTCTAACTGTATTATCTTCTGGGTGCTTACAAATTGATTGTTTAATCATTTGTTCCAGTATCTTTCCAAATATTGAAGATAGGCTGAATGGTCAATAATTTCCCACGTCCACTTTTTTCCCTCTTTTGAAGGATAGCTACTATGTATGCCTTTCTCCAGTCCTCTGGAACTCACCCATCCTGCATGCATTCTCAAAGATAATTGCTAATGGTTCTAAGGCTGGGTCTACGCTGACGGTGGCAAATTTGCCGCCATCAGATCAATTGCTCTGGATCAACTGAGCGGTCTGTGTAGACCCGCTCAGTCGATCCAGCAAGTGATGCAGGAAAACCACCCCGGTAAGTGGCGTAGCTTTGCGTCGCTTTCCCTTTGACACAGCACAGTGTGGACGGCGTGTGGAGAAGACGCCGCTAAGTCAACAGGAGATATGCAAGTGATTTAGTTCACTTTAGTTCACAAGCCTCAGATTGCTTCAGTTAGTTCTGTAAGTATGCAAGTTGAATTTCATTATGCCCTACTGACTGGAATATATCTAATTTATCTAAATAGTCTTTAATTTGTTATTTCCATATTCTGTTTTGCATCCCTCCCCCCTGTTAATATTAATTAATAGTTAATATTAATTGTGCTGAGTATCTTTTTGGTGAAGACTGTAGCAAAATAGCCATTAAACACCTCAGCCTTCTTGACACCATCAGTTATTAGATCTCCTTCCTTGCTAAGTAGAGGACCTACACTTTCCTTCATCTTGCTCGCTTGCTCCTAATATATTTAAAGAAGCTCTTTTTACTGTCTTTTATGTCCCTTACTATGTGTAATTCCTTTTGTGCCTTAGCCTTTCTGATTTTGTTCCTAGCGGCTTATGCTATTCTTTTGTGCTTCTTCTTAGCAATTCATTCATGTATCACTTTTTATAGGATTATTTTTGATTTTCAGGTTGTTAAAGAGCTTTTTAATCAATTACACAGTTCTGTAAACCGAGGCAAGAATAAGATAGAAGGTAATAAAACCAAATGAGCGAGAAGAGATTTTATCATTTAATTCTTCCATTGTCCAGGGGAAGTGTAGTGCACTATACTGTAAATGCTAGGAAGAGGGAAAAGGATATTTGTGGCATGTCCTGTTGCTTCACTGCTTCTGTGACAAGTTCTGCTTGAAAAGCATATTATTGGGCAAACAAATAAATACAACCATTTATAGACACAGCTGCATATTAAGTATCAGATTATTCTATATAATGTCTTTGGTTCACACGTAATATGTAGCTTTTTAGATGGTACTCATACCACATATGCAGCATTTGTCAAAAGATATTAGGGTCAAATTCTTCTCTGGGATGTGTGTAGCCAACTCCTCTTGATTTCAGTGGGAGTCAGGCATAACCAACAAAGATCAGAATTTGCCTGTGTATCCTCCATGGAAAAGAATGGGTCTGTATTTTCAAGCTCTTCAGTTTGTTTAAAAATCCTTTTGTTTCTCTTTTTCCCTCTTCACTTAAGATAAAAATAAAACATGATGATTTCCAGTCCATCTGCTTGGCTTCAGAAATGTTAGAGTTACAATGTATGGTCTCTCTTGTGCTTTCAGATTTTGGATAATCTTAGTATGTTGGTTAAATCAGGGGAGACAACTGCTTTTGTTGGACCCAGCGGAGCTGGGAAAAGCACCACAGTGCAGCTCATCCAGCGGTTCTATGACCCTACCGAAGGCATGGTGAGTGTTTCACTCCAGCAGGGTTTCTCTAGCCTTATTCTCTTTAAAGAGTATTGTTGCTTTTACTCAAAGTTGGGAAGCAAGGCTCTGGGGTCTTTATTTTAAATCCATTCCAAAAAACAGTGACTGAGGAAATGAGCAGGATGCCTTATTTAGTTCTGTTCCTGAATTATACTATCAGCAATATTTTAGTGAGGCAAAAATGCTTTCCCTACAAAATAAGAATTAAATGCTAAGCTTCAATGGGAACAGCACTTATGCATATAAAGGTAGAATTTAGGCTAAGGAATCCAGAAGTGACAAACAGCTTTAAATCCTGGGAAATGTAGCACTGAACATTTAAGCATTATCCTATAATGCTGCTACAGTATATGCTGAATGGATTGGCTATGTCTTATTCCCAGCAACAGAGAAATTTAATCTATAAATATTTTAATTCAATTATTTTTGTCATTTTTTAAATTAAAAATGGCTGGTTTTGAAACTTTTCATTTTAAAAATATTTGGTTTTCATTGTTCCTTTCCCCTTCCTTTCTTCCTCTTTCTGAGGGAAAGAGAACAGGGGTCAGAGAGGAAAATTTAGAACTGAAAAACCAAAAAAACCCACTAAATTTTAATTTTCCAGTTTTGCTAAAAAAAAAACCACCCAACATCCTGAATTCATTAAAAATCCTTTTTTTGCAAAAATGTCCATGTTCTAAAGTCGATTTTCCCTCCCAAAACCAAATCAGTTGAAAAATTTCAACCATCTCTATTACAAACATTGATTTATATGATATAATATAGAAAATATAATTATTTACTTCACTGGAGGTGGGAAGCACTCGTCTTGCAGGGTTGAGTCATTATTTCTTTCTACAGTTTTATTTTGAATCTATTGTTTGAAGCCCAAATAAGGCTGATTTTTATATCTCTTATACCAGAATGACTCTGGAGTAACTCCATTTAAGACTGTAGAGTTACAGCAGTGTGAGATCAAAATCAGGAACAAGGCTGTCATTGACTGCTTTTTCACTTGTTCTTATGTAGGTTACCCTTGATGGCCATGATATTCGCTCCCTTAACATTCAGTGGTTGCGCTCACTGATTGGTATAGTTGAGCAAGAGCCAGTCCTATTTGCTACCACAATTGCAGAGAACATTCGCTATGGCCGAGATGATGCTAGTATGGATGACATCATCAAAGCAGCCAAGGAAGCCAATGCCTACAACTTCATCATGAATCTGCCACAGGTAAATTGCACCTGTTAAAGTATTTAATTAGAAATTGATGAATAGTGAAGAAATTCCCCCTCCTTTCCCTCTGCAACCATGACCAGAACTGGAGAAGGGCAAACATTATATGCTATCTTTCAAAAGGGGGGAAGAAAGAACATGGAGAATTGTAGGGCAGTCAGCATAACTTTGATACTGGAAAGATACTGGAACAAATGATTAATGATTAATACTGGATCAATTTGTAACCAACTAGAGGATGATATGGTTATCAGGAATAGGCAACATGGATTTGTCAAGAACATATCATGCCAAACCAACCTAATTTCCTTCTCTGACTGGGTTACTGGACTAGTGGATGGGGAGTAAGCTGTGGACATGATATATCTTGATTTTTAGTAAGGCTTTTGACACAAATGACATTGTCATAAGGAAACCAGGGAAATGTGGTCTAGATGAGATTATTTTAAGGTGGGTGCAAAACTGGTTGAAAGACTGTGCTAGAAGAGTAGTTATCAACTGTTCACTGTCAAATGGGGGAGAGATATCTAGTAGGGTTCCAGAGGAGTCAGTCCTGGATGCGGTACTATTCAATATTTTCATAAATGACTTGGAAAATGGAGTGGAGAGTATGCTTATGAAATTTGCAAATGACACCAAGCTGCAAGGGGTTGCAAGCACTTTGGAAGGGATGATTAAAATTCAAAACAACCTTGACAAATAGGAGAACTGGTCTGAAACTAGCAAGATTAAATGCAATCTGGACAAGTACAGAGTCTACATTTAGGAACCAAAAATCAAATGCACAACTACAAAATGGAGAAGAATTGTCTAGACAGTAGTATTGCTGAAAGGAACTGGTGATTTAATTTAGTTTGATGCTGGCACACATGGGAAGTCCAGTTTGGGAAGAAAAGATTTGTTAAATATGGAGGAGTCTGCTCTATAACTCGCTGAAGGATCTGGAACCATAACACATTGTACTTGTCTTCCAAAGATTGCTATTCATTTTGGGCCAGCTCCCAAGGAAATCTGAGAGATTTTTTATTATTGACGTCAATGGGAACAAAATAGAACCCTTTGTTATTTATTCCATTTTTCTGTTCCTCCCAGAAATTTGACACTCTTGTTGGAGAGGGTGGAGGCCAGATGAGTGGAGGTCAGAAACAAAGGATAGCTATTGCTCGCGCCCTTGTCCGAAACCCTAAAATCCTGCTACTAGATATGGCCACGTCAGCATTGGACAATGAAAGTGAAGCTATTGTCCAAGAAGCACTTCATAAGGTTTGCTATGTTATATCAATAATCAGTATTAACGGGGCAGAAATACATTTTCAAAGCATAGTGTGAAAGGTGCTTTTGTTCTGTTTTAAACCATTGTTTGACCTTTTTAAGAATCTCAGCAGTGACAGAGAATTGCTGTTAACATTTTCAATCTAGCTGAAACATTTTTAAAAAAATCTGTAGAGCTGTTGATAAAAGTTCTATTCATTCTTTATATTAAAGTTCCAAAATATTCATTTGAAATTATACACAACAAGAATGATTTTATATAAATCATTGTGCACAGTCTATCAGTAGGAAAGTCCACAGTGTAGCTTTTCTATGGATTTCAACTGAATGGCTATTTTGGAATCAAAATGTGAACGCATTTTGAGCTTATATTTCAAAACCACCTTTTGCTTAGAAATGCTCCTATTTTTCCTCAGAAATCAGCTTTTTCTTGGGGTTCCACTTATGGGTGAAAAATTCATGCAATGGAACAAAAGTTTTGGCAAAATGGGTCCAATTTAGCATTTATAGCAAAGTGAAATAACTCAGATTTTGAAGTAGTTTTGCTTTTAATTGTGAATATCAGAACTATTTTTACCATTAACACACTGTGATCGCTTTTTGAAAACAGAGGCCAAAATTTTCAAATTTGGCTGTTTCAAACCCAAGGTTTGCTATGCTGAAGGACACACTGAATATCCTCAAGGATTCATAGAGGTCTCAGAAAACTTCACATACACTTAGGGATTTCTTCCACAGACCAGTTGGCATTTCTTCTCACAAACAGCATGGTTGCAATGGATTATATGAACAGACAAAGGATTTCTGTCCCCTTTGTTAGGCCAGGAAACAATGTATCTGTGAGAATGGTGCATTCAGAAAAAGGTAACCCTGTCTGCAGAGCATTGGTCAAGTGCCAAATATACTACTGCCAGTGATCTGAGTCAGAAAAGGGTGAATTAGTGTGATCAGTCACTCTGGCCCTCACTGCTTTCAGTCAAGTGAGGTTACTTGGACATGGACTTGTTTTAACATGTAGCAGTTGTGTGAGGTTTTGGTCCATGGCAGGCAACGAATCATGATGCTATCAGATACTTTTTTCATATAGTGAGAAGGCCTCCGTTGTGCCTTTTTCTTAATTTCTTTTCACTTCTATGAATTAAGAAAAACTTGCCAGGTCAGGGTGAACTCTGTTGCTCTGATAAGAGCCTGACAAACTTTTTTTCAGCTGTGCTGGCTCTTTCCTGGGAACAACCTTTCATTCTTTCCCTCTGCCAAGATCTTTTGCTCCAGCAGCTAGACCGAGTAATGCACCCAGACCTCAAGTGCTCCTAGTTCAGGAGGACATTGCTTCCAGAGAGCAAATACAATGCTTCTAGAGTCCAGAAAGTCTCCACAGGGGAAATGATGAGGCTTCCAAGCAAATGTGTTTATGAAACTCATCCAGAACAAATATTTTGGTCCATTTCTGGCTTCCTTTAGTCTCTGATGTCTAAGAAGACAAAGGAGTTGCTCACCAAGGTAACTGGTTCTCTGATTATACTGATACTGCAGAGCAGCATGGATCCTCCCTCCTCTTCTCAACTTCAGAGCTTAAGTTCTAAAGCTTCTGGAGACAGAGAGGAACTGAGGGACTGTTTAAAGAGGCATGTTATTTATACCTTTGATCCATGGAATATAAGGCTCTAGGGATCTGTCTGTGACCCCTAACTGTCAATCTCCTGCTTTAAAAAGTTCTGTGGTGCACAGATACTGTGGTGATGTGGGCCCTTTACACACCCATATAGATCGGCTGTGTGCTAGGCACGTGTTTCCTGCAGAATGGTTCTGAGGAGGCAATAAATTCAGAGAACATGAGTTACCTTGGTAAGTGATCCCTCTTCACTGGTTGCACAATCGTCCTTGAAATCAGAGAGTAATCAGTTTCCATATCCACCTCAACTCCAGCTTCATTTTAGATTAAAAACCTTGAACCTTTTAATTAACATTCAAATGACCATTCACTGCCCTTAGATGTAGTATCTTTGGTAATAATTATTTATGTAGCACAGCAAATGTATGTGGTGCTCTACAATACATGCAGAAGAACTTACAGTCCAAGGTCAGGTCCTGAGAGGTGCTGAGGTCAGTGAGAGAGTGGCTTTCAGTAGGGGCTTGTCCCAAGCTCATTTAAGTCTGCTTTTGTCTTCAATGGACTTTAGATCTTGCTCCAGGTGCTCAGTTCAGCATCTCTCAGGATATCAGGTTGCTGTCCTACCTATATTGTTGTTCTTCCTCTCTCTCTGTCAGGCTCGCCTTGGGCGCACTGCAATCTCAATAGCTCATCGTCTGTCCACAGTCAAAACTGCGGATGTCATCATTGGGTTTGAGCATGGAAGGGCTGTCGAGAGAGGAACACATGAGGAGCTACTGGAAAGGAAAGGGGTTTATTTCACACTGGTGACCTTGCAAAGCCAAGGAGACAAGGCACTTAGTGAAACAGCCGTGGAAAGCAAGTGTTTCTTTCATTCTATTCATTCTTAAGAAATTAAGTTAAATCCCACAGAACATAGAGCATCTATAGATTCCTTTGTTAGTGTTAGCTGACTGTTTTCTGAAGGCTCAATTTTAGTGTCCATAAAAGTGATATACCATAGCCATATAGCCCTGGCCAAAATGTGTTTTAGCGCATGCCATGCTGAACAACCTTCCTCAGACAGATCTGTGGGCATATATCACTTCTGATCTGCAAAACCCTGGCATTTAATATCTCCATTTACTACTGACAGTTCGGCGACGTTGTACTGGGAAAACAGAGAAATTATGGCGAATGCTGAGGCTACCCTATTTGTTTTACTAAGTGATCTGAGGTAGATTTGAACCCCAGCTTTTGGAAGTCAAAAGCTAATCGAATGACCTGTTGTACCGCTGTGAAACAACAGACTATGATTATCTTTTGAGGATGAAAGCATTTCCTGGCCCTCAATCACTTGTAGTACCAAAATGTTGAAACACCCTTAATAGCCACACACCAAGTTTCAAAATACTAGTGTCATATTAAATTTACCTAACTTTACTATGTCAAATATAAATTAACACAAAACGTTCAGTATTCTAATGCATAGCAGCAAAGATTAATTCTATTCCTTTGGTAATGAATTCTATAAAGTATCCCAGCTATATACTGAAGATATTTTTCTGTTTTGCAAATAAACAATTGGTTTAGCTCAATTTTAATATACACTAAGGAGCTTCTAACATTATATTTTACAGTTGCAGAAAATAACTTGCTTCTTAAGCCAAATCTTAAGAAAGTACAGTCTTTTAGCCGTGGGAGCTATCAAGGCAGCTTGCGGTAAGCCTTTTAAAACAGTGACAGCTGTTTTGATACATTTCCAGACATTCGTATTCTTTGGTGACTTCCGAAATCACATGGTGCTGATGCTGCACTGCCTTGGATGGTGCAGAATACGGAAAGAGAATGTTGCAAATACCCTAGCTAAAGCACATAGAGGCATGGCAGGTGTGATCCAAATGGAAATGTATAAACTGTATACAAAGACATCCAAGCCCATGACGCTAATGAAAAGAATCCTATATTTAGTCCATTTCCACCTTCTGTGCACTCTAATCTTATGCCCACATGCTTAAAAGGTCTGGGATTTCGGAGAGGACTGGGGGTACCCATAGGTGGGTTGCTTTATTCCTCTCTGGGCCCCCTATTAAGGCACAAAATGACTATCAGACAAGACAAGTCTGACTCCTGTTTTACAACAGTAAACAGTAAACAGTAGGGAGTAACACTGGCATCTCTTCACATTAATAGCTTACTCTCTTGCACTCATACAACAGACCTTGGTTTATGCAAATACAGGATCAGGGACGTTAATTTGTGTAGCCATTTACATTGTCTATACAAGACTTCTCATCCATCTGACCCAATATAATGACTGAGGAGGATGGCCACTGTGTTGAAGATATAGGACCAAATCCTGCCCTGTGCTGCTCAGGTAGTGGTAGGTGGTATCTGGTACCTCTTCACCCCACACTCTGGCAGCCAGGATTCTGGCATAATGTTTTCATACTTATGTACATACATGTATTCATTTTACTTTAGTTAAAATCAATTCAATACCTAGGTAAAAATTACATGTAATGGAATGTACTGATAAATTTGAGGAACATGGACATTGTGTCTGAGAAGATACATCTTAATGCTTACACACATGGACATTTTTGTTCCTAATTTTACTCAGGATCAAGCACTAAAAATTATAACCAGTGGGCAAGATCCTGGGAGAAGCAGACTAGCCCAAAATTCCATTTACCTTAATGGGAGTTGTAGGCATGCAACTGCTAATTTAGAAATAGATTACTAAGAAACTGATACATCGCTGTCCTCCCTGGCTGTAGAAACATTTATGAAAATGGCAGCAGGGTCTGTTTGGATTTCACAACTCACTTCTGTCACTGTGAAATCCTCTTTCTATACCACAGATTTTCTTCTGATCAGATCATTAAGCTTATTTTAGGCAGGGCCGCTTCAGACAACATTGCCAAACCAGCAGCTGTCGACTGACTCCCAGATCATGGGGCACCATACGGTCAGGGATAGCAGGAGAATTACAGTGTACTTGATTAGCGCGCATGCTCTAGCACTGTGCCTACTACAGCTGCGCCTAGTACAGCTGCTATGTAGTGGCTGAGGGCCCAGTGGTGAAATTGACTAGAGCACCCCAAGGCTGCAGGCTACCTCCACTCTTCTGTAGCCATGGCAAACACTGCAAGGAAACACCCAGCTGCTATTCCCCTAGTTTCCCCACAAATACAAGCTGCATTTTCAGATATAAGAGCACTAGGTATGGCATATACACCTGAATAGAATATCTGTTCCTGTTATGGGATTCCTCCTTCCCACAGTTTAGGAGGTTGCCTTTTATGCAGCCACCTTTCTCAGTCTTGGGCCTTTGCACTAATAGAGTTTGCAGGAGTCCTCCAATTTGCTTAAACAAGCTCTGATTTCAGGTCATGATATAAGCCCTGTTAAAAATTGACCCTGTCTTCAAAGCCCATATTGTGTCATCCAACCCAGAGGAACAGACCTTCTCACCCTTCTGTTTCACAGAGTTTCAATGCGGCAGCGTTCCAGGTCTCAGCTCTCTGATATGGTACCCAGCCATCCGTTATCAATTTCAGGAGACCATTCAGAGGCTATGTATCGAATGTCTGCGTATGAAGAAGGCACATCTATGCAAAAGGTCAGACATCATCACTCATTATTAGACTGAAGATAGACAAAGCATGTTTTACATCATTTGGCCCTGATAATAACATACAGATAAGTATTTTTGTTATTGGTGATTGTGAGTATCATTTTGCTTATATCCTTTTATTTATATTTAAACAAAGGTATTACTCCAGGCCTCTACTGTCTATGAGCTACATGCTGCATTTTATGGCAGATGATACATATATACCCCTACACAAAGCCTAGCAAAGAGTACATCTGGAGATCTGGGTGTAGGAGAGGTTGAAGTAAACATAAAAAAGCAGATACATGTTACATGAGGGGAAATGCTCATGATGTGGAGTATAAGAGCAGCTTAGAGATAGCAACTGCGCTGCTTGTTCATTACGGAGCAAGTCCCTGTATCTTCTGTGGTCAATAGATAGTGTAACTGGGGCTTCATCCTGAGGCCATTGAAGTCAATGGGAGAGTCACTAGGCTTTGGATCAGTCTCCTGGAGTGAACCTGCATGGAGGATAGCCTTTAAAATAGCCAGTTCAGAACTAAGTGTTCAGGAATATGCACTTTGGATATTTACAAACCTCCCTGAAGCTGCCAACACCAATTCCAGGAACGTCATCAGTTCTGTTTACGGCAGTGTGCAAAGTGGGGACTGTTGCTGCCTGTACCATGTGTGTTCCTTGGGTAAACAGAGGACGCCCAGTCTTCATGTTTGTGGCTCTGACACCTTTGGCTTTCACCAACCCAAAAGGAAAAAAGAACACTCTCCTCTCTCCCTCCTCCCATATATGTCTAGTAAAAAGATGTACAAAAAGGCACATTTCCAGGAATCTGAGTTGAAATAAATGAGCAGGGCTCAGCACAGGAAGTGTCGTAATAGCCATTCTCTCCAAAATCAAAGACTGGGGTAAGGAATCATTTGATGATGAATCTTCTGCACTTACTAGGAGTAATTAAGAGCACACTGCACCTGATGTGAGGACAATTTACATAAAGTGAGGAGTAATTAGTGTATGACTCTGAGGTCTCCTTTTTGTTCTAATCATAATCGATGCGCGTTCTTCCCCCCACAGTGTCTACTCAATGCCTACGGCTGGTGTTTTGAAATACTACCTAAGAATTTGCCATGAACAATACGATATGTTATCCTGTGAGGAAATAATTTGAGGGCTCAGTAATGGTTCTTGCAGCCCTAGAGTTCCAGGGGGAGGAGAAGGTGAACTGATTGAACTGCAGTGGCTGGAAGCATAATGCCAGCATAGGAAAGCAGCAAGCATAAAGATCCAGTTAACCCCGGGTGTAACTGCACTGGAGTCCGGAAAGTTACCCCAGGAGTCCAGGTCCTATCAGCGGCTTTGGAGGGAATGGGCACTGAGGCATCTCTGTGATAGCAGGTCCCTCCATGGAGCTCAGGACTACAAGGCACTCTTATTATGACTGTTTCCTGTGGAAGGACAATGGAAAGAAAGGGGCTCCCTGCACTTTTTCTTATGGCCACTGAAGCCCTACGTGTGGCAATTATATAATTAAGAGACATGTCAATATCTTATTGTTGAGTAAAGATTTTAGTAAAGGCAGAGAGAGATTCCTATAAAGCCTTTGAAATACCAATTTGAAAGAAAATGTATAACATAGAAATAAAGCGTCTGGGTCTGTGTACATTGTAACACTTCCCAAAGGGTTTTCGGCTTGTTTTTCATCCTTCAGATGGTGACATTTCTCTAAGGCTTCTAGGCCTCTCTTGAGCACGGAATCCTGTGAAACCATGTTGAAATTTCAAGCCAGATGTCTGAGTGGATGGCTCAGCTGTTTTTATGTACTTCCCTCTTGGCTCTGCTTTCAGAACTAAGAGAACCTAGGACGAGGGTGACCAGATAGCAAGTGTGAAAACCTGGGATGGGGTTGGGGGGCAATAGGCACCCATATAACAAAAAGCCCTTACTATTGGGACTGTCCCTATAAAATTGGAACATCTGGTCACCCTACCTAGAACCACCATTGCATGGGCCTTCCTGACTCAACCATAGCTGCTCATAATACAAGTTGTAGCTGAGAGAGACTCAGTTGTCTGGTGAAGTGAACACAGAGAGTAAAATTGTGCTCCCAAGGTCCATGAGAGCCCCTGCGTGTGGCTCTTACTAATGTCTACACAGTAGCAGGAGGTGAATCGCCTCTGGGGCACTGTCCCTCCCCTTTCCAGGCCTTAGCAGAAGACTCTCCACAGGGTGAGAGTTTCCACAGGTTCGGGGACCGTGCAGTGGAGTGGAGGCTGCATGATGAGTGGGTGCAGGGCTACACTTCATTTCAACCCCTGCCACGCAGAGACCAGCCAGGCGCTCTGCGTATAGTGTGGGAGTGTTGATTGTCGGACTGCTCAGACGCAACGCGACCATGATGCCGTGCTACTAAAAGCACCGCTTTTAAAAAAAAATCTGGCCAAGGTGAAGTAATGTGCTGAAGCTATAGTGTCTGGGAATTCTCTGTGCGCGCGCAGTGCAAAGGTCTCAGCAGCATGATATGGGCTGTGAAATGGAGCTCGCTAAAATCACCCTGTTGTGGGGAGAGGAATCTGCTGTGGCTGTCATTGGGGGAATGTTTTTGCTTCATAAATCTAATATATTTTGTAGGACACATTTGAGGAGGAAGAAGAGAAAGTGGAACCTGCACCAGTCACCAGAATTTTGAAATACAATGTTCCAGAGTGGCCTTATATGTTGTTTGGATCTCTTGCTGCAGCTGTGAATGGGGCAGTCAATCCACTCTATGCTCTGCTATTCAGTCAGATTCTTGCGGTAGGTCTTGCTAATGTTTTTAAATTCACACAGTAGTGTTGGTTATTACTTATACACCTTTAGAGCTTACAGCAAGCAAGAGTGGATGAACAAACTGAGACAGGAACTACTAACTGCTCATCTCAGCACTGACACAGACTCCTGTCATTTTGGGCAAGTCTTTTAACCTCTCTGCCTCATCTTCCCACCCTGGCAAGTGGGGTAATCCTTCCTATCTAGCTGAGCAGGGTGATCTCCTGAGTAAGAACCTGTTCCTGCTCTAGTCTATTCTACATAGCTTCTTATGCCACTCTCATTACCATGGTATTAAAGCATCTTGCAGAAGCATATTAAGAAACGTGACTAACATCTGTCAAGTGTGGTTCCTTCTTTCTGTCATCCCATCCCCAAAGAGGAAAAAGTGTGTTTGCCGTGTGATGTAATGTGTCAGTGGCTTGGGACGGTTTGCATATGTATGCCCTGCGCTGTGTTCGCATTAGAGGTGGCATAGTCAAAGAAGAGTGCCTTACACTTGGAACAGGAAGTGGCGAGGCTTGTTGTGGTTCCTGCAGTAGTTTGATCCACAGGCTTGGACTGAGCCCCAAGAAAGTTCTACCTTCTGCACAGATGAGCTTTACCTAATGAATTAGGGCATGATTCATGCTCTTACTGAAGTCTATAAGAATCCTGCTTTGACTTCAATAAGACCAGGATTCAGGCCCTAATTAAGGTTTGTAAAGTGCTCTGTATGTGCAAATTGTTGTTAATTGAATTGTTTCAAATATCTTTTTTGGGGGGGGCAACATGAAAAAAGGTGAGAAAAATATCTCTAACAAAATGCTATTTTCCTTTTTAAGTTTCTTAGTCTGTCCCTTGCCCCCAGCAGGAAATCTCTTGTTACATCAATGTACTAACAGAGACAGGGTCTAGAAGTCTTGGTTTACTTAGCATCCACCCCAGTGAAAGATCACAGCTATTGCAAATACCAGTCTAGAAAATAAATTACTGGGGAAACATGGCCCAGTCCCTGCAAAATCTTACCTATCTGTGTAGTGCCACTCTCCTCCCATGGGAAATCAGTGGTTTTCAGGATCAGGCCTCTATTTTGACCACAAGTGTCAAAATGTAATAGTTCACAGAGCAAAATTAAAGCACTTCAGACTATGAAAATATTAATTAAATTGTGCTGAACATTACCCAGGTACTATTCAGTGAAATGGAGGGACATTGTCAACTATTTGAGCCCCTAAATTTGACCCATCTTCTATTTAAGACCTAATGGAGTTGCATAGATGTAAACAAGTGCAGACTTTAGCTTTCCACATCTAAAACCACGGTATGAATCCATCACATTGTAAGGGCTCAGTCCTGAGAGACATGAAGGTTTTAGGCACCTAACTCCCATTGAAATCATTAGGAGTTGGACACCTAAATACCTTAAAGGTATTGAGCTCTGCCTGCAAGATACTGAGCACCTTGATCTCCCTAGATGAATTCCTCATCTATAAGGAATGGGTCCACTGGGAGCTGAAAATGCTCACCACTTTTCAGGAGGTGCTATGCATTCTGGAACAACTGGGCCCCAACTGAGATATTTTAAAAATCAGCCCCCATGCTTTATTACCCGTAGCCCTAGAATGTTTTTGCTGTGCTAGTGCGGGGCCAGGCACACAGTTTGCTAATAGCTGGAGTGCATTCGCTACTCCAAGAGCTGTATGAATATCCTCACTGGTCATGGTGATAGACTTGTTGGCGTGTTCTGGAGGAGAAATAAACTCCGGGACGTGGGAGAAAACACATTTGTGAATAGAAGAAGTCAAACCTAGTTGAAACAGGGGAATGTTATTTTAAAAGTTCTCAGGTGCTATAAAAATAGACGGAGACTAAAAGAAATGACTAATAAAAAATAAAAATGCCAGACAATGTATTTAGAAAGAAGCCAGTTCCTGAATGCGGCAAAGACCATCAATGCAAGCACAGAACTGGCTTGTTCTACGTATATTACAAATGATAATGCTGCTTTTGACATTCAAGTAAATGGTTCTCCTTCCATTCATTGTCAGCTGCATAGTAGAATTTGTGAGGAAGGGCACAGGGGGTCTCCACTATGGTCCCAATTCTGGTGAGACCTTCTGCCCATGCTTCAGTCTCAGTTGAGGACAGCACTTATGCAAGTGACTGCTCTGAATGGGATGCTCTCCCAAATCAGCGCCTGTAGCAGGAGCCCCAGAATGAACTGGGATCGACGTAGCCAGAATTCCTCCTAGAGCTCCTACAGGGTGCGTATAGCAGGAATAGCTCTGCAATCCTTTAACTGGGAATAGGCTGTGCTCTGCTGTGCACTCATCTAGTGTTGCTAGCAGGTGAGGAAAGGAGGCACGGCCACGCCCTCAGAACGTCTCCTTTGCATCCTTTGGAGAAGCTTGCACCTGCACCATCAGGAAGCAGTAGCACGACTTCAGCCACTATATGGATGGCAAATGTTGGGGAGTTTAAGGAAGAAAAGGTGCTTTGTACTCACCCTTTTCACTTGCCCAGTTGGGGCTTGATCCTGCCCCACTGAAAATTTGCCACTTTGACTCCAGTGGGGGTAGGATCAGATTTTTGGTCACAGTCACCTACCGTCGACCTGTAAAGAAGTAATAAACTCAAATCTATTTTCCAGAATTTATGATAGCTCTAAATAAAGGGAAACATTGGAGTTTTCCCAAATGCACAAGAGTGCGTCCCTATAAATGTTTATACTGAAAACTCAAGTAAAGTATACTTTATCCTGTTTCACAGCAATGTAGCATGCTCCATAACACACACATTGTTAGTTTTATAAATTAATATTTCTGTTCCTTCAATAGACTTTCTGCTTCTACTCTTTCAGATGAAGAAAGCTGGCTCTAAGAGCAATTGTAATAATTAACATCTGTTATTCTCACGCTTGCTGAGTTTGGTGCTGGTTTTTTTGAAGTATTTTTCATCCCATTTATATAAAGTTTTGACATATATTATATACTTATAATGCCCTGTGGGGCAAGGATACAGAAAAGGACTAGAATTTACAGCAATTAGACCTATTTTCTAATCCAGTCTCAGCATGGGACATAATTTATCAAGTCACTGACTTTAGCTTCTTGTGTCTCATTCAGTTCAGATATAAAACTGGGCTAAATCCTACAGAGAAACAGATGCTAAATCCTAAATTTTATCTTTCCAGCTACATAAATTACAAATATTTCCCAAAGTTGCTCACTGCTTTAGAAATTAAGGATAAAATGAGCTATGGAGAGTATTGCAGGTTGCACTGGGGGACATGAACTGCAGCAAATGCATCCTCATATATTATGCTTTTATTATGATGGATTAATAAGAGGAAATAACATAAAATGTAGTGTTATTTTTTTAAATAAATGAAATTAGGTTTGGCCAAGTCAGGCGTACTGCTTTTGAAAGGTTTTGGCAGAGCACAGACATTTGGACCAGACTTTAATCTCTCAACATTAAAAGCAAGTTGGGTGTCGTTATTTTGGATTTTGTAGGGTTTAGTTTGTTGCCAAGGATCTGATGCTGAAAGTTAAAAATTACTTTGAAGCAGCTTTGCGATTCTCTATGCAATTCCTATTCCTTCCAAACAATAATTTGTGTAGATCACTGCTGAACCATCAATACATTTGGTTGACCTTTTAAGACTAAGACATAAATGTATTTTGTGGGATTTTATTTACTGCATTTGTAACTAAGAAGAAAATTCCATCAGCCCTTTCTATTGTTATTGTTACTGCTATTTAGTTGCAAGAATTTAGGACTGTTTAGACGTAAGTATTAAAGGTCAAATCTACAACCTGTTTTTAGCCATTCTAGAGCTAAACATGTTGCTCTGTTGGAGGTTTGGCAGTTGTAAGTGATTTTATTTGTGAAACCCAGTTAGAATATTAGAACTATTGTCATTTTAGCAGAGATGTCCAAACACGTGCCTCTTATACCCAGGAGCATGGCAGGTATTCCAACTGACAGCACTCCTAGGAACTGGTCGTGCTAAAAGATGACTAGTTGGATATGGAGTATTACTTCATCGGCAATTGGTTTAATAGCAGTGGATAAAAAGAACAGACATAAACGGAAGAGATAAAAGAACAGTATTTGGGAGGAAAAATGTTCCTAATCTGAGCTCTGGACATTTTTTTAATGGATTCTCTTCCGAATCCACACTAGCAAGAGAGTGGTTTATTTTCACGTGAGGTCAACAACATGTGGGACCTATGATCTCCCTTTGAAGCACACTTATATCTTCCATTAACAGCATCAATTAGAGCTGTTCATGTGCACCAATGGGCAAATTGTCCTGATTTGCAAGTATGTATTTGGAACACATGTACTTGATTTTGTACTTTCCAATGAGCTAGCAGCTGTCATAGATATTATGGGTGTTAAGGGAGCTGCTCTATTGCTTTGCAGAAAGAAGAGAGGAATTGAGTCCACTAATCTTTTCCACAGTCTTGTGACTTCAGCCACTGTTCTCTGGATCACAGTTAGAGCCCCTAACTCGTTTTCAGTAGAGGATTGTTTTGGCTGTAATTAGCTATGTGCAGCAAATGGTATTACGCTCAGGGACTGCACATGATATCTTGTGCCTCTGTTTTTATTCTTGTTAACCTTATAGCAAGCTTTAAACAGGAGGAAAAGGCCACACTTAATTTAGGAAAATAAGAACTGCCATACTGATCCTAACAATCCCACCCATTAGCCTGCCACTTGCAGTAGCCAGTGCCAGATGTTTCAGAGAAAAGGGTAAAAACCACATACAGGGTAATTATTCCAAGGGACAATTTCTTCCAGCATTGAAACTTGTAGCTTTTCAGTAGCTCTTGAGGTATATGGTTTTGTGGACAATTTCTTGTCCATTGGACACAGTGTTGTAACTGTAGAGCAAGTATCAGTGATAGCATGCTCTCAAGCTCTAGGCTGGTACTTATGATTTTGCAGTTTGCGACTGAGGTCCATCTCTACAAAGTACACCCAAAGTAGACCTTATTTCAGATCATGATCTGGATCTTAGCTTCACCGCTCAAGCTCAGGCGAATTCTGCTGACCTTGTTCACATAAATACTGGTATTGACAATCTAACATTATGGCATTCATTTTTTTTCCGAAAAGACCTTTTCCATGCCTGATGAAGAAGAGCAAAGATCGCTAATCAATGGCATCTGCCTGCTTTTTGTCTTGGTTGGAATAGTATCATTTTTCACACAGTTCCTGCAGGTAATGACAATTTATTAAACTTCTGTTTTGCTAGTTTCTTTTTCTGTGAATGTCTGTTGGTGTGTGTGTATAATAAATGTATTCGTTCTTATGCATACTAGGGATACACATTTGCAAAGTCTGGTGAGTTGCTCACAAGACGGTTAAGGAAAATTGGTTTCCAAGCTATGCTAGGGCAAGAGATCGGTTGGTTTGATGATCGCAGAAACAGTCCTGGTGCCTTGACTACAAGACTTGCAACAGATGCATCACAAGTTCAAGGGGTAAGAAATCATATATTAGGAATTATCTCGATCCATGCTAATTACTGAGTTTCTTGTGATTATGTTACAAAAATTATTGTGTGTAAACAATAAAATATATACTCTCACCATTTCTACTCTGACTCTATCGATCTAAGCTATTTCCAATGTGTGAGGAATCATCATAGACTGGCACAGTGATCAGTTACTCTCTGTGTAAAGAAGTAAATGCAGAACTAGAGCCAGATCCTGCTGTCTGTTGTACCAGTGTAAACAGATCAATGCCATAAAAGTCAGTAAAGTTACCACAAGCCACCAATATAACTGAGAGAAGAATTCAGGACATAATCTTTAATTTCTCATTCCTGAAGGTGGAATGTTTCCATAATCACTAAATGTATATTTCTGAAACATATCACAGTTGTTTTCAGCCAAATTAATCAATAGTAATGTAATTGATTAAATAGAATTGTCAGCCTGGTGTGGAGTTTATTACATGTTACTGTTGTGATTTATACTAACAATCCACTAAAGAAAAGCACTCCCTACTACTACATGGCTCTCCATTTTGGGTCAGTGTCAGGCTGGCATGGATAGTATTACAGAAGTAATCCTCCTAAGGTTTGGGGAAGGATGCCTGTGAGCAGCACCCTCTACTGGTTAAATGTGTGTGCTGCTGAGTTACGTGTGTGGTAAACCACAGTACTGATGCTTGGCTCTAAAGCAAGTAACCTTTTTTTCTACAAACACAGAAAGAAATGTATTGACTTTTTTTTTATACTGATATTTTTTCTATTTCAGTTTAACTGGTGATAGGAGTTTCATTGGACTTTTTTCTTCTTGGAAGGAATTTAAAAATAAGAATGAGAGAGAAAGAGAGAGAGAGAAAAGAAAATGTTGCAGCCAACAGCCAGGGCTGGATTTAGAGGCAGGAGACCCAAGTGGCCACCTGGGGTGCTGAGTTTGGGGGGAGAGGGAAGAGGGGCTGCGCTGGGCTCAGAATGCTGTTTATGTTGTTAAATACAGATTTTCAGATCCTAGCATGCAACTTTATCATCTTATATGACAGGGATAAGTCATCCATGCAAATGATGCATCAAAGTTATGAAATGGGCAACAAATGCAATAAAAAATAAGGTATTCAAAAGTTTAACAAATGAATGGGAGGGGGCACCAAGGCACTCCTTGTCTAGGGTACCATTTAGTCTAGAGCTGGCTCTGCCTACAGCTTCCTGTCAGCAGCAATCTCTCTTCCCCTTTTTACAGTTACATTAAGTTGCAAAAACTTACAGGTTCCATTTTAATTTGCATGCACAAACTTCTTCACACCAGCTCTGCCTCAAAATAGCTACATAAGCGAGAGCTTAGTTCTAGGCGAAAGTGGTGCTGTCTTGCCTTCTCTGAAGATTGCAGTCACCGCAATCTACACAATAAAACAGAGCTGTGAAATGAACAAAGCCAAAAACTTTTCCCAACTGTTGAGTTTAGGTTCAGTTCTGTTGTTAATAAGCTAAAGATATCTCTCAGTGGTTCATTATCCCAGCAATCACTGAGACTTTATCTCATCAATCACAAGTGGTCCGCTCCTAGACATTTGGACACATTCTTCACAGGTCAACAGGATCAGGGTAAAAATGTTATACACATTCCACCACTCAGTCACACACTAAATTTAACCTAAGTACAGAGTCCCTAGAATCATAGATACAAAAACTAAAATAATAGATACAAGACACTTAAGTTCATGCACAAAGGATGAGGGGGATTTATACACAAAAGAATCATGGGGAGTTTGATTTATTTGCTAACTGTTCCACCTTTCCGGACTAGATTACCAATTATGGCAATACTAAACTACTTGATGAGGTGCTAATATGAGGTTCTAGTTAATGTATTCATGAAGAATTTATATTATTTTAACAAAATACATGGGTGACAATACAAAATACACACCTACACCTAACACTATTTGTAAAACTCATAGACTCATAGACTCATAGGTCAGAAGGGACCAATATGATCATCTAGTCTGACCTCCTGCACAAGGCAGGCCACAAAACCCTACCCATACACATTTATAACAACCCCGAACCCATGACTGAGTTACTGAAATCCTCAAAAGTGAGATTTGAAGACCTCAAACTGCAGGGAATCCATCAGCAAGCGACCCATGCCCCACGCTGCGGAGGAAGGCAAAAAACCTCCGGGGCCTCTGCCAATCCGCCCCGGAGGAAAATTCCTTCCCGACCCCAAATATGGCGATCAGCTAAACCCCGAGCATGCGGGCAAGACTCACCAGCCAACACCCAAAAAGGAATTCCCTGCAGTAACTCAGTTCCCATCCCATCAACATTCCCACAGACCATTGAGCAGACTTATCTGCCGATAATCCAAATCAATTGCTCAAAATAAACTATCCCATCATAACATCCCCTCCATATACTTATCAAGCTTAGTCTTAAAGCCAGATAAGTCATTTGCCCCCACTACTTCCCTCGGAAGGCTGTTCCAGAACTTCACTCCCCTAATGGTTAGAAACCTTCGTCTAATTTCAAGTCTAAATTTCCTAATATCCAATTTGTACCCATTCGTCCTCGTACCTATATTAGTACTAAACTTAAACAATTCCTCTCCCTCCCTAACGTTAATCCCCCTGATATATTTATATAGAGCAAGCATATCCCCCCGGAGCCTTCTTTTGGCCAGGCTAAACAAGCCAAGCTCTTTGAGTCTCCTTTCATAAGGCAGATTTTCCATTCCTCGAATCATCCTAGTAGCCCATCTCTGAACCTGTTCCAGTTTGAATTCATCCTTCTTAAACATGGGACACCAGAACTGCACACAATATTCCAGGTGGGGTCTCACCAGCGCCGTATATAACGGCACTAACACCTCCTTCTCCCTACTGGAAATACCTCGTCTGATGCAACCTAAAACCGCATTTGCTTTTTTAACAGCCGTATCACATTGGCGGCTCATAGTCATCCTGCTATCAACCAATACCCCAAGGTCCTTCTCCTCCTCTGACGTTTCCAACTGATGCGTCCCCAACGTATATTTAAAATTCTTATTATTAATCCCTAAGTGCATGACCTTGCACTTTTCACTATTATATTTCATCCTATTACTATTACTCCAGCGTACAAGGTGGTCCAGATCTTCCTGAATAGTATCCCGGTCCTTCTCCGTGTTAGCAATTCCCCCCAGCTTCGTGTCATCCGCAAACTTTATTAACACATTCCCGCTCTTTGTGCCAAGGTCAGTTATAAAAAGATTAAATAAGGTCGGTCCAAGAACCGATCCTTGAGGGACTCCGCTAGTAACCTCCTTCCAGCCTGACAGTTCACCCTTCAGCACGACCCGCTGTAATCTCCCCTTTAACCAGTTCCTTATCCACCTTACAACTTTCACATTCATTCCCATCTTTTCCAATTTAACTAACAGTTCCCCATGCGGAACCGTGTCAAACGCCTTACTGAAATCGAGGTAAATTAGATCTACCGCATTGCCTTTGTCTAAGTAATCCGTCACCTTCTCAAAGAAGGAGATCAGGTTGGTTTGGCACGATCTACCTTTAGTAAATCCATGTTGCAATTTGTCCCAATTACCATTGACCTCAATGTCCTTAACTACTTTCTCCCTTAAAATTTTTTCCAAGACCTTACACACGACAGACGTCAAGCTAACAGGCCTATAATTACCCGGATCACTTTTATTCCCTTTCTTAAAAATAGGGACTACGTTAGCAATTCTCCAGTCGTACGGCACAACCCCCGAGTTTACCGATTGCTTAAAAATTCTCGCTAACGGGCTCGCAATTTCACGTGCCAATTCCTTTAATATCCTCGGGGATTAATTAATTAATACTATAAAGGTAACTTCTATCTTTGTATTAGAAATAAGTAGATCCAAATCACCATCATGTATTAAATCTTCTAAAGCACCTTCCACTTGATGCATGTCATTGCTTATTTCAACAACATGGGTATCTTTTCAATCTAGTAATGCTTTTAGATTTGAGGTCAGTGGATCAATAATATGTAATTCTCAACATCTTTGTAATGGTTGGGTTTGCTTTGGATAATACTTTCATTCTGAAAGACTGGTGCAGGCATAATTATAGTTTGTCCAATAATACTACATGCATGAGGAACAAAACAAAATTTTTAATTGGTGATATTGCCCATAAGGTTTCCATACAGAAATGTTTTATTGTTAGTTACTACACAATACTGTCCATCAATGTGATAAGCCATTTTACTGCTGGTGTGCATCACAGGACAGGAGATAGTGGTGGCTAGCTCATTTGTCTTGTTGGGTTGTGTCTGGCTGGCATGACCATGGCCAAGCATTGCGATGTTGAAGACATCACACCTACATAGGTATCATTAGCCCTTTAAGAAGCAACTAGCCATAGGTGGTACCCGCCAGGTTTGTGTGGCTGAATGAAACACCAGCAGATCCATGTAGCTACAGGTGTTCTTTATAGATTCCTTCTTTTAAGTAACCTACTATTGGGCCTAATTTATTAAATATTGCCATGTTTTGGGTTTATATTGGTAAAGATACCATAAATACAATATACACAGAATCCTACTCTTAACAAGATAGTTTAGAATAACATGTGCCTCAGTTAGGATGTCGTGTCACAGAGCCCAAATTTTGAATAGTACTAAAGGGAATTTGTCTACATGCTTTAACACATTGCCAAGTAGCATTGTGCATTGCTGACAATACCATTTATTTAGGGTGTTTCTTCTCAATAAGGTTTGGCACTTTTCCAGCTGCAGCATATCTTAATGTATTGGTTACCCTGTCTGATACATAGCTGCTATAAGTGCTACAAACTATTTTCATTCCCACTTTTGTTTTTTGCTTTCTTATTATTAATTTTAACCAGTTCATTGATTTTTATTTTTCTTTACTTAAACAAATTAGCAATGCCATGCATATTAAACACAGTGTTCCTGTCTTCATTAGCTAGACTTCAAATCCCTCAGTCATAGATGGAACACTGTTAGCCCCAGGGTGTTTAACAGTTAAGTGTCGTTTTTGTTTTTGCTTTTTGTTTTTAAAATCTGCTTTATTTTACTTGATATAATTTATTTTAAAAAGCCTGAAAGAGATCCCATGATTTGTTTACCCTTTGTAATCCTTGTGTTCTAAAAACACCAGAGGAGGATTGCATTTTCTGACTCCTAATAGCATCCCTTATTTGCTCATGATATACAGCCAATCTTTCATTGGCTCAGAAGTGGAAAATCTAGACATGGTATTTTTACACATTTCAATTTGTGCCATATACCAATGTGACAAATTCCAAACCACAGATAATGCATAAATTGTACATAATTAACTAAAGGCAGGTTTTGAAAGAGGGGCTAGTCCACTCTTTGGTCCGGGTTCCAGTTTTGGCATGAAATAGGTTCTGTGGTTGTTGCCCTGGTAGTTGCTGCAAGTGGGTCCACTACCCTTGTGATAATTCTTGTTGTTTCTGGTAGGAGGGACCTCTGGGTCTTTTTTTCTTGGAGGAAAATGTTAATACTTATTTTATAAAACCCTTGGTCTTCCTTTAAGTTCTTAATTAGCAGAAAACCATTATTGGCAAAACTGTACATCTAATTTCTGTTTCCACCATTCATTGCATTTTGCAGTATGCTGCAATTTTTATACTGCTATCCTGACACCATGCTAAAAACAATACAAAAATCTGTTGTTCCCTATAAAAAATATAACAGATAATTTTTAATTTTTGTGATATTATGCATTATTAGTAAGGACAGATTGTCTTTTACTGTCCCCTCTCCCCCACTATAGATTTATAGATGCTGAGATACGAACCTCCTCTGCCACCCCTTGGTAAGCAGATCCATAGCAGCAGTGCCTGTAGCATATTGCTTTTCATGGCTTCTCCTCCTGCTGGTGGTAGGACTGTCCTTTAAACTGCTAAGGTTGATTAGCATAATACATTTCCAATATCACTCTTGTTTTAGTAACCCAAATTTCTTCTTTAAGTTGGCTCTGCATATCCCCACTTATGGGCATTGTGTCACCCTGTGACGCCTTGTGGTAGAACCTTCTTTGATCAGTGTCAGATAGAGTCCTTTTGCATCCCCCACACCTCTCCTCAGTCTGACTGATGTTCTGAGGGCAAAGTTATTTAGAGAGAAGATCACCCTCACCTCCTCAGTTCCTTCCAACTGTGTGCTTGAATGGATGTGAACCTCCCCAATCTCTTCAGAGTCAGAGCTTCTTTCTTCCTATTCTTCCTAAAATAGTGTTAGCTTGTTGGTATAATTAGTTCATTAGTTGGTGTTTTTCCCAGTTCTGGATTATGGAGCAACCAATGAAATGGAGAAAGATGAGCTTCAGGAAGTGTGCTTCTTGCCCAGCTCTCTTCCTAGCATCCATGACCACATGCAGTGCCTCAAGCATCTGGGAGAAGGACACTTGCCTTCTGGGTATTTGATTTGCTGAACGTATACTCCCAGAGTCCACAAGGATAGGGAGACTCCCTTGCAGCTCCTTCTAAAGGAAGCTTTTAAGGCATTGGATCAGGCATTGGATCTTAGAGGCCAGTTTCAGCCCCTGATACTGCCAAAGGCTCCAAACAACTGCAGGTTCCAAGAATCCACAACCCTTCTCAGTGCTGGATTTGGTTCCTGGGGCTCCCTCAGTTAAATCCCTAAGGCTATGTATGTCCAAACTGTGGTAGGATCTGACGACCCCGGTTCCATGGATACAAGACGGGGCCTTGCATATTATTTAGCTAGAACTAAAAGTTTTCATAAATTATCTAGATTGTTGTGGCTTATGCTAAAAACCTCATGGGTCAGTTGGTTTCTTCCAAGTCTTCTCTCCCAATCTCAGTGGACTAAACAATGTATTGCTGACTGTTACATGCAAGCAAGAGTTCCTGTATCTGCTACCAGTCAACCATATGCCACTAGAACTAGGGCTGCCTCCTTTGCTTGTCTTAGGTAGGTGCCAGTTGCTGAAATGTGCAGAGCTGCAACCCAGACTTCGGTGTACACCTTCAATGAGCATTATGTTTTGGACCTGGCCTTCAGGGCAGACATTGGATTTGTAAAAGCAAGGCTTCCGTCTCTATTCACTTAGAACTCTGTTCCCATCTCCAGGTTAATTTTCAGCACTGCTTATCAGTCTATCCCATAAGTGGGAATATGCAGAGCCACTTGAAGAAGAAATGAAGGTTACTTACATGTAACCAAAGTTCTTTGAGATAAGCCTTCATGGTTGTACTTTCCACCCCTCTTCCCCTCTCTGTTAGAGTCTTTGTTCTGTGTGTGTCTGATTTCACAATGGAAGGAACTGAGGTGATGAGGGCACTCCACCTACATAGAGCCTTGCCCTCAAACATCAGTGATGCAAAGGGAAGGGGCAGAGGAGAGCATGAGAGCTCTCTAGCTAACACTGCTAGAAAAAGGTTCTACTGCAAGTCACGATAGGGCGGAGCGGTACCCATAAGGGTGAGTGTGCAGAGGCGTATGGAAGAACTCTGATTAAAAGTAAGTAACTTTCAGTAATACACAGGTGAGCTCAGTGTGTTCATGAAATAAATAGGGACCAAACCATGTATAACATACATATGCTTCGGTACAACATATGATGGAAGCATGACCTATTTTTTTTCTATTTTTAATTGAATTTTATTTTAATTAAGAATTGAATTAATATTGTATGGTCATGACTCAACTATAATACCAAATAATAATGCAGTACCACTAGTGAAAAAAATTGTTCTCTTTTTCTTTTATGATTATACACGCAAGATTAATTTTTTGTTGCAACAAAATAAAACAAAATAGGCATATCACACACACACAGCATATATATAGGCTAAGACAAATGTAGTGCCACAATTGTTATACTTGGACTTACAAGATAAATCATTGTCTTAATAAATCTGCATTTCAATGCATGTTAGAAAAAAAAATGAAACAAAGAATTAAACGATTAGGTAGTCTACTTTTCCATTTAAAGACTTTCAATAAAGTTAATTAATTTTTTTATTAATTTATTTGCCTGCTTAACTGTATTAATTTAATTGACTTAACCCAATGTACATCATGAGTCCTGCTAAATAGAAAAAGGGCCAACAGTTTAGTTGTAATACTAGGATTAAAAGCAAAGCTAACATTTTGTTTCTTGAAAATTATATTACATGTTTAACCTTTGGATTTTTAAATCATTAAAATAATTTATTTTTAATTTTACTCTATTTATTTTAAAACTTTTACCTTTAGGATTTTGGTAATTTGTTTGTTTACATTCCTTTCTCATCTACTGTGGTGAAATTTGGTTTGAAACATTTTTGAGGCAAGTCCTGTAACATTTTTTCCCTGTCTGCATATCGTTTGTTACTTCTCATGACCCCAGATTATCACATATTAAATACTATGGTTTTCACAGTGCTGACTGCCAGACAGCAGTGTTCACAATTTATGCTAAAGGACTTATTTTCTCTCCCTCACCCTCCTTTACACATCTAGTTTTGGAAAGAGTTAACTTTTCTCTTAAAACAAAGGGAAGGGTGGAAGAAGGGTAGAGACAAGAGAAAACCTGAAGATCAAATTTCCCACATACAAAGCAGAAAACATTGTAGTTTCTGAATTTCATGAACAGCAGACCTGGTCAGGAGATTGCTCAGCTATGCCTTGCCAGACAATAGTGTGGTGGGTTTTCTAAATTCCCTCTTAAAAAACAAACAAAACCAAAAAAGCCACCTGTCAACCTGCTGCTTAATGTGTGCCTATTCTGTCTCTGCTTCTTGCTAGCCCTCAAGGACTTCCCCCTGCTTTACAACTTCATTTTCTAACAGAAATAAACCACACTTGCCTCTCCACTGCTTCTGAGTTTGGAGAGAAATGAGGGCTTATGAGGAAGGGAAGTCTTCTGATTGGACAACTTTCTCATCAGCTTAGGGAATGATATATAAATGCATAAAGAATAAATAAATAAAAATTTCGTCCCTAATGTACATCTCATCCATGTGAGGTAAATCAGAAAGAAATAGGGGGGAACAATCTCGGGACATGAAGAGGTAAGGCCAGTTGCCAGGTTTGGATATGGATGTATATCTGACCTTCCCCAGAATTCGATAAGGCTTGGATTCAGTGATCCAATGCAGCACCTTCTCTACGTAGCTGAAGTGAAAGCCACACCCCCTTTGTGCTACTTATGTGGAGTGTTATAGCCAGAAGATCCATGTAGCAGCAGATCGTGTGACTTGTCCCATTGTTGCACTCCATACTGGACTATGTAGAGCCCACACAGAGACACTTTCCATGGTGCACGGGGGGGATGGAGACTCCCAAAACAGCCACTATGTTGCAGTTCCCCTCCCTATAGCTCTAGCACAGAGGAAAACTGGGGGGAAGGGGAGGGACTGGATGTTGGTACTCCACACCAAGGTGATGAATTTCACCCCTAATTATTTCAGAGCTTAAACTTTTTTTTAAATATACACTTTAGTTCCCATTTAGTGAAATTAAATGTTTGTGGCTGCTGAGACAGACCAACCCTTGAATAAATATGGTAAAGTTGTCAAAAAGAAAAATGTTCCATAGTACATGGGGCAAAGATAAAGTTGCCAGCAAAGATTATAATAAAGGCATTATTAAACTTTATCTCAAATAATGAAACAGGGCTAAACAGCAACTATGAGCCATCCCCATTTTAATCTTTGCCAAGTACTTCCCCCAAGAGTTCCTTTGTGATTATTTCAGTGCTGCTGGGATTCTATTGTACTACTAGTTACGTGTTAGGGTTCATCAAGCCTATTATGGGTACCTCTTAATTATTCAAAGATAAATAAATAGATAAAATATTTGCAATACAAGATAAATATTTGGGCCAAATTCAGCATGCTGATGCACATAAGCAGTTTCTATAGAAGTCAAGGGGAGTCATCTAAATGGCAAAAATGCACCCCAGTTACATTATCTTCATATCTGTAAGTGTTCTTAGGGAAGGTTTTTCTTTACTAGTCCTTGGGACGGTCTGTGGGTAAGGAGAATAGTTAGGATTTGATCCCGCAGTGTTTATTTTGAATAAAAATTCCCATTTGACTTCAGTGGGAAGCAGGACAGCTAGACTGGGCTAATACCTATGCAGTCAATTTAAACATGCTAATCCATGCCGTGTTGTTTGAACATCTAGAATTTTTCCATGTTTGTTGGGAAGGTATTTGATTGTCTTTTGAAGCATATGTAACGTAATCTATTTTTGCTTGATTTTAAGGCTACTGGATCTCAGATAGGAATGATTGTCAGTTCCCTTACCAACATCGGAGTGGCCGTTATCATTGCTTTCTACTTCAGCTGGAAACTAAGTCTAGTTATAATGTGCTTCCTGCCCTTTTTAGCCTTATCTGGAGCTGTGCAGGCTAAAATGTTGACAGGATTTGCCTCTCAGGACAAAAAAGCTATGGAAATTTCTGGGCAGGTAATGTTTTTTTATTAATACATTTTAGATTAACAGGCATTTGCGGAGGGTGCATGCATCAGTCATATCTCAGAAAGTTGGAATTATCAGTGATTCTGCTCTTATAGACGTGACAGAGATATATATATACAAGCTGCAGTATTTCTGCTTGTCATGGCGACTTTCACAGCTTTAAATGTACCTACTACTTGGCATGTGACTTCCTCCTCAAAAGGCCTATGGCTTTACACAGTAAGATATGGGTGTCTATTTTTATTGCTTAGTTTTCAAATGCATATCTGAAGGTGCCCTCGGCTGCTCTTATTACCCAGTCAGCAGGAACCAATGGTCATCTGCATTAAGAAATCATTGCATTCTAGAATTGAGCACTAACTCAGAAAACAGTATGTGTTGATTTTAAAGACAACTGGGATGTTTTTCCGTGAGCTGTATTCTGTAACTGGATTAGCTAGATTTTACCATTGTTTCTACTATGTGTGTTCCACAAAATATGTGAGGGAAATAGATACCTGGAAAGTTTGTTAAGCAAGCCATCACAGGAGATGGGAGCCTTCACTGGAGTGAATAAGTTGTGTGTTCAGTGCTCCCTGACTACATGCCATCCCTCTGCAATGCAGAGCAGATGGTGTATATCCCTCAGACAGTCAACCACAGAAGAACTGTAATGGTCCTATGTCTTGAAGATACCACGATAGCTCCATTTTTGAAATACAGAATAAATACTAACCTCTATAAACAATGGCAATTGGGGAAAAGAGAGTTGCCCTCCCCTCAACTGAGATAATGCTGGAGATGTCCAGTGCAACAGCAACTGGGAAGGCAGCCTATAGAGCCAGTTTCAGCAGTAGGGAGGACAAAATCCTTTTCAATTTTCAGGAGGAATTTTGTATTTATATATTCCTGCCCATTAAGCCAGGAACTAGAACCATCCATTCCCCCTTCTCTCATGACTGTGCAAGCAGGTTATGTCAGTGCTAGCTACCTAATCCTAGTGGGAGGGTGTACTAGTCCTGGAAATGTGAATAACAAACCACAGTTCTTTTGCATAAATTCTCTTCCCTCCACCCTCACCAGGGCAGTTCTTCAGCTTCCTGCGATGAGACTGTCTTCTTTTTCTTCTGTTTATTGATTCACATAGGGAGCCCTATGAAGGCACAACCTTCTAGGGGTGTCATGACTTAGAAGTCCACAGATATTTTCTGCCAGTCTGGGCCATATCTTAGTAACCGTTGAATGATCATTCTATGAGGCTGCATGTTCCTGCTGTGTTGGCATTTGTGATTTTTTTTAGATTTCTGTATTGTCTTCTGGGGCAACAGTAGAGAGGTTAGTGCTGATTGTGCTGGTTACTGAGAGTTACTGGTACTGTACTGGTTACTGAGCATACAATACTTGCTTGTGTTATATATCTTGGAGAAGGGAGGATTGTGTTTTGGGAAGAAATCTTGGATGCACACTAGAATACTAGCAGAGACACCCTCAGACAAATACGGATACACAGTCTAAATAAATTAAGCTGTAAAAGTTAATGAGCTCTACACATTTATATTATCCTTGCATTTTAAAGAATTCTAGAAAAAAAATTTAAAAAATCACATGCCTGTATACAAAATGAGTTAAAGATCATTAATACCTCATGTCTTTAATAACACTAGTTCAAACAGACACCCAAAGTCTAGGAAGAGTTAATGCTGACTATTCTCTCATTCACAATGGCTAAATTATTTACAGCAAGTGGTAAACCAAAATACCTTCTTGAAGTTGATATAGAGATAGAAACTTGAGAAATGGCCAGGGCATCAGCCATTACTCAATGGAATGACCCAGAGGCTAAGAAGAAAAGGTCATTCAATGCTTCAATAGTGTTGGTATTGACTGATTATGTCTGGTGATATTTTCTAATTGATTCAATAATATAGCATTCTAACACAAAAGGGTTTGTTTAAGTCTTTTCTAAAATGACTGCTTATCTGCCTTTTTAAAATCCAGAAAAGCATAGTCAGTGCCTGTTTATCATCTCCTTCACGGTACATGCTAATGCACTAGGACTAATTCTACACCCTGGCCTGGAAAAAAAAACTTAATGGAAATTTGACCTAAATTATTTTAAAGTATTCATATTCAGGTCACCTCTTCTATGCTGTGCACAGAAAGCATTCACAAGCAATAACACAACATTTAGTAAGAATGTCTCTAGATAAGAAAAGGCAAAACACACTGAGCCATTACAACTGGCTGGCAAACAGCAAATACATTTAAACATGACGAACCTGTGAATTAAAATGCACAGGACAAATGGGGTGAAGCAATAATCTGGTATAAAATACACCCTGTTTGCCTTCCACAGATAAAAATAGATCTCCACTGTGGGCTGAGACTTGAAATTTACATGCAGCAAAACTAGATCCTAATCCTTATAATTAACAGGAGTCTCCAAAAAGTTTCCAAAGCAGAGAAGAAGATAACAGGAAAATGATAACAGCTTCCTACACAGATTATACTATTATACAGTAGGTTATACATGCAGTCAGGCATGGGATTACTCTTTATCTACCCTCTAGCAAACATCCTGCTCCTACTGAAGTTGATTGGAGTTTTTGCCATTGGCTTCAGTGCAGCCAGGATTTTACCTTCATCTGTATGTTCCATCTAGCCACTTTTCTTGAACATGAACCAGCAAAATATCAATGGAGAAGATTAAGTAGTACATTCAGCTGCCTTTAATTTATAAAAGGGTTAGACTCTGAAGAAAGAGAACTAGAGACTATTTACCATTTCCCACAAGACCACAGGTGTAAGAAAAAAAACAATACCCAAAAGTAATTGAAATAAAAATTTGTTTTTCTTAAAAATTGTGCAAACAAGAAAAAATCCACTTTTCATTTAGGATTAACACCAACGTTCCCGCCATGCTATATATTTAAAATATTTAACATTATGGCACAGTTATATTCTGTGTTGCTCAGTTCAGATAGAGATTGCCACCTAATATGCCATTGAGAGGCCCCTGGTCAGAGATTACTTAGCTATATGTCACAAATCCAGAGTCTTGTGTTCCAAGGGACACAGATCTCACAGCACAACACAATGAACACAGGGGACATCGAGGATGGCCATGATTCAATTGATGAGTTGAAGGTCTGCGAAAACAACCACACCTCTTTGTTTGGAGTTGGACACATTCTATTATTAAGGGATAGCAGTGTCCGTTTATATACATATATAAAGAGAAATTCACAAAGTGGAAGAGCCCAGGCAAGGCCCTCCTCAGCATCAATGTTTTGCAGTAGCTTAGCCCAGGGAGGGTTGAATTCAGAAAAGGTTCTGTTTTAGGTTGGATGAGTTCTTCTTGTATCTGAACTAATTTGTACATCATTAGTTTCTATAATTTGTCAAAAAATCATGTTGCCCTCTCATTGAAAAGTAGGCTAAAGAGAAGATCTTCCCACTTTTTCAGTGTAATTTCTTAAGGGTTTTTACCTATAACTCCTTTTTTTTCTGCTGCAGATTTCCAGCGAAGCCCTCTCTAACATTAGGACTGTAGCTGGAATAGGGAAGGAAAGCAAATTTATTGAAGCATATGAAGAACAGCTGGAAATCCCATACAGAGCTGCAATCAGTAAAGCAAATGTTTATGGAATCTGTTTTGGCTTTGCCCAGTGTATAGTGTTCATAGCCAATTCGGCCTCTTATCGATACGGGGGGTTTTTAGTGGAGAGAGAAGGACTTCATTATAGCTTTGTGTTCAGGTAAGAAGATACTTGCAGACAACAACACACTTTGCTACAGAAGTATTTTATTTACAATAAATTCACAAGTTACATAACCCATAAGGTAAAAGCTTTCTTCCTTGACTGCAGGGTGATCTCTGCCGTTGTGACCAGTGGAACTGCTTTGGGAAGAGCTTCTTCCTATACGCCAAACTATGCTAAAGCAAAAATATCTGCTGCACGTTTTTTTCAACTGGTGGATCGGCTTCCCCAAATCAGTGTTTACAGAGATGAAGGGGAAAAATGGGTAAGAGTAGAGCTGAGACATGAAGAAAATGTCATTATTCAGCCCAGTGACATAGGTATTGAAATCCCAGTAACTATGAACTAGTCAATGCACACTCTGTTTGAGAGCAAGGCAAAGGAACATCAGAATACTTGCAATATATTCTGGCCTTCTGGAAAGTACTGAGCTATGTGCTATGCTGTAAGCATGAGACCTGCAGATAAATTATTCCCCGTCTACCAGAAATGTCACATAATTGCCCTGAGTATCAATAAATGGTGAATACATTTTAATAACTGATTTGAGAATTGGGAGCAGGGTGGATTCACTGGATAATGAGATTTTCTTCCACCTCTGCAGCAGTGATTTAAATCCAAATGAGTTCAGTAGCTAACAATGAGTATAATCTGCTGGTTCTTGCATGAACACATCACAGAAACGACCATCAAATCTGGCATTAATTGGCACTTCTGGTAGCAATTAAAACCTTTGAATGGAGATGGAGAATGAACTACCTTCTCAGCTCAAAAGGTGTCCGCTTCTATGTTTAGGCAATTTGGCAGTTTAATGTGGGAAAGCTTCCATTGATGGAACAAGTAGAGCAATGTAGCTATGGCTAAATAGAAGAGTCCAGTCCCAGGACAGTCAAGCCAGTCAGTCTTCAGGTTTCTCAATTTTCAGGGTTATTTCACAAGCACTTAAGTCACTCACAAAAATGAATATGAGAAACAAGAATCACATTTAATTTGAGGAGTTTTGTTACTCCTTAGAATTCAGTTCTCAGCACTTGACAGCTTGTTTCTCGCTTTTTCACCAGGATAATTTCAAGGGAAGTATTGAATTTCTCAACTGCAAGTTCACGTATCCTTCTCGGCCTGACATCCAAGTTTTGAATGGCCTCTCGGTGTCTGTTAAACCTGCGCAGACACTTGCATTTGTTGGAAGTAGTGGATGTGGCAAAAGCACCAGTGTCCAGCTTCTGGAGCGTTTTTATGATCCTGAGAAAGGAAATGTGGTAAGCAGCTTTCACTACTTTGACAGTTTTAGTGCTTGCCAGCTGCAGAAAACTTCAGACACAAAAGTCTTCTCCCATGTTACATAGGACAGTTTGCCAAAGAGTCACTAATAATGTCTGTATGGTTGAGGATCACCTCAGTGGATTTTCACACCATCCACAATAGGTTGCAGCTCTCTGGATCTTTCCTCAAATTTACAGTTCAAAATTTTCCAACAATCCAACTTACATAAGTGAACCGTGGCGGGGTCTCTATGCTGATGCTCAGTAACAGTCACAGAGGATCTAGAGGGAGGTAATATACCTCTGTGCAGAAAACCAGGCACGCAGACTGAATTGGTGTCACGGAGAGCAGAACCTTCTATTTTTACACCCTCCTGCCCAATCCTGTCCCCCCAGAATCCACACAGCCAAGGATAGAGACATTTCAGAGGGTTAAGGATGGAAAATTCCCCATCTTTTACAAGGAATTGGAGAATTTCACACACATGAGACTTCCTCTTCAAGAAGGTCTGCCAGGAATGAGCTGGACCTCAGTTTTTGCTTGCTCTCCTTGTAGGCAAGACTCTCATTAAAATCAGCATGAGCTTTATCTGAGTAAGAATTGAGCAATTAAGGTCTAAGTATCATACTGCCAATGGTGAAATCTGCTTAAAAGTCAATGAATCTAGCTTTGAGTAGACTACAGCATTTGGCTCACTGTGGTTCTTTGGTCACAATGGGTGTATAAACATTTTGCACCTGTTGCTTGCTACTCAGAAAATATGGACTATACTGTTACCTACTTAGACCTGTGCATTTTCAGAGATTTCAAGGCCAGAAGGGATCCTTGTGATCATTTAGCCTGACCTATGTAACACAGGTCATAGAATTTCACCCAGTAATTCCTGTGTCAAGCCCATAACTTCTGCCTGAGTTAGAGAACCTCTCTTAAAGTGAATTCTGATGTAAAGATTTGGAGTGCCTAAGGATCCACCACATCCCTAAGTAAATCATTCCCATGGTTAATTAACCCTCACTGCTAAAAATGTGCACCTTACTTCTACTCTGAATTTATCTAGCTTCAACTTCTAGCCATTGGGGGTATGTACACACTGGCGATGGCACATTCGGCGGCAGTGAAGACCCATTCAATTGATCTGGAAGTTGATTCAATTAAACCACCTCCTCAAAAGATGTAATGCTGCGTTGATGGGAAAGCATTTCCCATCAGTGCAGCATAGTGGAGATGGTGCACGTAAAAGGATTTATTAAGTTGACGTGAGTTACGCCAGCTACTCTATGTAGCTTGTGTAACTCCCATTGACTGCCGCCGAATTTCCAGTAAGTGTGTACTAAGCCTGGGGCTTTTGATGCCTTTATCTCCTAGATTAAAGAGAACTCTGCTATCAGAAATCTTCTCCCCGCATAGGCACCTCACAATTGAACTGGTTTTCTTTTTCTATTTGAAAAAAATAACTGTGGTAATCAAAAAATCCTTGGGCCAGCAAAACGCTCAAGCACATGCTTAACTTTCACAATGTAAGCATTCCAATTGACTTCAGTAGGTTTATTCACATGCATAATGTTAAGCTTGTATTTAAGTACTTTGCTGGATCAGAGACATACCCAACGTATATATATTTGCTATCAACAAAAAAGCTAAATCTAAACATTATTCAAATCTATTCTTATTCAAGCTACTTACAGTAATGTGATTTTGTGCAGACTTTGTTACAAAGTTGTCTATATTTAAAGCCTTGCTGTGACTAGTTTGTTTCAATAAAAGATATTCATTCTTTGTATGTTGCAATTCTGAAATGATGTATCATATTTTGTCTTTTTTACTGGTAGTTAATAGATGGCCATGATACCAAGAAAATAAATATACAGTTTCTTAGATCTAAAATTGGAATAGTGTCCCAGGAGCCTGTGTTATTTGACTGTAGTATTGCTGAGAATATTAAATATGGTGATAACACCAGATAAATCACTATGGAAGCAGTTATAGAAGCAGCAAAGAAGGCCCAGCTGCATGACTTTGTCATGTCCCTTCCAAATGTAAGTATACACTATTTGCAAGGACCGTGAAAAACCAAAAACGAATAGATGGCATGATGAGGCCTAAATAGTGAGATTGCAAAAGACAGCTCAGAAAGGCTGACAGAATTCACACCAAAGCAAACTAGACATTTTTATGTTCCAATAGTGTATTTCACTTTCACAGATTTGTGTACGTGTGTGCAGGGGAGTAGAGGGGATGGAGAATGGCAGAATGTTGTATTTGTCGTGATTTATTTCATGGGGCTTTGATCTTTTTTTTTAACTGTTGGGCAAATACTTTAAAAATTAGGTAACCAACAGAAAGCAATATTTTCAAAATTTCAAACTCTGATAGGAGACAGAAAGGAAAGGTTCCAGAGTAGCCAAACTGAAAAGAGAGAGGCATGGTTTAGTGGCTAAGCACAGGACTAAGAGTCTGGAAAAAGGAATCCTATTCCCAGCTCTGCCGTAGATTTGCTATATGGCCATGGGCAACACATGTAGACCAAAATGTCTGAACTTGGGTGCTTATAGTTGGCACTTAAAATCATATTTAAGAACCTAATTAAAACAAGTGATTAGGTATGATTATGGTACCTAAAGTTAGGTATCTGAGTTTGAACATTGGACCTTGACCTCATTGTGCATCATTTCCCCAATGGCCACCTTTGCTTTCTACACAATTCAACTAACCTCTCTCCATTAAGTTCTTATACCATGCTCAATCACCATGGTATCAGAACCTATATGCAATTTGGACTGCCCAAGTATGGTACAAACTAAATCTTCCCAAATGTACTTGCCTGTTAGCTTGAAGAGAGACAACAATGCTCGGGACTCAAGGCCCACTCCACACAAGGCACCACAATCTTGTCCCCATTCATGCATTCTTGTAATTATGAACATGCTCCTTTAGTAATAACATTTCCCCTCTTGTACATTTTTCAGAAATATGAAACTAATGTTGGGGCTCAGGGATCCCAGCTTTCTCGTGGGCAAAAGCAACGCATCGCAATAGCTCGGGCCATCATACGAGATCCCAAAATTTTATTACTGGATGAAGCAACATCTGCCTTAGACACAGAAAGTGAAAAGGTAAATGTGCAATAACGGAGAGTCAGTATCATTATCTAGGTGTGTTCTCATAAAAGAAATGTCCATAATAATAATTTTATTTTAATTTGTTTCTGTCTTATATAGAAACCTTGGAAAAGTCTTAGATAAAGAGGGAGACCCTATTATCACAGAAAGTATTTTTTTCTTTGAGTAAATTCGGCCATAAAACACTCACTCTTTATGAAGTTCTAATGTGCCCTAGCTGCTCCTAGACTTAGACCTTAGAGAGGTCACCTGTCTCAATAGTGTTGGCATCAGGTTTATTTCATGGGTCAGCCAAGCACTCCAGTAACTTCACCGGTGATTCAGCTTTGGTTCAAATGTCCAATAGTAAATTTTAGAAACGCTAAGTCATCTAATTACTGGCATAGAATAATCAGGGATTTCCCAGATTGTGACCTCCATTTCAGCTGGCACATTTTCATTCTGATACTTGGTCTATTGTTTGCAGACGGTGCAAGCTGCATTGGATAAAGCCAGAGAGGGACGGACCTGCATTGTCATAGCACATCGGTTGTCTACAATTCAACACTCTGATATCATAGCTGTCATGTCTCAAGGAGTTGTTGTTGAAAAGGGCACTCATGACGAACTGATGGCCATGGAAGGAGCTTATTACAAACTTGTCACTACTGGAGCACCAATTAGCTGATTTACCACAGGCTCTGTTTAAATTTGAAAGATAATTCTTTTCTAAATGAGAACTCTGCAGTTGGTATGACAGTTTTGAGTTAATACATGGTACAAAGTGCTCTGTCATATGACAAGTTACAGCCTAAAATGTACCTGGCCTTCTGGAGTAAGCAAGTATCCTATAATGTCCTATATGGCGACTCCAGAATAGGCTGATTTGTTCAGGAGATAATCTACCCCATTGTGCAAGGGAAAGAAGGGAATTTCATGGTAAGAAAGCTCTTTATTTTTGGAATTGTGGAACTACTTGAGGGTGGGACGCACATGTAAAATGGCTTTTTAGTCAGGCTGCAAATTGCCTTCCTTGCTTGCTTGACTAAATGACAATCAAGGAAGAATCCACCCTGAGTATTAGCATGTCACAGCAGGCACTTCTGCTTTTGGCAAGTTATATGCTAAAACATATCACCAAGTATGGTACTATATTCTGTATTAGTGGTGGGATCAAATATTTCCTATCTTGAAGGTTTACATACAGAATTAAAATAGGTACTCTCAATGTGGTTATAGAAATCTTTTTTGCCCCACCCTTTGTCTCTCTTGTCTATTTAGATTGTGAGCTCTTTTGGGTAAGGACTGTATTTTACTCTTTGTTTGTGTAGTGCCTAGCATAATGGGGCCCTGACCTATATAGGAGGATCTAGGTGCTACTGTAAAACACATACAAATAATAATAAAGAAATCAGCTTCACTCCACTATGGTAAAGAAAGAGATTGAGACGAGGAACTGAAGCTGGTAAAGATTATTTTTTTCTAAATTAGCCTCTTTATTAAATGGCCTCTGTATATGAATATGGGTATGAATAAATATATGTATATAATTAAACGGTCTCAGTATATAAATATGAATAAATACTTAGTTAAATCAAGTAACACTATAATTATTTTTCACTGTTATTTAATCTCTCTTACTTTGAAACGGTGCTATATTAAATAGAGAATATCACAGACATTTTCATCACTGGTGACCATATCGTGCCATTTCTTTTTAAGCAGAACTTAAAAATTCTGTAAAGCTTAAAGAATAAAAAAGATTGACATTTCTATAGCTAAGGAGAATGTTCACAGTGATATTACATTGGGGTGACCTTCTTATATGTAAATTATCATGCTTCAGGCATAAGACAAATACTACATGAAGGTTAGGAACAATCTTCCACAAACAAATGGATTAGGAACAATCTACCACAGACAAATGGGTACAAGAGAGAATGCACCAGGGATACACGCTCAAGCTAAGGGCTTCACCCCATCCCTTCTTCAACCAGGCTCTCATCACCAGCAACCCTGCTGGGGCCAACTGGTCCAGAACGAGATCTCTCATCACCTGGATGTAGGAGTGCGCCTGCTGTGGGTCAGGTCCCCAACACCACCAGCCTCTGGCAACACAAGAACTGCCTTCCAGGCTCCACAGGCCCCACAGTCTCTTTACAGATTAATCACAGGCACACTCCAGCCCCCGCACACCCTGAGTGTCTCCTCTGGAGCACCCAGCCCCGATCCACTGGCCACTCACAGAAGCCACAGATCCACTACTCCCAAAGGAAATGTTTCAAAGAGCACGTCCAGAATTGAAGAAAAAGAGCATAAAACATCCAGGCGGAGGGTACAGGTTATTGGTGGGTACAGGATTGGAAAGGGATCGGGGAGTACAACAAAGCATAACCCGTGGTGTCCTGGATGGGGTGTGGTGGTAGGTTTTACAGCAAACAAAACACAACAGCAATCAGGGAACGTCACATATTACAAGGTTACATGGGTGCGGTGACGGGTAAGCAGAGAGGTACAGAAAGTGAAATGTCCCTCATTGAGTCTGTGGGGTGGTGGGAGCGGTCGGTGGGTCAATGGGTTCTGTTCGGCGGTGCTCCAGCTCACTCCTCACAGTACTGCCTGTGTTCGATGATGTGTTCCACGTAGATGTCTTGGGACCACCACATGCTGTCAGACACCATGAGGCACCGCATCAGGTGGGCGTAGTGCCCACTGATGCTGCAGGCCCGCAGCACGCCCTCGTTGCAGGGGTCCCAGGAGCCCAAGGCTCCGACAATCATGGCATGGACCTGGACCTTGTAGCCCCTCGCTCTCAGGACGTCGGCCAAGGGGGCCTACTTCTCCTCCTTCCGTGCCCAGGCCGCGTAGAAGGCCGGGGTCCTGTTCTCGAACGGGACCATGACATCCACCATGATGACCTTCTTCTGCTCCTCGTCAGTGACGATGACGTTGGGCCTCAGCAGGCTGTCAGTTCTGGGGACAACAGAGTTCACGGCGACCGTGCCCAACCGGGCTGGAATGGATTTCACCAGCCGGTCCTGGACTGTGTTGTGCCGCCACTGCCAGGCTCTGCAGTGGGGCTTGCAGCCACAGAGGATGTGGGGCAGGGTCTCATTGGCGTACCAGCACTTCCTGCAGCGCTTGTCCCGGTTCCCATGGCAAACGGCTCTGCTCAGTGAGAGGCAGTTGAGCCGGGCCCAGTGGATGAACCACCAGTCTGTGAAGCGCATGAAGTCACCCCCGTCCAGGAAGTGGTTGCGGGCATCCCACTTGCTGGTCACATGGAAGGCCTTTCCCTGGTTGGGCTTCTTTTTCAGGGCCTCCACATACACAGCGTGCATGGCAGCCTTCAGGGACCTCTCCAGCATGCCCCGCGAGCGGCCGGGGGGGATGATGGTGTGGTCGGGGCAATTGATCTGCGGCACCAGGACCGACAGCTCCTGGTGCTCTTCGCACCACATCCAGAGGCAGTCGATGTGTTTGCCCAGGCGCCAGGTGGCATTGCAAGCTCGGGTCCAGAGCAAGGAGATGTCATCCCCATTCTAGCTGAACTCGCCATCCAGGAAGCTGCTGAGGTAGGTGGCGATGTCCTGGCTGGAGAGGGTCCTGCCGAGCTGCCTTTCAACAACCTCACCCAATGCGTTGGCCACGACGTTCTTCACCATGGCGTCTGGGCAGGTCAACAGGTGGAAGACCTGGGTGATGACCACCACATTGCAGAGGTTGCCCATGTGGGGGACATTGGTGCCTCCTTGCTGGTGGCCGATGTAGGTCAGCTCATTGCTGGTCCTCTGGGGGAGGAACAGCCACCACTTCATCAGCTGCTGGATGGCTCTGTCGGCCTTGTTGATGGGCACCTTTGCCACGGCTGACCCCCGCAGGATGAACAAGATGCAAGGGATCAGGAAGGTGTTGAGTGTGATGATCCTTTGCCAGGGCACCAGCAGGGAGGCATCGAGCTTGGTGGCATCTTGCAGGATCTCCCTGATGGTGTCCTTGGGGGTCTGCCAGATGTGGAAGCCCGTCGGCGTGCCCAGGTGCTGGTATGCCTGGCCTTCCTCCAGGGAGGCCATGGGCTCACCCTGGATGCAGAAGGGGGTCACCTGGACCGAGTATATTTTGTGGCCATCTACGTGGAGGGATGCCCATTTCTTGGCATTGACGCACAGCCCCATCCAGTCGGCTGCTTGGCTGGTGGCGTCGAGGATTCCCCGGAGGTGCTCGGGGTTGTCTGCAATCAGGACCAGGTCATCCGCGTAAGCCAGGATGTTGATCTTCTCCCCGTGGAGCTCGAACCCCCTTGGGTCCTGTGCGATGGCTCGGATGAGCAGCTCCATGGCGAGGTTGAAGATGATGGGGCTGAGGGGACAGCCCTGCTTCACTCCGCTCCAGATCAGGATCTCCGCCGTCTTCCCTTCGGTCGAGCGGATGATGGTGATGCTCCCATCGTACAGCTCCCAGAGCAGTTGGAGGAAGCCTCTGGGCATCCCGAATTCCTCCAGCGTGGAGAAGATGTGCTGGTGGGGCATGGACCCAAAGGCATTGGCCAGGTGTAGCCAAGACATGGACCACTGCCGCCGCACCCGCCTGGCCATCTGGAGGATGGTTTGGAGGAGGAAGTTGTGCTCGTAGCAGCCCTCACATGACATAAAGCCCTTCTGAATGGAGCTGACGGCTCCCCCAGCCATGGCCCAGTCCATGATCCTGGCCGCTAGGCAGTTGGCGTACAGCTTGTACATGGTGGAGCAGAGGGAGATGGGTCTCCAGTTGCCAGGGTCGTCTCTCTCTCCCTTCTTGTGCATCAGCACCATCATGGCCTTCTTCCAGGAGGTGTGGGAGTCCAGCGGAGCTGCTTGCAATGGTTAAAGAGGGCAGAGAGCACCAGGCAGCTGGGGTACCGCTTCTTCAGGACGCCATAGAGGATGCCGTCCTTCGCCGGTGCCGTGTTCTTTGTCCTGGTGAGCCTGGCCGTCACCTCTTGGGGTGTGAAGTCGGCCTCCAGGTCCCACGCCTCGTTGACCTTGGGCAGCGGATGGAGACACACAGGGCGCTCGGTGGTGTTTGGGTCCAAGCGGTTGAACACGTTGGTGAAGTAGGCCACCAGTCTCTCGGGGGCAATCGGGCCATCAAGGGCCTGTCGAGGATCTCTCGGACTGCCTTGGTGCGGTTTGTCCGGAACAGCTTCTGGATCCTCGAGGCTGCAGCCAGGTCATAGTGGCAAGCTAGGTTCCTCCTTCCGGGATCTCTCCTGCTGTTGCTGCAGTTCGCCGGTGGTCTGCGAGAGGCTGGAGTGGTCTCCTGGATTGGCCTTCTCCCTGCAGCGATTTCCTCAGCCAGCTCCTGGGTGTGCCTATCCACGAGGGGGTCAAAGTTGCCGAAGGACTCTGCTGCATTCAGTAGCTCCCTCCACATGAGGTGCCAGGGCATGGCGGTCCTTGTCGCTGGTGGTTGGTCATCTTCGTGCGTCTCGGGGGTGGGCTCAGGCTGCCCGTCTGTGGTGCCGGTGGACTGTGGACTCCCTTCGGCTGAACGTCTGGGGATCCCGTTGCTCGGGCGGGGGGCAAGGGCTCTGGCGCTGTGGCGGTGTCACCGGGTGCCGGGCTTGTGCTTGGCGCTGGTCCTTTGGTGGAGGACAGACTTGGGAGCTCTAGCTCTGGTCCTCGGTAGGGCGCAGTCCGACGACCAGGGTTCTGTGGTGCCACTGGTCCTTCCATGGCTGGGATCCACCCGGGTGGGCTCCGATGGGACAGGTGGTGTTCTGGGGATGGGGGCCTGTGTGGTGGGCCTGCAAGTCGCGCTGGTCCGATCGGGGGCCTGGTGCTGTGGTCTGGCGACAGGGCTGTTCCTGATGTTGGCTGGAGGTTGCTGTGCGTTCCGAGCAGTTGTGCTGGTCTTCCTGGCAGCAGGGTCTGGGGTGACCAGTCTCAGGGATGCGCTGATTCTTCTGTGGCTGGGTTCCACCCGGTTGGGCTCTGATGGAGCAGCTGGTGATCTGGGGATGGGAGCCTGTGTGGTGGGCGTGCAGGCTGCACTGGGCCGTTCGGGGGCCCAATGATGTAGTCCAATGGCAGGGCTGTTCCCGCCGTTGGCTGGGGTTCGCTGACTGGTCCGGGGGGGCTGTGCTGGTCCTCCTGTCAGTGGGGTCTGGGACAGCCAATCACAGGGGTGCACCGGTCCTTCTTGGGGGAGGGTGACATCGGGTGAATGGCTGCCCTGTGGCGCTGAGCCGTCTGCTGACGGGGTTCACTCTGGCCATCCACGGGTGAGCGCTGAGCACCTTGCTGGCGGAGACCTGTTTGATGGACTTTGACGCGGTTGTTGTCATCCTGCCAGCAGCAGCATCCTGTTCTGCCGGACCATGGGTGGGTCAGCAGCCGGAGTCAGAGTGTGAGATGCTTCCATGGCCCGAGCAGGATCGGGGACCGGCCTCACTGATGCGCACTGCTCTTTGCAGGTCCTTTGGTGCGACTTGCATTTCTTCTGCATCTCCATGAGCATGCCACATTGTGCGCAGCTGAAGGACACTCTTTTGTTGTGGATCCTCTTCAGGTGCCGCCCAGGAGGTGAAATTCTTGGGCCGGGTAGCAGATGGGGTAGGAGAGGGCTTCCTCAGTGAGTGGGTAGCAGAAGTAGATGCAGTCCTTGTCCCTTTTGGTGTCCTGTGCTGGAGGGGCTCCTGCTGTGTCGGTGGTTCCTGGGGAAGGGCTGGTCCACTCTATGGGGGAGACCTCAGGGAGGGTTGGGGGAGTCATGGGGGTGTCGGGGCTCAGGGCAGCGGGGCTGCTGGTGGTGACGCCCTCCATGGTGCTGTTCCTTCGGAGGTAGTCCAGGATGGCGGTGACCCTGGTCTCAATATCCCATGAGATCACCCTTGGGGGACCGGGTCCCACTGTAGTGGCCCATGGGGTCCAGCAGCTGCATGTAGGGTGGTGCCGCCAACCCTGCTTGATGGTTTGGCCACACTGGTGGTCCTCTTCAGGGCGGCAGGGCAAGCTCTGCTTGGGGCAGACTCCTCAGGGGGAGCCGCGGCAATGCAGGTAACAGGCTCCCCAGCTCTGGCTGCTTGATCAGTCATTGCGGTGGTATCAGGGGGCTGGCTCCGCTCTCAGCAGCTCCAAGCGAGGGAGCCGGTGTGGTGCAGGCAGCCGCCTCTCCAATGGCGGCTGCCCAATGAGTCGCGGTGGCGGCAGCAGTGGGGCTGCCTCTGCTCTCAGCGGCTCCCGGCACACTCTGAGCATCCCCTCTAGAGCACCCAACCCTGATCCACTGGCCACTCACAAAAGTCACAGATCCACTACTCCCAAAGGAATAGTACACATCAGCTTGCCAGATGGACCTCAGGATCACTACGTGACTTAGCGTACGGGGCTTAGATATGTTTATAGTAAGACCAAGAAGTTTATTTAACGTAGAATAGACATTGAAGAAGAAGCAAATAGAAATAGTGGAAATAAATGGTTACATATAAATTAAAATCATAACATGCTTTCTATAACTTAAACAAGACATTGTTATGGCATACAGTGCAAAAGCTCACTCAAAAATCCTTCCAGTGTCTTACAGGCAGCCTTGACTGCAATCTTCCACTCATCAGATAAGTCATGCTATCCTCGTGACTCCTCAGCAGAAAGCTCCCCTGTGTCTCTTTGCAAGCTCAGATATCAAAACAGTCCTTTGATCTGTATCAGAATTAGGGGAGGCCCTGTTAGTTGTTGTTCCCTGTAGTCTTCCTTGCTTGTTCATGTTGTAATCTTGGCTCTGCACCAGTTAGGCTTACATTGTGAGGCACACAATTGCACAATGCACATGTGACCAGACAAAGAGCACGAAGTATTTCTTATCCCCTGCCTGATCGGAATCTGTCCAAGGCTGGTCCCCTGCTTTTAACTTCAAGGCTTTAAGAATATAGTTTCCAGTATAGATACATAACTTCTTAAATTTTACCCATAAATACATTGTGCAATGATTATGACGCCCAGCATAACACAGGCTTTCAGTAAAGACCTTACCTGACAGTCATTGGTGAACTAGTATATGGATATCGGACCCAGGGGATTCCCAGTAACTGTTATGCTGTCCCTGTGCCCTCTTCTGGTTGGCACCAAAACACATAGCATTTGGGTCACACATACCGCCACATTTCAGCGTGCTCCTGCCACGACAGGCTTCTGTGATTTTCTTATGGCATTGATCACTACAGTACCGCTCATTGCCATTTGGGCTCTCATCAGCCCGCAGGGCATTTATGAAGACACGGGTGGTATTTACTGCTCAGATCCCAGGGAATTCACCTGTATGTCTTTCTGGAGGACCTGTAAATCATGTCCCCACCCAGACCCTGGCACACACTGCCACGAGCCAGGCTCTGAATCTCCTGCAAGCACACAGATTCATGACGAACATCAAGAAAAATTCCTTGATCCTCTCAGTTATTCACCTGGGTGTGGAAATAGACGTCAGCGGTGCAGCTCTACCCATCACTCGACAGATGCCACAAGATTCAGGATTTGATAGCCATGCCGGGCAAGTGTGCAGGAACCCGACAGCAGCACAGTACCTTCAGCAACTAGACCACCTGGTCTTGTGTGGGGGGCTCACCCCATGGATGAGATCGTACATCAGATGTCTCCAAGTCTTTTTGCTGTCACGCATGCAAGATCAGGTACTGATCCCAAACTTCATCAACTTCCTGAGGTAGTCCCAGGCAACACCTATAGGGGTCCCTCCATACGCCTTATTGGCACTGATGCCCACCTGAGGGGCTGGGGAGCACATCTGTGAGCCTGAATGGTACTGGACCAGTGCTTTATTTGCTGAGGTGACATCTCTAGGCTTGGCCATTCATAGCATCAGCACCTCTGGGCTTCCCGCTTGAGTCCCGGCACCATTTTCATTACAAATTCAGCACTGTGTAGGGCCACTGGAGCCCCAGGGGAAGGAACCCCAGCCTCAGTCTCTTGGAGCAGTCAAACTAGCTCTTTTGAGATGCCAGAGCCACCTGGAAGGCTACCATGTCTTGGTTTAGTCAGACAACACCATAATGGTTGTATACAGAAACAACCAAGGAGGGCCAAGAATTTAGCTGTACATGCAAAAACAATGGAGATAATGGCATAGGAAGAAAAGACTCCCTTCCCTACAGACGATGCTCATAAAAGGCAGACTGGCTCAGCGGTTGCAGCATCAACAGCTTGAAATGATGCCTACAACAGGAAGGCTTCAACCTGCTCACACAGACATTTGATCTCCCATCAGGGGACCTGTTTGCCAGTCACAAGAATGCAGTAGCTGAAATCCTTCACCAGGGAAGCAGCCCCGGTTTGTTGGGCTAGATGCTCTGTCACACGGATGGCTTAAAGGCCTGCTTCCCTCACATAGGGAAATCGATCCAAAAGATAAGGTGAGAAGAAGCAAGGGGGACAGGGACACCCCCTCACTGGGCAAGGAGACCTACTATTTGGGTTCTGGGCTAAAAGCCCCTTCCCCAGCCCAGGGGGAGGAACTACTGGGCATGGGACTCAACTAATTTTGGGGGACAACAAATGAGAAAACAGGAACGGGTGTGAAGGGCTGGGCGAGGAGATCCTGGTTCTCTGACATGACAGAACTAAAGCTGAAACTACCATTGCAGCTACCAATGAGTCCAGCCATTTTCTGCCATGGACCATTCCTATTCAAACCATCTTCATCTGACAGCCTGCTTATTGAAAGGGAAGAGTTAGCCATGCTTGGCCTGCCTTCCAAAGTGATGGAGACTCTGCTCTTCTCAGAGAGCTTCCACACTAAATGCCTATTCCTCCCTCTGGACCAAATTCAGTGTTTTGTGTCACGTGCACAGAAGAAATCCAAGGGACACTGGGATTCTGATTATTTGGGCCTTCCTTCAAGGAGTGGCTAAGGGACTCCAGCCAAGCACCACAGCACTCCAAGGGTCTGTCCCCATTTGTTTACTGTTTGCAGGATCCTTGGGCTTCCTGCGTGAGAACCCTCAGATATCCAGATCCCTCAAAGCAATGAGACCAGTTTGCCCTAAGTGGGACCTACCACTGGTGTTGAAAGCCCTAACCATGCATCTCTTTGAACCTCTGACATTTGAATCACCCTTTTACCTCTCCAGCAAAACGTGTTTCCTGGTCACCATGCATTTCTGTCCACAGCCTTATCCATGTAGGAACCTTACTGCATGTCCCATGACATCAAGGTGGTGCTAAGAACTCCAGAAACATTCCTGCCTCAAGTAAATCCTCCTTTTCATGCCAGGCAGCAGATTGTCCTCCCTACATTCTGTCCAAAACCACAGTAACTCACTGCAAAGATATGGCACACCTTGCATGTCAGATAAGTACCAAAGATTTATACCAAGTGTACAGAGAGATTAGGCTCGCTGTTCATTTCCTTTCACTCAAGGTGTCAGGGCCTTAGAATATCTTAGCTATCCCTGGCCAGATGGATCAGACTATGCATTGTTGAGGCGTTCAAGGCATCCAGAAGGAATCAAGGCGCATGCCACAAGATTTTTGGCAACCTTGCCAAAAGAGCATGTTGTTTCACTGCAGAAATCTGCAGAGCAGTAAGATGGCTAACACCTTTATCAGCCTCTATCTTCTGTCTTCCAAAGAGGCCTCCTTCAACAGGAGGCTGCTGTATGTGGTGATTCAGTAATAACTAGTGCCCTACCAAATGCACAGTCCATTCTGGTCAATTTCAAGGTCATAGGATTTTTAAAATAGACAATTTCATAGTTTCAGATGTTTCCATCTGAAATTTCAGGTGTTATAACCATGGGTCTCCTGATCCAAAAGCATGGGGGAAGGGTAGTGAGATTGCCACCCTTAGCTCTGCGCTTCTGCTGGTAGGGGCACTACCTTCAAAGCTGAGCAGCTGGAGAGCAGTGGATACTGGCCAGGTGCCCAGCTCTAAAACTAGAGCCGCCACCAACAGCAGCAGCACAGAAGTGAGGGTCACAGGGTAAGGAAAGGTTGTTACTTTTGGGAAGCACAGGGCTGGCCTTATGGTGAGTGACCACTCAGAGCCCCATGATTGGAGGTGCTGTGGTGCCCCCCCCACACACAACCAGCCCAAAGTCCCTTTAGCCCCACCAAGCACAAGGCAGGGGATGGGCAGGGCTGAGGGTGCCCCAGCTGGGGGCTCCTACTGTGCAGCGGGCTCCAGCTGCTAGTCCCAGCAGGGCTGAGGAGAGACGGGACTTCCTCTTCCCCAGCACGGGCCACTCCTGGGACCAGGTCAGACCCACCTCAAGGAACCTCCCGCAGCTGCAAGAAGCTCCATGGCTGTGCTACCTCAGAGCCCAGCTCTCAAGGCAGTGCAGAAATAAGAGTGTATCACCCTCATTTCTGCACTGTCTTCAGAGCTGGGCTCCCAGCCAGCCAGGTCCTGGCCTCGGGAGCGGTCTGTGCAGGGGCAGAGGAAGTTCCATCCCTCCCCAGCCAGGACTAGCAGCTAGAGCCCAGCACACGGTAGGAGCCCCATTCCCCTACAATAGCTAGATTTCACAAGGGAGATCAGATTTCATGGTCTGTGGCGTGTCCTTCACGGCTGTAAATTTGGTAGGGTTCTAGTAATAACCTTGCTGTTCCTAATAATCTTGGCGTTTATTTTTTTTTACACCACTTTCGAATGAATCATATGCCAGTAGGCTGCGAAGAGGGGCATGATTAGAGCAAGCTATTCTATAGCTTTGAACTGCCTCCAGAAACTGCAGGCAGGAGGGGAATAGCCCATATTTTGGACGATTGTGGAAGATGCTGTTGGCAGAAAGGAAATTATTGAGTAAGAAAATTCCTATTTTTGTTAACATTACCATGTGCCCTGTTACAAACCAAAGTAAGTATATTAGATCTTGTAACCTAGATTAGTTATAGCCAAAGTTATTTTTCATTCATATTGTAACTACAGTGTAGTTGCCACATTGACTTTTGTGGTAAGAACATGCATAAAAAACCCTACCTTGTACTCTCCTAAATAGAACATTAATCCAATAATATTTAAATGTAAGTCAGTATTTGGCACCTGCTATGTATGATAAATTAGAATACATGCACCCATACTTGAAAGGCACTGATGTTATGGATTATCCCTGGATGTTGTAATCCATTCCTGACTTTTCTATGTATTGGCGTCTGTTCTCAATACTGGATGTGCTTTCACTGGGGCAAAACTGCAATTTCTGGAACCAAGAAACGTTGTCATCCAATGTCACAGACACTCATTGCATGAAAAACCCAAATATTAAGTGCACCTAGAATAATCTAAAATGATTTCCATATTTACCATTTTCCTAGTGCAAAATAATTAGAACACTCGTGAAATAACCCCCTTCTGCCCAATCTGTTAATGTATTACTTTTACATCACTAAAATTAGAATTCCCTTATGCCATTGTTATAATTTTATAGAGAGCACAGTTAAGATGGGATGAATAATTGGGATGTGAAATCAAAATGTCTCCTATTGTGACATAATCATAATTTCCAGGATTTTGAGCTATGAGATAGAGCCTTTCATGCCTTGCAAACTGAGTTTGCATTATAATTTTCCAGCACTTTTCTTTGGAGGTTCTATTTCTGACTGCTGAAGGATGTGCATAAAACTTTTGCCTAGATTTTGTTACCGTTCACTCTGCACTGAAATGTCACAAATGATTACTAAATTACTCACATTGCATCTAGGAAGAGAAAAATGCTTTGTAAATGGCTAAATAAAGCACTTAGTGCAGACATATAAGCTTTTATACGTACCAATCAAAATCACTCATCCTTCTTGTCTTTAAGATGTTTTCAGATACTTGCAGACAGAATATAAAGCAGTTCAAGGAACTTGACCTTTGTTCATGTCTCTAAAGAGCAGTTGATCCAGTGTCTGAATTTGATAGCAAGCTCCTTGGGAGATTGACTATGTCTTCTTAGATGTTTGTGTAACACTGAGCATATTGGTAGCATTCAGTCAACACATTGTAAGCTTTTGCTGTTGCAATATTATATCCCAATTATCTTTCCACTTAGTGCAAGAGAATATAAAATGTGTTGTGTGTGTTTGTACAAATATGCAGTCCCAGCTCCTCCACCAAGGCCAAGGAGTGCATAGCACAACTCAGGGAGAAGCAGACAGAGGTGTCTGTACACTGGTTTGGTCCTCAGGTGTAAGTCAGTGTATTCTGAGCGCAGTTCTAAATTAAACCAGCATCCAATGGTCTCAAAAGGCTGTTGCAGTAATCAGAGATCAATGGTGCACCTGGAAGCCCCAGTGATGGTCACAGGAAGCGGGGAATAGAGTAAAAGTAGTTTAAATAAAGCCCTTGCCTTGAACTCCCAAAGACTAATGCCAACACCTGCAACCTTATGGTGCCCTTGTCCCAGGTTCCACCTCATTCTTGGATAGTGTCAAGGGGGAAGACTCACAGCCAGACCCCAGCAGCGATTTCTTCTCCTGCCAGTGCAGAGCGGTGCTTCTCCCGGAAATGGCTTCCCTCTTGTCTCCCTTCTGCCTGGAGCTGCTGGTGCTTCTTTTATACCAGTCCTTTCCCCAGGAGCAAGCTTGCCAGTAGAATCATAGAACCATAGGTTAAAAGGGATCACAGGCATCTAGTCTAAGCCCCTGCCAAGACGCCTGAGAGAGGGGCCTTCCACGCTCAGTACTGCTCCAGCATTTCCCCTGTCTTGGCTTTAGTGTGGGGTCTGAGAGGCACCAACACACCAGCGCTCAGCAATGCTATGATAAGGTAGCGCACCCAGAAATTACATGGAATATGAATTGTGGAACATGAATGTGCAATGGTAGCAGTGCATTAAAATGTATAAAAAAGGATACAATTGGTTTTACATATTTACAGAAGCAGCTTTATCAGCACAGTCAGTTGGCAAATGAGTTTGTTACATTTACTATAAGAACAGTTATCTCTATGGTTGGGTAAACAAAGTTGACCAAATACAAGTATGACATGTTTTACTCTTGAATCACTTTTTCATTGTATGCCAACATAGAATTACCTCGACCAATTGCACCCCTAAATAGTGATTCTGGTTTGGTACTTTTTAAATGAGATTTTTAGACTAATTTACATGTGAAAGAAAGGCGCATGAATAACACACAAGAAGGTGTGTTGAGATGACATGAATGCACACTGTTTGACTTTCTGCAGTTGTTACTCTGTGCAGACGCATAGCCAGATAACACTGATTTAATGTTCATAAGCTTCCATGAAGTTAAATGTGTAGTATTTTTAGTAAATAGAATTTATTGCCCTTTTATTTCAAGTTTTTGCATTTAGCTATTTTTTTTAAAGAAAAATACAAAAAGCAACATATCAGTACAAAGTTATCTGCTTTGTAGATAACCCTAGAAATAGAATCAAGTGGACTGAAATTACATTGTTTCAGACTAGTCTTTTTAAAAATAATTTCTTCTTCTTTCCTGACTCAGTCAGAAGATGCTTCACTCAGAAAACACTCTAAGTTAAATCTAAAGTTTGACAAACTATGCAGAGCTTCACCACGGTACATGGCTGTACCCAGGTAGTTAAGCATTAGTGTGATTTTTATCACACTTAATTTTCCAGCAGATTAACATGCAGCATTTATATATATAAAATGGAAAGGAGAAGGACGATATGGAAGATGAAGCACCATCTAGTTGAACGTTTAAAAGAACTAGAAAACCTAAAAACTGTGGCTAATCCCAAGAAGCATCAAAACACCTGCATAACCCAGGGGTGTTAAGCAGCCATGATGCAATGTCAGGCCTAGCAGTACTTCTGGGAATGAAGTCAAAGTGCAAGCCAATCAGTGCTTCTGACATGACAGTGTCATTCCTGGATGTACTGCCTTTGGGCGTGGTACTTACAGGGAGTACATCAAACCCATAGTGACACCCACCACTGTTCAGAATGGAGTACCAAAATAATTACCTTTGCAGTGGGACACAGAATACTGCTTGTACCCAGAGGCACCCACATTTTTTCAGACCATTTTGAAAGTTATTCTAATTAAACTTCTTTTCATTTGGCCTCATTAAAAAGTGTATGCAGTATGGAACCAGGGCAACTACAGTCAGAGGTATGGCTGCACTTTTACAAAAAGAAAGAACATAAAACAAATACTCGGTATGCGTTGGTAGCTTGATAAAATCGAACAGCTGCAATGTAGCTAGTGAAGCAGCTATACACAATAGCCTGAAACTCATCTTATATCCATTTGTACCTTTACAGCTCATGATGAACATTTCGGAATTAATGCCAAGACCTAACCCAAAAAGTGCACCTAAATTTCTCACCAGTCCAGCAAACGGAGTTGTGTCAATGTTTATCCAATCTGGATTGGCACACCATTTCTTTGCCTTTGGAACAGACCATAGAAGATCAACATCAATAAGTTTGAGAACTAGGTAAAATCCAAGAGCAAAGATGAACAGAAATAGATTTGTCTTGATATACGTTCTCAAACTTGCTGTCTGAATAGCAGGAGTATGTTCCAATGCTTCAGCAACAAGCATTCCTGTGAATTAGAAACGCAATATTAGGGCATGCTTGGATATTGAAAAGGAATTGCTTTCTGGGGCCTACCTTTAAAAAACAGAATTAAACCTCTTAAAGAAGAAGAATACAACTGGTTTTTCCACTTCTATAGTACACTGAAAAACCTCATTCATCTCCAAAATTGCCATGTCAAAATCACTACTTTAAATGCCAAGGGGCACATGATAGGAAGAGACTTGTAGTTTTCCACTAATGAACCCTGCATTAGCACACACACAGACCAGTCTCTCTTGCTCTCCTTTTTCACTACCCCATGCATAGAGAGGGATGCAGTTTGCAACCATCTACTCTCAAAGGGCTGAATGAAAGCCTATCTATGCTCTTGGTCCTTCCCTCTTTCTGAGTGCCGGAGAAGGGAGATGTTTTCCATTTCTCTCTCCTTGCTCATTCACCCCCTTCCTGGCTATGAAGAGGAACAGAGCGGGAGCCCTGTAGCTTCAAACCGTTGGCTCAGTGCTAACCATGCTGATTTGCACATGTAAAGTAGCATAGGGAGTACCCCTGGGATTAATGCTTCAATCATTCTGAGATCAGACCGTGGTGAAGAGAAGCATTTTCAAAAGTGCCTAAGTCCCATTTTTAAAGCCGACTTGGCACTAAGCAGTCAATCAATGGGATTTAGGCTTCTAAGTGCTTGTTATTTTTAAAAAATGGAACTAGGCTCCTAAAACACTTATGTGCTTTTGAAAATGTTACCCTAAGGCTCTATTATGCCTAGATAATAGTCTCCTTGGTGCAGGACCATCTTTTTGTTTTGTATTTGTACAGCACCTAGCACAATGGGTTCCTAGTCCATGACTAGGGCTCCTACATGCTGCAGTAATACAAATAATTAATAATAATAGTAATATACTCAAACTCTTAGTCTCCTCAGAAACCACATGCAGCTCTAGAGACACAGGATAAAAATCCCTTTAAACGCCTATGACTTTTTTTAAATTTAAAACAAATGTTCAGATGATGTGTTTATGTTGCAAAGGAAAAAAATAAGCAATATTACCACCAATTACTCCAAGAATAACTTGATGAGGGAAATGCGTTGCTATGAATACTCTAGAGACACACACACTGATCTGAATAATCCAAAACACACTCCAAAGGAATGACCAGGTAAGTCTATGAGAGAAAAAGGAATAGTATGAATGAAATTTTAAAAATACAAAATATTATATTTCATTGTGTGTCATTCAACTGGGTCCCTTACTTTAGCAGGCAGAGACTCAAATTCAACAGTGTAGAGACAGATGAAATAATATTGACACTATAAGGGTATTACCTTGCAATTCCATTTACTTTAATGGGAATTTTGCCTGCTTAAAGACTGCAGGATCTAATACTTTAGGATCTAAGATCAGTTGCTTTATTTTTGCTGTAAGACATCAATGGAAAGGTAAAGTGGCAGATGTATTTTTCCATGTGTTTTTCATCATGAAGGCATAATTAAACTCATGATCCTCACAGTCAAATAACAACCCTTCCAACCTTGGTAAAAAGTTCAACTAGTCATAAGATATTTTGTGCATTTTCTTTACAATAAAATATGAATATGAATGACCACCCCCAAAGCAGTAAATTGAATGCACTAGCCAGTAGATCAGACAAAGAGAGGCACTGAATGGAAATCAGAATTGCCAGCACTATTGACCTCTCCCACTCCCACAGCCTATAAAGGAGGCAGGCTCAGATCTGTGTTAATACAATGGCAGGGAGTTAATTAGATGTCACTCTAAAGAAAAATATACATTTCCTCTATATTCTGCTTCCTTAGCCAAAACCGATAAGCATGAAGACATGTTAACAATTTAAAACTCAGTTTGGCCAGAGATGAATTAGAAATATTTGCTATAATAATGTCTATTAAAAATAAATCTATAAATCCATCAAAATAAAGATCTCAGAATATTAGAAGCAGACTGACCTGTGCAACGTAACTGCAGATTCACCTTTCCACCTCCCTGTGTAGCTAAGTGTTGCAGTTACCATTACATACCAGACACAAGATGATCCCATGGCGTGGCCAGATGGACTTCCTGTTTAAAAAACAAAGAGCATTTTAGCTTAAAAATCATTAACACAAGATTGGAATATAGAAAATTAATTGTTGTCAATTATTCAAACAATGTAAAAATAAAAAACCTATAGGAACCTATAGGAACCTATAGGAACTTTGATGGCTTTTCAGGTCAGGTCAGGTTGTCTTGTGTACATGAAGCCTTCAAAAAAATTATCCACAGGTTGTTCAGAATCTTTATCAGAAGCATAGCAGCAGATGACGTACAGACCTTTAGATAACATGAGCTAAAGGAGGTGTTAGTGCCATTATATACGGCGCTGGTGAGACCCCACCTGGAATATTGTGTGCAGTTCTGGTGTCCCATGTTTAAGAAGGATGAATTCAAACTGGAACAGGTTCAGAGACGGGCTACTAGGATGATCCGAGGAATGGAAAATCTGCCTTATGAAAGGAGACTCAAAGAGCTTGGCTTGTTTAGCCTGGCCAAAAGAAGGCTTCGGGGGGATATGCTTGCTCTATATAAATATATCAGGGGGATTAACGTTAGGGAGGGAGAGGAATTATTTAAGTTTAGTACTAATATAGGCTCGAGGACGAATGGGTACAAACTGGATATTAGGAAATTTAGACTTGAAATTAGACAAAGGTTTCTAACCATTAGGGGAGTGAAGTTCTGGAACAGCCTTCCGAGGGAAGTAGTGGGGGCAAATGACTTATCTGGCTTTAAGACTAAGCTTGATAAGTATATGGAGGGGATGTTATGATGGGATAGTTTAATTTGAGCAATTGATTTGGATTATCGGCAGATAAGTCTGCTCAATGGTCTGTGGGAATGTTGGATGGGATGGGAACTGAGTTACTGCAGAGAATTCCTTTTTGGGTGCTGGCTGGTGAGTCTTGCCCACATGCTCGGGGTTTAGCTGATCGCCATATTTGGGGTCGGGAGGGAATTTTCCTCCGGGGCGGATTGGCAGAGGCCCCAGAGGTTTTTCGCCTTCCTCCGCAGCGTGGGGCATGGGTCGCTTGCTGATCGATTCCCTGCAGCTTGAGGTCTTCAAATCTCACTTTTGAGGATTTCAATAACTCAGTCATGGGTTCGGGGTTGTTATAAATGTGTATGGGTAGGGTTTTGTGGCCTGCCTTGTGCAGGAGGTCAGACTAGATGATCATATTGGTCCCTTCTGACCTATAAATCTATGAGTCTATGATGCTGAGAGGAAAATAAGCTAAATAGATAAGTTAATTAATCTGATTTTTGCTAAAAACAAAGGTTGGATTTATCTGCTGCATATGCTCCTGATTATGGCACCTAATTCTCTATAGCCATAGCTATACATACATCTGGAGCAACAAGCTTAATGTAGTGAGCAATGGTACTAAAGGGTGGGCTGACACTTCTTGAACTTGCTATTGTTTTATCAATACTAGAACCCCAGTTATGGTGGATTGTGGCATGTCAGGCACAATTCACAGACAATGATTAGATGGCTATTGGGAAGGCTCCCTATCCTTACAATAACCTAAGGGAAGTAATTTTATGAACAGAGCCACAAAGTATATGGAATATAGCTACAATGCAAGATAGGTATGTATTCAAATATGTGAGAAGTGAAGATTTTCTGATTTTCTATCAGTAAATTTTAAAATACACTAGAGCAATTTCAGATTTTAGATAGCCCTTCCAAATTGTCGAATTGTCCATTTCCTCAATTAAGAAGCTATATTTTCTGTAGATCCTCAAAAGGGAGGAAAAAGTTATTTTCAAATATGGTGGAAGAAAGGGGCTTATTTATGTTCAGTTTGACGCAATACCTAAAGTGTTGAAAACTGAACGTATACAAAATGGCAAGGGAAAAGATTTCAATAGATCCCTTCCCATGAAAGAATGTTATAACATTTTGAATTAATTAACAATACTCTATAGTAGAGCAACGTACGAGGGCCTCATTATAAACAAACTTCTGCGTATTGAGTGCTTTATTATATGCCAAGTCATTTACCCCAATTTAACAGAAGCAGTACCGAAGCATACTGAAGGCCTGGTGGAGATTCAGAGGATTTCAGCTCTGGTGGAGCTGACCAAAAATCAAACCATGGTGGAATGCTGCTAGTGAGGTAATTCATAAGATTACTATGGCAGTTCTCCCTGCACATACCAGGGGTTAGCTTCTCTGCTTCATCCAATTTACAGTCATCAAATTTGATGGAGGGAGGTTATGGTTCTTCAGTTCTCATTGGTCCTCAGCTCTGACACAGGCTTGAGTAGTACAGAGGCTAGAGGCGACCCCTACAGGCCTCTCTAGCATGTGTCAGCTCAGAACGGTCCTCAAAAGACCATCCACCAGTTGGGTATAGCTGGAGTGCAGAGCTCCAGCCCCTCCTGCTTCTCACATCATTACCTCTGACACACCCTTCCCCAGCTCCAACATGCCCACTGGGCTGGAGGCTGCAGCGAGAATGGCTTGGAGCAGAAACCCAGATAGCAGAGATGCAGCCAAGGCAGAGACTCTGACTCTGCAGGTGGGAGACTGGTGCATCGTGGCTTCTTGTGCAGTTAAGAGGGTGGAAAAGCATGTAGGGCTTATTTTGCAGGCAGTAGAAATCGTTTTTTCACTAGAGAAAATGTTGTGGCCAATCCCTACAGAAGTAGGGATATTTCAGTAAGGTAGAAAACGGCATCTAAGAAGGAATATTACATTGATTTCTATGCCATCTACACACCTTTTCTGGCTCCTGCCAGGAGATTCTTAATCCTGGTGGCAATCCTTCATTCCTTATCTCTTTCAAAAGATACTTGCATGGCACTTTCCATATATTATAATTCATGTAATTGGTTAAACCAACCTATGATTTTATATTTCAGTGTTCTAAAACACCTTTGCTTGCTGTTGTCAGTCCTTTCATTTGAAAGTGTTTATCATACCCATATGCAATGTGTTTACTAGGGATAGGCCTAAAGTCCAATATTTATATCCACATTTTGAAATTCCACCAATATTTGCGAGGTTTTGGCTGGGGTTTTGGTTCAGCCCACTGAAGCCAGCTGCAAAATTCAGATCTAGATCCAAATTCAAATTGCAAAACCCCACCTCAAAGCTTGAGGTTCTCCAGATGCAGATTTTTAGTTCAAGCTATCTGCAGTCCTTATATTGTTCACTGTTTTATATACTTTGCTCATTTAAATATTCATGTTAATGTAAAATGTCTAGTCTTTTCATTTAAACTACAAAATTAAAAAAATTTACATAACAAACTTGAAAAAATAAAAATGAAATGGTTCCTTTACAAACAGGAAAAAACAGGCCTACTGTTCCAATGAATCACATGGAAACACACTAATTGGTATCTAACCAAGGCCTCTGTATTGCAAAAGTCTGAGTGCCCTCAGTTCTGAAGTCACTTGAAAGGAGCTGAGAGAGCGCAGCACCTTGGGCAGGGTGATTTCGTGATCAAGTGAGATAAAGAACAACCCTAATAGATGATAGCAGGCCCTCACATAAAGTAGTAAACAAACTGTCAAACACAAGGGCTCTTCTTCAAAATTAGAGTAAATTATGATGCAGCACCTTGCTAACAGAGAGAAAAATGCAGCACTGCTATCCACGTGAAAGCCTGTAGAATCACAAAGCACATTAATTACAGTTACTGCACATTTCTCATGTACTGGAAAAAATCCATTTTGCAGGAGTCATAATTAAAGCTGTGCAAATCCAGACTAGGAATGTCTAAACTTAATTTGCCTCATTTCAAACTTCACGGATTTGAAAATTCATTTGAGACTTGAGCAGTATTGAATTTATGTTCCACTTAGGAAAGACTGTACGGAATGAAACAGAGGGGGTGCAGAATGAAACAATCCTATGACAAAATGTATCACATAGATAGTGTATTCTCTTGTGCCAGATTATAGCTTTGGAGGGAGTGAGGTGTTCTATCCTGAACGGATAACTCAGCTCCCCTTTAGTCAGAACAGAGGTGGCTGTTGTTGGATTTATTTTAAAATAAATAACTTTGGAGTGGAGAAGAATTCAGGGATTAGGGGTTTAAATATATGGGGGGAAAAAACACAAATTTGTATTACTTTTGTGTCCCTACAAATTGCTGCAGTAAATTGGAAATCCTCAAACTCCATAAGCGTCACCTGTTCTAATCTGGCGTGCTCTTGGGCAACATTTACTTGCATGTGTACTATATAAAGATGCTTGGATATCAAAATATTTCACCTGCCCACTTTATATGCTGAGGAGGACACATCTCGGGTGTCAGCTTACCTTCAATAAACCTCTGTGGACCTCTTCTCTGCAAGTTGGTGTCACTTGCAGCAGAACTGCCTCTAAGAATGACTTCACAGTCAAGGTGAATCAGCATTTCTGGAGCTGTAAAGTAATTACTGGAAGGACAGTCCTCCAGCATTGATGCTTGTAATAATTAGAATTTTTAAAGTGATGCCTTTCATAAATTAAAGCTTTTGAAGCAAAAGTTCTTGCCAACACACAAACCAGTTAGTCTGAGCTCTTCATAGAAGCACCTAGCATACATCTAATGTTTAGTTTTTCTGTTACTTTTCCACTGATGTATTTTGATGCTCCTTCAAAACTAGGTTCATGTGCCTGCATGCTGTACTTGATTTTCAGCAGGTGTCTCAATTTCCAGTATAATCATATCACTGACTACTACTTGCTGAAGTAGTATTTGCAGTATTATTATCACTGTAGCTGCAAACATTCCTTACCTGGCCCAGTTTCACAAGTTATAGGAAATTGTTCAAGACATGGGTTCGATTGATTGGAATAGATCATTGTTTCTTGGACCCACCAATATGGACGATGGCCAAATAAAATCCTAACAGAAAAGAGAATAGTACATACTATATAAATGCAATAAAAAGATCTCTGAGTAGAAAAGCCTAAACAAAGCATAAAATTCACCTTATGCTATATGCAAATATTAGTATTGCTGGAATAATCACATCAATGTTCTTTTGGGTTCTTCTTGGCTTATCAAAATGTCACTGTAAAAACATCCTCATTTTGTTAAACCTGAATTTTAAAACACTATCTATTTTATATTTAAAAGACAAAACTACATTGGTAAATCTATAGGTTACAGGAAGTATTGTAATCTTGAGGCAGATAAAAGCCTGCATCACAAAAAATACAAAACAGTTTTAAAAGAAACAAAATTTCTTACCATTTAAATATGAGGTTGAACCAATCCCCAATGACGGCCACCCATATCATTTTAGTACCAACGGGTTGGTTAAGATGGAACCAAAGAGGAAAATAAATTAAAAATATATTCCGGGGATCTCCTACTTGTGACATGAAATTTAGAAAGTCCTGATAAGACCTGTAATCTTTCTGTAAATGCTGAATTATAAGCACACCATTACTATGAAGGAGATCCATCTTTACTGATTAAACTATACTAAAAGGCAGGTTCCTGTAATCTTTAGTTCTTAATGGCAAAATTAGAACCATGAACGGAGAGCTATTAAAAATGAGAGATAATGATTGACATTGCCTTTATATTGTACCAGAGTGGTGTGTCTGACTTCCTGAAACATGTGACTCTCCACATCTAGGAGGAGACACGTGGGTCTGTTACTGCTGGAAAGCTTCTCTGTTTGCAATTTTTAATTGGAGGAAAAAAGGTGAAGTACATACTGATTAGCAGCAAATCGTGGGGAAAGTTTTGTGGAAACACAATGAATGTCTTATGCAACCCTTTGTATGAACAGTTGGAAAATATTTGCTTGAATTTTAACACAGTTCATTTCTCTGAAGGATGGACACTAGTAATTTGTATGCTTGATTAACTGTTGCCTTTATAAAGACTAGAAAGAATACATGACTAATTGGTCTAAGCAGAAGAGTCATTAAATTTGTGCATTTTAATTTCAAATAGAATGTGGCTATAGTGCTGTATTTATTACTTAGCACGGCACATGTTTTAAATTGTGATTAAAGCCAAACAGAATACAAAAATAAAAAAACACTTTAACAACAGGTTGTTTTCTAAAATGATAGCGTTCTCAAAGAGTTGACAAATAACCATTTATTTCCTTTACACAAGATACGATGTTAACTGAGGACACACCGGGGATGGATTTTTAGTGTAAATGAATATGGAAGAATGATACTATTGACTGGAGTGAGTCAGAGAATAAAGGAGGTGCTATGCAGTCTACTCTGCCAGAGCAGCTCAAGCAGAACCTTCTGCACCCTTGAATTCTTTTGCATAGTCTAACATGAAGAGATAACATGAAGTACAAAGCGACAGTAGATCTTAAACAAGGCATATTTTGCAGAAGCTGACTTTTAAGGTTTAAATAATATATGCCATCTCTGAGGGGGAAAACAGTGGACCTGAACCACAACTCTAGATCTGACCTACGCAACTAATGAACAGGCAGAACTAAAGGCCCAATCCAATGTCCACTGAAATCATCAATAGAAAGACTCATTAATTTCAATGAGCATTGTTTTCTACTCTAAGGGTATGACGTTTGGGTTTGGGCTGGAGTCTGGGCTCTGAGACTCAATGCCCTGGGTTTTTTATCACAGTGTAGACAGATCCTAAAACTCCAGACTCAATATTCCCAAACCCGGGGAATGTGGTGGGGTTGAAATCTGGGTCTAAATAATAGTTCAAGGGGCTTGGATTCAGAACTTTCTAGAAATTCAAGCTGTGGATTCAAATCCAAGTCAAAGGTTTGAATATAGGACTTTGATTCAGTCCCTAATCTCTAATTTTAAAAAAACAAATTTAATATTTCTCTTCGCCAGAGGAAACATTTGTTGAGCTGGGATCGATTCACATACTCACAGCTGGGCACCAAATAACCATACCAGTGAAGACTAGGATTCAATCTCTTCAATGCAAAGCTATTTATTGGAAAGAAGTTATTACAGACAAACAGAAAAAGCCATACAATGCCTCTCCTTAATAAGCCTCAATTCCTCAAGCATAAACCCTCAGGCCCGGTCCACACTTTCCTTTGCGATTTGGCGGCAGTCGATGGGAGATATGCAAGTGACGTAAATCACTTGCGTATCTCCTGTCGACTTTGTGGCGTCTCCTCTGCACGCTGTCCACACTGCGCTGCGTTGAAGGGAACAGCGTTCCCTTCAACACAGCGCTACGCCACTTACCGGGGTGGTTTTCCTGCATCACTTGCTGGATCGACTGAGCGGGTCTACACAGACCGCTCAGCTGATCTAGAACAATCGATCCGATGGCGGCGAATCTGACGCCGTCAGCGTGGACCCAGCCGCAGCAATTCTGCTGGCCCCACATAGTATCCTGATTAGCAAACAAATCAGGTACAGATACCAATTCTAGATGGAGACTGTTTCCTTCTTTCTTTTGGTTCCTTTAAGGTCTGTTTTCTGAGCCTCCCGTAGCAGGGTCTTGGCTATTGTGACTTTCTGGTCCTTCTTCTTGAGTGCCTGATCTATTTAATGGTCTCTTGTGGTAGTGTGTTGGCTACCCTGACTTTGGTTCTAAAGTCCCTCTTCAGATGTTAATTGGGATGTCTCTCTATATGGCATGTGATACTTATATCTTTTTCCCAAAGGAGTCACATGTCCCCAAAATATGCTCTGTTAGCACTTATTTAGCATATCATGATTATTTATAACTTGTTTTTCTAATTAATTTTGGGAGGGACAAGAGGGATCAGCTGACATGTACATATTGTCAGATATTCACCTGGGTGCCTGATGTCATGCTGTTCTAAAGGGTCAGTTGACCCAGGTCAGTTAGTCCCAGATTCATCATTATACATGCCCACATGTATACACGAGGCAAACTGGCCATTGGCTGACCAGGACCGTTGGTCTGTCACACATCAGCACAGCTACACACAGGGCCTGGATAACATTCATGGCTTATGTCAGGGCCAAGTGCAAGTTCTGTATACTTAGTGATTTGCCATACAATCTGTCTAGGGCTAAGAAGCCATGCTCCCAGAATCCTTTAGCACTCCAACTTACCAAGTTTTACCAGGCTTATGTCAACCACAGTGATTTATAGCAATTTAGCACCGTTCCAACAACATTTATGGTACATAAGACATTTAAAAAAAATTCCTAAACTGATTACTAGCTCTTTAGGGGTTTGGGCTATTTTTCAAATGAATTAGTGTTGTTGAAATTAACATCACTAAAGAAAGGTACAGTATGGGCACAACAGAACAGCCTTTACCACACTGCCCTGCCACCGTGCCTCAGCCATGATCTAGAGGGACCCCTTCTACAATGAGAGGCCGCTTCATATTTCATAGCCACTGAATTCTTGATCTTTCTATGTTGATTGCTTGCAAGTGCCAATTAATGCCAACCAGGGTGACTAAAGAAGAGTTTCTTGTGATCTGGTCTCTTGTCCATTAGACACTACACAGAAACCTCCAATGCATTTACTGTCAGTTATTTACCAATCCTGGCTGGATTCTCCCTTTACCAGCTCTTTCTATGTGCTACCAGCCCCACCTGTTATTAAGGATGCCCAGCACTTCCCATTATAAAGACCTTATTTTCAATTGCTTATGTCGTTGTTAAGCCTGAAATGGTCCATGCTGGGTGTCTACCTTGGGCTGAATTTCTTTTATGGAAAATTTCAGATAAAATGGTTCCCATGTTTCTGAAAATGACACTAAGGGAAAATACACTGTTCTGCCCATGTTAAAAAATTGTGGTGACTTTCTGTTTGAGAAGCTCTAGCTCCCCCCATGCTTTGAAGCAGGGACTTGAAATTCAGCAGGAGGTGGCCTTGGTATCAGGGATGTTCCTTTGGCCATCATCTGTGAAAATTCAACCAAGTTTGGCCAAGCTATAAGGCTTTTGAAAAAATGTATGTCACATATGCTCAGTGGAGACGACTTAGACTTTAAGAATAAATTCCCAAAGATTCTATGTGCACTGAGTATGCTACAGTCCAGCGTAGAGTAAGACTTTCCCTGGAATTGCAGCCGTGGGCTGCTGCAGGCCATGCCAGGTCTGGACACTACAACAGAAAGCAGGGGCCTGTGTCTCTCCTACCCTTTTCTACTATACTGTCAGTGACCCCCCTGCTTGGTTCAAGCCACAACAGAGGAGGAAGCTTCTGGATTCGAATGCAGAAGGAAGAAGAATCAGAGCTCCAGGGGAAGTGGGGGAAGTAGATTGGGATGAGGAGGTTGGGGGCAAGGGGTGGGCAGGAAGCTAATCGGGTGGAGAGGGAAATTGGAACTGGGAGTTTGGGTGGTAGGGAGACCAGGACTGGCTGGGCAAGGAAATTGGGAAAATGGGGGGGGGCACAGATTGGATGAGAAGCCCAAAAAGGGAGCCTGGGTCTGGGATCCAGTGGGAACAAAAACTGTGGGATAAGAGGGCATGACTGGAGGCAGGATTTGGGAGAGAACAACATCAGAGGAGGCACCAGGAGGGGAGAACTGGGAATGGCTGGGCTAGGAAACAGGTACTAGGATGGGGAGTCTGAAGGGGTGAGAATAGGACTTGCTGAGCAAGGAAACTGTGACTGGGATGCAGCACCTGAGGAGTGGAGTATGAGACTGGCTAGCGGAAGAGAATGGGACTGGGACAAAGAGTCAAGAGTAGGAAAGAGAGAGGATTGAGACGGGGAGAGGATAGAGGGAATGGGACAGAAGGAGCCATGCTTGGGGGCAAGGAGCAGAAGATTCTGTGCCCACTAGAGATCACTCCCCTCCACAGCCTAGAACAAAACCCAAATTCCCAAGTCTCACCATTCTTCTGCTGCCAGCAAATATCTGAACCACTAATAAAATGTCTCATCTTCCTTTAGTGCTGGTCCGCACAAAGGATAATGACCTACTACTGCTATCCTTAGCTCAAGCAGCAGAGGTCTGTATGATGCATCTAAAGGTTCCAACCCTGCCGATGGCCCATGTGGCTATCAATAGGATGCCACGTGAGGAAATTTCTGGTTTTTATAGTTTGCTTTTTAAAAATGGTACATTATTAAAAGAATAATATTATGGTTGCAAAGTCAAGCACTCAGAATTTAGAAAATACCAGAATTAAGGTTGCCTGTGCAACCTTAATTCAACCCCCTTTCACATATACATTATAATTACAGCTGGTTCAAAATTTTTCCAATGAAATATTTTTCCATCAGAAAATGCCATTTCATCAAAACCAAAACTTTCCACAGGAACATGTTGATTTTGACATTTTAGAAAAAAAATTGAAAAAAGAAATTGACCTTAATGGAACAAAAGGTTTTGATTATTTGTTTTGAAATGACTTTTTATTTAAAATGAATCAAAGTTGCTGTCTAGTGAAGGCTGTTTTCTGTATGACCCATGCTTCATTTGTTGCAGAAGTTGGAAGTTGTGTAGAGAATGAGGCAAGGTATTGCATGAAGAGAAAGGACAGTCTGATGGATAAGGCTGTAAATGCTGCCATGGAGGACTGGATTCTCTCTCTGCCTCTGCCACAGAGTTCCTATGTGATGCTAGTCAAGTCACTAGAACAAATTTTTCAGAAGATGTCACTGAGTTGTGTTCTTCATTTTATGTGTACCTGACTTGAAACCCATGGGCTTATTTGCAGTAGTGCTGAGTACTCACAACTGCAACTGAAGTCAATGGGAGGTAGGCTTTGAACATATAAAGTGCTATACAATGCCAAGGACCCTCATAAATCACATCCTATGCATCTCAAATAGGGTTCAAAAATTAATGGAAATCTCTCTGTGCCTCAATTTCCCAGCTGTAAAATGGGGATAATTATACCCACTTGAGCTCACAGGACTGTTGTGAAGAAAATTTGTTTGTCTGTGAAGCACTCAGCTACTATAGTGATGAGTGCCATAGAAAATTAATAATTCTGTGTTCTCAGCAGGGTTAGAAGACTCTGCAGTAAAAAAAAAAAAGGCATGGGGCCACATATTGAGCAATGAGGAGAAAACAAAATATTTAATAGATGCTCATTAAACTAGCACTGTCCATCCTATGCACTGTATGAGGCAGGCACCCTTTGGAAACAATAGTATGTGATCATGTAACTAAAGACTGCATCATAATGAATAAACACAAAGAGGCTGAATTAAGGTTGCACAAGCAACCTTAATTCTGGCATCAGCTAACTTGGGAGCACTTGACTGTGCAATCTTAATAACATTCTTTTAACAAAGTTTTTGTGTGTGTAATATTTACATATATTGGCAGAGAGAATACTGTACATGACTCTAGTAAAGTTTAGTAACTATAAAAACAGGAGAGACGCACAACCGGGACTTAGCAAGCTTTCTTCATGAAGTTCTGCCAACGCAGCTCAAACTAGAGCCACAAACACCAGCGTTACAGTTGCGATAAAATTTCCTCTAGGAAAGACACATTATGCCAACTTATTCTGCGACTTTGTAATCAGAACTAATAGTCTCGCTCAAGTTGTTAATGGAGACCATAACTTTTTACTTGTGAGCTAAAATCTGATCACGTCAACAGATGGCAACTTATCACCAAAATACCAGACTCAATGATTAGAAACTCCCTATTATCTGCAACAGGGTTTTGCTCTCTGACATCTATGAATCACATTGAAAAATCTCTAAATTGCTTGAAATCCCTATTACATAACTATATTCAGTGTCTCTCCATAATAATCAGATCAGTGTTGCAGAAACATCATTAAACTCTGCAAACAAAAGCCGCTGCATGCAGGGCACTGCACCTTTCCCTAATGGTGCCCTGCCATACTGGACTTTTCAAGTCAAGCTGGAAAAAGCAGTTGAGGCTTTGATCAAACCTACTTACCTCCGAGTTTGTGCTGAAGACAGCTTTAATAGTCAAACATTTTCTTATGACGTGCATTCAACAAAATCACATGGAAAATAATAAGTAGATCTAACAAATCAGAAGGTATGTTTAAATGGACATAAAGGACCTCTTTTACCGACTGCCATCTCTCATTTACTTTAGCTATTAAGAGTATATTTTTAGAAGCTTTTTAGCAAATTCAGGGCTTAACGTGATTACTGCTGCTAGCTTCATTGAGCCATGTAGAAAGCAATAAAGTACAGAGACATGATTCTAACTTCTCTTTGCTGTTTCTGAGTAGAATTAGTGTTACATGATTTGCAATGCTCATTTGCTACTGCAATTTCGCCCCCTATATTAGTGCTGCTGAATGATCCATTTCAATTTGTGCCACATGATGTCAAACACATTTTCTTTAACAAAATCCTCTTAAAAATAAAACTTCAGAGTAATTCAGCAATAAATATTTACCAGCTTCATGGATGCAGATGCCCTGGAAATTGCAGATTCAGCAAATTAGCTGTCCCAGAGCTACCTTTGTTATTTAGAGTTTTTTGTTTCATGATGAACCCAACAGTTTATAGCTCTGAAGCAGCCTGAGAGGTGGACCAGTCATAGAAATGTGATACTAATCCTGATTCGAGTCCCCCATGTTGGCTGAAAATATCTCTCTCTCAAGTAATTATATAGCATAATTAGAGTAATCATCATTCTGTCGCAGGACCAGAGTAACTCTCCCTCATAACGCAGACAGGATCACGAACAGTAAATTCCAGTTCTCCAAAATACATTTGGGTTCGGTATGAAGAAAAAAATAATAACCCATTCTCCTGTTTTTATAGGTACTGGTGGTTTAGAAATACTAGTTAGCTTTAAACTCGGTGTCAATGTCATGTGACAGTAGGTGGTGCTTTAGCAGCCATCTTGGTTCTAGTACTTAGTTAAAAAAGCTCTAATAAATTATTATTCAGTAATTGTTGCCCCGTTAACAAAACTATTTTACAACAAGTAGATTTATAGAACCCTGGCACCTGTGGACGTACAAAATGACCTCAGGAGGTATTTTCCTGCAGCTACGAACATGCAATAAATCGAGTTTTAATCCAGCCATACCTCAGTTTCTTTCTTTAACCTCACATCTGCCATTTTTGAAACTATGAGAATAATGACCTCTGACACACAGAGCACGGTGGGACCAATTTGTTATATATGTGTGTAGCATTCATGTCGTAAAGAAGGGATCAAACCAAGCCATTCTTTTTCCCTGCGTTCTTGGAACAATGCAATTCCATTTGCCCAAAGTGAGCTCCATTCTCAGATGCAACACCTCAGGACTCTCTTTAGTACTTACAAGAGTAAGATAATAAAAAGGTGAAATTTACTTCTTGGCAAAATCCATGTGAAGTGCTCTCTCCTTCTGTAGTAGTCTCACAAAAGCTTCCAGGGTGGTACACTTTTGTACTAGAAAAAATAAACTCTCTTCATGACCTTTATGCTAGCTATGACCCTTGCATATGTGAACTACTTTTTCTTAAACCAAATTAATCCCCTGGTTGCTTTCAATAAAATACTCTCTCTCCATTTGGGGTAGTATTCCAGGACTGCTAGCATATCTTCATAACTTTGTGGAACTTAGATCTAGCGAACAGCTGAAAAGAGACTTGGAGAAGTTATGATTCCTTAATAATGTGCTTTGAAAAATTCAATGTCACTTTTTGGAGGAAATTTCCCCTGTTTGTTGCATGAGTCCAAGACTTTTTCTCCTTTTTCTTTCTGTCTTTTGTGCAACATTTTAAAAGTTTCCTAATGAGATCTTTCTGGTCTTTGAAGTCATTTCATAGTATACAAAAATAAACTACAACATACTGTACAATCTTTTCAGTAAATGCAATTGATGGGGGGAAAAACAGTCAATAATATATTTAAAAATGTTTGAACTGTGTCTTAGTTTAGTGTTCTAATTTGGGTAAAACCTTGTTATGGGTTGGGTAAAACCCCATTGAGATTGACAGGTGTGAGCTCACCCTTCAATTAACATAACTGTAACCCTAAACCTCTAGACTAAGTGAATCCGCTTTTGATTGGGCATTGTTTTGGGAATGGGTGTGTGTGGATGGGAGTGTATGTGGTGGTGGGGGGAAGAGAGGATCATACACAAACTGAGACAGACAAGAAGAGAGAGAGAGAGAGAGAGAGAGAGAGAGAGACTAAAAAAGCAAGTAGGAGACTGTAAGCATAGTGTGATCCTCCAAAAAGTTAGAGAACAGACTTTTGGATCTGGTGCTGGCTAAAGAGACACAGGATCTGTAAGCTAAGAAACTTCTCCTTTTTTTCTTGGTTCCGTCTATGTTCACAGACATGGGACTTTGTACATTCCTTATAAATAAACATGACTGCATCACAGAAAATGCCAGACTCCATCAATTTCTACTTCCACTTGGAACATCCGAAGGGCCCTGAACTTTGGCTAGCTGCTTGAGTTGAAAAGTAGCTACACTGCACTTATTAAACCAGTATGTTTGGGCGCTGGTAAGTTAAAATTTTGGAAAAGGGGTCTTGTTTTGTTTTTTTAACATACTCAAATGTTTTACATATTCAGCAGAAAGCAAACCAAGTTCAAAAACTCATTTTTTGGTTTATTGCTATTTCATTAACTGTTGATTTAGAAAGACAGACAAAAATGGAGCATGTCCTACATTCTATGCATTCTTGACAATAATGTAAAAACTCAATCAAAGTTGAACAGTAGCAAAGAAAATAAAATGTTCATGACTTCTTTACACCTACCTATCAAAGCAAACATTATGTAATAACTGAGCTCAATGTTGCTAAGCAGATGTTTGCAAAGAGAGAGAGCACTCATCAAGGCGATGATATCTGTAACACTATTAACAGAAGTCTTTCTGGTACATCTTGTCTTAGTAAAAGCAGCAATAACATTAATTTTATGTGTCAAAATTACCACTGGCATTGGTCCAGCTACAAAGATTAGCTAGTTGTGACAAAATCAGATGGGACAACTGTAAGAGTGGTAAATATTAAATGTCAGAAACTCCAAAGACTGAGCTGTGCTTGAATGCAGGCATGAAAAAACAAAACAAAAAGAAAGCAAGCCCATTTCTGCTCGTTTGTTGGACGATGGATTTTTCCCAAATGATGGTGCTTTGCCTTTTAGGAGCAAGATGGGAAGGATGGGGGAGAAACAAGGACAGTTCTGTCTTCTGTTGAATGGCAGGAAACTGTGAAACACAGGCAGATGTATGACAGGCAGTTTGCTCTGCCGTCACATGGCGATGCGGGTGGGAAGCTGGGCTGGTTTAACTGCAGCGTTTTACATAGCCAGACTGCAAAATCTACCTCTTTCACTTCAAAGCGTTTGTCTATTTGTAATCCAGGGAGTGGGTCGGTACTAGCCCGCCCACTGCTAAAGGCTCCTCCCCCAGCCGAAGGGGAGGAGTCACTGAGTCCGGGATACACCTGATTACTGGGGACAACTAATGAAAAAACCAGGAAGGGACATGGGGGTCACAGGGTCAAACAAAGAAAACCAGAATGGGACACCAAGCAGAGAACCCAGGACAGTACCCACTGCCCCCAGAAGGTGTCAAGGGAGCCAGCGGACACTGCCCAGAGGAACTCCACCTGGATGCATGAGTGCACCAGGGAACGGAAGTAGGCCCCACAGTCGCAGAGCGCCCCCGCTGCCAACCTCCTCTCCCTGGTCTTGTAGATGGCCATTTTGGCCAGGGCTAGGAAGAGGTTGACGAGGAGGACCAGCGACTTCAAGGGGCCACGGATGGGGGGTGTGTAGAGGAACAGGTGCAGTGAGAAGTGCAGCCAGAAGTTCTGGAGGAGCCGAAACAGGGGCTGCAACCTGGCGCACTCGAGATAGATGTGCACCAGAGTCTCCCTCACGATGCAATAAGGGCAGGTGGTGGGGTGAGGGGTGAACCACACCAAGTACTCACCCATGCTTACGGCTCCATGAAGGAGTCGCCAACTGATGTCCCCGGTGGGCCGTGGGGTCAGGTGGAGTACAGACTGGCCCACCAGGGATCCTCACCCTCCACAGATGGCAACAGGTCCCGCCACTTGGTGTCAGGGTGGGACACGAGAATGAGGAAGTGGAGGGTGTGCAGCACGAGTATGTGGAGATGATCCCTCAGTGTAGTTTGAAAGAGGGCCAGCTGCATGACCTGCTCGGTGCGTGGGGAGACGGAGGCTGGGGAGGCTTGCGGGGCCAGATGGAAAGTGCCAGAGGGCCAGGACTGAGGGGGGGGACGGGAAGCACCCTCTCGTGAGACCCACTCAAGGTAAGCCCGAGCAGCAGGGGGACAAGGCTGCCCTCACTTCCTGGAGTATGCACTGGGGGTTTCGAAGGGTGGAGAGCCCCACACCAAGCCAGTGCCTGGGGGTCCACCCAGCCCCTCCAGCCGTAGTCCAGGAGATCTCCAATCTTGGTGACTCCTGCCAGGACCAACCTCCGTCACACCAAGGGGGTCTCCGCCACCTGCACGCAGAGCCGGGGGTTGTGTAGCAGAGGGTCTGCGAGGAGAGCCTTCCCCTTAAAAGCGTTTGGGTTTTTTGTTTGTTTTTTCCAATGGAGAGAAAGATCTTTAAGATTTTTTTTTCCATTTTGTTTTTATACTTTCAAAAACCAGACAGCAGAGACATAAGAGCCAACACCCCCCTAGCGCCACAGCATGAGAGCACTGTACTGCTTGGGCAGAAACCTGCTTCTCCAAAGCTCCACTTGACAGGGTACATTACTTCCAAAACTTGGGTTGAAAATAATAAAATACGAGGATGGGCCTGATTCTCAATCACATCAAGACACCTTTACACCCCTCTGGCAGCATACAGGGGGCCTTAAAGCAAATGTAATGTACACTCAATTTAAGTCCCCCTTACATCAGAAACATCCAAGTCATTTCAGTTCCTTTTTTGATCCATTCCTGATAAGATGCTGGGGAGAATAAACTCTGCCTAGGTTTAAATATTTGCCTGGAAGGAGGAATGGGAAGGCAAGTATATCAGCCCTCAAATGGCAAAGGTCCTTTTCCCTATGAGCTGAAGAGGTTACCTCAGGTCAAGTAGGGACACTGAGTCCAATTCAGGACTGCCTGTGACCTCTAAAATCCCTCTTTAGGTTGGAGAGAGGGAGGAGAGACACACTGCAGCAGGACTAGTGGCAGCAAAGGGTGGGTGGAAGGCCATGTGCCTCCCTATAAGGGAAGCAACTGAGCTAACTGCCTGTTAGGGAAGAGCAGACACCCAGGAGCAAGCATAACAAGGCAACACCTCAGAGAGGAGGCAGGGAAGGGTGTGTTCCCTTTTTTTGTTATGAATTTGTTACTTTGGTTTGGCTGAAGAGCACTGTTTGGGCCTACCCTGTGTTACCTGTCAGCTGTGTTCATGGGGAACCAGGGCACAAAACCCCTATTCTCTCTGGCTCACCTGAATCCCCCCCAGCCGCTGCTTGAACCAGAAACCAAAAGCAATGAAAAGGCAGTGGGAGACTCGCCTAAATCCCTCCAAACAAGGGTGAAAGGATTAAGGCAACTCTCCTAGCCTCATCTACATCAAAGATGTAAAAAGGAGGCATCTCAATTAGCACATCAAATAGAGAACGGAAGCCTCATCTACATCGAAGATGGAACAAGAATTAGCATACTGAATGGAGAACCAGGTTCCAAAGCAGGAACCGCACTGAACTCTGGGATTGGCAAAGCCCGGAAGCAGGGCATAATGGGAGATCTCTGCTCCTGATGTAAATGAACCCACCCCTGCACACACCCAGCTCCACAGTTATCAGAACATTCTAGCTATTGATCTCCAAAACACTGAATCTGCCTGATTGCTTTGTGAGCTCTCTCAAAGGAACACTGCCCATAGCTAGGAATGATCAGCTCCTATTGTCCAGCATAAACAAAACCGCTCTCGTATACTCCTTTCAGTCATTGTTAACCCATAAACAAACCTAGTGTTCTCCCTTGAACCACTGTTTCTTTCCTACAAAAACCCTTCCCAAATTCAAACCTCTGTTCTGATGCCTGGATCCAAATGCTGCATCAGTTCCACTGGGACTTCACCTTTTCCTCACTGATCGTATTGGGGGCTCTGCCTGTCTCAAGTGCTCCAGAGCCTAAGCCGAACAGCCTGTCTCCTGGGAACCTCTGAGCTGCATGGAATGGTGAGACCTCCCTTCTTCCCCCAACGCTCTCTCTCTCTCTTTTAGTCCAGGTATAACTTTCTATTTCTGTACTAAAACCTGGGATAGCCTTCTCCAATACCCCAGCTGTAATTGTGTAGTATTGTAAGCATTTGTTTTCCTCTCTTTGTATGGTATTACTATTCGTATCATAAGTTTTATATACCTGGCAATAAACTAAGTGTTATAATCAAGCTGGTTGTCAGTCTTTCTCCAAACTTCATTTACACCTTTGTGTTCTTGGCTTCCCTATCTTTCTCTCCAGCAGCGCTCCTTTTACCTAAGCCAAAGATTCCTGGAGTGCCCAAAAATCCTATGGGGTTTGCTCATCAAGGGGGTTACTGCTAGAACAATTGTACAGTGAGGAGGGGAGGCAGCTGAGAAGTGCTGCTCTGCCTAGCCTACAGAGTCCAGGGGCATATAAGATTGGCAGCTGAAAATGCTCTTTGACCCAGCCTGATTGAGTCCCAGGAGCAAATAAGGGGAGCAGCTGAAAAGTGCTGTTTGGACCCAGCCTGCTCAGAAGTGTGCTCTATTCTGGTGCAGTGCAAAGAGGCATATAAGGGTGTCCGCTGGAAGTGCTGTGTCACCCAGCCTGCTGAGTTCAGGGACATATGGGAGGTCAGCTGAGAGTGCTGATAGCTCGGTCCGCTCAGACGCACTCAGTTAATCTGGAATGGTGGTGTGTATCTGTGGGGGGTTTATTTGAATCTGGGGCTGGAGGAACCCAGCCCTGAAAACATTATGTCCTGCAGGATAGCTCCATTGGGAGGGAACTTGTAGCCATACGAACACACAAGTAACACAAGCAGTACACTAATAGAATCGCACACCCCCTTCCAGGAAAGTAACCCTAATAAATGAGCATACCCCAAGGTGATGAGCAAATCTGGTAACACCTGAGGCCCACCTTGTAAAATAGTGAATAAAATCCAAATGAGGAATGGAAACTCTCTGGAGTAGGATTACTTTACTCCAGCCCCCCACCTCCCCACCAGCCAACGGCCAGAGGGGGAAACACTAAGGCCATTGAGGGGAAGCAGGTGCCTTGTCACACTGGTAATTTATTAAATGTATATAGTGTTTACATAGAGCTGACAACTGCCTTCTTAGGCTATAAATAATACCTTCAAAATGGGACAAGAGAAAAGATAAGCCCCTTTTTTGGGAGAGGAGAGTCCTCCAGGAAACCCTCCCTGTTTTCTTCTCTTTCTTTTTTATTCTTCCAAACATGCCTTATTGGATCCAGCCATCCTTCTAACTAAAGTTTCCTCTGGCATCTATTAATATTGCTCTTGAGTTGGTCAGAGAAGGTTGAGCAACAGCAATATGAACTGGGCACAAAAAAAGGCTAACTGTATGTATACATTTATAGATATGCATGTATAGATTTTAAATATATGTGCAACTTATTTTATGAACCATAGAGACAATACACAGGGTAGCCCTTTGGCATCCTTCTGGAGGAATAGTATTATTACAGTATTCATTACTTGCACATAAGAAGCTATATCTAAATAATCATGATCATTCAACAGACAGTTTACTTACAGGGCAAACGATAATACGACAAATACTACCCAGAAAGAATAGAAGGGCTCATGAACCTGAGAGAGGCCCTGATCTTGCAAAGACTTATGCAAGTGCTTAACTTTATTGCCATTGAGTATTTCTATTGAGAAGTCAAAAAAATCTATTGAGAAGTAATAAAGTGAAGCACCCGCATAAGCATTTGAAGGATGTGGGCCTGAACGGCTATATTTTTCTTTAAAGAACAAGAGTTTTAGTAACTGCAAATTGATAATGCAACATATGCATTTAAAACTCAGCACATATTGAGTGTACAAGCCTGTGTTAAGGTTTTTATAAGCAATCAAAAGAGTCTCTGTCAAGAAACTGATGGATTCAGAGAATGCCTTATAGGTGCTTCTTAGGTTCACTAGCTCTTCTATGGGCTGAAGTAGCAGCTGCTGCATCTCCCTGTACAGGGGTCTTAAGCCACTGGATCCCAGTGTCAGTCTGGTGGCCTTTCCCATGCCTGTTCCAGCATACCAATCAGTGCCAGTGTGGGGACCCCTTCCATGATGCACAGGGTATGTGGAGGCCCTCAGTGATGTGGCTGTTTCACTAGTGCTCCACCTTCTGCAGCCAAACTCTAGGGCATAAAGTGTTAGAGTGCATTATTCCCAGATAAATAAACTCCCTGCGCTAATCATTTGAAAGTTTAGTATTAAATGAACAATTCTTCATTTGTAATTCTTGGTACTTAAACAATTGTTTTTTCTTACTGCCAGCACTACAAACTCAGTCTAGGGTCTGAGAGTCATTGAAGTAACACAATAAGTAAATAGTTTATTTGCATATAGATTCCAAAGCCAGAGGTAATCATCTAGTCTGACCTGATGTATAACGCAGGCCACAGAACTTTCCCCAAAATAATTCCTAAAACATATCTTTTTTTAAAAAAAAAATCTAATCTTGATTTAAAAATTGCTAGTGATGGGATTACTACAGATGGTAAATTGTTCCAATGGTTAGCTACTCTCACAGTTAAAAATTTACACCACAGATTCAGTCTGAATTTATCTAGTTTCATCTTCCAGCTATTGCATTGTTATACTTTCTCTGCTAGATTAAAGAACCCATTATTAAATATGTTCCCCATGTAGCTACAGACTGTAATCAAGTCGCCCCTTAACTTTCTCTTTTATAAGCTAGACTCAAAGAGCTCAATTGCTATAGGGTGTAGTTTCTAATCCTTTAATCATTCTCATAGCTCTTCTCTTCACCCTCTTCAATTTATCAACATCCTTTTAAAATTGTGGATACCCAAAACTGGACACAGTATTCCAGCAGTAATTGCACCAGTACCAAATAGAGAGTTAAAATAACCTCTTTAGTCTTTCTCAAGATTCCCATGTTTATACCTCCCAGGACTGCATTACACACACAGACCCACACATGAACCTTAAAGTCATTTGAAAAAGAAAAAGTCAGCTTAAAGAAGAAAGTTATTTCTGGTTTTAATGTTCAAAAATCATTAGGCAGGTGCTTAGACACCACATTTATGAATACTGTATCAGAACCTATACAGCCTATAAACAGACACCATGTTTTTTTCAGTTGAGGCTGGCTGAGCAATTAGTTTAACCATTTAAAACAGTTATTTCAGATATAATAGCTTCTCACACATTTACAGGCCACTTTGTCAGTTCTGCCACTTCGAGTAAAATTAAATGGAAAAAAATGTAGAAATGGTTGCTTAATGTAAGTACAATATCACACTTTGTAGTGTCTACCCAAAACATTTTAAAATAAAATTAATTTAAGATTTTTCAAGATAGGTATGTATGAGTGATCCTCACTTTAAAAAAAAAGCTTTAAATGCAGTCACACCACCTATTTCCAATGAATCAGACTTGAACTTTTATTCTCCTGTATTTATAGCTCTTTCCTTCTTAGGAGACATTGATTTGTTATACAGCATAGTTCAAAGAAACAGTTGAATATAACACTAAATAGAGCACTTTTGCTGAAAATGTGCATGAAATAGTGGATGTCTTCACAGCAATGGGATTCCTTAATTGTGGTTGGGTAATAGATGGTAGGCATATCCCAATTTTGGCCCCACACCATCTTGCAAGAGCACATCAGCCGAAAGGAGTACTCTTCTATGGCATTGCAGGTGCTTGTGGGTTATCATGGGAATTCGACTGACATCAGCGTGAGTTGGTCAGGGAAAGTGCATGACGCACACCTCTTCAGGAAGATTGACTGTACAGAAAGCGGAAAGCAGGGCCTTTCTTTCCAGACCAAAAGATGCCACTGGGGATGTTGAAATGCCCATAGTGATCCTGGAAGACCCAGCCTCCTCCGTACTGCCATGACTCATGAAGCTTTCTGCAGGCAACCTGGATAACAGTAAGGAGCACTTAAATAACAGGCGAGCAGGTGCAGAATGACCGTTCAATGTGTGCTTGGCAGATTAAAAGCTCACTGGCAATGCCTTTATGGCAGATTAGACCGAAATGAGAAAATATTGCCAGGATTATAATGGCCTGCTATGTGCTCCAGAATATTTGTGAAGCTCAGGATGAAAAGTTTGCCCCGAGTGCAGCGCAGAGGTGGATCACCTTGCAGCTGAACATGAACTAGATGTCAAGGCTATTAGAGGGGCACAATGGGGGTCCATTCAAATTAGGGAGGCCTTGAGAAGCTATTTTGACAATAAGCACCAATAAGATGTCTTTGTAAACAGCAATGTGCCATGCTATGACTGCTATCCAGCTTGCACTGTGTATCAATGTGAGGTGCAAGAGCCAAAGATTGCTTATTCTTCACAGAGTCTTTAGTAAATAATAATTATTCACAACACACACGAAAAGCTGGGCTGGAGGGGTGAAAACAGTGAGTGGCAGCGTGAGTTATGATAGCTGGGTGTAAGTCCAGCTATCATTCTGGAAGCAGTCTGAAGGGATGGAGTGAACAGGGTACCGAGATGGTCTGAGAGTTTGGTAGAAATATGTAGGTGGAGTTTGGAGAGGGCATGGAAAGCAGTTCTGTATTGGCTGCAAGGGGGAGCAAGTACTCATGAATTCAGTCTGCAGCATTATGAGTGACTTTAGCAGCTCTGTTTCCTCCTCCACCATGGCTTTTATCATGCACCCATGACCTGCTATCACTCACTCCTGGTTTTCCCTCCTCTCTAGCCTATCAATTTTTTAATTTTCAAACACAGTGTATCTCTATGCTCTTTTTTCTTTTTTTCCTGCCTCAGAGCACTGGAGGCGGTTTTGGAACATCTCTTTGTTTATCTGTGATCGTTTTCTTATCAGCCTCAGGTGCTCAGCAGGCGTGAGGGGTTTCCCCTCAAGGGCACATCCTTAGAAGCACAATAAACAATGAACAGAAGAATTATTGTACATGCAATAACAGTACATTGATGCATTACTGTAAAATACACCTCTTTCTCACCATCATCTGGGAAGCGCACAGCTTGACAATCAACCAGGGCACGGTGAGTTGTGCCTGGGGGGAGGGGGCATTCAATCTGGGGAAAAGGTTCTCGGTGGTTGTTTGGGGTACTGATGCAGGTAGATAGGGACAAAATTTCAAATTGTGCCATCATTTTCCACAGGCAGAGGCCATAGAAGCCGATTATCTCTATTATCTAGGGTGCATCTCCCTCCATGCGAGCAGCTTCAAACCGAGTCCCTATGCTGTTCACCTCTGTGCCACTTTGGTCTCTGCAGAAATTATGTCCGATTGCCACATGAAAGTTTCCTATAATGGGGGAAGAAACAAAGAACCTCTGCCAAGGAATCTCTGGCAGAGGATTGGCGAGTATCTCCAAGCAAGTTTCCTAGAGATCTCTCTGGAGGATTCCCGTAAAATCTCAGTATGCATTAACATTTTCCGCTGCACTGCCTAGCTGAACAGGGGAATGGGAAGCACATGCAAACATAACTATTCTTGTGCATTTCTATCCCTTCAAACAGCTGCATAATGCAACAAAGCAAAGGACACCTGTACCTCATGTAACTGAGCAGCATCAAAAAAATCCCTTACCCAAGTCCCCCTGTTCTACATCCTGCATGCCATACCTGAAGGGCTCAGACTGGCTTGAATGCTCCTGGCTTGAGAAGCAGGCCTGGCTCCCCATGTCAGCAAATGACCCAGTTTCCTGCTTCACATCATCCTCCAACTTGACTTCCTCAACTAAAACTTTTTATCAGGGTTGAGTCCAGTGTCTGCTGCCTCTGGGCCCACAGAGGTATCCATTGGTATCTAGGTGGTGGAGGTGGGGTTGCCACTAAAGATGGCTTCCAACTCCTTAGAGAAGTGGCAGGTCTTTGGCTCTGTGCCAGAGTGACAGTTTGACTCCCTAGCCTTTGGTACCTTTGCCACAGCTCATTGGTTTTCGCATGGCACTGCAGTGTGTCCTGTTTATAGCCCTTCTCCACTATTAAATGAGAAATTTGACCATACGCATTTAGTTCCTTCAGCTGGAGCGGAGCTGGGATTGCACAGCCTCCTCTCCCCAAATGCAGAAAAGATCCAAAAGCTCCAGTGTGCTTCAAGCAGAAGAGTATTTGGTGCATGGAGCTGCCATGGTCAGCTGGGAAGTTGGATGTGAGCATTCCACAGCAACCAAGTGGGAAGTGGAAATTCAAAAATTCCTGGGACTTTAAAGGGAGAGGTGTGGACGGCTGCAGGGCAGTGGAATTCAAACTGATGACTAGAGTGGTCAGGATGGGCATTGTGGTACACTTCCTGGAGGCCATTTACCACAACATAACGAAGCATGGTGAATACACTGACACTTTGTCACTAAAAGTTTGGCACAAAAAGTTCTACGCCTCTCTTAGAGGTGGTTTTATTTTATCAGGGAAGTTGGGTCAGTGGGGGAGGGAGGGGAATTGCAGTGTGTTTTGGTGCAAAATGCTGACTTAGGTTGACAAAAGTCTCTAGCGTAGACCAGGCCTTAGACTGTTGCTGTGTGCTGACATCATAGCCTATGATGCTGACAAACATTGTCTAATTGTTTTCTTGGACTCTCATTTTTCTGTATCCATCTCTTGTCTCGTGTGTTACACTTAGAGCATGTCTTCACTGATGGCAGAAAATTCTCTGCCGTCAGATTGATTCTTCATGGTCAACTGAGTGGAAATGAAGGCCCGCTCAGTCGATCTGGAAGTCAATTTAATAAATCCACCCCTGGAAAAAGAGTAATGCTGTGCCAATGGGAAATGTATTCCCGTTGGTACATCAAAGTGAAGATGCCACAGTAAGTAAAAGTTAGGAAGTTGATGGGAGATATGCAAGCTATTCTACGTAACTTGCATATCTCCCGTTGATTGCCACTGAATTTCCCCGTCAACAGAGACCAGGCCTAAGACTGTAAATTCTTTAGGGTAGGTGTCACACTGGCTGGACTGGGGCGGGGGAAGGGGCGGGATTTATTAGATTATTTAACATCAGGATGTCAAAATGATATTCATATGAGATATGCTGCATCAGGTACTGTTAGAAAGGCTATAATGTGCTAAATAAAATGATGTTTACGTTCATGTGTTATGTGTGTAATGGAAGTTATGGATATAGTTGATATATCTGTATTTCAAATTGTGCTGTGTCTGGGCAACACCTCAGACAGGATGGCTGCAGTACAAGCGCCTGCTTAATGGCTCATTAAGGAAACTCACAGATACAATGGGCCAGAGGAAGAAGCCGCGTATACACCTCATGAGTCACCAATCATTCATGTGACCCTAGACTCCATCTTATTCCTGTCAATTTCCACAGGGGGCATGGCAAAGGCCAAAGGACATAAAAGGCAGCTGCACCACATCCATTTTGTCTTCAGTCGTCTTCTGTCTCCAGCCTACCTCTGCATCATCTCATCTACAACTGAACTGAAGCTGTGAAACAAAGGACTGAGGCTTATCCAGGAACTAGATACATACTAGAGGGACTATACAAGCCTGCAAACAATTCTATATGTGGATGTTCAAATCAATTGGATGTTTCTGATTGCTTTAATTATTTAACATTTCTCTAATAGTTTGTTTCTTTCTTTTTATAATAAACCTTTAGTTTTAGTTACTAAAGGATTGGCTAGTAGCATGGTATTTTGGGTAAGATCCAAACTTATACTGATCTGATTATGTGGCTGACCCTCTGATGTCAGGAGAAACTTTTTTGGTAAAGAGCATAGAGCTTTAAATAACTGGTCTCTTTACTGTACCTAGTGGCTGATTAGGAGCCAGAGACTGAAATGCAGTAAAGGGGACTGTGTATATTTTTATTTTGGCTTCTTGATAACCAGTGTAGGGAATCAGAAGCACTGTTTGTGGCTGGTTGGGATATCTGACTTCACTGTCACCCACCAGTGTTGGGAGAATCTGCTCTCCTTTTGCAGCCTGCCCTGACCTTGGCATGTTCAGGTGGCTACCCTGGGCATGGGCATGTCACAGCAGGTACCATCTTTTGTTCTGTTTGTACAGAGCCCAGTAAAATGGGGTCCTCCCCTGTATCTAGGTGTATCCTAAGGGCTGTGATAATGCAAATAATAATAAGATAAGAATCAAATGTGTTAACCTCCTGCCCAAAGTATAGTACATAAATATAGAACACAAAGCACAATAGTAGAAAGAGAACCTTTTCCATACTTGTTCCAGGACAGTAATATTAATTCTGTATTAGCTGCTGTGATGGAATAAATAAATAATCATTTAATGACTGAAAGATTCTGCTAAGTACAAGGTGAGCATCTTGTTTTAAACCCTGTTTTAAAGAAGAGATTTTTCTTTTCTGTGTCTTGCATGTAGAATCTACACTGTAGATCCAGCTCCTCCACTGGGACAATGATGGACCAGCAGAATATACATTATTGGTACATTAACAAGTCCTTCAAGTAGCCTATTCACAGAAGAATTGGAGAAGCTCTGTTGGCAACTTGCTGGACAATGCAGTGAAGAGAAATAAACAGTACAATGTCCTGTAACTAATAAATCCCCAAAATAGCAACTAAACAACCCACCAAAGAAATATGCCATTGCAGACAACTATTTAGGTAACTAATACATTTTTGTGTCTGCTTACCCTGCGGCATCCAAAATGAAAAAAAAAAAAGGGGGGGGGTGCAATTTGCTCCTAAACTCAGTGCCCCTTACATGAAAGGAAAAACATTTACTGAAGGGCACTGAATTAGAGAGGGCTCCTTCTACGTCTAAAAAGGCTACCTGCTACGGAAATTCGGGGGTGGCGCAGGACTGCGAGACAGCTGCCCAGCCCAGCAAATAGCTCCTGCTTGATTGATTCTTTGGGGGCATCCACGTCCCCAGTCTCACCGGACCGCAGCGGCTGCAAGAGCGGCTGTGTCCGTGGCAAGTGCCAGTCAGCCCCGGGGCCGCGTCCGAACGCGGCTGCGGAGACGCCTAACGCGCCGCCGGCCGGGGCGAGCGGGCTAGGCCAGCGGGTCCGCAGCCCCGCCCGCATGGACGACGTCGAAGCGGCGGGGCTGACCGCCACCGCCACGAAGCGCGAAGGGCTGTTTGCACCCAGCGGGCCGCGCGCAGCCCCGCGCCCCTCCTGCGGAGCCTTTCCCGGGAGCGGAGCAGCCAGCCCTCCCCCGCGCCGGGGCTGCGCACAACCCGAGCTGCGGGGCCCCGCTGCGCGCTGACACGGGACGCGGGCAGCCCGGGCTGCCCCAGAGACGAGACCCGGGCCCGACCCCAGCCAGCATCGCCTCTCCCGGCGCCCCGCCGCCCCGGAGCCGGAGCCGGAGCTGGCCCAGGGGCGGTGCAGCTCTGCGCTGGCGCACGGGGAGGGGGAGGGGATGCGGGGGGCGGAGCTGGTCTGGACTGGAGCACGCACCACCCCCGGCGGGGGGGGCTGTGCAAGCCGGCCGTTTAGCGCAGACTGAACTGCCTTAGACGGCGAGCGGAGACGCACGGGGGGTGGAGCTCCCGGAGCCTTTCCGCCCGGCCCGGCCCCGCCCCCTCCCACATTTCCGCGCCCCACCTCCCCTCATCACCTGCGTTTTTCCGTCGGACCGCGGACCACAACTCCCATCATGCTCCACGCCGCTCCATCAATAGCAAGCGAGCGTCTGGGCCGCCAGCGCCAAGAACGGAACGGAAAGGCTCAGTCGTCGCGTGCGCTGCGGTCGGGAGCCGGAGGGGCCAATCAGAGGCCAGACCAGCCCGGCCGTTAGGGTGGCGGGAGGACGGTTCGGGTTCAAACGCTGGTGAGTGAGGTGAGCGCTCCGGTTTCCCCGGCAGCGCGCGGGGCCGGGCCAGGAGCGGAGGGGCGCGGCGCTGGGTAGGGCGGGCTCCCCGGGACCCGCACGGAGCGCCGCTTGCAGGCAGCGGAACCCTCTCCCCAGGTAGCGCCACCGCGGCCGCAGCCCGCCGTGCCCTAGGCCACGCTTACGCGGCTCGAAATCCCCTGGCCGTGGCTTGTGCAAGGGCTGTGCGGCTCTAGAGCCGGGCAGGTGGGCTCCTAACTCCCACTGCGTTCGGTGGCAGTTAGGCGCCCAACTGCTCCTGAGGCTCGGGGCCCACGTGACTACGGGCCGGCTGCGTGGCACTGGCGTTTGTAGCCGCCGCAGTTGAGCCGGTGGCCTGTTCAGTGGGGGCCGTCTTAGATCCGGCTGGACAGGCTGGCCTGGATCAAAGGCTGCCGTAAAAAGCAAGACAATGGCTGTTGGGCATCGGAGCAGAGCACCCCGAGTGGTGGGTTTTGAAGGCTGAGAAGTGACTAGTAAAGGTGCCATTCTGGGGTTCCACCTAAACGCCTAGCCCTGCAGGGTCAGCCTGGAAATGGGAAGTCTCGGGCTTGTGCGTTGCCAACAATAGAGATTTTCCAACCTGCGCTTAGGTCACCCTTCCCTTGACAATGTGATACTGATACAGCTCCAGGAGAGTAAGTTGTGTTGTCCTGTCACTGAAGTACAGGCAGGAATAAAACATGAATTCAGTCCTAGTACAGCAAAGACTTCTGCACTGCGGTGACTTCCAGTAAAGTCACCGGGACTACTCACAGTGCACCGCGTTGGACACCTAAGGCTGCAGGATCAAAGCATTAGCAAAGAAATCAGAAATTAAAAGAATACATGCAAGAATTGTCTGCTGAAGATGGCAGTATCAGTCCTGTATCGTAACTGGCAAAATGGACCTGCTCTCAGACTGAATGTTTTTGCTTTGTTTTGTTTGTTTGATGCTCATTGTTCTTTCAGGCTAAACAAACTGTTGCATTATGTATACAGCATCACTCCTATAATGCATGCATTAATATCTACAATAATGCATAATTATAACGGCAATAATTTTTGGTACACTGTTGTGTTCAGTAGCTGTTTCAAATGTAAATAACTTTTTCAAGAAAAATTACTCAGTCCCTAATAAGAACTTATTCCTGGATGGGGCTGAGGAGAAGGTGCCTATAAAGTAATAGCAACTTAAGACAATTTTTCACATGGCTTCAAATGTTTGTTTTGCATCACAGTACATTAATCCAAAAAAAAAAAAAACTTGAGGGAATTCTCCCTACTCCCGTGATTGTTACCAGTCCAATATGCAGCAGTCGTTTCAAAATGTTCTCTACTTTTATACCATAATTAAGCCGTCATATCAGATAGTATTTAATAATCAGGTTCTCACTCAGTAAGAAGATAATGTTTTGCTTTTTTCCTACAGACACTTTTTTTTTCCTTCTCTGAAATATGTTTAGCTCAGTTCAAAATGAGCCAGCAGCAGGTGGAGTTTCCCCTGTTTACTTGAGTGGTATTTGGAGTTTTGGGGAAAAAGCTACTTGATGTGCACAGTAGTATGTCACACCTCAGTATATCTTCTATTCTGCAGGCATATACGTGCGTGATAAAGCATCAAAACATGTAAACGTGATGTTATATCCTGAACTGACCCCTTGGTTTTTAGTTTGACAGTTTTAGAACTATTCGTATTCATAATCATGGGCTGAATAGAGTAAACTGATCTAGAGAACACATCACTTGTAATATGGCAACTACAAGTCGTAGTAAGTGCTATTGAATGCTGTGACAATTGTTCTTTAAAAGTAACTGAGCTTTCAAAAACATACAGGAAGAAGAGCACTTAAAGTTTTAACAGCAGTTAATGTTGGGAATAATAAATCTCTGTATTAATCTATGTCCTAAATCAGGGGTCCCCAACCACCGGTCTGCGGACCAGGACTGGGCCATTGGGGGTTTTTTGCCGGGCCGCGGCTATGCGGCTCTTCAGCTATCCGCTAGGCAGTCTGCAAATGCAACCGGTTCGCAGTGGTTTACCACTTTAAGAGCGAACCGGCTCTTAAAATGGTAAATTTCTGCACTGTGAGCCCTACTCTCCAGCTCTGCCGCTGAAATTGACAAGGGCGAGTCAATTTGGTGGAGACTGTACCCTGCTATTCCAGCTCTGCCGCCGAAATTGACAAGGGCGAGTCAATTTCCCAGCGGAGAGTGGTGCGAAGTGCTGCCTGCTGGGGTGCCTGCCCCACTCCCACCCCGCCCTGCCAGGCCATGGAAAAATAGTCTTGCTTGAAGCCAGTCCCTGGTGCAAAAAAGGTTGGGGACCTCTGTCTTAAATTGTCTTGTGTGATTGATTATGCTCTTGTGTGCTACAGCACTATGTCCCAGATAAAAACTGAAGACGAACTGATCCTTTTTGAAAAAGAAATCAAAGAATTTTGGACTAAATTCAAAAGCATTTGTGGTAGTGAACACATCAACCAAACTTTGGGACTAAGAGAATCATGCCAGGAGTCCATAAAAGCACTTTCAGGTACAACATTCATGCGTTTACATTGCTAATTTAATTTTAACTCCCTTGTCTTCAGTTTACTAAAATAAATTGCTTTGTTACAGAGAAATGGAACAAGAAGTTAAAAGAAGGGGATCTAATGATTGATAAAATTCAGGAGTACAGAAATGGTATGGTATAGTCTCGTATTTATAACTTCTAAAATGAACTAATGTGTTCTGATAGAACATAACACTACAGCTTAAAATGGTTCAGTTAAAGGTGAACTGCAAAGCCAAAATGAAGGTGGTGTTAGAATTGCATTTCTGGTCACAATGCCCTCATTAACAGAATGGGTGGTGGTCTGCAAATGCAGAAATGCCTAAGTCTGGTTAAAAGTTCTGTCATGTACACCACTGAGTAAATTGTTGCCTTTTAATAAGAAACAAAGGAGAGCCTTGGAAAGCTCAAGAAAACACCAGTCCATGGTGTGAAGTCAGTTTCTGTGATAAGAAAACAAAATATTACTTACCTGTCAAAGTTTACTTGTGCAGTAGAGTAGAATTTTGCAAGGCTAATAACAACTCTCAGCTAACTGCCTCTATGTCCTGATTAGTGGGCACAGTCAGCATTTAAATCTAAGATTAACTCGTTAATTTTAGTTTTGCAAGTCGCTGTTAAAAGTTGGGGATAAAAACCATAACAATGTCACTAGCAATAGGTAGTCTATTGTTACAGATGCATCTCTTGACACAAAGTGAGTAATAATATGATTGCTCATGCTTTTAAAGCGACAGTAACTCAAAAGATGTGCAGTTCTGTCACTGAAAACAAGCCAAGTTGCACTTTTGAATAGCCAGAAGATGCCATTTAGAAATTATTTTGTTTTTCTTCTAAATCTTTTAAGATTAATTTTTGTTTGTACTTAATGCTCGGTGAAAAAATGCTGCCTCATATACACAAGAATGCTGACTTCTCCGTCTGGATGAAATAACTTATGTAAATGTGCTTTTTGTAGCACTTGGACTCACATGAATAATCTTAGATTTTGAGGGGACCATTTATGCATAAAACTATGCACATGCATAAAAGTGTGTGCTTGTGAATCAGGGACTTATTTAACTAATAGCTTACTGTAAATATTCAAGTTCTCTCCCCCTCACAGAGATCCTCCAGCAGAATAAACGCACTGAAAAAAAACAAGAGGACTTAACAGAAATGAATTCTAAAATAAAGCATGAAGAAGAACAAAAGAGAGACTATATTGATAGCATCCGAGAGCTGAAGGAAGAATTGACCAGAAAAAAGGAAAGTAAGTTATAAAATTGAATTAACATGAAAACATTCCAAGACTTTTAGAAGGAGAGTAAATAACTGGTCACTTATCAAGGGAGCAGTGAATTAAAAAAACAAAAAAAACCAACCCTATAATTCCTCATTCTGACAAGCTATATTTGCGTAACTGGCAACAAAGTGCTTTGAATAGCAAAGTATACTTTAAAGCAGTTTGATTCTTAAAATAGCATTCATAATGTGTGTAAATTAGTGCTACTTAAATTTAAATTAATAGACATAGGGTAGTTGTCATGACCAGGGAGACTTAACAAAGGAAAGACACTTGCTTTTAACTGACACATTCTGCAGGGTTTTTCCAATGTTCTAAAATTTGTTTTAAAATGCTTTACTTTTGCTTTGACACTTTAGTTATGTCCACTAAAAACAAGGCCACCAAAGAGAGGCTGGAAAGATTAAGTAAGTCTAAAGAACTGTTTGAAGAGCGTCTTGGACTAGAAATACGCAAAATATATGGTAAGCTTTCAAGTACACACTTTTTCAGTTATTTACCCTAGTCAAAATCCTGACAAATTGGCAAAACACCAAAATCTTCAAACACTAGACAAATGGGGTAGTTTTTTTAATTTTTAGAATAGTGCTTGCACATAGAAAAAAAACTTATTGTAGTATTATCATGGTTTTGAGTATGACTAAATGCCTTACCTTCACTTGAGATAATTAATATTCAATCTGAGCAGCATGTTACTGTTATGTTTGCTGCCAAGCAGTAGAAATCCTCTGTCCTGGCTGTTCTGTATTACAACAAAGCAGTAAAAAACATCTGCTACTGCAGAGGTCCCCAAAACTTTGGGGCATGCCTGTCTAGGGGTTTGTGGAGGAACGTTAAGAGGGGAGTAGCAGGGCCTGGGCCAGCCCCCATGGGGGCAGGGAGCTGAGTAGGAAGCGCTAGCCTGCCCCGCTCTGGCTCTGCTCCTTGGCTCCTAGCCCTGACCCTATCCCAGCCCGGTTCTGCTTCTGGCCCTGGTCTCGGCCCCTGGCCCTGACCACTGTCTGACTCCCATCCGCAGCTCTGGCCCTGACCATGGTCCTAGCCCCAGCTCCCAGGGAGCATGCAGAGTTTTGGGGAGGCGGCTGCCACTTAAAGTTTGGGGACCACTATGCTACTGCCATATGAATGCTTTTGTCTGGATAGAATTGAAATAAGACAAATAGCTATAAAAGTTTCAGATAAACTAATCTCAATATATGACTCAAATCTTTAAAGTTTGGAATAAATAAAGATTTTGGACTGTATAAATACATCACTGAATGTAAAAAGATCCAACATTAATTTTATTTTGGACCTATACTCATTGGACCTATACTCATCTGTCAGATAGTTAGAGACACTCAAATAGTTTAAGCCCGAAAGTTAGGCTTTTTCTTTTTTACAAAAATAAAACCTAAGTTTATTATGCATATCACCTCAAGAATATCTTAATAAATTTAATTGCAGCTTAATGTGGATGCAACTGAGAGTACTATGCCAAGTTAATGGCTTTGTTGAATTCTATTTCTGCTTTTCCTTTAGATGAACAGTTGCAGTTTATATTCCGATGTATTGATCACAAAGATCCTGATAAGCCGTACATGTTTACTCTCTCTATAAATGAACAGGGAGACTATGAAGGTATGTGTCAATATTAAATGAGTATTTTATTTATTTTTCTTTAAAATGGTTTTCGAGCCAGTCTCACATGAGAGGTGCATGTGTGCACACACTCTGTAAGATAAACAGGAGGGTCCCAAACCAAACAGTCTTTAGAGAGCTACGGCTTGAGCTCTGTCCCAACAAGCACTGTAACTGAAGCCTTCTCTTGGCCATCTTCTCCCAGCCATTGCTGTGCTTTTCTGTACAGACACTTTGAGCTCTTTACCGGTGCTTGACCCCTCCGGTTCCTATTGTAAGAGTAGTTGGGAACTGGCAGCAGATGATAGCAAGGCACAGAAAGAGGGCTAGCCAGGGCTAATAAGAGCTGTTTCCAATTGGACCTGGTCTTGCTTTCCAGGTGCCAGGAACCTTTCCAACTATGCCCATAAACCCTTCTGCAAAACCTTAAACTGGCCAGTTTCTTAAGAGTTAAAGCTGTTTTATTAAAAAATAGGACAGAACATGGCTTTCTGACTTCTGGGCCAACCCCCTGGTATCAATTAATTTGACCTAGGTACCCGTCTGGAAAATATCATTTTAAACAAATAGGATTTCAGAAGAAAAATAGCATGTGTTCATGTAATTAAAAACTGCATCACCACGCAAAAGGCATCAGAGGGCTCAATTGAGGGTGCACAAGCTACTTTAATTCTGGCATTTCCTGACTTTAGAGTGCCTGACTTTGTAACCTTAACATTCTTTTAATGATAAAATAAATACACAACTCTTTCCCTTTGCCACCCTTCTATGTGTAAAGTGCTGGCCTTTGAGATAGCAAGCAAATAAATGGCTAGGGGAGAAACACGGAGAAAAGAGAAGCGAGTGAAGTGGGAAGAAAGGAGAAGCAAAACATAAGGAAGGAGTGTGAAGTGGCAATATCAGTTTTTCCACCTAAAATATTTCTGGGATGCCAACACTTAGAGGCAGCTCCAAATCTGTACTTTGGGAGCCCATTAACCAACAAAACAAACTTTATTTCCTACTGCTAACCAATCAAAATTTGAGCATCAAATGGGGGAGACACATTAAAAATAGAAACTCACTCATGTCCCTCTGAGAGTTTTCATTTACCATTCCAATTCAGACAGCATTAATGATCCTTTCCTTTTACCATAACCTGTACACACTAAGGAGATAAGCTTGTAGGAATTGCTTTTCAACTTCCTGCTTGCTTCCTTATTACTGGAATTTCCTTAACCTAATTTTCACAGTGGAAACCCTATTATCCCTCTACAATTCTTATAAAATGAATGCAGCAGACAGCAATGATGGGGGACATCTATTTATACTGTTTCAGGTCAAAACTCTGATCTATTCCAAAGGGCCTCTTAATCTTTCTCTCCTCCCCCATCACCCAACTTGTCTGAAAATTGATGTGGTTCAGCAGTAACCAGTGGTCAGGCTATGCTGCAGCTTTTGAGTCAGGGTAGGAAGTGCTGTGACAATAACGTGAGTAGCAGTAACAGCAATGACACAAGGGGAAGGTCTGGGCAGGACAATATTATGTGCCCTCAGACAAGGCCCTGTTTTCTCCTTGGCTGAAAGTCACCCCATGGATTTTTAGGCTTAAAATAGACAAATGTTGCAATACAGAGATACAGAAAACGGTTAGATTACTAAAACTCACCCTTTCACTGCTTTTAGTGTAGCTAAGAGGTTCTTAATATAAGGAATTAAAGTCACACATTGAGAAATAATTTAGTCTTGTTTTCTCGGGGAAGAATACTTGGGTCTAGGAAGTACCATAGCATGCTTACTTGTCTTAAAAATAAAAATTTTCTAATTGTTTCCTTCTAGTGACAAGCTGCACTCCTCCTCTGGACTGTATAGCAGAGCTCCAGCTAAAAGTGAGAGAAACCAACAACTTTGCTGCATTTGTTGCCAACATCAGAAAAGCTTTCACAGCTTTATCTTATAAGTAATGTGCAACAATGTGTAAAATTGACTTTATACCTCTCTTCCTGTTCCTGTGTGCATTTCCTACTCTTCTTTTTTGCATTAACATAAGTGGAGTGAAAAGAAATACTTCTTTTAATATTCCATTTTCTAAATTAAAAAAAAATGGTGAAATGACTTGGTCTATGTTTATCAGTTAGAGTAATTTTTGGTAACTTGTTTAACAATATAATTGAAGCAAATACTTCGGGCCACTGTATCTTCACATGTAACTGTGGACTGGCTGCAAATCTAATTACTAAACTTGTAACTCAAAAGAAAGCCAGCACAACATTTTCAAGGAAATAAGACCAAAGCAATCCACTAGGCTATGCTAAATTTATCTTCAAAGGGTAATAGATGGTGTTTCCACTCATTCAAAAACTTAGCCAAAGTGTAAAGTAGCAGTCACTTGGGTTTTTTGTTTGGTTGTTTTTTAATAAAGATTTACAATAATAGAAACATTTACCACACTCGGGCTGTACATCAGTGGAGAAAAAAGTGTCAGTACTCTTAGTTCAACAGAACAGTAAAGACAAACTCAAACAGCACTGGGTAGATTGCACTTCTGATCTGTATCACAGTGGTAAGGAAAAGACCTTGATTATTTATTTTACAAACTGGGCAATTTAACAAAAATGGTCTTCAGGTACTTCAATGATCGAACATCCTCAGAAGCACGTTATCTATGGAAGTAGGGAACTCTTCCACATACGTAGCTGGAAAACGACCATTTCTCTCTTAGGCCTGGTCTACGTTTACCTTTGGGATTTGGCGGCAGTTGACGGGAGTTATGCAAGTGACGTAAATCACAGTGTTCCCTTCAACACAGCGCTACGCCACTTAGCGGGATGGTTTTCCTGTGTCGATTGCTGGATCGACTGAGTGGGTCTACACAGATCACTGTCGATCTAGAACAATCAATCTGACGGCAGCAAATTTGCTGCCGTCACTGTGGACCCAGCCTTAGAGTTCCATACCACCATCAGTTATCATCCTTCTGATGAATGACAATAAAATCACCTGTTGGAGAGAGTGTATTTTTTTTAATTCAACTGGATTATACATGTGTATTGTGCCATTCCTGTGTGTATCCTTTTTAATATCTGTTCCACTCCCTCCTTTATAACATGTTTAAATGTGTGACTAGTTTAAGATGCAATTAAAATTGGATGACAAATTGCACAGTTACTACAGTGTAATATCACAAGGTCCTGTTCTCCATTGCATGTGGTCTCATTCCTCAAACTAGCATTTCAACTGAAATAAGATTTGAAAAAAGCAGGAAGATGTTAATTATCTTTTCACAAACTTAGCTCATCATCCCTTTTAGCTTGATAGTCATACAAAGCCTTGCAGGTGTCATTTGCTGGATTGCTGTCCCCTGGTTGTGTAAAAGCCATTGGAATACAATCACTAACAACACAAGTAAAGCAGGATGAAATTTAATAATAAATGGTGTTTCTTAAATTTCAATTTTATAGACTTGGGGCCAAAGGTATTTAGGTGCTTTTACAGATGCAGACAGGCACCTTGTGGGATTTTCTTCAGTGCCTATTCTCTTAAATCCTTATTTATATTGCTGTAAATCAGTAGTATCTGCACTGCAGTAAGTGGATTTACATTGATGTGAAACTAGTATGAGATCAGACTCAGGATCACAGTCTTTGGAAAAAATAATAAAGTCAGAAGAGTCAGGATTGCAACTGAAAAGAACCAAAATAACTTGCATGGTAGCTATTTTCTAACACAGCCTCCCAGGTCAGTCTAGTTTCATAGCCTGATAATTTTTTTATACTAATCTTTATTGTCCTTTGTCATTTTTGTTGCTGATTTTTCCAGCTTTCTGAGCAACTAAGGTAAAAATATACAAGATATGTGTAATCATAATTACTGAGGCAACCACGGAAGACATTTTGCACATGAATATGGTATTCTATTTCCTTCATTCACTTTAGAGATTAGAATGAGGCTCACAATCTGTCTTAACAGGTGTAATTCTGCCAGATTCAGTGAAATCACACATGATATGTTCCCAGGTGAGATTTACAGCAGGACCAGTGACATAAGTGGCCACCAAATACAGAACAGTTTATTGAACTGAAAACAAGCCTGAGGGGAAGAAGCACCTAGATTCTTATCTTGGCATGGCTGCTGCTCTTAGCATGGCTTTGGTCAATTCAGCCTTTCCATGTCACATTTTATCCATCTGTAAAAATGATGGCAATATTTACCTACCTACCCCAGGTGGGAACTAATTAGCTAATGTACGGACAGCAGTTTGAAGATATAAATTGCCTATTACTTAAAAAGCATTTCTGTCTATGTTCTGTCTGCTTTTCATTTGTTTCTAAGGCAGGAAACTTAGCCTTGGATGAAACATTTTCTAATGGTGGTTAAATTATTTTTTATCATTAGTGATTTTATGGCTTTGATCAATTTAACAATTACCATGTTGGCAGTAAAGCATCAGGCAGGCCTGTGGAAGGCACATTTTAGTTTTACCTGGACCCAGAATGCAGTTTTTCCTCTAATTGCTAATCTAAATTATGGGGAAAACTTTGGTCAAGTGACTGAATTTATTCTTTTGATGTCATCCCTATCATCATGACTCCCTTCTCCTTTATTTCCGTGGCTAAAGAAAAGGAAAGTTTTCAGTCTGACAGGATTTTCCATTGAGGAGGCCTTGAATAGTCCAGGTTATTGTTTACTATAAAGGGGTCCTTAGAGGGGGACTCCATTATTATGCTAGGAGGCTTAGCTGCAGCTGTTCTGAGTGCCTTTTAATTGGCCTTCACCTTCTTTTGTTTATTTCTTGGTACAGATCTTGTCTGTGGCACCTGTTCTTATTGAAGTCTGAGACTATGTAAAAGTTGGATCTAATGAAAAAATCATAAAATTAAAGAATAGCTGTGTCACAAATAATACCTATGATTCCTACAATTGCAAGAATTTTTAAAACAGTGCACTTTTCACTTTTACATTCTTTATTGATTAGTTTGGTGCAGCGATCATTGTCTCATTATTATTCTTTGTACTGTAGAAGGACCTACAGGGACCGACCAAGACTAGGTCCTATTGTGCTAGGCACTGCACAAACATCTCAGGGATTTTATACTCTCGCCCATCACAGTGGTATCTGAGAGCCTGCCACATACAATCAATAGTGATAGTGAAGCTCTTAGTGGTCTTTTGTGGAGTGTCTGGCACATCTCCCATTTCAGGGTCAAAACTCTGGAGCAGGTAAGGGTTTGGCTTTAAAAAAAAAAATCAAAGTTTGGGTATGGAGGTGAACACCATTCCAGAGAGGTAAAGTGACGTGACCCAGGCTGACTAGCTCGGTGTCAGAGCTGAAAACAGAACCTAGCAGTCCATTACCTATCCACTAGACCACATTTGGACAATGGAAACGGACTAGTCAGTTTAATTTTTTTTTCTAGACAGTTGCAGTTTGTGGCTGGTATGCACCAACACAAAGCGATAAGCTCTGCATTCCAGAAACCTGCTCCTATTGGATTTTCTAACAGTCTTACAGGCTGTAAAAGCTGGCCACTAGGCCTGATTTAAAGCAGCTTTGCCACCAAATTATCCTCATCCCAGTTGAGGGTATGGACCTGAGTCTTTAGTGAAGCGTATTTTTATTTTATTTATTTATTTTGAGTGGCATAGCTTAGCATAATGTTTTAAAATGAGTACTTTGTAAAACAAATAGATTGCACATTGAATCCTCTTTGAGATGGCAGAAAAGTACATATGAAACAAAAGTAGCATCTTGATTTCTTTTCTAATATGGCCATGGATAATCTAAGAACATCCACTGCAGAGATTCATGTACTTGGTTGGCTCAACAGAGGAGCTACCTTTAGCTTCTTCCCTGTAGCAAATTACTTGGTGTTTTATATATAACAGAAGAGTTTTTCATGTTCCTTGGTAAACCACATTAATTTCTTCTTGGCTGACAGCCAAATACACAACAAAAAATAAGCAGGGCACAGAGTGCCAACAGACAGCCCTTAAATTTCCAAGCAGAATGGCTGCAGAGCTTGCTAGATGTTCCTATAATATCATCTCACATGAATTATGTTTTCAGTTCCTAACCCCTTCTACAAATCCCATTGGACAGACTAAGAATTTGTAACTGACACCACTTTGTCTATTGTGGCACGAAATACTGTATGTTCTCTCATATAGTTGGTATTTTGGCGAAGGTAGTAAATCTTACAAAAACACTAAAAAGTGATGCAAACAACAAATATAGTTTCCCTGGGGGACAAATCCGCTAAAATGCTTGTTTGAACCCTCTGTGTCTTTGCTTACTAGTCACTTTTGGCAATGCAATACGTGAAAATCATGTCACCTAAATCAAACACCAAGCCAGGGCTTGGCACAGAGGAACTGCACTGGGGAATGATGGTGGTGGGAGAGCAATTTGTAGGCTGAAGAATGTGACCAGAGCCACATTCATCACTTCTGTAGCCTTAGAGTTGCACTAGGCTGCTCTCTGTAGCTCACTCCGCTGGGGGAAAGGTCTGTTTAGTACGCCAGAGCTGAGACTTTTGAAGAGCATATCAATTCCACAGGATCAGAGAAAGCCACCATGACTGGAATTCTTGTGACATTTATAAACTCTGCTGGACTTCCTCCCCAGGTCTAAGAACCTCATGAATGTATAGAATGTAATATATGAAAGTCTTGAAAGCACTTCATGCTGACTACTTTCACTGTAGCCAGCCATCCCACAGTTATCTCCCTCAGAGACACACATGGTACTGTTTGCTATGCTTCCAGGGTAAGTGTATGCCTATGGCACAGCTACGGTGCTGCAACTGCCACTGTAGTATAGATGCTTCCTACATTGACAGAAGGGGTTTTTCCCATCAATGTTCACCTGCCCAAGAGGTGGTAACGTGGTCAACAGAAGAACTCTCCTGTTAACCTAATTATGTCACACATGGTGCAAAATTTTTCACAGACCTGAGCAAGGTAAGTAAATTGACCTAAATTTTAAGTGTAGACATGGCCTAAGCCACATAACCCCACTCTGCTAGTCCTCTACCAACTACATGATCCACATATCCAGCCACAGACCTTCCAACTTACCCTCCCTTTTGTGAGATTGCTAAAAACCCTCTTGCCTCTTACCTTATATATGAAATGGTTAAAAAAAACAAAAACCTTTAACAACACAGAGTTAAAGTTGCCAGTGATAGCGTGTGTCATTCTAGAATGCTGAGGTCAGCAAACCTCAAACACCTGAAAACGAGGAAATTCAGAGTTAAGATAAATGCCCGCCCAACGTTAATTATGCCTCCCTGGAGCAGGCAATAGCCACTGGGAATTATCTGAATGCACTCCAGCTGCACTCACTGTGTTAGGTGCAGTCATATTGAATGGCGGAGGAGTAAGTTGAAGCAGTTTGGGAGAGCTGTGATTGTCATTTAAGGAGAACTTGTAGGCCCCAGCACTGTGATGTAGGCCTGAACCAGCGCAGGCCTGGACCATGGGTACATATTGAAGCTTAGGGGTTAATCCTCACACTGAGAAAGAATAAAACTAGGCATTATAGATAGGGATGTTCCGGACACATTGACTGTTTGTTCATGCCACCTCAGGCTCCACTATGATAATTGACTGCTTGAACATGTGAGTGGGAACATCCTGCCTAAACATTTTGTGATTTAACATTTACGACACATTGGGGCCCTGTTCGTGAAGATCTACGTATGGATGTTTGAGAACATTCCGAAATCGACCTGTGATAATTTACAAGTGAAGTGAAGTGCCCGATGTGTATCAGGAATGTGGCTGATGTGTAAATCATGGGGCAATGAGAGGGCGACTAAGATTTCTTTTATTTCCTTTTAGCAAAATTGGTATTAATAAAATTGGTATAGGTATAAGGATTTTATTATGTTAGTAAGTATAAGATAATGTCCAATGTAATGGGATAAGAATGTAATGAATTTTAGTAAGTATGAATGAGGAGTGAATGCAGTCTGAGTCTGCTAAGACAGCGAGGAAGTAATTGCTGAGGTAATGGTTCTCAGCCTCCAAGGGCAGGAAGGAGAGAAGATACTTTTGTTTAAAGAACCCAAGGACAGGAACAAGACAAAGTGTGAAACAGGAATGAAAGCATATTGGGAAAGCTGTCACACTTGCAATATCAAACGTAATTGACAATTACATCAAACAAGGAAACAATCTGACGTGACAAAATCCATAGACCCGAATGGGGATGAATAAGTATAAAAATGGGGTGAAGAAACCTGGACTTTGGGCTTGTTCTGCAAACCTCAAGGAACATCGTGTCGTGACCCACAATGCCTGGCTCCATCCTCGTGTCTGTGTCACCTGTCCAGTTATTCAGCTCGAACAACACAGAGGCTGGCAATTATATTCTTCCTGCAGAACTGTGTGTGTGTGTGAGGAAGTGTGTTTTAGGCAATTGCTTTTTCAAATATATTCTGTATTCATAATAAACATGGCATACTGCCTTGTCCCCTGAATAAGAGCCTGCTGTTTATTTTATAAGTGTAACACAGTGATTAGAGAAGGTCTTGGGGGTCATGACCCATTGACAAGGGAACCTCTGGGGTCTAAAATCCACCTTTGTTCCCTCACACCAGACTGGTGCCAAGAAACCCTTGGCTGGGCGGGAGAATGTGGCCCTCCAAGTGCACAACAAAACGTTTTGCTGGGGGAGTGTGAGAGCAAGGTTTTCTGAGTCCCTTGCTCTTTAGTGGAGCTGCTTTGTCGGGAAGAATGTAAGAATTGCTTACACATACTGTATGTCATCACTGATTTGATGCAGTCTGACTCACAGAAAACACAGTATAGTGAAATGCTGCATTAAATAACAGAAAGACAAATGCTTCAACTCACTGCTGCTCTTTTTTTTTTAATTCATCCAAGACATGATTAGTTGAGTCTATTGCTTCTAACTGAATTGTTTTGCCAAGTTTGCTGGTCCCAGAACATAAAAACACACACAACCACTACATTAGCGATCACATTCTGGGAAAATATTTGCCAGAAAAAATGGTGTGTTTAGTAGTAAATATTCTAGGCATACCCCCAAAACAAGCAGTAAAGTTTGAAATTTTATAGCGCATTAGTGCAAGAGTTTACAGATAGCTCTGAAGTTTAAAAAATGCACCTTCTTACACTTACTGGTGCAAATCAGATGCAGAGTTCATCCCCTCAGAAACACAGAGCCATGAATTGCGAAAGCTAAAGACAGAAGAAATACACACAATGGTTTTGTTTCTGTGGCTATTATGAAATTAAAAATAAAACATCAAGAGTGAGATCCTCAGCTAGTGACTTCCCTGGAACTATACTAATTTATGCCATTTTAGGATCTGGACCTCAACACCAATCACCATTTATGTTTGCACTACACTCCCACTGACCTTTAAGCACCTACAGTGGAACAACGTTGTGTAACAAATTAATGGCTAACTAAGAACTTCCTGGTGGTTGCTATGCTGCACACCATGGCCACTTGGAATTTCACAATGAGAGCAGGAATAGACTCTGGTTCTCCTACTCCTAAAGCACAGCCCCTCACTACTTGAGTTAAGAAGAATGAAATGTTACTCACCCTGTGCAGTATCTGCAGTTCTTCGAGATGTTTCACTGTGGGTGCTCACTTCAGGTGTACACATGCCTGTTGAGCCTTTGATTGGCGATTTCTAGCTATCAGTGCCTGTCCAGCCTGCGTATGCCTCCTTATGGCAGACACCAAGGCTATATAGGGGTGTGCAGGCAAACTGCCCTCAGTTCCTTCTTTACTCAGTCATCCTCTAAGGAACAACCGAAACCGAAGGGTTGGCCCTCCGGCTGAGTCACAGTCCATGTTCTCCCCTCCTGGGGGATTCTGCAGTCTGTTCTAGCCACTTCCCACTGTGGCCACCACAGTCCTGCCACCACTCCAATGGCTATCAGGGGGCAACCCAGGCCCAACCAGTACTTCAGGTCCTGGCACAGGGATCCTGTGAGTGTGCATCTCCCCTCCCCCAACTCCTCACTGGATTCCCCTGGGCTATTTCCCCTCAACCCCACTTCCTTCTTCACCCTTGCTTCAGGGCATTCGGCTCAGCTAAGTCCCAGCAGCCAGCCATGGCTCTGTCCAGGGTGCTGACTGTCCTCTTTCTTCAAGTTCCTGGGAGTCATTCCCTTTGCTCTGCTCTGCAGCTCCCTTTTATACTGGCCTCCTGGGTCCTGAGTGGCTGCCACACAGCTCCTTCCTATTGGCTACCTTTTGTGTAGCCTCTCCAAGGGCTTTCTTAATGCTTTCCAGGCCAATGAGGGGCAGGTGCCCGACCACAGTGAGTAACATTTCCTTCTTCCTGTAGTGTCCTTGTGGGGTCTCCACTTCAGGGGATTTCTGAGCACTCTCCCCAGGAGGAGGAGGGGGCTTTGTAACAGGATCCAGAACTGAAGATAGTATTGCAGAGCCAAGTGCCGCATCAGAGCTGATGGCACGTTGCAGAGCATACTGCTTTGAAAATGTATGGACTGAAGACCAAGTACCAGCTCTACATAACTCAGAAACTGGGATATTCTTCAAAAATGCAGTAGGTATCACGTGTGATCTGGTTGAGGATGCTCTCATCCACTGAGGGGCTGTGCGTCTGCAGACTCATAGCAAGTGTACCTATAACACAATATCCATTTTAAAAGCCTTTGGGTAAAAATGGGGGCCCCGTTAGACCTATTCATTAAAGAGATGAAAAGTCTAGGTGATCTGCAAAACTGCTTAAGCCTATCCAAGTAGAAGGTTACGGTCCTTCTAAAATCCAGGGTATGGAAGGAGGATTCCTGCTGACAGCTGTGAGGTTTTGGAAAGAATACCGGTAGATGAATATATTGATTAAGATGAAAATCTGGTGCAACCTTGGATAGGAACCTGGAATGTGGATGTAAAGAAACTTTATGATGAAAGAATATGGCAAAGGAGGGATTCTGCCATCAAAGCTCTAATCTCTATGACCCTATATGCTGACATGATGGCAACTACAAAGGCCATTGTCATAGATAAGTGAAGAAGAGAACAGGTAGCCATTGATTCAGATGGAGGTCATGTGAGGTGGTTGAGGACCAGATTGAAGTTCCAGGATGGAGTGGAGTGTCTAATGTGGGACAAGAGATTACTCAGACTCTTAATAAATCAGGTTGATATTGGGTGATGAAAAATGGAGTATCCCTTGAATAGAGGGTGAAATGCTGATATGGCAGTCAGATGTACCTTAACTGAGCTGCTGGATAACATGGACGTATTCATATCCAGCAAATAATTCAGGATGAGGAGAACTGAAACCAACGGAGCCTACAGATAATGATGACCACACAACTGGGTGAATCTGTTCCATTTCTGTAGGTAAGTAGTGTGATGTTTTTCTGCAGGTAAGTAGAAACTAAAAGGTAGAGAGGAAGGCAAATATGCTCTAGGTGGACATGCCAGTGTTCTGTCTTGGGCCAAGGTGGCAGAGAAGGAACTCAGACCAGTTCACCTGCACATCCATATATAGTGTAAGTGTCTGCCACGTGGAGGCATACATGGGCCAAATGCACACTGCTAGCTAGAAATCTCTTAATTAGCTTTTGGAGGATGCCTCATGACACTATTGAGCAGTTCTGAGCCCATCCATTAAGGGCCAGTATTCTATATACACACTATCTGATTCAAGTTTGATTCTAGAAGTGGTCAAAGAATTTGGTTCACAGGTGCTTAATTTTTTTTCATCCCAGTTTGCTCAACCCAAATTATTATCTAGGATCTTCATCTCCAGATCCTTTGCTCTTATTAGGGCAAAATCCTGAATCGTGCTGAGCTCCTGATAGCTGTTTAGCTTGTGATCAGCACCTTTCTGAATTGCCCCATACCATTCTCCACTGCAGTCTAGAATTTGGGAAGCAGTCTTTTGAAAAGTGTTGTATTGGATACTGGAAATATGCTATAAGTCTAAGGTATGTTGGTCAGCTAAAATAATATTGGATATTAAGAATCAGTGTATTGTGTGTGCTTAATCACACAGCAAACTGCTAAGAGTTTGTATATACTAGCTGTATGTCAGATTTGAAAAGAATTTAATTTGCTCTTTTAGCCATCCTGGCTATTGGAGCTGAGATTTCGGTAATTACACACTTATACAATTAAGAGTGTGTGCTGTGTTGTGCTCAGATGGTTTTCATTCCTTTGTATGCTGTTGGATGTTTTATATACTACACTAAAAATAGAAACAATTGTTTATGAAAGTGAAGATTAAAGAGGAAGAGCCTATGCTGTATTCATTTCATTTCTGAATTTGGTAGATGTTACTTACTTTAGCTTAATCTTTTCCAATGCTTTGGTAAGCCTGTTAGCCAGCCTCTCCAGTCCTTTGGCACAGCTAATTTCTAAATTATCCCTGTCAATATAATAATAAAATATCACAATGCAATGTAATAATTATTCAATCACCATATGACCTATAAACTTTGAACAGCTCTGCTGAGCCACAGACTCGTTGCTTACAAATGAAGAAAATCAGTCCCACTTAAAAAGGGAGTGATTTCATAGCACATATACACCTATGCAGATTCTTTAGTCACACAGGCGTAGTCCAACAAATGACATTAGCTCTGTAACTCCATATGATCTTATAACTTATCATGACTCAATTAACATGGCGTACTTAACCTAGCTGAGAGTAATGGCAATACCCAAGATCATGTTAGCTTCTCCTACCAGTACAGGATTGAACATGTACAGGTATTGCCTAGAAAATACCAGACAGCAAAACTTTTATTGTTATTATTATTTTGTGGTTTTGAATAGACCTAATTAGCCTATCATTATATATAAATTCCATACAAAAAAACTACACTAAACGAACATTAAGGTTGACAAGTCAAGCAGTTAGCAAGTCAGAAGTTAGGAAATACCAGTGCTATGGATGCCTGTGCAACCTTAATGTGGTCTCCTTGTTCATTTGCATTATGATGCAGGCTT